>CM039474.1:29949702-29988936 GCA_022433065.1 Begonia loranthoides | reverse complement strand
CCATAATCAAAGCAATAGTCTCTCCTCTATGATTAGGTATGACAGAAAAATTGATAATTTTTTTTTTCAAACACCAATTTGAATCAATAAAATGAGCCGTAACAACCATATGATTTATATTTTGGATAGATGTCCAAGTGTCAGTTGTCAAGCTTATTCTTCCAGGCAACTGAGAAAACAACATCTTCAAACTACTTTTTTCTTCTACATAAAGCTTGAAAATATCTTTTGATACTGTTTTGCAACAAGGAACTTTAAATTTTGGCTCTAACTCGTTTGAGTATTCTACAAAACCTCTTCCTTCAACAACATTAAAAGGTAACTCATCCATCACAATCATTCTAGCCAATTTATCGCGACATTTTTCTACACTAAATGAATTCAGTGTTAAAGAAACAACTTTACTTGGTCCTACCACCTCTTTTTTCCGAAATAATATTGTCTTCTATTTTTGGTCTAAGGTTGCCAACAATTTCTTAAAATTACTTAGATGCCTGTTCAAATTTGTAGTTCCATTTTTTACGGGATGACATGCATAAGAATTTCCACAGTAATTGCAAGATGCACGAGGATTATCCACGTCTCATTTTCCATCCTAAAATGAACAATAGATAATGAAACATTTAACCAATGCAGACATGTGTAACAACATTTAAAATACAAACATGTAAACAATAAAGTTTAAATTTATACAATTCATAACAAAATCTAAAATTAGAGATTTAAGAGATTTCTCATAGCAGCCAATCATCCAGAGTAGAGTACAAATATATCAATGAAATTTAGATTTATCCAATTCATAATTAAAATCCGAACATGTATAACAATGAAATTCAGATTTATCCAATTCATAAGATCAAGTCTAAACTTACAAATTTAGAGATTTCTCACAACAAACAGCATATTACAAATATATCTAATTAATATCATATATGAAACAAAATGACAAATGAGACAGTTCATATTCAATTCATAACATACCTCACCTGAACGTCGACACTCTACAGATGTGAGTGGATCTGTGATTGACGAACTGGAAGCTCGAAATTCCGAAGGAGATAAAGTTGTCAACACTCTACACAGTACAGATGCAAGTGGATCTGCGATTGACGATCTAGAAGCTTGAAAGTTCGAAGGAGATGAAGTCGTAGACACTCTACAGATGCGAGTGGATCTACGATTGATGAACGAACGAAGCCCGAATGATTGAACGAAGGAGATGAACAGCTGAGAACCAACTGCGAGTTTCAGAGTTTGCGTTTCTGCGATTGACGAACGAAAAAAGCACCAAATGAAGGGATGAACTGCGTCTCTATAGATGTAGGACGTACGATTGCGACACTCGACAGATGAGACTTGACAGTTGAGAGCATTTTCTAGGAGAAGTGGAAGAGAACTGCACCATTTTCGTCGACATAATGGCGATTGGCGAGATTTCAGCGGCAAGGCAGCTTCTTGGAAGTGGAGGACCGAGGACATCAGGAGATCCAGGACACTAGGCCAGCTTTGAGGCTTGAGAGTTGAGTCAGAGTCTTTGACAGAGACAGAGAGTAGTTCAGCTGTTCAGGACAACTTTGAGGCTTGAGTCAGAGAGTAGTACACTACACGGTGCACATCAGCACATGGCTCGAAGCCTCTAGTGATAAACCGATTAAATTCGGTTTACCCGGGTCTGCTCCTCACCCAATCGACACCCGAACCATAATAGTCGGTTTGGTTCGGTTCGGGTATAAATGAATTTTTTCCTGCATTAAAACCGAACCGACCCGAGCAAAATGCTCGGTTCGGTTCGGTTATCCGGTTTGACCCGAACCGATTTCCACCCCTAATTAATAGTCAAAGAAAATGGTGACACACTGTGAATAGTCAACTTGTAAAGGTTTCATTGGCACCCATAAAGCCAATTATCACTAACAGGGGAGGTTAGTGGATTAAGGATCTCTAATTTGATTACTTGGAGCGCTAACGTAGGCGGGGTTGCCGAACTGTGTGAACAAACCAGTGTCATCTCTCTATCCCTACTCTTTATATTTGTTATTGTCTGATTTTATATTTGTGATAAATCACTTAAAGAGAGATTAATTAATATCGCACGAAAAATTTATCTTCCCCCCCCCCCCTCCCCTCGACCTAGAGGCGGGCCTAACAGAATCACCAAGTCAGACGACCCGGTTCTCGGAGAGGATCCGATCGCCTCGCCCAAGGCTAGAGAGAAGCAGAAGTCTTAACATGAAATTAAGCCCAAACCCAAATCACATGGGTTGGGATTCACAGAGTGATTAACAAATCCCAAATGTACCAGAGACGAAGGGACTTAGACTGACGATCCTCCACCCATCCATGAGAAGGTCGAAAAACCCACCAGAGGGACACCAGCAATGCTCCAGAACAACTCCGAACGTACCCACGAAGATCCTATACATTAACTTGGAGGAAAATAAAGTCTAAGAGGTGAGTGACAAACTCAGTAGCGAAATCGATACTAAATGCAATGCATACTAAAAATTGTTTTCCTCATCTTTTTGAAAACCATTTCATGCTTATTATTTACCGCACATGGATTTTAAATTATTTAAAAACTTCTTTATCACTTTACCAAACCGGCCCATGACCATCAATGTGATTTCATCAAAATTTGCTATATATATAGACAACTATATCGCAAAATATGCCAACATTATTTTCTGCACGAAAACGTCATCAATGAAAAAGGGATGGTCACACAAGAATCCATCTATTAACCTAATTGACATTAGGTTATTTGTTTTGCTAATGACAATTTTATTTGAATAATTAAGTTGTTTATTATGCATTTGTTTGAATTAAGTAAATACGCTTATTCGTTATTAGAAATACCCTTAATATGAGTATTATTTATTACTAACGTATTTGCCTAAGTCCATGTAGCTTATAGAGGCGGTCGATCATTTTGCTAAAAAACATAAAGAGATGGTCAACCGGTTTAGAGGTGGTCGACCTCAAATATTACCGAGAGCTCCAGAATTCCATTTTTCAGTGTAGTGGTAGACCAGATGAGAAGTGGTTGACCAGAAAACTGGATAGATTGCCCAACATGTTGAAACTTCTGAAAAGTGCTAGACCGGTGCAAAAGTGGTCAATCGTACAAATGAACAGATTCAAGCTAGTTTCTAGATTGTGAAGAAACGATCAGCTGGGCACAAAGTGGTTCATCACCACCGTCGACCCGACACTAAATAGACAACCAGAAAGTCCCACTGGTCGACAAGACACGGTTATGGAAGATGAAACGCGACACGCTCGACTTGATCCACTTAGCCTTTGAGAAGACATAACTGAAACCATTCAAACCCAACCATGGTTGACAAGGCATCACAGTGGCAAAACCGAAACCACCCAACAGTCGTCGAGGCAAAGCGAAAGTCAACGGGGAACTCGAAGCTTCGACCAAACCCAACAATAGTCAACCAAGACCATTTAGTGTCAATGAGACACATCGACGGTCAACCGAAACCTCAAAGTTTCTGATACAATATGTCTGTAACCATCTAAGACTCAACAGTCGCGGAGACTCATCTAAAGTCAATTGGGCATGACTTCAGTATAAAACCAGCTTGAAATCCATAAACCGATCTGAGTCTAAAAACCTTGCCAAAAGACAAGAATTTTCCAACAACGAGTCACAAGGAATCGGTGGAAGGGTCCTATGTCAAGTCTAGGAACCCAATAGATGCACAAACGACTCAAGAAGACAAAACCGAGATGATTTATTTAGTTCTAGTCAGTCAGTTTCGCTAGAAAATGCCTATTTTCCATGCGTTTCACTCGATTTTTGACTCCTAATGATTAATAACTATGCATAAACTCTAAAACTACAAATAGAAACTAGAAATTTCCCTCAGATTTGAGTTTTTAACCCCAAATCCAAGGCCAACCAAACCCCTAATCTTTGAACTCAAACGGAGGGAAAAACATAAATACTTACGAACACCCTTTACAAAAATTGTTGGTGTGGATGACGGGAACCTGAAACCGTCGTCGAAAATTAGAGATGCTCTGATCGGCTCTCCCCCTCTCCTTTCCGCGCTTTCTCTCGGCCGCGTGACCTTCTTCATTTCACTTCTTTCTATTGTAAAAAAAAATTCAATATAAATAATATATAATTTAAAATTTATATATTATAACTCTAATTAAAATTCTAATTTAAAATCCGACTCATTTCAAACACTAACCGAAAACATTTCTTTAACTAAAATAATCACCAAAACATTTTCACAATTAAGTTATCGCTCGGTAAAACCCAATTTGACTATTTTGACTAACAATTCATACGCGGTTGGTACGCGACAAAATAAGTCAACTTTTCAACATTTGATAAAAAATTACGCGAAAAATTTACACGTGAAAATTCAAAATTTTAAAATTCACGGGTTTTACATCCCTCTCTATAGGCGTGCATCAGTCCTACATGAAGTACCTATTCAGGAGGATGTATTTTACAAGAAAGAACCTGAGAGGATTCTGGGTCGTGAAATCAGAGTTCTGCATCACCGTGAAATACCTTTTGTTCGAGTTCAGTGGAAGAATCATAGTGAAAGAGAAGCTACTTGAGAAATTGAATCTGAGATGATGGCTAAGTACCCTTGTTTGTTCAATGGTACTCTCGAAATTGTTCTAAATTTTGGGGACAAAATTTCTTAAGTGAGGGAGAATATAATATCTATAAAAAGAAAATATTAATTGGGGGAAAAACATTTTTGGAAAACATTTTCCCCCGATTATGGACATTGCCGTGAGGGAGGATTTTCTCCGAATCCCCTCCTCTCCCCTCCAATTTTAAGAACGCAACTCTTCCTCCTTGGTGCATTCACTCACATCGAGCCTCTCAATTCTTTGCATCAATTCCCCATCGACTTTTCCTCTTGCTCTCGGTGTTTTGGAACACAATTTGGCGAAGGGTGTTCGCTGCAGTAAGCCCAAACTTTGATATTTCAAAGTTTTGTGAAATGAGATTATGTTCTAATTCAAGACTCATTTGAAGGGAATCAGACATCGGTTTAGCTACAAATTCGGAGAACAAAACATCAGTTGTAGCAGTGTTGTTCAAGGCCTCCAAAAATCAGAAGCCGGTAAGACAAAGATGTTCAAAAAACTAAATCTTTATCTTTGAAATTGATTTGTTTTCTTGCGTTTGGGTCTAAATTATTGGTTTACTAATTTGGGATTTGTCATTGATCGAATGATTAGGCTAAATCCGGGAATTTCATCAAGTAGATGGTGTCGGCTATGAAACGCCAAAACGCGACTCAGCAACACTGAGCCGCGACACTTTGTCTCTTCTGTTGTTAGCCAATTTGGTCGATTGGCCGAAACATGGAGTCTCGACAGAGGAAAAGTTGCCGCGTCGCGATGAGGTTGGCAACCGAAGGTTACCGTCTTCATTCGCGAGCGTCGACCATAATCCAAAGGCATATGCAGACTGCGGGCTAGGCTAGACTCTTGGGCATCAGTTGGATATCTAGCCCTTTTGGGCCACAGGACATGTCCTATTTGGGTCTGTTTTGAGTATTTTCTAACCCAATTAATTTTTAATTTAAATTTAAATTTAAATTATAATTGAGACTTTTAATAAAATTTAAATCATAAAATTTTACAATCTTATTCTAGGTATCCCAAAATTAATTGAAATTGTGGGCTCTAAAAATTGGACATTTTGGATAATTCACTTCGAGGTATAAATTTGCTTTTATGCACCACATTGCATAATTTTTATAAAATAAATATTTTGAGATGTGTCTCATATAAAAAATGACGTGTTCATATTATTGCCGTTAAATTTTTATATTATATTTACTTTTCACTGTACACGTTTTATTTAAGCATGCATATTAAAATTACAAGATCAACTTGATCATGTGAATTGAGTTTGATTGACTCGGTTTGGGGTCTATTTTACTTTACGTACATTCAATTGTGAGAGGATTTGTTTGTTAGTTGTTAACTAGAATAATGAGACAGATATATGTGTTGTGTCTTAGAGCGCAGAACCCTAAACTTTACCAGGGTATTTATGTGACTTCTGCGATCGCCAAACATCCTTTTTATTTTGTGATATGCCTATGACATGGTATGCCCGGTGTCTGTGAATGATTATATTTTCACTGAGATTTTATTTAATACAACAAGAGCCTATTTTAATTACGTACTACATATTAGTGGATTGTTTTAAACACATGACATTTTGTATAAATTTTCTAAAATGAATTTATAAAATACGAGTTTTCAAATCATGCATGCTTAAACATTATCTCAAATATATTATTGTAAAATTTAAAATCTAATCCTTATTGAGTTCAGCAAACTCACTTCAATGACGCCTTTCATCAAAATTTATTAATTAACAGCAGAAGACTAAAAATAATTATTACAAGCTAGGGCTCGATAACTTAGGCTTAACAGATCCAACAGTGATGTCCGATAGCATAGTAATGTAATCCAAAATAAATTAATTGTGCAAAAATTAAAAATAAGATTACAGTTATTTAAATAAAGTATACCTCACATAATGGTATCTCAAGAATTAATTATTACAGTGCAAAAATAAAATAAAATCCTTGCCGGATCTAAATCTTAACTTAGCAACTAGAAGTATGGCTAATAATATCCTAAAAGGTGTCATTGGGGTGAGTTGACTAAACTCAATAAGGATTACATTTATTAATTATACTTAAAATAATATTTAAGCATGCATGAATTTAAAACCACATTTTTTAAATTCATTTTAGAAAAAACGTGAACAAAATGACACATGTTTAAAACCACCAACTAATATGTGATGCGTAACAAAATTAGGCCCTTATTGTACTAATTAAAAATCACAGTGAAAATAGAGTCACTCACGGACTTCAAGCACACCATGCCATAGGCATATAACAGAATAAAAGCGATGTTCGGCGATTGTGAAAACCACATAAAATACCTTGATCAGATTTGGGTTTTGCGCCTAGGGACACGACACATACAACTGTCTCATTACTCTAGTTAACAACAACAAACACATTCTACATGCTCGAATGTGTGAAAATAAAACAGACTCCAAGTTGGGTCAATCGAACTTCACACAACCAAATTGATCAAGAAATATAATATGCATACTTAATTTAAACGTGTACGGTGATAAACTAAATATAATTTTAAAAAAACCCAACGACCATAAAATGGACACGTCATTTTTATATGAGACACGTTTCAAAATATTTATTTTATAAAAATTATGCAAATGCAGTGCATAAAAATAAATCTCTACCTCGATGTGGGGTCTAAGCAGGGAGAGATCGCGGTCTAGTTGGGGCCCAAAAATTCAGCCTAGCAGATCATAGCCTCTGCATCCCTCGGCTAAATGCGAAGGAGATGATTGCCATATTCAAGTGTCGTCTCCATCATTATAGACGACATCACCTCTGGCCGAGACTCCCCGTCTTGGCCATGCGCCTAACCGTCAAAATCGATGGCTTCACATTTCGGGGCTCAGCTTCCGCTGAGTCTCATTATGGTGGCCAGACACAAACGAATTCTGCGGAGTTCATACGTTGCAAATTGATTAGCTATTCGGCCATCATAATTCAAATCGATTATTCAAAGTCTAAAAATTCAATCCAATCAAATCCAGACTATCAATTAACAGAGAATTCCTAAAACAAAAATTGAATCTTTATACTTCTGTTTCTACATATTTTTCCAAAATCCGAAGGTTTCGATCAACACCATGAATTCTACGCTCGATCAAGCACCAAAACCGTCCAAAATGCCAATCAAATTTCAGAATCTTATTCAGTCAATTTTGAATTTACAGAGAACGAGAGGAGACAGCTTACCAAAGGCGATTTCCCATCTTCAACTTACGCCAGAGTGTCATGTGCGAATGGAAAAGATGAATCATCAATCAAACCAGGGATTTATGCTAAGTAAATCATTGGGGCAAGGATGGATTCCAAAGGAAATCCATGACTGTTCATGATATTCAATACAGGGAAATTTTTTTTTTTTTCAAAAGTGTTTTCTCTAATTAATAAACTACTTTTTTTTTATAGACTAGTCTTCCGTACGGGTGCAAGGCACGTACGCGTCAAGTTCAATATAGTTTTTGAGCAAATGAAAAATATATAGAATAAAAAATATTTTAATATTTTATTTATACCTGCATACCTTCAAATAGGGAGAAGTGTTGTGACCGGAAAAAACAAAAAGAGAAAAATATACTTAATAAAAAGGTAAAAATACACTAAATAAAATTTTTTTTGACAGATTCAAACTTCATTTCTTCTTCTTCTAGTGATTTGATGAAAAAAAGAAGCTTTGACTTTGCCAATTGCAGACAAGAGGAAACTCAGTCTCGTTATTCAGTTTTCTCACACAAGGACATGACAGAAAATAGACATCCAGAGCCTATCATCTGATTTAACCCTTCTTCTCACCGATTTGTCGAATACCTAAACCAAATAGTTGAGTTTCTTTGCTTTTCCTAAGCATTGAATCAAACAAGTGCAACCCATTACATTTATTTTGATACCCAGCTCAACCATTTCTTCAAACAACTCCATTTCTCTCTCCACATTACCTCCACTTCCACGGATGTTTAACATTGTCATTTAGCTCCAACTGTCCGACATTGAATTCCTTGATCCTTTCATGTCCTCCAAGAGCTTCTCTACGTTTTCCTCCAATTTGAGGTCAACACTTGTTCAACAAGGTGTTGCACAAAATGAAATCTTTTGGCCACCTGTTTGATTTCATTCGCTCCCACAATTTGGTTGCATCTCTAGCCACCTTCCTTTTCCATAAATCTTAACAAGAGAAGTTAATGCTTTTCGTTTGGCGTTATGTTTGATTCTTGCATCTCTAGCCACCTTCCTTTTCCATAAATCTTTCGGCCACCCGTTTGATTTCATTCACTCCCACAAATTACGAGCAAATGCTGGCTTCCCAACTTTTCCTATCGCCTCTAACATCAAATTCGGCTTCACGCCAGGAGACTTCATCTCTTGCAAGACATAATTGATTCCATCATAATCCCCACCTTCACCAAACATCTTAGCCAAAATTGAAAATGTGACAAAATCAGGTTTCTATCCACTTGATGTTCCTCTCTTATACAAACTAAGAACTTCCTCAACCTTACCTAATTTGCGACAAACATCTATAAAAATACACTAAGTAAATACAGAACAAATCATATAGAAATACACTATGAGCAAGACATGAAACAACAATGGCACAACATGAGCAACAACAGAACAGTAGCAAAAATCATCTATAAAATACAAAACAAAGAGGAAAAAAATATGAATGCAAAAATGAATTACAATGATCGTACGAACCTTTTACCAGACATCTCAAGACACAGAGAGCTTTTTCTCAAGGAGGATGACTTACCATCAATATCTTCCAATGCAATCAAAATAAGTATTCCGCAAAAGAAGACTCATGTTTGAAAGAAAAAAAAGGTTACAAAGTGAACTGCACGTTGGCAATAAAGAAGAAATCAAAAAGAGATGAATGCAAAAATGGATTACAATGAACGTCTCAAGATATAGAGATCTTTTTTCTCAAAGAAGATGATGACCATCAATATCTTCCAATGCAACCAAAATAAGTATTTTGCAGAAGAAAACTCGTGATTGAAAAAAAAAAAAAAAAAACTTACATTTCCCATGAATTTCGGGAGAAGAGAGAACTCCACGTTGGCCATAAAGAAAGAAAGCAAAGAGAGAGATTTGACATAAAGAAAAAAGATTAAAATAAATAAAAAAGATTAAAAGAAAATATAAACTTATTCCCTTTTAGGTCCATGGCAGTATGAATGGGATCAGACAAGAAGTTGCTGATCAGGTCTCGGTTAACTGGCATTCCATTGTCAACTGCAACTAATGCCTGTTGGGTTAAAATGTAATCGAATCGCGAGGCCCACTTTCTTGATCCCAATCAAGCCATAGTCGAACAATTGTCAACCATGAAAGAAACTTCTTAAGCATGCATGAATGGGTTTAGAGAATCCATGGACTCGATCACACTTTCATTGATGATTTCAGAGGAGGAATGCCCTTTCTTCCTCAACACTTCAATCTGAATTTCACATGAGAAAATTACCATTTAGCCTACAATGTCTTTAAATGTACCCCTATGTTCCAAGTTAGAGAGATCCAAATGATTTATGCAATTTAGAAAAAATCATTGTACATTCAATCAAATATACTTACACACACACATTCAATGAATGTCTCTATGTTACAAGTTAAAGAGATCCAAATGATTTGTGCAATTTAGAAAAAATCATTGTATATTCAATCAAATACACATACACACACATTCAATGAATGTACCTGAGCGACCATCAAGGCAACAAAAACACCAGCTATGAAAGCATATAATGGTCCAAGGCCGCTGGCTACAAAAACACCAGCTGCGAAAGCATATAATGGTCCAAGGTCGCCGGTTGGTGGTGTTTGAAGGACTCGCTCTCCAACTTTCCACATTCGGGTTGGATTGATTTTTCCCATGGGGAAAGCCGACAAACCATCCTTCTCCTGTAAAGTCTAAAATCGCATTAGAAAAATCATTTTTTAACACAAAGTTCATTATTTAAAAAGGAAATAGTGGCACTAAACAAGCATCAAGAGACGTAAAATCGACGTCCAGCCAAGACAACACTGTGGATCTCACTTCCAATGGCCATATCTTCGTAACATTCGTACAAGATGTCCATGCAGGGATAGAAAGTTGCCTTCTTCAGACAAGGAATGTTATACGGATCGCATATCCTATAAGAAAAATAGTACAAATTACTAGAAAAAATTGAAAAATGAGCACAAAATGGATGTGAAATTTTGAGATTGATAAAGTGACCTTAGTAGAGATGGTCTTGGATATTGTCCCTGTTATTGATTCTATTGTGTTCTTATAAGTCAGATTCTCATCCATTCCATTTTTAGTGTATCTTCTAAAGGACTTCACAATTCCGTGGACAACACCAAGCAAGATGCCTATAAACATGGAAAAAAAGCATGGCATTTCAGAGCATGAAAAATTGAAGAGATTTCATGTAATGATTGAATGCTGCCTCTTTCACCAAAGATGTCACCCTTGTACTCCTACTCTAGTGTAGTGAAAAATGTGAAAGGAGAGTCGAGGGCAATTGACCAACCCAGAGCAAGATTTGTGGCTCCACTATTAACATCCTGTATACAGCTTTAAGCATTTGAGAAGAGAGGGAGAGACAGAAAGAGAGAGGACTTGGTGGACTGCGAAAATTGGAGTTAATTCCAACCCCATTTATCTCTTTTCCTTGAACATAAAGTCTCCTTATTGAGGGTCCCTTTCCTTTTGGACACATAGCAATGACACTGAAATTCTTGGAAAAATCCAGTCCCATTTGTAACGCCCCGATTTTTATTTCCTTTTAAAATCGCTTAAAATTTAAAACTTTTCTTTTTATAAAATTAGAGTAAGACTTTTCTTTTAAAATCGAGTGTTAAATTCATTATTTAAAATCATTTTCCAATAATAGTCATTTAAAACATTTTAGTAACTGAAAAACTTTCATTTATAAAAATTATCTTTCTTAAAATATAGCGGAAGCATTAAATAAAAGAGACATTTAATAAACAATTATTAAACTCAAACTAATTCTTTACAAAACCATTTACTCATTAGCCCAGCCAGCCATAAGATCCACTTGTGCAAATCTTTCATCAACTGTCTTGGACTTGTTTTCCTGTTACTCATATATACCTACATCAACAAGACTTAAACTAATGAGTCTAACGCTCAGTAAGTGATCAAATGAAATGCAATGCACATGCTATGCTCTTTTTAAATCTTTAGGTACTTTCTATATTTTTTCTGTTTACAATCCCAGAATACCCCGGAAAGAACCTCGGGCTTACCCTGGACCTTATAACTTTGGTCCCAGAATGCCCCGGAAAGAACCTCAGGCTCACCTTATATCTTACGACCTCTGTAACTCGTAACCTTAGTCCTAGAATGCCTCGGAAGAACCTCGAGCTCACCCTGTACCTTACAACCTCTATACCTCGTAACCTTGGTTCCAGAATGCCCCAGAAAAAACCTCGGGCTCGCCCTGGACCTTACAACCTCGTAACCTTAGTCCCAGAATGCCCCAAAAAGAACCTCGGGCTCACCCTGTACCTCGTAACCTTGGTTCCAGAATGCCTCGGAAAGAACCTCGGGCTCACCCTATACTTCACAACCTTTATACCTCGTAACCTTGGTCCCAGAATGCCCCAGAAAGAACCTCGAGCTCACCCTGTACCTTACAACCTCTATACCTCGTAACCTTGGTCCCAAAATGCCCCAAAAAGAACCTCGGACTCACCTTGTACCTCGTAACCTTGGTCCCAGAATGCCTCGGAAAGAACCTCGGGCTCACTCTGTACCTCGTAACCTTGGTCCCAGAATGCCCTGGAAAGAACCTCAGGCTCACCCTGTGCCTCGTAACCTTGGTCCCAGAATTCCCAGGAAAGAAACTCGGGCTCACCCTGTACCTCGTAACCTTGGTTCCAGAATGCCCGAAAAGAACCTCGGGCTCACCTTGTACCTCGTAACCTTGGTCCCAGAATGCCCCGGAAAGAACCTTGGACTCACTCTATACCTCATAACCTTGGTCACAGAATGCCCCAGAAAGAACCTCAAGCTCACCCTGGACCTCACAACTTCGCTCCCATGTGATTCTGTTTTCGTTTCATTTATTTTCTATTCCCTTTTCAAAAACAATGTATAAAAACCGTTTTCATATCGTTTTGAAAACTATGATGCATGATGCTCATGAATGCATGTAGTCTCTATCATATAATCAAGGAAACCTAACAAAACAACCAACATATAATTCATAGATCATGCTTATAAAACTGTAGACATGCTATTAAAACTGTAGACATGCTCAATATCTAGTAAAGCAGTAAACAATGAAACATGCATATCCTAATCTTGTGATGTATGGTCCGAAGACCAAAGCACATGTAGTATCACTTACCTGGGGTCCTTAGCGCGTTTCAGAATTTAACGTTATCCTTTTTTCTTTAACACCTTAAAAAATCATTAAATAACTCATCATTAAATCACATATTATTAACCTTACTTCTATAACTCATATCCTTAACAATTCCAATATCCACGACCCATATCCTTAATAATTCCAATATCCTAAATTCTCATTCATTATGTAATAGAATTGCTTAATCTAAATTAGTACCCAATCAATTAACAGTTTCCATCACTTACAACTTAACAACCTAACAACCAACCGAGTGTGTTTTAAACCAATAGAGCAGACAACATAAACATTTCCAATAACAGAGTACAATTCCACCATTTAAACCACTTCTCCATCACATATACCAAGCAGCATTTAACACAGGGAACCAAGCTTCATTCACAGATTAATATTTTCTCATAGCAGTAGTTCGCTCTCCCTCTCCGCACTCTCGTTCTCCCTCTCTTCGGGTTCACCCAATTTTTTCAGCAGAAAACCCAATGCCCTAATTTTATTTCCATTCTTTTCTTCAGCAAGCCATTTTCCCTAAACCGCACCGGTGAGCCGAACCAGCGAACAGGCCACCTGAACCAACCAACATCCTTTCCCACATTTTTTTCTTTTTAATTCTTAACTCCATTAATCACTTAATTAAATTCTTTATTTAATTAAATTATTCTCAACCCAATTCTGATTCTCAATTTATTTTGAATATTTTCCGACAATGATTATTAGTCCAATTTAAATCCTTCATTAAATAAACCCTTAAATTATTCACCAAATATTCTAATAGTTTTCTTCCATTAGATTATTAATAATTATCTAAATCATTAATGACCCAATAATCTAATTTATCTAAATAACCTAATATCCAGATTTTCCTCCAATTAATTTCTCTTACCCTTATTTAATTTTCGTTATGGAAAATTGGGATATTACACCATTGATTGCAAATGTCCAAGAAGAAATCCATGGGAGACCAAGAATGCTATTTGGCTTCATGTGAGAGAAAACATTTTCATAATTATTTGCCTGCAATATGCAATAAACAAGATCATTCACAAGCTCATATAGCATCATAATTTATAACACAACATCACTTACATCCTCAGGTAATTTTGATCAGTCAAAAGAAGACATGTAAACTTCTATAGCAGAATCATATGCTCGTCGACACTCAGCTTCTTCAACACTTTAAAAATAATAAGAGGAAGTCCCATAAAAATTTAAATATTATGCAGTCAAAAGTCTAAGGTAGAGGTGCTGGTAAGCTGCATAATTTTTTTTACACAATTTAGACTTTACTTTATTAGATGGTTTCTAATAAGTTACATTTGTAAGTCATTGAGGACTGTCAAAACAGTGGCACATTTTGATAGCAGGTCAAATCAGTTTGAAGAGATGAATTTAGTTTGACAAACCAGCGAACAGAGAAAAGACAACATCTTTAATATCATGGGACATGACAAAGATAAATACTTTCCAATATGCTTATATGTATTTATTGTGTGGACATGTAGTATTCATACATATCATTTTTGGCAAAAGAAATCTTGGTAAGATGAAGTAGATGATACTCATCAAATGAAATCCAAACTCCGTTCAAGTAAGGATACATGGCATGATCCATACCTGCCATGAAGAGGACATCGTGGGCACTACACCATTATTAAGAGCATCTAGATAAGATTTTATTATGCTAACAAAAATAGGACCCGTCATCATAGTTGCACCAACTTGCTTAGGCCTAGTTCTCTAAAAAACAAACTTTGTTAAAACATCTAGCCCAACTCTAAATTGAAGCCTTAATTTTTCCAACTGTGTATAATTAAAATATTAGAGAATAAATAATGAATCTAGATTAGAGAAATAAACATGTATACACAATGCTTAGAAAAATACTAAAACCAACCCCAATTTGATCAAGCCGCTAGAGATTGTTTTCCTAGTTCAACGGACGAACTAGGGTAAAACATTCTCTATCAGGAAATAGAGCTCTAATGGAGTCATGAATCTGTCAAAAAATATTGTAATAAGATTACCACACTAAATAACAGGCGTTCACAGTTCAATTTATTGCTCAATATCGCAACAATAGAAGTTGAACGCTAAATGAATTGTCTTCAATATCCCTAAAAACAAAAACAAACATTATACCTCGTTTTTAGCAGCAATATCTCTTCCATCACCTTGAACTGGCCTCAAAGCAAGTTCGAGATAGTCTCTAGGTGTTATCTTTCTATTATCCTCAACTAAATCTAAATAAAAGTTCTGCAAACATAAACATTCTAAAGATAAATAAAAAAGAAAAGAAGAACAAAAAATAAGGAGAAAACCAAAAAAATAACATTAGAATTTTGGAGCTATGGAATGAATGAAATGAATGGTCATTCAGTACTTCAAATCTCAAAGTTAGGTCTTCATAAAACGACTATCATTTTGATTGATTAACATAGCTCAATGTTAGTAACATCCATAATGCATCAAACTTCGCAAAGGTAAAACCATTAAACGGATATGTGAGTTATTCACTTTCCAGAGATCATCAATGCAATATAGCCTTATGAACTTCTTGAAATGAGGTCATAAAATTTAGAAGACAATAATATACTGAGCCTAACACACATAAGCAGGAACTGTTCAAAGACAATAAAATAGTTGAAATTGCACTATCAGAAGTCATTAAATGTATCATATCTAAGAGATAAAAACAGCAAATATATATTGCTAACCTAAATCCAGGAAGTTTTAGGGGCTGCAAAGCATGTAATGTATTGGCATAGCTGGTCAACATCTGAAACACGAGAAATCAACGACTATTGGCCAGAGCATTGTAGCATATCCCAACAAAATTTGATAGAAGCAGAGATAGGAACTAATGGAAAGAATAACAGCGATGGAGAGAGCAACTAATCACACCTGAAAACTTGCACCATCAACACCAGCATCCAAAGACCCAATATCCATCAGCCAGTTTATAAACAATCTAAAGTATGGCCTTGAATTAATCATCTCCTCAGCGTCTTTTTGAATTAATCTCACAGTCACTGTAGGATGCACAACTGTTATAACACTACATTTTTAAAATATCATAAATTTAACAACTGATAGCAATGAAGTCTTCCAACTAATCCCTCAAAAAGGAAGAGCCATTCACACTTAACATAACAAAACACTCATTAAGTTGAAGCAGAAAATCATTAAACCATTGAAATAGACAACAAAGGAAAAACCCAATTGCAATTAAACTTTCTTGCTTTTAAATGAGAAGAGAAAAACACAATTGCAATTGAACTTTTTTCAAAAAAAAATAATAAATTCTTGCCACAGAATAATACATAGTCTTACACATCATCTCATGATTATAGCTGCATCTAATTAGGACTTCAGGCAATAGATATCTTCACTCAAAAAACCGGATTTTCCACTTAACAAAACCTGGAAATCAAGCTACCTTTCTGCATGGGCAATGTGCTTTATCTCTATAATTTGAGTTTGGTGATGTCAACCTTTTGGACAGGATATGTATAAGCCTCATAATTGATTTGCTGGCCCAAGGTACTTAGTTTTGTCAGAGTTGCAATCAGATCAACCTGAATAAGAATTATCGTTATATCCAAGTTTTTGAAAAAATGATATTGACAGTAATTGAGAATCAAGTACTCAGTCTACCGTTCAATTTAAGAGGAGGAGGTCATTTTGCTTCTTTGCTGTATCTATGGAACATGAGAGACTTCTTTTACTGCCGTAATTCTCGAAACCAGAAACCAAGATAAACAGGTGTTGGATCTGGTTTATCTACTTTCTTTTTTACTATTGAGTGTAATTTAGAAGTGTCGTGCAGACCTTATAGTCAGTCTGAGACACTGTTTCTCGGCTGCGTATATATTTTTGAACCCATGGAGAAACATCAGGGTCAGTAGCCAATAGCGCTTCTGTTGTTGTCTGATCAGGTCCCAAGAAAGCAGATAGAACAGCTAGCCGGTCGATCAAAAGGAATGACATCAATGAAATCTAATCACTGATAACAATTATTTACAGACAAAGTACATCTTGTACTTTTATCAATGAAATAGAAAAAGAAGCTACAAGGATTCAGTTAAGCTCGTATCTGCCCTGGATCTTACGAATAAAAGAATCCCCAACAAAAAATTGATTGCTCAAAGAAAAGCCAATAAGTATGTAAATGTAAGCAGATGATGCTAAGGATGAAAATGAGTAGTGTCGCTCCCGTTAATCAACATCTTTGGATTTGATAAGAGCAAAAAAAAAAAAAAGATTATTACACAGCTATTCGAATGAGTAAAATCATCTATAAGTTGCTTCTGTTTATATTGAAAAGGTGGTCATTTTAAGATTATTGTGAAGAATAAAAATTGTAAAATTACAATTGCACGCACCTGCCTGGGACCCAAGCCGACAGAAGAGAATTTGTTCTTCATTTCCTCGACGCTGGCTTTCTCCCTGAGGGGAATCCTCCCCTCAGGATCTGGCTCTTGTGCATCTGATCTTCCAAATTGCTTATCAAACAATGCCACGAGCAGCATATTCCTGATGTTCGACATATTACACAGTCAATCACACAACAAACCTCTTGCAAGGATGTTAGATGGATTTCAAGCTCCTTAACTCTGTCCTTATTCCACTGTAATGAGCTAGAGCATTCATCTAATTGTCTCTGGACGTGAGAGAATTGGCAAGAATATTTCAAAGTAGCAGTATGAATCGTGCAAGTAATTGCATATCTTTTTATCAAAAACCTACAGAAATGATTTTATAGCTGGTCAACATACATTTGAAACCTTGGAAGACATGTCTGCTTCAAAATCAGAATGAGATCTTCTCAGCTCAATGAGACTATCAACTTTAGCTGTTAACTCGTCATTAAGCCAAAAATTATGCCTCTCTATTAGTTCTTTCTCCTGAATACAGTTGAAGCACCACATCTTTAGCATTCATTAGAAGAAGGAAAAGATAAAGGAGAACAAGAAAATACTAAATAGTATGCAGGTTTTGCAAAGATTTTCCATGAGAATAAACATTAAAATTATATCACACATAAAATATAAGAATTCAGCAACAAATAATAATAAAATAAGTTCCCACACTACACCAAGAGGTAGAAAAAAAAGAACCAAGGAAAATAAAAAAAAGCAGTCAATATCAAGACATAAGACAACAACGTCCACTCTGGCCATATAAACAATACACTTGCAAGCTTTGAAGATTCATCACCAACTGTTAGTAAAAAAAAAAAAAAGTAGCATCCATATAGCATTCTTAGTCACACAAGATTTAATAACAATTTTTGAAACTTCTACTCGAGAAGTATTTGTTACTGGCTCTTATTTTCATCAGTAATACAATTGCAGGAATTGTCAATATTAACATAAAAAATGGTCAAATATCACCTATATTAGCTCCCCTACATACTTCTAAAAAAGAAAGACATTCCAACTCATTTAATCATCTCCTTGCTTCAGGGAGAGATCGACTTCCTCCCTATCTAGTGAATTTTTCAATATTTGTCTAAATTTCTTTTTCCTAAAATAATAAAATAATATAAAACAAATGCCAAGCCAAAAAAATCTGATATGGGCACAGGTTGGTATTCATTCTTTCTAAAAAGATTCTTCGAATATTATGAGCAATGCCCAAAAATATATATATAACCACAAAAGTCACTTCTCACTATATACTTCATTTTAAACTTCCATGGAGAAGTCTTTTTCTACACACCGATCCGTTCTTGCTTGACTCTCAAAGTTTTCAGGACATAGAACAAGACATGTTATGAACGTAGTAGGAGAAGTGTCTGACAACATAGGATCCACTTCAGCAACCAGAAGCTCCATTAAGACCTTAATACACAACACATCTAATTGTTTTCAAAGAACAAAGACCTAGCCCACCGCAAGCATTAATGACTGTCCTGTAACAGAGGTACGGTACAAATTATCTGAGGTATTTTTCCCATTTCTCACAGCATATGTCTATTCCTGCCGTCCCAATTTCTTCATGCACTCTGCCTGTCTTGCGATATTTTGTCTCTTAAACTAATCATTTAACCCTTCAAACCTCAAGAGACTAAACTGGAAAACGTATTCTGTCTTAAGAAAAGGAAAATGTGAACCAACCTGCACAAGACGAGCACAAGTAGCTTGAGAATGCACCAATTCTGACTCAATCTCACCTCAACGAGCCTCCCGTTTAGCAGCAGAGTCAGAGAAGCTAACCTACGTAATGATAGAGCAGAAAACAAGAAATCAAAGACGGGGGGATTGCAACTAATAACAAAATCTGTGTTATGATGGAGCTTTTCACTGCTTACATGGAGTCCATTCCACTGCCTACGTGGAACCCATGTCACTGCTTATGTGGAAATAGCTAGGGAAGACAAAAAAGGATAAAAGGGAGTTAGGCCAGCAGAGAAGAAAGTCCATGGATGAAACTGCTGTTAGTTCTTGTTGTTTAGTTTTCTGTTTTCTCTGTAATATTTTTCTTCTTCATTCTCTGTAAATTCTTCCTTTCTCTTCTGTAAACTTCTTGTTCTATTGAAATACTGAGTTCAACCATAACAAATAATATCAGAGCTGTACGATCCCGCCATGACTAAGACTCGAGCTAAAGTTGATGAGGTAGTATTTCGGAAAATTGATGATAAATTGAAGGGTATTGATTCTTCTTTTTCTACCTTTTTTTTGCGTTTAGAAAATTCTGAGAAATTGCTCCAGCAAATGGCTGCTCGCCAAGATCGATTGGAAGGAATTTTTCACAGAGTGATTCAAGATTCTAATTCCAGACATGATGCTATTATGGCTGCATTAAATAGGCTACGTCCAACTCAATCAGATGATCAGAAGGTGGTTCTTCCAAACAATGCTATTTAAGTCACAGCGAAAATTGAATTTCCAGCGGTTATTGAGGAACATACCAAAGATGAAGATGTGGAGCTTGAAAAGCTTGATGAGCTACGAAGCGATGTAGAAGTCAAAGATGAGGTAAGAGGCAAGGATGAGTTAATAGCTGCAAACCTGAATCAAATTTCAGGTGAGGTCCAAAATTCTTATTCCAATACCTTTGATGATTCTGATTATGCCATGGATATAACCTCTAGTTGGATATGAATTCATAAACTAGAGGTAAAGAATTTAGAAGTTGAAAACAAACCAATTTTCTGGGAAACGAATGTGATAGAGCATGTTGAACTGAATTTCTTTTATGATGAAGTCTTTAAAGCTGTTTCAAATAGAAGTTGGAGCTGTCATCTTGCTGTGGATATTGTAAACATTAGAGCTGTCTCGACTATACAATGTCATGATAAGCCTTCTGCACTCTTGTCGTCAATTCATTACACTTTTATATTTGATCCTGGTGGAATATTGTTGAACACAATGGCTAGTAAAGGAAAATTATCAACAAAGGGGTGCTATATTGTGAAAGAAGATTTAGACGAAGAGGAATTTGAGTTTTCTGTCGGAGATTTTGTGTGGCCAAAATTAAGACTCATCCATGGTGGCAAGGACAGAATTTTGATTCTTTAGATGCAACAGACCTTGGAGTTAAAGCAGAAAAAAAAAATGGTGATACAGCAATATGTTAAACCACTACTGGAAGAATATAGTTCTTTGGGGATTAACACAACAATGTTGTTGAATGGCTTCCACATTACTGACAGTTTTTTCAATCTGATCAAACTTGTAATTGTCCACTGTCATAGTGGTTCAATCATTCATGAAATTTTAGATCCAGGGGGTATTTTGTATTCAATGCACACTTATTTGGATCATGAGAATATTGCAATGCGAGACATTCCTTAGAGTCCAAGAGAGATTCTACTAGATTATTGCAAATTTACAATGGCAAACTTTGTGTTGCTGTCATTTGGCTATTTGGTTTGTACAAGTGGGACAGGATCTACAAATTCATCGATTGATAGTAGTATACATGTTCTGCAAATGCTCGTTTATTATAAATATGTTGCGGAACAAGAAACAAAAATGAAAAGAAAAGATGCATTTGCTACAAGAGATTCTATTTTGCAAGGAAATATGACTTGTCGGAGACTCCATACTCCAAGTCTTTGGAAAACTCATCGGATATTGTATTTGATTGGCTGTGTTTCATCCTTTATATTTCCAGCTATTGTGTTTGCCATTTTCATTTGCTTAAATGCCCTCTGATGGGAACAGAAGTCATCAGGAGCTGTACCAATTAGGATGATGTTTGGACCCGTCTTTTTGTAGTTTGCATCTGGATCCCACTTGTATTTTGTGGGTAGCTATGTGGTTTTTTTAAGAAGCAACTATTGAGGCTCTTGTGGAGACAAATAATTTTCTGAGACAGATTCCAGAACTGACTTGATGTGTGAAGATGCTGAAGATACTTCAGAACCATTATTAAGTGCTCATCTATATATCCTTGAGGACAAGGATATTGTGAGGGGGAGGACTGTTATGATGAAGCTTTTCACTACTTACGTAGAGTCCATTCCATTGTCTACGTTGAACCCATGTCACTGCTTACGTGAGGAAGACAAAAGAGGATAAAAGGGAGTTAGGGCCAGCGGAGAAGGAAGTCGATGGATGAAACTGTTGTTAGTTCTTTCCGTTTAGTTTTCTATTTTCTCTTTAATATTCTTCTTCTTCTTCTTCCTGTAATCTTCTTCATTCTCTGTAAAATTCTTCCTTTCTCTTCTGTAAACTTCTTGTTCTATTGAAATACTGAGTTCAACCATAACAATTTGCAGTGACAAGTTACAATTTTATCCAGATAACTCTTGATGGTATTATTCTTTTCGCTTATGTCCAAGTTCTCTTCTTTTCTCTCGTAATGCACAGCTCACCAGAGAGCATCCGTCTCTCCACTCTAGAGTGTTAATCACAGAACACTTCTCTGCATTCTTCATCCGAAGGCTTCATATATAAGCCTTGCAATCCCCAGACAATCTCACCTAACTATCTCTATAATTTGCAATCTGTAAAGAAAACATACATGGAACCGCCTTGGGATCTCCATTTCTTCTCGGTAGAACACACTTCATCACGAACCGGGTTCAGTGATAAAAAAAAATGGAGTGTTTGAGAGAGAGAGAGGAGAGGATCACCACACCAAATTTTCTTGAAGATTTGTATTTTCACTCTATTATTCTCAAATGAGCACAATACCTATTTATAGACTCAATAAGACTCTTCAAATTCGTACACTAGCTAAAGCAATAAATATACTTAAAAGACCTTAAAGACATTAAAGACATAATATGAAACAACCACGTAACAGCTGACCTTTGGTTACTAAAACCATCATAACTTCTTCTAGAGAACTCCAAACGACTTGAAACTTAAACCATCAGAAACTAGACATCTGGGGCATCGAAATCCATAGGTCATACATTTAATTTGCTTACCTTTTGACCTTTAAAAACCTCATTGCAAAACGCCCTAGAATGCAGAACGTTTTTTGTTGTTTAATTCTTTGAGTTTAATTCTCAACAAATTCCTCCCTTAAACTCAAACTTTTTCGATCCTTCATCCCGATCATATTCTTGAGGTTTTCAAACAGCACCGTTTGCAGCGATTTTATAAAAATGTCTGCCACTTGATCACGACTTGCAACGTGACTCATTCGCACTTCTCCTTTCTTGACATGTTCTCTAATAAAATGAAAACGAACATCTATATGCTTACTCCTCTCATGATGAACTGGATTCTTTGCCAATTCAATTGCTGATTTGTTGTCAACTCGTATTTCGGTTGCCTCATGTTGCTTGAGATTTAACTCATGTAGCAAATTTCTTAACCAAATTGCGTGGCGCACACACCAGGATGCAGCCACATACTCCGCCTCGCATGTCGATAAAGTCACGATCGGTTGTTTCTTTGAAAGCCATGTGAATGCCGTGTCTCCCATATAGAACACATATCCCACTGTACTTTTGCGGTCATCTACATCTCTGCACCAATCACTATCAGAGTAACCAACCAGCATGTATTCGTTCGTCTTTGAGTAGAGTAACCCGAGTGACTCCGTTCCTCGAATGTATCTAAGAATTTTCTTAATAGCTTTGAGGTGCGAGTGTTTTGGATCCTCCATGTATCGACTCACTATGCCGACACTATATGCAATATCCGGCCTTGTGCATGTGAGATACCGTAGACTCCCAACCAAGCTACGGTAGTCACTCGCATTTACTTGATCTCCTCCCTCAAATTTAGAGAGTTTCATACCGAGCTCCATCGGTGTTGCTACTAGTTTGCAATCTTCCATCTTGCTCTTCTTCAAAATGTCCCTCGCATATGCTTCTTATGACACAAAAATTCCAAATTTTCCTTGTATAATCTCAAGACCAAGAAAGTACCTCATTAATCCCAAGTCCGTCATTTCGAATTCTCGCGTCATAGCTTCTTTGAAATCTTCTATCATGTTCTTGTTGTTCCCCATGAAGATGAGATCATCAACATAAAGAGCAACAAACAACAAGTTCTCTTCTTCTTTCTTCACATATAATGCGTGTTCATATGGACATTGTATGAATCCGTTCTTCTTGAAGTAGGTATCGATCCGGGTGTTCCATGCTCGAGGCACTTGTTTTAGCCCATATAGCGCCTTCTTTAACTTCAAGACTTTGTTTTCCTTTCCAACTTTCATGAATCCGGGAGGTTGCTCAATATAAACTTCTTCTTCAAGCACTCCATTTAGAAATGCAGACTTCACGTCCATTTGATAGATTGGCCACTTAAATTGTGCCGCTTGAGATATAAGAAGTCGAATTGTCTCCATTCTTGCAACCGGAGCAAAAACTTCATCATAGTCGATCCCCTCTTTTTGTCTATAGCCTATCACAACTAGGCATGCTTTATATCTTTCAACCTCTCCTTTGGCATTCATCTTTTTCTTGTACACCCATTTTACTCCTATGGGTTGACATCCTTCCAGTAACTCCACCAAGTCTCACGTTTCATTTCTTTCGATTGTCTTTATCTCTTCATCCATAGCGGCTTTCCACCTCTTGTCTCTCACTGCCTCCTCAAAAGCAATATTTTCTGTATCTGCTAATAAGCAAACCAAATGCACTTCATTTGTCGAGTCATATAGATCTTGTAGACTTCGCATCCGTGGTTGTCTTGGCTCTTCTTCGTCATCGGATGCTTGAGAGATTATCGGTGTGATTATTGGTGCAGCAGTTGATGGTTCTCATTCATCTTGTGTTACCTCCTTTTGGTTCTTCCAATCCCATATCATTTCTTCATTCACCTGTACATCTCGGCTAACCACCACTTTTTTGTCAATTGGGTCAAACAGCTTGAAAGCCTTCATCTTCTCGTCATACCCGATGAACACATACTTCTTGCTTTTATCATCAAGTTTGGTTCTTCTTTGATTTGGTACGTGCGCATAGGCTACACTTCCAAACACCTTAAAATTTGATACAGTTGGTTTATGGCCACTCCAAGCTTCTTGTGGTGTTTGATTTGCCAATATTGCATGTGGGCATCGATTTTGAATATACACAGCACATTGCACTGCTTCAGCCCAAAATTCCTTCAGCACATTTTTGCTTTTCAACATAGATCGAACCATATCGAGAACTGTACGATTTTTTCTTTCGGCCACCCCATTTTGTTGAGGTGAATAAGGTGTGGTCAAGAATCTTTTGATTCCTTGTTCCTCGCAATAGCTTGTGAAAGCGTTTGACATGTACTCTCCACCTCAATCCAATCGTAAAGCCTTGATGTAAAGACCAGTTGTTTTCTCTACTAGCACCTTGAATTTCTTAAACACCTCGAATGCTTCCGACTTTTCCTTCAAGAAATAAACCCAAGTCTTCCTTGTAAAATCGTCAATGAAAGTAATAAAGTACCTCTTCTCACTAAAGGACTTCGGTGTGATTGAGCCACATATGTCGGTGTGTACCAACTCGAGAGATCTCTTTGCACGATATTCCGCCTTCTTTTGAAATCTACTCCTTGCTTGTTTGCCGAATACACATCCCTCGCAAAATTTCTTGGGGTAGTCCATGTTCGGTAGCCCATGAACCATTTCCTTCTTTGCTAACTCTTTTAAGCCGCCATAGTGTAAGTGCCCAAATCGTAAATGCCATAGCCATGCTTTGTCCTCCATATTTACTTGCAAACACCTTTCTCGCACGTTCTTCAAGTTGAGTTTGAACATTCGATTCTTTGCCATCTCCACGTGTGCGAGCAAGCGACCATTTTTGTCTTTCAAGTGCAATATCCGGTCTTGCATAAAAACCGAACATCCCTTCTCCAACAGTTGACCCATGCTAAGAATGTTACTCTTCAAATCGGGTACATAGTAGACATCTTCCATTGTTCCTTCCTTTCCATCCTTTTGTGCAAAACATATTTTTCCTCGGCCTTTAACTTGAACCTTAGAGGCGTCTCCAAAAAACACGTGTCCGTCTTTGATCTCTTGTATATCAACAAAGAGATGTTTGTGTCCACACATATGATTGCTAGCACCGGTGTCGAGATACCATACCGTATCGCTTTCCGGATTGGTGTCCTTTTGGGCCATCATAAGAACGCCATCGTCTTTTGTCTCATCTTTCGCAACTAGATTCATGTTTTCTTCAACCTTCTTCTTGGAATAGCATTCCTTTGCGTAGTGTCCATACTTGCTGCAATTGTAACACTCGATAGTTGAACGATTCGACCGGCCACCTCTTCCACGACCGCGTCCTCGTCCAAGCCAATTTTGTTGGCTGGTCTCACCCTTCTCTTCTCAATTATTTCCTTGATCGCGTCCTCCGCCGCGACCAAAACCATGACCTCCACGGGCACGTCCTCTTCCTCGATTATGTTGCGCGTACATTACCTTATCATCGTTGATAGTCGTCTTTGTTTTAAGGCCTCCTCCAAGACTTCTAGTGCCTTCTTTTTCTTCCTTTGTTCATGTGCCTCAAGAGAGCCCGAAAGTTCATCGACGGTCATCTCTTCCAAATTCTTCGACTCCTCGATTGCGCATACAACATTCTCAAAATTCTCCGTCAATGACCGAAGAATTTTCTCCACGACTCTTGCATCAGTGAGGGTTTCTCCATTGCGTTTAAGATGATTCACCACCGTTTGTACACGGGTGATGTAGGTTGATATGTCTTCCGATTCCTTCATCTTCATAGCCTCCAACTCACCACGAAGAGTTTGAAGCCGCACTTGTTTAACTCGATCGGCACCCTTGAACACTTCTTGTAAATTGTCCCATGCTTCCTTCGAAGTCATTGCACCAGCAATCTTCTCAAAACCTGACTCATCTACTGCTTGAAACATGAGATAGAGAGCGGTCTTGTCCTTCATTCGCGTTTCTTTCAACGCTTTTGTTTGATTTGCTATCAAAGCGCCAGTGGCTTCCGTCTCCGTGAAACCGGTTTCGACTACTTCCCACGCATCTTGTGCACTAAGCAATGCACGCATTTGAATGCTCCAATTGTCGTAGTTTGTCTTGGTGAGTCGTGGCAGCGGCATATGTCCCAACGGTGTGCTCCCATGGTTCGACATAGCTCTGATACCAATTTGATAAAAAAAAAATGGAGTGTTTGAGAGAGAGAGAGAGAGGAGAGGATCACCACACCAAATTTTCTTGAAGATTTGTATTTTCACTCTATTATTCTCAAATGAGCACAATACCTATTTATAGACTCAATAAGACTTTTCAAATTCGTATAATAACTAAAGCAATAAATATACTTAAAAGACCTTAAAGACATTAAAGACATAATATGAAACAACCACGTAACAGCTGACCTTTGGTTACTAAAACCATCATAACTTCTTCTAGAGAACTCCAAAGCCTTGAAACTTGAACCATCAGAAACTAGACATCCGAGGCATCGAAATCCATAGGTCATACGTTTAATTTGGTTACCGTTTGACCTTTCAAAACCTCATTGCAAAACGCCCTAGAATGCAAAACGTTTTTTGTTGTTTAATTCTTTGAGTTTAATTCTCAACATTCAGCACAAGACCAGGCGACACACCAGGAGCATTCTACAGTCACCCACCGCGTCGGGTGCTGTCATCCCTCGCCAACACGAAAAAGACGACCACCCATCAGCAGAACACAGGAGGAAGAGAATTTACAGAACAAATTGACATCCAGACTTACCACGGCTGAGACATCTGATGCACCGCCGGGAGCTCCAATCCCGAACCCTAGCTCGCGACTCATCGTTCTCGTTCCTCGCGTCGTCACCGTCCACTCGCCGGGACCGCGCCACCTACATCGCAGGAGAAGATTGCCCGAGACCTCCTCCCTCTCCCCTGTCGCCTCTCCTCTCTCTTCGTTCTTCAGCAAACACGAGCCAACCAACACAAAAATAGATTAAAAGAAATTCTTTCTCTATCTGTAATGTAGTGGCCCCTGTCGACATGCGCGCTAAGTGTAGCCTCCAGTCTGTAGTGCATGTTGACCAGAAATGTCGTGTGCTTAGAAAAATATTTGTGCCAAAATCTCCACTAATAGATTTAATTTGACACAAAAGACATTAAAATTTGACAGTGCACAGTCGATCAGTGTGCTAAGTGTAGCCTCCTATCAATTGTGCATGTCGACCGGAGTGTCGTGTGCTTGGAAAAAATATTGCCTCGTGCCAAAATCTCCACCGATAGATTTGATTTGATAGAAAAGACATTAAAATAAATGAAAACATTAAAAGAAAATGTCTCCTTTTTAAGAATAGAATAATATTACATTATCAATAAGTCTTCTAGTTGCCGAACTAGAATTAAATTCGAGGAAATTATTTTATTTCAATATTTTTAATAATTTTATCTTGAGAGACTTTTTGTGAGGTAAATTTTGTAATAAAAAATTGCAATTTCTATTTTTATTTTCCGCATAGTCTTTTTTTTATTATATTAATATGCTATATGATATCACTTATTGGATCTGTTAAACTCATGTTTGTTGGGTTTTGACTTATAATTAACATTTTAATTCTTCCTTTGCTAATTCATAAAATGAAAAATAATTGGACAATTAGGTTCATTGGGCCCGGTCATTAATTGTTCTGTTTCGGATCCGTTACGGGTCGTGATATTTATGAAGGGAGTGGTGCTTCTTTAGTTCTTTTATTCGTATTGGGTTTCTTAACAATAATGGCATCAGACAATTGATTTGTCTTAATGGGTTCGTATTATTATTTGATTTTCCATTTTGTTTTCAATTGATAGATGAGATTATTTCTTCCCCAATGAAATAAAATGAATTGTTTATGTGTATTTGAAAGGGTCGTGAGAGAAATTATGGTGTGGAACTTATTCCGGTACTTGCAAAATTGCTCCTCAAATTATGACTTCACAGACGAGAAAGTCATTGTAAAACATCGGACTTGACCTAGTTGGTCTTTAATTTTGACAACACAGATCAATTCATGTTCATGCTTTGACATGTTGCTATGTGCTCCCCCCTCAATGCCCACTTCATTCGAAATATTGGACT
Organism: Begonia loranthoides; assembly: GCA_022433065.1. Taxonomy (NCBI): domain Eukaryota; kingdom Viridiplantae; phylum Streptophyta; class Magnoliopsida; order Cucurbitales; family Begoniaceae; genus Begonia; species Begonia loranthoides. The sequence goes on along the minus strand of CM039474.1, from coordinate 29,960,450 downwards.
TTGGTGGCTCGAACTTAAATTAATTAAATGATGAGTAATTTCAAGAATCTATGGTGGGAGTGGAGGAAAGAATATTTTCAAAATTTAAAGGAAAAAGAATAAGTCTCCTTTTACATTTTCTGGGAAAAAATTAATTGAAAAAATATTGTGTTAAACAAAGTAATTTGGAGGACCTTACAGATAAATACAAGTAAAATAATAATAAGGGAAATTAACAAAACAACTACTGAACTATGCTATCAATGATAAGTCAACCACTAAATAATTTTCGCTAATAAATACAGCACTCAACTATGAGAAATGAACAGAGCAAATATCATTGTCATGTTTTCTTTTCGTAGCAGAACGTTTTCTTTTTGTTGCGGAACGTTGTCTTTCTATTGCGGAAATTGAATCCTTAAAATAGGATCAGGAAAAATGACTTTTCGCAGAGGAGACGACTTTTCGCAATGGAAAGACGACGTTTTTTCAATCAAATTGTGAGTTCTTCAAAGTAATTTGACGTCTTTGGGGAAGAGTAATTCAAAGGAACAAAAAAAAAAGCTTCGATTGATTACAGATCACTGAGAATTGTTCATTTGCTTTGATTTATCAAATTTTAGTTTGTCCTTCAAATTATTGTTTTAAATTCATATTAGATGACAATAGAATGTTTGAATTGTTGGGAGGAAAAAAGTTTGTCTTCTTCAATGATTCTCTTAACAAAAATATATGAGAATCTCTTGTTTGTATTCTGAAAAACTCAGTCAAAGATCAAAGCAATATGTTCAAAGCGTATAAGAGAAAACATTTTCAAGAAAAAACTTCTTACTTTTTTATTTTAATGCTAAGGTCACTGTTAACGTTGATGTTTGCGTAATTTATTTTTCTTAGTTGAGTATTTTATTTGTTAGCGAAAATTATTTAGTAGTTGACTTGTTATTGATTCTATAATTTAGCGGTTGTTTTGTTAATTTTCCTAATAATAATAATAACAATGAATTTGTCAAACTGTGAGTATTTGAAACAGCTGTTTTTTCTAAGATCGATTGTTTCAACCTTCAAACAAGAGCTTCGTCAAATTCAGAAAAACACAGTCAAAATCAAACCTGCGATCCATGTGTTCTGTAATATTATAAATAGCTTCCTTCTCTCATAACATAAATCACTCACTGATCAGAGTTCATAAAGAAGAGAGAAAGAAGCAGTAAAAACAAAAACCATGGCATTCTGTCTGAACAAAACCCTTCTCTTCTCTCTCTTCATCTTCATAATTCTTTCAGTCTCTCCCCGGCTTGAAGCTGTCAGGCCCATGAAGGATGAGCAGTGGACGAGCCATAAAGGACGTGGCCTTCCCCTTCAGTCTCTCCAACGTGGCCCTGTCCCTCCGGCCGGTCCCAACCCGCCTGGAAACCTCCCTCTCCTGTGCTTCGGCAGCTGCAATTAGCTCAAACCCAATGATTGTTAACGACGGAGAAGATACAAGTGAAGAGCTATTGAGTATGGTAGATGGATTGTCCAGATGATTATACTCTATTGGAATAATGACCTTTTCTTATGACTCCCATTTTTTTTAATAACAATAAATACCTCTTGTTGCTAAAACTATCGTAATTGTGACAAAATGTCAGTTATTGTTCTTATACTAAACTACCAACTTTCATTGATGTACTGAGAAAATTTTATTATGAAACATATATTATCTTATTGTACATACTATTGCTTTAACGCATAATTTATCTAATTTTATTTTAAAATAAAAATATATATATCACAAGCATGTGAACTTTCACTTGCCAACTAGTTTCTACCAAAATCATTTGGCAAGGATCATAAATAGTAAAATATTGAGTTGTTGAGTTAAGATCAATTTCATTTCTAAATAATTTTTTATCATTCTCTTCCGTGCATACATGCATTACGTTATTTAGTGTTCGATATTATTGGAATCAATTGGAGGTCTGACAAATTAAAAGAAAAAACACAAATAACAAATAAAATAAGAATACAAAATAAAAAAAAATCATTTGACATCTTCTTCCGACATCAAATGAATCAATGCAGCTATAAAACTTACCAAGTCCATACATTATTTAACTAACTCAGAAGAGTAAAGTTCGTAATTACTATATCAGGGTTCTTAATCATCTCTGATATGCCTATAGAGTCAATTTCTTGAATATTGTGACATATGTGACTGACAAGTTTTTGGAGCAATTTGATCTTCATATTGTGAGTAGTTGACGAATCGTTCATTTATCTCAAAGTCATTATCTTATTATTTTTCTGACTAATTTTCATTCTGGGAGTTTTGAGAAGAAATCTTTTCGATCAACTTCAACATAATACACCATATTATTGATGAATATAGAAACAAGTTGTTGGTGAATAAAACCACAGATCAACAGCAAAAATACAGAAAATACAGAACACCAGATTTAACATGGTTTGGATAATGTATCATACATCCAACGTACCTTTTATTACCAATAAAGAATCAAAACGGAGTTCATTTAAGAAAATTACAGACACAGAAATCAGAAACAAAGAAGAAGACTTCGCCTAACCCTAACTTTACTCTACAACTCTTTCTCTCTCCCCAATAACTGTCTATTTGAAAAAACTGAGACTAAAACAATATTAATTTTGGTCAACCTAAACCCCACTTAATTAAACACTAGTGGACAACTGTACTCCCTTAACCAACAAGCACAACTCAATAATTTTGAGTATGGCACATGACTCATGTGCACTCCTAAACCAAATATTACAATTCTCCACCTTGGTTCAGACTTTCTAAAACGATGGAGAACACACATCCTGTAAATTCAAATAGGACAGACACCAAGCAAATTTAAACTTGGTAACAGGCATAATTTTTGTCACTGCTCTTGGTTTTTAAGTTCCCTCGCACGACAGAATTACCGATATTCATAACAACGGTAACGTGTGTCACCTATGTATCATGAAAAACAATTCTAACATGAACATAAAACGGATCCTTGTTATAATATATTAATAAGAATATGTATTTAAAATCTTTATTTAGATCTAATCTAAAAGATTAAGAATATTACTTTTGTAGCTTACTTCACACGGGTACAAAATCAACATTCGATCTTCTCTACCAATCCTCCTCGCCTCGAATAAGCACGTGTGAGCGTAATAAACGAAACAAGATCACACTCAATTTATGCTAGATCGTATTCTCAACACATGAGACGATCTATTTGGATTTAGAAAACACTTCTCTAAAGCCAACACGGAAGACACAAATTTTCCTCTCAAAATTGATTCCTTAATCTTAAAGATTTCAACCTCATAACCTAATGAGCTTGGACCTCTATTTATAGTGATATAGCTCTATAATGGCCATTATGGCATTTAGAGAAAAACACTACAAATTCCTCATTAAAGTCACAATTGATTTCATAAATTTATAAAAATGTTATGGAAATCAAAAAGTTTTGTCACCATAACTCAACACTTGGCACTATGACATTAACTTATTAATCTCTCATTTAAGTTATAATACATTTATAACAAAAATGCTATGGAAATCAAAAGGTTTTGTCACCATAGCTCAACACTTGGCACCATGACATTAATTCAAATTTGACATTAACTTAAATTTGACAAAATCTATTTTAAAACTATTTTCAAAAGTTACTTTATATTTGTTAATTAATTGAATAATTAATAATTCAATTATTTCATTTAATGAAATATAACAAATATATTAACTATGACAACTTTTTGTTATTTTGTCTTAATTAATTGAATAATCAATAAGTCAATTATTTCATCTAATGAAAATTAATAAACTTATTATTGAGTGTATTAAATAATTAATTCATAATTAATTATTTAATTTTCTTTGTTCATTTTTTTATTATTCGAATAATAATAAGGTGACGAAGGGACCGATGGACCTATAGTTTTAAGCTCCAATAATATTTCGTTAATTAATATAAACTCTTTATATTAATTAACATAATTATTAACTCTAAAGTAATTTCACTAAATACTTAGAGTTGCACTCTAAAAAAATTATATAGTATATTTACACTAATTAATGTCCACTGATATAGTCATTACATATGTATTAACCCTCCATTTAGATTCGCAATAGAGCTAGGTTTATAATCTGTTAACCGCTCATACTGCGTCTTTATCTTTGACTACCATTAGTTCTTGATTGAATAATTAATTCAAAACGATTATGAATTGCGCACTAATTATTCGATCATTGAACTAACAAACAAGGGAATCTATAGAAATGGATTTCATTATATCGATATTAACATTCTCAGCTATTCATTTTAATTCACTTCCAATATACAAGGTATACGAATTGTAACTCGTACAAAACTTTACCGAATAAATCAAAGAATAAATTAAAATAAAATAGGATTTTGTTAAATACAACGAATTAAGATCATGCATATATGACCATTATCATGATAAAATTAATTGTTCTATATTTAACGAAAATTATCAGAACAATATAATTTTATCTGGTCCAGTCCTATATAATCATATTATATAAAACATATTTATCTTATGTCACTACATATTTAGTCGGGATATGACTATACATTCTTAATAAGATAAACTATGTTTATGACTATGAACTATTTGAAGATTCCATATTTCAAATATAAGTCATGGACATATTCTGGTTATTACTCTTTATATTTTATTCCACATATATACAATATATATATTAATATAAAGTTAGCAAAATAATCAAGGAATTTTCTATGAATTTTATAAAACATAATCTAAAATGTTAACATAATATCAATCACTATAAATTTATTCATATATTACAAAATTGTTCTATTACATTTGCTTGTTGGGCACATTACTCCCAACAATCTTCCACTTGCCCTAAAGCAAATGAGACATGTCTCTAATCCCTAAGCCCTCTAAATGTTTCTCAAAACATTTTGCAAGTAATGTCTTAGTGAAGGGATTACCAAGATTCTCAACTGATAGAATCTTTAGAACAGTCACGTCTCCACGCTGTACTATATCTCTTATCACATGATATTTTCTCTCTATATGCTTTGTTCGTTTGTGAATTCTAGGTTCTTTAGCATTCGCCACTGCACCACTATTGACACAGTACAAAGACAATGACTTATCCATATTTGGAACTACTTCCAAATCATTAAAGAATTTTCTAAGCCACACGGCTTCTTTTGCTGCTTCACAAGCAGCAATGTATTCTGCTTCTATAGTAGAGTCTGAAACACCACCTTGTTTTACACTTCTCCAAACTATGGCTCCACCTCCAAAGGTGAAAACTGATCCAGATATCGACTTTTGATCATCTGTATCCGTTTGAAAATTAGAATCTGTGCATCCAATTGAAATCAAATCCCTACCAAAATATACTAGCATATAGTTTCTTGTTCTCCTTAGATACTTGAGAATATGTTTGACTGCTATCCAATGATGTAATCCTAGATTTGACTGGAACCGGCTAACTATTCGTACTGCATAACATATGTTGGGCCTCATGCACAATATAGCATACATCAAGCTCCCAATAGCTGATGCATAGGGATAACATCTTATATCTTCTTCCTTTTGAGGTGTGTCAGGACACTGCTTTTTAGAAAAAACAACTCCATGTCTAGAAGGTAAATAACCTTTCTTGGAGTTTTGTATTGAATATTTGACAACCATTTTGTCAATATACAATGCTTGAGACAAAACAAACATTTTATTTTTACGATCTCTTATTAGAAGAATCCCAAGAACGTAGCTTGTATTTCCTAAATCTTTCATTTGGAATTGCTTTGCTAGCCATCCTTTTATATATGATAATAATTCTACATTATTCCTAATAAGTAGAATATCATCAACATACAGAACTAAGAAGACCACACACGTTTCATTGATGAGCTTGTATACACAAGACTCATCAAGGCACTGTGTGAACCCATAAGATTTGATTGCTTCATCAAATCTCATATATCATGACCTGGATGCTTGCTTAAGTTCATAAATAAACTTATTTAACTTTCAAACCTTTTATTATGCATCTTTATTTATGAAACCTTCTAGTTGCTCCATATAAATGGTTTCTTCAAGATGACCATTTAGAAAAGTCGTCTTGACATCCATCTGCCAAATCTCATAATCATAATGAGTTGCAATAAAAAGCAATATACAAATAGACTTAAGCATAGCTACAGGAGAGAAAGTCTCTTCATAATCAACTCCTTCTCTTTGGGTATAACCCTTAGCTACAAGTCTAGCTTTGAATGTCTCTACATTCTCGTCCACTCCTCTTTTTCTCTTATAGATCCATTTACACCCAATAGGTTTCACCCCTTCAGGTAGATCTACAAGATGCCAGACGAAGTTGAAATACATTGATTCCATCTCAAGCTTCATTGCTTCAAGTCATGCTTCTTTGTCAGCATCCTCCATTGCACATCTAAATGACAATAGATCATCTTTTCCATCATTAGTGACAGCAACTTGTATTTCATCTACCTGTCCATATCGAGCTGGTAGTCATACTACCCTCTCGCTACGTCTTAGTGGCGTGATGGTTTGACTAGAAGAGTCATCTTCTGATTACCAGGTGGAACAACAACTTTTGTTATTTCTGATCTCATCTCATCAACATGAATTTCCTCCAAGACAATCTTGCTTTGAGGTTTGAAGTTTGTCATGTAGTCATATTCAAGAAATGTGGCATTTGTCGACACAAATACCTTATTATCTTGAGGACTATAGAACAAACCTCCTCTTGTGCTTTTTGCATAACCAACAAACATGCAAACCTCAGATTGAGGTTCTAATTTTCCAGTCTTTCCTACTAGCACATGTGCGGGATACCCCCATATGCGAAAGTGTCTCAAACTAGGCTTGTGACCACTCCACAACTCTAAAGGTGTCTTAGGAATAGACTTAGATGGGACCACATTCAAAATGTAAGTCACTATCTGTATGACCTATCCCCAAAATGATTTTGGAAGTGCAAACTAACTCATCATGGATCGAACCATGTTAAGTAAATGCCTATTTCTCCTCTCAGCAACACCATTTTTGCTGAGGAGTGTCAGGTGTTGTTAGCTGAGATATAATCTCATGTTTTAACAAGTAATCCTTGAATTCATTATCAAGGTATTCACCTCTTCGATCTGATTGAAGGCACTTGATTGACTTATCTAATTGCTTTTCAGCTTTAGCTTTAAACTCTTGGAACTTTCTGAAAGTTTCTGATTTAAACTGAATTAGATAAGTATAACCATATCTTGAGTAATCATCAACAAAGTGATGAAGTACTCATAACCACCTCTAGCCCGAGTAGTCATAGGGCCACATACATCTGAATGTATGAGTTCATGCTTTGATATAGAAAAATAAACAACGAACATAACAACTTTTAGACAACAAGTAGAACCACAATGAAGGTGTTATTGAATAACAAACTTAAAAATCACAACTAGAGGTGTTATAAGACATTGAACGAAAGAACAATCATGTTCAGCGTATAAGAAAACCTCAAGGCAAAATTAATCCAATCAAGGGTACAAGCAAAACATAGAGCCTATCTCCTTCACTCTTAACAGTCACCATGAAATCATTAGTTCATATTTCTACCTTACCAAGCTTGACATCAGGCAGGGCTTAATACTCCCAATCTTAACATCCAGTGAATGTAAATAGCATTGAAATGCAGCAACAGAACAAGCAGAAATATGACAACAGAACAAGGCAGAGTTGTAACAACAGAAAAAAAAACATCTAACAGAAGAAAATGCAGGAGTTAAGCAGTAAGGGAATTTACGGGAATACAACCAACCATATTTATAGATTCTATCTATAACAACCACCACACACACACACACACATTTTACTTGGGTGTAGGGCCTCCACAGGCCAAGACTAACCCAAATCCTTACCTAGCTGAAGAAATCTACTCACGGACAGCTAACACCTTACTCCCAAGTCCACACTTCATGTAGGAATTTTTCCCCCGAATAGAAGAATTGAACAAAGAAGAAGAAGAAGGAGAGACGTAGGGGAGGAGGCTTGGCTGAGGCTCAATAGACAGCTTACCTCTTAGAGACAGGTTGTACCCCTAGCAGGGACGATGAAGGGGGAACACTCCTGCTATTCGGGACCTGGTGGCAGCCCACGTTGTCTGGACCGGAAGGGGGGGACCGATTCTTATCGGGGAGTCACATTCTAATTGGTTCATGCGTCAATTTATCTGATTTTAAATCCTTATTCATCGTAGGTCTAGGACATTACGGATTAGTGCGGACATGATGGTCTCGTCTACATTCGTCCGCATGTGTAAAATTCCCAAGGCAGGTTTGTGTTTTCAGACCGGAAATGGCATCCTCGCACTGTCCGTACCGTCCGAAATCAGAATTCAAACGCGATTTGGCGTCTGCATGTAGCGTCCCCGTGCGTACGAATCTGTCAATAAATTGGACAGATTCAAATCATCCACTTCCGTTGCCATCCGCTGCCATTCGAAGTCGTCTGAAAAGTCCAATCTGAAGGACAGATTCAAATCGTCCACGTCCGCTGTTGTCCCCTGCCATCCAGAGTCGTCCAAAAAGTCCAACGATATACGTATTAGGATGCACGACCTTGTCCTGGTGCGTCCCAAACACGGGGACGACATGCTAAGCATTTGCAGACGCCAGGTCTCGTTCTGGCAGCGTCCGCATGAGTCTGAAATTGCCCATAATAGCATTTCCTTCATATTTTCCTTACTTAATTTTTATCCCATGTCATGATTTAACACATAAATATGCAATGTAATATATAAATATCTCTAAAATTTGATTACATCGCGTATACGAGGAAAATAGTATCGGGGTATTACAGAGGACCACACTTGAAGACTAGACGTCCGGATCCAGTCCACGATCGACTAAATTTATAACAATGTGAAGGATGTTTGATGGAGGGACATCTGGATTAAAATAGATTGACCGGACCCAGTCAATGATTGATTAGATTTATGGCAGAATGGACTACGTTCTATGAGTAAACATCTAGACCAGATTCTAAAAGTTGAAAATTTTTTGTGATTGTTTCGTGAGTTCCCCAAGTTGGTTCTTATCCTGATTATGGGTTCCAACAAATTTTTAAAGGTTTAGAAAAAGTGAATTGATATGAATACGTATCCTTTGATAGGTTTATTGAATTAGCAAGAAATTTGAACTAGTTGAATTCTTTTGTTTGAGCTTTGCTTGGCTATTAGTAGGTCGTTTGAGGTATGGTTTATTTTATGTCCTACATCTCATAATTTTACGAAGCATTATTTTGAGACGTGTTTTCATACAAAGTGGTAAGTCCATTTTTATGGCTTACTAGGTTTTATGCTATATATTTACTTTTCACTGGACATGTTTTATTAGAGCATACATATTTTTTTCATTGATTATATTGGTTAAGTGAAACAAGTTCGATCGACCTGTGAAGGGGTCATGTTTTCTTTATGCACATTTGACTGTTGGAGGATATGTTTATTAACTAAATAAATGAGATAACTAACTGTGTCTTGTCTCTAAGCGCAAAACCCTAAACAAGATTAGGGTCCTACTTTTCGTGGCTCTTCGCCGAGTATCACCATTACTATATTTCTACGACACGGTATGCCTAGAATCCGTGAGTGACTCTATTTTCACTATCAATGATACTCTATAAGGCCTATTTTATGTATGTATCATACTATAGTGAAGTGTTTTCAACGTTTGCCCTACTGTCTAATTTTTACACTAGTTTTAAATGATGTTTTGTATTTGGCATGCTCCCTGTTTTATTATACCTTATTATTGAATATAAAATTTTACCCCTATTAAGTTTAATCGACTTACTCCAACAACATTTTTTTTTAGGCTTTAGTTTGGAAGATCCTCAGTTGCCAAAGCGTGAGTGAACTCGGCAAAACTTTGCTTATTTTAGTACTTTCTCTCCCATAGTTTTATTAGTGAAGTTGAAAGCTAATTTAAACTTGTGTTGGATAATTTGTCATTTCTTTTTATGACACTCTTATTTCTAAATCTATATTTATCAGTTTATTTTAATGTCACTAATGAATTTTTGAATTAGCTGAGATGATTGACTCCTAACTATATAACTTTTATTCAAGTTTTCTAATGCCTATTTAGTTTAAAAATTAAAGGGTTTGATGATTCGGTTCATTTTTTGGGTCTAGTTGTTCTCCATTCTATTTCGGATTCCCTTTGAGACATGATAGTACATCCCTACAATTAAATCGAATTATCACTTTCGGTTTTGAGTTTGAATTTTGTAAGTTCTCACAGAGCATGAGGTTCAAAGTCTTTAAGAGGTAAGAACTATGTATTGGCATTTTGGCTCATCACAACAGAAATCCTATGAGAAAAATGGGATATAAAAATGAATTTCTCCAAAAAAAATAAAGAAAGTGATAAAAGGTATCTCTCATGCTCTCTAAAGTTACTTCACGTGCAAACATTTATCAATACAAGCAATAATTTGTGTTAGGGCTCCCTAGATTTGGAAAAAGAAACTCCATTGCCACTCTTTAAATTTCAACTCCATTGGCTAAGCAATATCCCAGATATAGAAGCAGGCATCTCCTGGTTAGTACACCTAAAAAGACTTTTTTTATGGCTTTTGACCTTCTCAGATGCCCTAGACCTTCACTCTGAAGCACCTTTGCTTTTGTTAGCTCACTCTCTCTCTCTCTCTCTCTCTCTCTCTCTCTCCCCCCCCCCCCTGTCCCAACGGTAAAT
>CM039474.1:29858485-29949342 GCA_022433065.1 Begonia loranthoides | reverse complement strand
GCCTGTTTCGATTGCAAGTATACCTTCCCTTAAAGCTGCTATTCTTTTTGTTGACCACGTTATTGTATTTTTCATTGATCTATTAGGTTGAAGGTGACAAGAAAAGGCATGGAGAGAACTTATTTGAGCAATGCGAAGGTCAAAGAGAAATGGGTTAGCAGTAAATTACGCTTGGAAGAGGAAGAAGATAGGAATTCTTGTGAAATTTCATGGCATGCAAAAAACTATTCATGCAGCTTTTGTAGAAGAGAATTCAGGTCTGCTCAAGCTCTTGGAGGCCATATGAATGTCCATAGAAGAGATAGAGCAAGATTGAGGCTCTTACCTTCCTGGATCTCTGAAAATTCCTTCACTTATTCTAGCCCTAAACTGACATCTAACCCTAACCCTAATCCTAACCCTAACCCTAATTCTTCTCCAAATTTCTCACCTTTCTCTTACAAACACCAGTCATTTTCTTCTTCCACGTCTCTCACTTATCGGTCTTCGCCTTTTTTGGCCTCTGCAGATGAAGAGAAGAAATCACTAGCTAGTTTTTCAGGCTCTCATGAAAGAGATCTAGCCAAAAGGAAAAGTACGGTTGGAGATGCGAAGGGCTTTGGTCGGAAAACTGAATTCGATCAGGTTTTGAAGAAAGAGAAAATCATCAGCTTAGATTTGAAAATGGGGGTTTTTAAAGATCCAAAAGATGATGTTGATTTGGAGCTTCGACTTGGCTATGTTTAATCAAAGCTTTGCATTGTTTTTTCTTTGAAGTTATGCATCTGTAATCTGTTGATCAACGATGCAGTTTAGGTGAAATAAAATGGAAGTACAACTTCCTATCCAGATTTTCTCGGATTTTCTTTCCATTTTCTCGGCAAACAAACAAGTTTATTTTGAGCTTCAAATGCAGAAAAAGACTAATTGAATCATTTTATGTATTACATTATCATCAATATCTCTTTTTTATAAGCTATACACAAAGGCAACGATTAGATAATTAACTATCGCTGTAATCCTTGTTTAAGTCTGGTGGGATAGTTCAATTTTGAGGTTAAACTGTTGACATCATTAAAGATTTTAAGCTGGGGAGGTACTATCATTTATTATTGACGCAATTCAATTAGAGAAGTGCAGTACAATTTCAAAAGGATGATTTAATTTCTTCTGTGATTGTTCTCTAGGAAATGCAAGACTGGGCTGCAGTTCTTTTCTCAGTATTTCATTTTCCTGAGAAATTTTTTTTAGTTTCAAAGAAAATGCCTTGAGCTATTAATTCCTTACTTCTGATATTTTTATTAATCACATACATTGATCAATCTCAATTGCTAGCTCAACCAGTTTCTTAAAAAATGTCTAAACATAAGATTAATGGCCAAGTGGTAGGAGTTTCTAGTTGATTAAGTTGAACGTTGCTGATCTTGGAAGTAAAAGTGGGCTATCATCGTTTATGATAATCTATCTATTAGGCAGACAAATAAATGGTTTTGGAGAGATGTTTTTGGTCTCTGCAATTAGCATAGTGGGTTTCCCAATCTCTGTTCGCTTGCATGTTCCCCACAAACGTTTTGTACATTTGATCATGATGCCCTTTCCTTTCTTGGAAACTCATTGTTTTGGTCTCTGCAGACTCAAAACCAGTTAAATGACAATCTCTCAATCTCTCTCTCTCTCTCTCTCTCTCTCTCTCTCTCTCTCTCTGAGTCTGAGGTCTGTGGATGATCCTTCTTTGCTGATCAAAAATAATAACATGATAAATATGTTGGGAAGAAACCCAAATACAACAAAGTAACACACGATCTTTCTCTCCTGAATACTGGATGGATAAGTCTTTCTTTTCTGAGAAACTCATAATTTGGGTCAGAAGAGAAGAGGAGATAAATCAAACTTAAACATCTGTTCCCTCTCCCTCTCTCTCTCTAAATAGGAGAGAGAAGTTTGGGGTAGGTCACTAAAAAAGGGTGTAATGGGAGAGGAAGAAAGCTGAGAAAGTGAATGTTTTGGTGAAAGAAGAGAGTATGGGATAAAGTAAGCCTGTTCGGCGAACGTCACCATCCTCGAGCAATATCCCTTACTCCCATCTCTCCACTACTCCTTAAATCGTATTTTAGGTAAATCTCGATGTATATTGGTCACAATCATCGACTACTTGAATGTCAAGAACAAGAAAAGAAATGATCATTCATACAATATCTGACCGTTTGAGGGAAAAAAAGTGATTACTCATAAATAATATTTATATATAACTAGTAAAAAAATATTTGGAGATAGAAGTTTAAAACCAAAATCATTTGGTCTAAGTTCAAAATTGATAATATTGCACTATCCTACGGTAATTAAGTTGTTATAATATTACTAAAAATTAGAGAATTAGAATTTCTTCTTGTCTTTAGTTATTGTTGATGTTGTTATAGAAGTATTTAGGGTTGAATAGTTAGAAAGTTTTTTTGCTTGACTAAGAGTCTCTCGGTCTCGTGCACAATCTTTAGAGCGAAATGTGTGGAAACCTAATTTTTTCAGAAAAAATGAAGAAAGGTGATTGTTTTGGAAGAAATAGAGGAGTAATTTCTGACTTAGGCTTAGGTTGAAATGGTTTAAATCGTGTTATAACGCTCTGCGTTAATTTTCTAAATTTTTCATTTTTAATTACCGTGTAAAATTTTTCTTTTTATTTATTTAAAACATATAAGAGGAAAATAGTAATGTGAGCGAAATAAAATTTAAAATGCATAAGTACGAGTCTCTCAGGCTCGTGTACAATCTTTGGAGCCAAATGTGTGAAAACCTAATTTTTTCAGAAAAAATAAAGAAAGGTGATTGTTTTGGAAGAAATAGAGGAGTAATTTCTGACTTAGGCTTCGGTTGAAATGGTTTAAATGTGTAGTAACGCTCTGCGTTAATTTTCTAAATTTTTCATTTGTAATTACCCTGTAAAAATTTTTCTTTTTATTTATTTAAAACATACGAGAGGAAAATAGTAATGTGAGCGAGATAAAATTTAAAATGCATAAGTAAATCAGAGTAAAAACGGAAACATAATCAAATTCAAAATACGGTTTGACAAAACATTAAAACTACGGTTTTACAAAACATTTATTATTTCCCAAACCATTTTAAAGCGGCATTTTATTTCTTGGTGAGCCATAACCTCCTCAGGTCAATTCAGCTAGGTAACCCAAGTGCTCAATGGGTAATGCCTCCTTCTCCACTCCGGAAACAACCACATCATAACATTCACCTACACCACAAGCAAACTGTGAGCCCAAATCCCAGTAAAAAATGAGATGCAATATGATGTATATCTATAACTGATTATGTTAGAATGAAATACACTCAAACTGTTCTTTACTCACAATCATATATACATCAACTCGTACATCGAGCTGGAACATTAGAGGTTTCGTCGCAGGGAGAGTGGCCGTTAGTTGGTGGCATCTAACCCCTTGGGTAGACAGGCTCTCACGACCCGACAAAGGAAAGACATAATCTTGAGTCTACCCGGTTACAATCTGAACCACCTCCCCAACCTCCAATTCCCCTTTACATTCATTTCTTTTATCCATATTCTCTCACAAATGAATATCAACCCACACATGTCATTCCTAATGGTTTCTAACATCATAATGCATGTCAATGTGACAATAAAATCACAACAATATGTAACTATCATACAACGGAATTTAAAACGTCTATAAGTAAAGCATTCCAAGCCAATTATTGAAGAAAATCACAGTCTATATCATTAAACATTTCCTACTATACAGCGACGGTTATGACACATACCCAACAAACCATAAAGTTAATTAATGAAAAACTAACGCAATATGATATCGGGATATTATCATGCTTGAAATTTAAAGAAAATACATCAATATTTAATGTCCTAGCATGCTTAGAATTTAACCAAAAAACAGCAGTGAAATTGAATATTTATTGCTTGATAAATGAAGAAAATACAGCAATATTCAACGTCCTATCATGCTTGGAATTTAACAAAAAAATAGCAACAAAATTGAATATTAAACGTGCTCGATAATTGAAGAAAATACAGCGACATTCAACGTCCTAGCACACTTAGAATTTAACAAAAAAAAACAAATGTGATATCATGCTCGATAATTGAAGAAAATACATCAATATTCAACATCCTAGCATGCTTAAAATCTAATAGTAAACCGCAACGATATCATGCTCAATAATTTAAGGAAATAACAATAGAAATTGACGTCCTAACATGCTTAGAATTTGACAGAAAATCGCAGTGATATCGTGCTAGATAATGGAAGGAAACATCAACGATAATTAACATCCTGATATGTTTAGAAATTAACAAAAACAACAGCGATATTGGAATAATAAACATGCTCGATAATAGAAGGAAATAACCACAATAATTAACATTCTAATATGCTTAAAAATTAATGGAAACAACAGTGATATCTATCGTCAGAAATGCTCAACGAATACAAGAAAAATAGAAGCAAGGATTATCGTCAAAAAGGCTCAACGAATAACAGGAAACAATAGCAATGAATCGGTATGCTAAACATGCTTGGCAGCAAACTAAAAACGTGAAATGAACATAGACATAATGACAAGTGGCAGCATAATATCCAGCAAATGAAAACTGTGATGCGAAGTATACTAGAGCATTATAATTGACAAGAGAAATTTAAACCACAAAGTTGTTAATAAAACTAAAGCTGAGCAGAAACTAGTAAGGAAACCGACCACTGGCGAATATTCGGCGCTCCCGCTGAAGAATATGCTATAGCGGTCAACTGCCCATAGAGGCTCGGTCGATCGCTACAGTTAAAAATTGTCTGCATCTCCTGACGATCCAAAAATTCAACAGTAATATTTCCAACGGTCGAAAAGCGGTCAACCAAAAAGAAAATTGTTGACACTTTGAAGCTCTTTGCAACAAACTGTAAATTGACTCAAGCAGTGTCTAAAAATATAGGACACTTTGAAGCTCTTTGCAACAAATTGTGAATTGAGACAAAGCTCTGCCGATTTTTATACTCAATTCCAAAATACTATTTGAGCTTGTAACATAACTCTCCGTATCTCTAAACTTGAGATTTACTTTAGGGAGAGTTAGGATTTAGTTTGTTTTTCCATTTCCTCAATTGTACGCAAACGAAAAGGGTGACGCCCTATGAATTAGTCAAGTGAAGGGTGACGTCCTATGAAGAGTCAATTGTAAAAGGTTTGTTTTGACACCCGTGAAGTCAATCATCGCCAATCGGGGAGATTTGCAATTAGGGATCTCCAAGTGGAAAACTTGAAGTGTGGACCTAGGCCGGGGTTGCCAAACCACGTGAACAACACTGGTGTCAACTTTCTATCTCTATCTCTTTATATTTGCCATTACTTTATTTCATATTTGCAATAAATCACTTAGGGTTTAGAAAATTAAATATTGCAGGAAAAAGTTTAGTCTCACCTAATTCACCCCCACCCCCCTTTCTCTATAGGCGGGCACAGATCCTAACAGTATCGACCATCGAATTGGAAGGAGGAAGGAAGAATTCTTCCATGGATAGAAAAGATATCATGCGAAAAGAGAGTTTTTAAGTCGAATGACGTTGTTTAAGATTGGAACGTGTTTTTGCGGTAGTGTTCGTGTCTATGACAGCAAAATTAAACAGATGGAACGATGTCGTTTGGAAGTAAGATTTGGCAGAAATGTTGGATTCCGCAGCAACATAAGCTTCTACGGAAGGATTGGCATCCACAATAGCATTGGCGACCGCAAACTTAAGAGTATGGACTAACGTAGCTCACTACCATTGGTCGAAATTGATGTAGCGAATATCCCCTGCAATGACGAATTCCAAAATTCATGCAAGCTAGGTTTTGCCTATCTAGAATCACGATTAAATCATGATTTTCACGGGATTTCCATCTTGCGAGACCCTGCGTTCGGCCGTCTATTTATAAAACATTATAGGGAAGTAAACCGTATTTTCTTCACAGCCACTTAGGCAAAGAGAATTGTTCTCTCCTCAGTATTCTCTTAAAGTTTTCTAGAGGTAAGTTTTATATTTAAAAGCTTGAATTTTTTGTTGGGCTACAAGGTGAAAACCGTGAGATAATTTTTCAGTAGAGTAACAGTGTTTTCGACCAACCTCTGTTCTAACCCACTTCCAGTTTTCTATTTATATTAAGGATAACCGTGGGTTTTTTGAAGAATGGTGTTACAGGTTCTGCTAAGTAAACACAAGTAAGAGATGTTTGGTTGCGTGGCCTTTTGGTTTGCTTCACAAGGTATTGAGGTATGTAGAAATTGTATGAATATTTTGTGACATAGTTGAATTGTTATTCTGGTGAAAAATGCTCATGAATGTTTCGGGTGGTTTAGGTTTAATCCTGGATTGGGAATATTAAGAATTTGTTGTCATGAGCTGTTGTTTAGTCTGTTCGTATTTGATGATGTTTGTTTTAGGACTTGTTGTCTTTGCCTACTGTTTAATTCTGTCTATATTTAATGATGTTTGGTCTAGGATTTACTGTGTAATATTTATGCATATTGTTTTAATGTTCATGTTACACGTATGTTTATACATTCATTTAAGAAAGATAAGAAAGAAATTCAATAAACGTAAAGGGTAGTTGTGGGCATGGACTCGAGTTGACTATCCAACATAAGGTGAACCAAATGGTGTCACTTTCTCATTTGGACTGAATGGCCACAAAGATCGAATTGTAAAGTGAAAGAAAAAGAAAGACGGAAAACTAAACATGAAATAATTTTTTTATGAACTGTATTATATGTTTATATATATATTAAGCATCTCTTGCTGAGCATTAGGCTCATTAGATGAACCTTATGGTGTAGGTGAGGAAGAGACATTTGATGAACTAGATGAGATAAAGATATGATGTGGCAGTTGAAAGAGTATACTTGTAACGTCCCCCAGTGCTCCCAGTACAATATTGTCTGCTTGGGGCCGAAGCCCGCAAGGGTTTGTTCTTGGGGTTAGCCCAAAACGGGTTGTACTAGGTAGGGAAGGGATCCATGCTTATAAACCATACATTTTCTACTCTCCCAAACGATGTGGGATTGTGCCCCCTGATATCGGCAGGACCCACACCTGGGTCTTTCCTGGCCTTCACAGGGCGGGATACCACAATCTCCCCCCCCCCCCTCTGGGGATCCAACGTCCTCGTCAACCACACTTCTAGTTGGGATTTCGCTCTGATACCATTTGTAACGTCCCCCGGTGCTCCCAGTACAATATTGTCCGCTTTGGGCCGAAGCCCACATGGGTTTGTTCTTGGGGTTAGCCCAAAACGTGTTGTACTAGGTAGGGAGGGGATTCATGCTTATAAACCATGCATTTTCTACTCTCCCAAGCGATGTGGGATTGTGCCCCCCTGATATGGGCCGGACCCACACCTGGGCATTTCATGGCCTTCACAGGGCGAGATGCCACAATACTCATGGAGAAGCTAGTTCGTTGTTAGAACGAGATTGACCATGGGTATCAAAAAAAGAGAAATGAATAAGTTTTCTAAAATGATTTTTATTATTGGGTTTTCTTTATATTTAGTTTTATCACAGATATTGAGATTTATTTTGTTGGATTTTAGCACATGGATTTTATTGGACTTTAGCACGTTAATTTTAAATGGTTTCTATTTTTATATTCTTTTGCTGCAAAAGTTTTCAAATTATGAATTTTATGAATGACACGTTATATTTAAAAAAATGGTAATAAAATGTTTTAACACTTCAAGGCGTTACAGGTTAGCTAGATCCTAATTTTGTAATATTATTATCTTTAGATTCTGGGGCTTTGGAATTTTGACTTGAATGATTGTTTAACATTCCCAATTTGGATTGAGCCTTGATTGTTGGTAGGCCGCTGTGAGATATGATTTTTTTTATGTCCAACATGGCAATGTTTTCAAAATGATTATTTTGAGACGTGATCTCATATAAAATGACGAGTCTGTTATAACCATCCTTTTTTACAATGTTATATGTATGATTTTCGCTGGATACATTTTATTTCAAGTATGTACACCATTTGTTAATCGTCTTGGTTAAGTAAACCAACTTTGATCAACTTGTGAAGGGATCTTGTTTTCTATATGCACATCCAACCGTTGGAGAATGTGTTTATTGTGTTAACTAGAGTAATGGGGCAGCTAACTATGTAGTGTCCCTGAGCGCAAAACCCTAAACCTGATCAGGAAATTATTTCATGACTTTAGCTATCGTCGAGTTTTGCCTTTGTTCTATATGTATATGGTATTGTTTGCTCATAGCCCATGAGTGACTTCATTTTCACTGAGATTCTGTGAGACCTATTTTATATACATACCACACTATAGTGGATGTTTTCTGCTTTTACCTCACTATTCGATGTCTACTCAATTTTATTCACACATTTTTTTCGTGGCATGTTCCCCCATTTATTTTTATACAATTCTAATTGTTGAATATAAAATTTTTCCCATATTGACTTTAGTTGACTCACCCCAACGACATCCCTTCAGGTATAAATTTAGAAGATCATTGGTTGTCACCACAGGACTTAGCCAACACTTTCTTTATTATTTCAGTATTTTTATTTCGAGAGTTTTGCGATGTTGGACTTATTTATCAAAAATCCGTAATAATATTCGTATTAATTTCTGTAATTTTTTGCACTTTAATTTTTTGCATATATTATCACTTTATTTAAATATCATTATTGGACGTTTGGTATAGCTCAACTAGCCGAGCTCTAGCATGTTGTAACTTACTAAAGACTTTCGTTGCCTAAATAAGTAATTTAAAAGTAAAAGAGTCGGGCAACACGTTTTGGGTTCCGACCGAGTCGCTCCCCGTTCTATCTTAAGTCCTTTCAGGGATGTGACATGTAAAATTTTTGAATTTCTCATAAATAAATTTTTCTAAGATAATAATTAAATAACCAAACATGAGAATGAGAGAGTAAGAGAAAGTGCAAAACGATATGTTAACGTGGTTCGGTCAACTTTCTCTACATTCGCGCTTCAATGTTCCTCTTTGAAGATTTTTTCCTTCAATAACCTTCCTCATTATAACCGATTGATTTTTCGAGCGTCAATTAAGCCTTACAATGACAATTTTAGGGCGTCACCCTTCAAATATCTCTCAAGTACAATAAGTGGAAGTTTTGAACAATGGAATACAGTCTCAAATGTCTAAAGTCTCACAATATTATAATCTAAAGTGAAACAATGAGAGAATTAGGCTAAGCACTCAAAAGTAAAAGAGAAATGTCAAAAGTTAAGTTTGTAGAATGTGGGTATGATTTCTCTTCTTGTTATCTTCCAATTTGCAAGTGCGTCTAGTTTTAGTTTTTTTTCAATAAAACTGCTTGTTGGTCGACCACCCAATCACATCGTTCGCCGCTACATGATCGTTGCAAGTTTTCTATGTACATTTGGTCAACCAATTTTCATTCGGGTCTATAGCACCAATCGACCTCTGCTCTTTCTGGCCGATCGCTTCAACATAATTTGGAAAACCATTTCACTCTGTCATTTTTTCGATCGACCGTGATTCTCCCTAGTCGACCTTGATCTGCACTCCAAAAACAAAGTCTACTCTCTGGTTGTCCGCTTCACCTCCAAGTCGACCACTTTTCACCATTCAGAAAATTCAATGCACTCTGTAGAAATTTTAGTCAACTGCATTTCTCGCTCGGCCGACCTCTTTCATTGATCTCCAAAAAACTCATGCTCTCTGTAATTATTCCAGTTGACCACCACTCTGCCTTAGTCAATCATCACTTAATGTTTTGCTTGAATTAATGCTTGTAAGTCCTAAAAATTAAAGCATTTAACTACAAAGGGCTTAAAAAAAACGTGTTAACACATTTAAATATCTATTTTAGAGGGTATTTTCAATTTAGATCAATAATATACTCAATTGATATAATATTTATAATTTATAAATAACTTCGAGATCATATTTATAATTTATAAACAATTACACATCATCAAAATGATTAAACTTAATTCTTATTAAACTAACAACTTCATCCCTTTAATGTGAGGAGGTTTCTCCCAGTTATCTTGTAATACATTCTCTACAAAATAAAAAGAAACATAAAGTTTTGATTAACTTACTTATGAACTTGCGATAGGTCCTCGTGACACATTACCAGTAGCATCACTTTATCTCACTCCAATTCATCAACCTATCATACAATTGTTTTATCACAAATGAAATAAAATTAGAGCATAGAATATGTATAAGAATATGTATGAAGGAGAGATTGTGAAAGGAGTTGAAGAGTTCTTCAATGACGTCACTTTGGAGGATTATGTTTGATTGATCCATCACAAAAACCAAAACAACCTTAATTCTATTGGGTACAATACCACAACATACGGTTGCCAAAAACAGTTTTTTCCCAAATTAAAGCTTAATTTTAAAGTATTATTTCCAATATAACATTGTCTCGATAAAAACAAAATATAGGAGCATATATATGTACTTGTAAAAACTCATTACATTTGTGAACAAATAATTATTTGTAAAATCTTGAATATATCAATAAATAAACAACACTTAATTCTTAATAGCTCTTTCATTATATTATATAAAAATAAAATATAATTTGGATCCCCAAACTTCAAATAAAAATCACTTACAATAAGGCCAGGCCAAGTCAAACCCAACTTTGGGTTGGGTTGGGATGCAGCCTAATTTTTTAAGCTGATAGGATAGAATTATAGCGCTGAAGTTTGAACGCTGCGGTGATAAACTAAAATTCAAGTCGACCCTCATATCAGATCAAGCAGAAGGTTCGCAGGCCAAACTAAAATTTGATGGAATCACACGTTTAGCTTTCTTTAATGGTCAAAAAGTACACGAGCTAACTAAAAGAAGACAAGAGAATGAGTTAGATCCACCAAGCCTAGAGAGAGAAAAGAGGGACAAAGCAGTAGCCGTTGCCTCCATGGAAATATAGCCGTTGAGATCCGCAGAGAGAAAGCAAAGCATCAGAAAAAGTAGCCCTAACAGATAAATAAAGGGTAATGTCCCCCTGCCCTTTGCCCTAAAGTCTCCAATTGATGACTTCCAAGAATCTTGCACACCTGGACCCAACATGGGCATCACAATGTAATACTTGGGAATTTGCAGGCTCCATGACCTGAAACAAAACACAAACCCGCCATGTTCGCTCATACCCATAATTCTAATACTGATCATGAGTTCACTCGGCTCAATTAAAAATCGGGTCATTCATTTAAATACACGACGATAGGTCATAATGTCACTAAAAAATGTCTAAATTAGGGCGTTACTCTTTCTATTTCTAAGTGAACTTTAAACTCTAGGAGCTTAATGATGTGAATTAACCCGTAATCGAAAATCTAGAAGTGCTTACTTGGGTCGGCTATAGTTTGAGTAGCAAGGCCATTAAAGTAGCAGCTCCCACCCGCCTTTCTAAATTGGGCCCAGTACGAGCTAAACGCATAGCTAGCGTGTCGGGTCAATGAATTCGGTTTGTAACAAGAGCCTCCGGGTTGAATCGGGTCACATGTTTTATTCCCCTGCGAGCAAGCGTAAGACAGCGCCGCCCCTACTTGACTAGTGTTAGCTCCCTTCGCCACCACGCACCATATCTTTCCCTTGTACGGCTCGTTATTTTCCGGCGGCGGTAAGGGCTTGAACTCTGAGTTCGGCGTCTTCCCGCTGAGATCGATCTGGTACACGTTTGACCCGTTCGGATATAATAACCCGAAATGCCTCTCTGTACCCGGACCTGTTTTCTGGTTCTCGTTGTATAAGGCGAAGAGTAGCGTCGGTAAAACTCTTCCCGGCCGCGCTGGCGTTCCGACAGGAGGTTTCTTGGTGACTTTTTTTATGACGTTTCGATTGTATGTGGCAGCGTTGTAAATATTGCATCCAATCTGGTCGAAATCTCCGCCGTTCGGCCATCCAGTTTCGGCAATGAAGATTCGGATATCTGGATATCCGAGACGGGTCATTGCGAAAATTACTGAATCCACCATTTGATCGAAGAGATTTGTATAAGTCAAGCCTGTACCCGGATCCGTGTAAGTAGTGTTTTTAGCTTCAAATAAGGCATAGTCTAGATTGATATGGGTCGGATCCGATGCCCATGGGAAATACGGGTAAACATCCAGGAAGAAAAATGACTTGGTTCGGTTCAGAAACAGCAGCATCGGCTTCATAATGCGATCCGAGATATCGGCTCGAAACGCACCGCTAGACGGCGGAAACGAAGATTCCAAAACGTCCATTGCCAACGGAGTTCCGACTTTAACCTTGTGAATTCTGTAAGTTTTGAGGGAATATTTGATTTTTCGCATGGCTTCGACAAGATTCAACTGCGTTTCGTTGTCGGCGACGGAGAGTATCTCGTTCCCGACGAGGAGGTATCGGATCATTGTTTCGGGGTAGAAAGGGACGACGTTGTCTCGGACCCACTGGTCCGCAAGTGCTTGGCTGGAGGAGATGTTAACGATGAGCTGATTAGGCAACATTACCGAGACTTGCAGGCCTGTGTTTCTGAGAGATTTGAGGATTTCTGGATTTGCGTCGTAGATTTTGACGCGTTTTGCTTTTAGGGTTTTCATAAGCTCCACAGATTTAGTCGGAGGAGGCAGATCGTTCCCCAGCTGACCGAAATTAACCCCAACTCTCTGTGAAAACTCTGCGCCTGAAGAAGGAGAAAATAAAAATTAAAAACAAAAAAAGATAAAAGTATATTCAGACGAACTCGGTTAAGAGAGATACCAGAAACAGAAACGAAGAGAGATAGGGTAAAGAGAACAAAAACAGACGGCGCCACCATGGTTGCTCCGTCTATCCCCTTCAGCTCAGTCCCCGGCGGAAGGAATCAGAGGAGGCTAGATTGGGGGATATATATATATATATATAAATGAAAATACGTACGCACGATGGGATCAGTGGGACCCACTCTGTCTAGGGTTTGGTTGCTTCAATTAATAATAATAGTATGGAATAAAACTTGCCATACTAATTATCATATAAGGAACTTTTGACGATGTAACTTTCTCAATCTAAAGTTGTAGGCACCGAATATATTGTTAATATTTAAACATAATTTGAATTTAATTTTACAATTTCATTAAAATTTCTAGAGTTTCAATTTTGATTTAAACAAATATCAAAGTTTTAGCCACATGAAAACACCGACACACTTACAAAAAGCATTATATTTAATTAATTTTTCCTATGTCTGGGGATTGCTCGTATAAGGATCCAATCAAACAGTCATACCGATGTTGACATCTGATCAAATATTTGAAACACATTGGACGATGTGCTGACATTAAATATTTTCTGGTGATTGTGAAGTTAATATAAATAAACAATTAGGTAATTAACAAAATAAACGGATATATGAAATACAATAAACGTTCAAAAAATTTTGCAAACATTTCAACCCCTTAATTATTTGAAATGAACGATATAAACTTTTTCGTCACGTTTTCTGTCAAAAAATACAGAGTCAAACACAACAGCCACTCTAACGTCAAAGTTCATCCAACAACGATATCCAAGGATGGACGTCCTTCGACCACGAGGGAGGTCCAAGGCTGATCCAGATTTTCTCGAAAGTAGTAATATGAATGTCCGTTTCGAATTGTCGTTCTTCTCCATTATCGTCGGGAAAATATCTTATTAAGAGAGAGAAAATTGATATCAACATCATTGTCCACAGAGTGACCACTATAATATGAAGACAATTTAACAGTTTCTTTTACCACATTAAAGTCATAATTCATTGAACTTGGTTTGAAAATTATGTTCTTATAGTACAGTGATTATTTTGTTAATTTTCCTAGTTTACATGGGTATCATTATTTTACTTTTACAATTAGAATTAGATGACCCTCGTTTTCATTTAACTACTTCCCTACCCGTGAGTCTAAAATTGACTTATTTGTTGATAATTCTTTTGGGGTGACACGCCAAACTTTGATGATTAATGGAGACTACTACTACCTAATCAAATACAATCATCCGGGGAAGTGATCTTAGTTAGAATTTACTATCATTCGTTGTGAACCTCTGTCCAGATTTTGAAGACCTTTCATTGATTATTGACTCGAGAATTCAAGGAAACATCTCGAGTACAAGCTAGACATTTATAAACGAGTACTCAACTGATTTAACCCATTATTGTATGATTTGTCATTATTTCAGAGACCAAACTTTTGGTACATGAAAATTTTCAAATAGGCAAAAGATTAAGACGGAGCAAGACGGCCTTTTACTGCCTGGAAATGGCCATTTTTCAATATTTCTGGTCTCAGTTTCCCTGGTTAACCTGGGGAGCGAAACTCTAAAAACAGAGTAAATTAGGAGGATGGGATAAGTCAGGATCGAACTTGCTTTCCCTAAAAACACAAATTCAAATTCCGTTCCATATTTTCCATGGATGAAAGAATGACAGCGAGATCTAAGAATTGCAGTCAATAACATAAAAATGGGTTAATAGCTGTGAGGAAATTTCCATTAGCGCAAATGAAACTCATCCACTGAACAGCAATTCTGTACAAACCGTAGTTAAATTAACTGTACAGCTCAAAAGCTAGAAGACCCACAAAGCGCAGAATAACCCAAAGTATGTAACTATTATATTTCACCAATGATAAAAAAAAAAAAACAGAGCAAGGGCATACTTAACTCAGGATCCATTAGTCTGCTTAGGCACAAGAAATCATCAACTCCAGTTCCATGCAAACTCTCAATCTGTCTGATATGCCCATCTGTGTTTATCTAGGAAAGCCTGCACAGCTTCTTTAATCGCTAAGTTTGGCACGAGCTGCGATTCGTGGAGCATTTCCCTCGTGACCGGATCGAACTTCCCCACCTGTTTCGAAAATACGCTATGGCCTCTCAATACGAAGGCAACATATAAAATGTAACGATGAATAAACCGTGAATAACCCTCAATGATTACCTTTTGAATATGGTTGATAATAACTGCCCTCTCGTATGTAACACCGCTAGGAGTAATGACGGGATCGCGGAGAATATCAAGTGTTATTTTACAACACAAATAATCCGGCACCTGAAATTATGAATCTGTATAGAATCAAGATAATCTGCAAGGAACATCAAATATGATCCGGAGTGAGAGAGAGTTTCGCACCTCAGTGGGGATATCAGCCTCTGAAGCTTTCTTAAATACGGACCCTAAAGCCTCTAATTGTTCATCCAAGGACCCTTCGGTCTCATAATTTTCTAAGAAATGCATTTGTGTAAGGGCCGTCTCACACGTCTCCCTGAAACAGACATAAATCTTTTTAATAGATCACCAAAGAAAGGGATGGTCAAACTGTTATGGACTAAAGGGTGATTTTTGAAGTATAAACAGCCCAAACTCACAAAGGGAACCTACTTCAAGCGTTGCAATTCACATGATCTCGAGGTGGATGCTAGTTCCCACTCCGAATACTTTGCTTTAGCAAGTTCTTTCCAAATGTCTTCTACCATGTAGCTCTTCCCACTTCCACCTCTATCAAGTTCCAAAGCCTACCAGGGGAATATTAGAATTCAAATTAAAATCGCACAAGCATCTTGAAGCTCTTCATGGATTTATAAGCACAAAATAAACGTTCTAGCTTTTCCATATTTCACATCTTGCCCCGTTTGAAAACCAGTTTCTAAGGTAGAGTTAGTAATATTTGCTCCAGGTCAAACAAATACCATTTGCTTCAGATGCAATAACAATTTCACACCAAAGAAAGATAACACAAGAACATAGATATTCTAATGCCAGATGAAAATAATCTCTATCACACAGTTTGTAAACTACTTGAGACATTAAAGAACAAAAGCAATCACATAAACAATTTCTTGGTGCATCAATCTAACCAATTACCATTCAACCTGCTCAATTTTTGGTCCCTCAGATATTCTATCCCAAAAGAATAAAAGTTTTCATGGAATATGAGCCTTATTTCTCCAGAGAAAAGATTCATATGCAATTCTCATAAGGA
The DNA here is from genome assembly GCA_022433065.1 of Begonia loranthoides. Classification (NCBI taxonomy): domain Eukaryota; kingdom Viridiplantae; phylum Streptophyta; class Magnoliopsida; order Cucurbitales; family Begoniaceae; genus Begonia; species Begonia loranthoides. The sequence goes on along the minus strand of CM039474.1, from coordinate 29,933,364 downwards.
ATAGTAAACACAAGTTAACAAAAAATTAATTCATGGAGAACCTATAAAGAATCTATGCAATGATATCAGCGCAGTTGTCACATTTAAGAGTTTTACTTTTATGGCTTTTATTGAAACATTTTTTTCATTTATACAGATATCTTATTTTATTTTATTTCCATCGACTTCAGTTCACTATCTCTCTCACCAGAGTATCAAAAACCATAGTGCCTCATGGAAGCATCCAACTACAAGCGTCAAATAAATTAGTTAATAAAATTGGATCCGCAACCTTGATTTCATACTCCGTCACCCTTTGAGTGGTGAGATGCTTAAAAGGCAAATTATCATATATAATGTTAACAACAAATCATGCATTGACTTATATTAAGAATTGAAGAGATAATGCTGACTTCAAAATTTATGGGTCAACTGAAAATAATAGATTGAATCAAAGTATCGGATACAAATTAGTTTAATAATCCAGTCACAGAGACAATAAAAATAATAAAACTACTAAGCAAAAAGCTCCAAGGCTACGATTTTTGGATTACCACAAAGGCTGCAGCCGACAAAACTGAATTCTATTTATAAAATCTCAGAAGATTCAATATTAAGGTTTCATTAACCGGCAGCCATTCATGGAAGCGAAATAAATGAGTGGATTAAAGAATGCTCCAAGATTATTTCTTATGCTGAAACTGAGACTCTTGGAAACTCTCAAATTATTAACAAAATTGCAATACCATTCATACTCTTACAAAAGCAAGTAAAAGAAAAGCTATACAAGAAAAATCACATCGCACCTTCTCTAACTGTTTGATTCCTTCAGGATATTCTTCTTTCTTTAATAATGCTAGTCCCAGCATATAATGGGCCTACAAGTTGGAAATCTTGTCCTAAAATTAGAAGAGAAGTTGCTATTGCCCCAGAAACTAACAAGAGGTCATTAACCAGAGATGAGAAAATTGCACCACATGATTTGGGATAGTAATCAACAAGACAACACTAAACAGTGCTCCATCAAAAATTTAAAAACTTAGTGTATTAAAGCAAAGTCAGTTCAAAAGCAGAAATTAAGGCACATATAAAAGTCATATAACCTGATCACAGTGAATTCAAAACCTGAATGTATGATTAATTTTCTAGCACAAAAAAATTGTATACACACTGACCTTTTTCAAAAACAATGAAATAAATACTATTTTACACTCCTTAAATCTACAGCACCATTTATAACTTAACCAAAGGTAGGACATATGTATTAAGGGCAGTTTGGTCTGTATTACAACCATTTTCGTTTTTCTGAAACAAAGGAAAGTTATGACTGAAAGATATAACAAAATCACTCATTTCATTGTAAAAATTGTCAGAATCTTGAATTAAAATTTGAATGCTAGTGTTTGTTTTCACAATTATTATCTCCTTCCTTTTTAGAAAAATTAAAAAAATGATAAAACATAATAAAACAAAATAGTCCTTAAACCAAAAAAAAGAGTTCATGAATCAAAAAACTAATAACGAACATGATTCAACTGTTATACTATTTATTTCTTATGTAATGAACTTATTATAAATTAGTTGAGTCAACAGATTGCACAAATTACACATGAACCAATTACAGGAAGCATGTTCACAAAACATGTATTTAAGAACAGAGCGTGTATGACGACAACAGTATCTCATATGTGTAAAACCATCCTGCAACTTCTCACATCGGACTTTATCTCACTTAACAAGTAGGTGTTTAAGTCAAGCAAGCTAACACCTTGTCAGTACTAGGTAAAAAGTCAACAAAATTCAGTTGGACACTGGAAGCTTTAGCTAGTATTGTTTACCCATAAAAATTTTGAAGCCACTCACAATCCCTATGATAGGAACTAATTCCTTATTCTTGAATTAGAATACATCCCCCACTAAACTAGGCTTTCGAGTCTCTAGCGACTCCCCACAAAACTACTCTCAACTCTGATATCCCATATCGACTACCCCTCAAGCCTTTATATAATAGACTTGACTAAGTGACTGTCCTTTTATAACCCTCCTAATTTATCATTACTCCCGTCCTAAAAATACATCTTGTCCTCAAGGTGAAAAAAAATAAAAAATACACTTTTTAACTATATCTTCGTAATATTCCTCTCTAATGTACTTTAATTCGTAAAACTTGATTTGGGTTAAATTATTCTTGATCAAGTCATCCTTGCTATTCTTCAAAAAAAGAAAGGTAAAATCAAACTTAAAAGTTGTCTTTTTCCAGCATAGCCCATTAGCCCAGTTTATCATACTCCCTTCTTTATCCAAATGGGCCATAATGGAACTTAGCCCAAATTCCTTCAAACAATCTTCTGGAAACAACCAATGGTCTTGTTTCGCTTCTGGAAATAAAAAGTTTCCTCTCTTCCTTGCAGTTTCCACCTTTTCCGCTGCCAGCTCATCCATGTCTGCCATCCAGCAGTTTTCGCAATAACTTCCAACGTCGTCGGTTTCTTCATCTCCACCGTCGCCGGTAACTCCCTCTCCACCGTCGCCGGTTCCACCATTTTCCTCGTCGCCGGCCGGTTCCGTCACTTATACCGTCGCCGGTTCCGTTCCAGTAATCGCGAAGAACCCGCTCCCTCCGTCCCCGATTTTTTTTGTTACCAATTCTTCGAGCGCGATTTTTTTCTCGCAACAGATTTCATCGGTAGATTCTTCTTCAACTGCCTTCTGCAACTGGTCCGATACTGCTTCCAATTCTTGTTCTTCATAGTCCCGATCAAATTCTGTTTTTTGAAAAGCTACAAATTCATTTTCAACCCAGTTTCAACTCTCCACAACCGTCGTTTCTTGCTCGCCAGAACCCGAAATTAGTCTTCTTTCCCCGATCAACTCTGTATCCTCTGCCTTTTTTATTTCTTTTCTGTAGATTAATTTTTCATACTCCGCCCACTCCCTTGGACTCTGAAAATGATTCTGCAGTTGATATTTCAATTCTTCCCAAGAATTAAATGATCTTCTGCTAATTTCCCATTGATACCAACGTAAAACAGAACCTTCAAAACACTCGCTTGTTGATTTCAATTTTTCTATCTCCGTCAACGTATTGATATCGAATAATCTTTCTGTACGTGATAACCACCACTCCAGATTCATTCCATTGTAGAACGGTAATTTCAGATTGATGGGTAAGAATTCCACCCTAGAAAATTGTCAAGATTCATTCTTCTTTTCCTTTCTATATGCTAGTAATTGTTGTTCAACCAGCCGCTGTAGAATTCTATTCGTTAACTCCATAAGTGTAGTAACCTCTTTCTCCCAATCCATTCTCTTTTGTGTTTCTAATTTCTTCCCAATGAAAGAATTGCTTTGATACCAAATTGATAGGAACTAAAATCTTTATTATGAATTATCAATCCACAACATAGAACGTAGGACACATCCTACACTAAACTAGGCTTTCGAGTCCCTAGTGACTCCCTACACAATACTCTGATATAAGATCTCTTCTCTCTACTACATTCCGTCTTTACATAATAGACTTGACTAAGTGACTTTTCTTTTATAACCCTCCTAACCTATCACCCTGATGTTCAAATACTTTTCTAAGAAAATAAGGAATAGAAATATTAACATTCATAAAAGAAAACATCGATAAAGATGTAGAATTTAAGTTCAACGTGACCCATTTTCATGATTGTATTGTTTATTTTCATGAATGTGTTTGTCTTGCTGTTTTGAAAATTTGTGTCATGTTGATAGGAACTTATTCTGTAATTCTTGATTATCAATCAACAACAAATAACGTATGACACTTCCTACACTAGACTAGGCTTTCGAGTCCCTAGTGACTCCCTACACAATACTCCGATATCCCATCCCCCACTACCCCAAGTCTTTATATAGTCTTGACTAACTAAATAACTTTCCTTTTATACCCCTCTTAACCTATCATTACTCCCGGCCTAAAAAGACACTTTGTCCTCAAGATGGAAAAAAATGAAAAATACATTATATATCTACATCTTCAATATTCTTAAGAGAAAATAGACTAAAATTAAGCCCAAAAAATTTTTCTTCTTCCTCTGTAGAATCCATCAAGTTTCTTAGCCAAATAACCTTGATTAAAAGGTTATATTTTGTTAAACCCCAATTTTCATCTAGATGGGCCAAATTTGGAGTTAGCCCAACAATTACCCACTTCCCCCAATTTAGGGCTTCTGTAAAACAAAAAGATTCTTTTCCTTCATCAGCTGGAATTATAGTTTTCTCCTCAGCTATTAAGGAATCTGGAAACTTCTTTTCTTCTCCATCGATATTTCTTCTTTTGCTAGAAATACAGTTTTCTCCATCGTTATCTGCCAGCTCATCCATTTCCAGCATCAAGCAGTTTCCTCCATCGATGGCGGTTTCTCCATCACCGTCAGCAGTTTCTTCATTTCCACTGTCGGCGGTTTCTCCATTTCCACCTTCGGCGGTTTCTCCATTTCCACCTTCGGTGGTTTCTCCATTTCTACCGTCGGCGGTCCCTCCTTTCCCATCTTCTTCTTTCCCGATTTTTCTCATCGCAAGCTCTGCCGGTCCGATTATTTGCTCGCAACCAATGTCCTTGGGCGCTGATTCTCCTTCTCTTTTCGCGACAGCTTCCTATTCGTCTGCCTCCATATTTTTTGCCAGTGCGATTTTCCTCCATCGATGGCAGTTTCTCCATGACCGTCAGCAGTTTCTCCTTCACCGTCGGCAGTTTCTCCATTTCCACTGTCGGCAATTTCTCCATTTCCACCTTCGGCGGTTTCTCCATTTCTACCGTCGGCGGTCCCTCCTTTCCCATCTTCTTCTTTCCCGATTTTTCCCATCGCAAGCTCTGCCGGTCCGATTATTTGCTCGCAACCAATGTCCTTGGGCGTTGATTCTCCTTATCTTTTTGCGACAGCTTCCTGTTCGTCTGCCTCCATATTTTCTACCAGTGCGATTTTCCATCCCACGTTCTCCCTGAATTCATTTTTCCTCTCGGCCTTCTTTAATGCCTCCAACCTTTCTTGTTTTATCACTGTTTTTTCGTATTCTTCCCACTCTTGGACATTCTGAAATTTCATTTGTAATTGATATTTCAATTTTCTCCATGAAGTATACGGTCGTGTGTCATATTCCCAACGAAACCATGCCAAAGCTGTTCCTTCAAGGCACAAGACTACAACTTCAACCCTTTCCTCCTCTGTAAATCGATTGTCTCTGAAATATTTTTCTGCACACGACATCCATTCTTCTGGGTCTATCCCTGTAAACTTTGGCAATTCAAAAACGTCTTGCATTTTTAGGTCGGACCAGTATGTTTTTCGACTATAGTCCAACTAATTTTCCCACCTATCGTAGGCATATTCTTCCTGCCACAAAGTTACCAATTTATCACACTGGTTTCTATTTTTGGAATATTCTGCGCTTGAACTTCGGACACCTTCATGTGCCTCCATTGCATTCTGTTTTCCATCCATTTTTTCCAGAATCTTTGTCATTTGTTCTTGAATTTGAGAAATGTTGCGTTCCACACATCCAATTTTTCCATTTTCTTTAACTCTTCTTTCATGCCTGCAACCTATTTCTGCCATTCCATCTCGTTCTCTCTTTGCAATTCCAAACGGGTGATCATTATTCTTGAAACTGTCCAAGAAGGAACGCTCTGATACCAAATTGATAGGAACTAATTCTGTAATTCTTGATTATCAATCAACAACAAAGAACGTAGGACACTTCCTACACTAGACTAGGCTTTCGAGTCCCTAGTGACTCCCTACACAATACTCTGATATCCTATCCCCCACTACCCCAAGTCTTTATATAGACTTGACTAACTAAGTAACTTTCCTTTTATACCCCTCTTAACCTATCACATGTGTCCAGGCTTCTTAATTTCTATGTTTAGGAAGATTTGGAATTTTGTAGTTGGTTTGTATGAAACACAGAAAAAATACTTCTAAAAAAGAGTGAGAAAGGTGGGTTTCCAAACATTGAAAATAAATACTGTCAGGATCCAAGAACATGATGTTCTTTCTTGGACCAAAATCTTTATGAGGCTGAACTTTATTGTTGGAAATAGGAATGGAAATACAATAGTTTGTTTGCGTCCAACATGGACAGTTTTTGCTGTGTCTTCACAGGACTTTAAGCATGTGAAAGGCCCACTTTCTACAGAAAAACAAGCTGGAAATAGAGGGGCAATGGAAGTTTTCTTTTCTTAATTGGACACAGCATTTTGGGATACCAAACGCCACTATGTTAATGAAAAGAGCTTTTAAATCACCCAGTAGATGTTATGGATTTGTGAATAAAACAGAGACCAGTGACCTCTATTTTTTACATGACCCTTTTTCTTTATGATCTGGATTAGCTTTCTTTACAATTCTCGATCAAGACCATGCATAATTCATTCAAAGATGTCATGTGTTGTTTAAAAGGCAACTGGAATTCTCTCAGGGATGCTAAAGCTTGGCACCATTTCAAACATTCTTTTTTTGTTGTCTTTGGATGGTGTAAACCCACATTTTTGAAAATGATGGGTTTCACCACTGTGCTTGAGTAAGTCAAGGATGACACAACTTAAAGTTTTTTGCTTATTCCAAACTTTCATGGAAAAATACAAAGCATGCAGAAATTGCCTTACTTGTTTAGGTAGGGTATTTTTCCCGGGAAAAGGTGATTGCAGAAATCATCAGCACCCCAACCATTAGAAGTGAAGATCAATTATTGATCTCTTTGCAAACAGTTATAAAACATACGATTAAATATTTGACCAAATCACTTGCTAAATCATCACCTAGTCGCTATAATCTTGGTCTATTAAAATACACCAATTACTCTTTGGGCTTCTTCCATCTACTTGCCTCGCTTTCTCAGTCAAGGTCAATTATCGTCGTGCCCATGCCAGTTATTTACACATTCATAAAATAAAATCTCATCAAATCAATTGAGGAGACCGTTTAGCACAAATAATTAGCCTTGAGTTCTAATTTCAAGGACTCTCAAATCTAAGAGAGGTAACCATATCATTAAATTTGGGATTCTCTTTTCTTAGTTAAGACTATGCACAATCTAGCCCAGACACTCACAGTTCAAAAAATAATAAAATGGTAATAAGGAAAGAGCAAACTAGTGACCTTGACGGAACTGTTATCTAGCTGAATTGCTCTCTTACAATCCTCCTCCACCTTCGTCCAGTCACTGCATTCGACCATTAAAGAAAGGTAATAAGAAACACAGCAAAATCCAAGCTAAAAGAACTTAAATTCATCTCTCTTTTTTTCTATGAAACAGAAAAGGATCAGTGCCGTACATACTTCCGCTTGCGATGGCACAAAGCTCTGTTTGTCCAATAAACAGGAACATTAGGGCATAAAGTGATTGCCTGCAAATCAAAACACACAGAACCCTAATCCATATCCATCCAATTACCCGCAATAAAGTATTAATTTCGATCCTATAAACCCAACCCTTAAACAGTTGACAGAGCAACGAAAGATTACCTCCGTATAGGCATCGATGGCAGCGCCAAGACGACCCTTCGTGAAGCAATTGTTGCCATCATATCTCAGTCGTTCCGCCTGTTTTTCTGCGCTGGACAATGCCACGCCCGGCCCCATTTACCAATTTGGATCTTTCTCACCCTCTTTCTGTATATCTCTCTCTTACTCTGCCGGCTCTCTCCCTACATCAAATCGAAAAATCGCTACGAAAATGGGAATGAGTAAAGAAAAGAAACATCCAACCAAACCAAAGATCTGAGAGACGAACGATGAGAAAGCGTTTTCTTGGAAATTTGAGGGGGTTTCTTGGACAGTGCTCTTACCTTCTTCCGTCGAAAGTCCGCGCGTACTTCCGGAGAGGGGAACTAGAGAGCGGACTTTGATTTGTACTTCAAATTTCTTCTTAGATTTATCTAAATTTCAATATCATTTTTAAATTTTATTTAATACTAAATGCAAATTATCTTATTTTAATTATTATTGTAAAATAAAAATTAAAAAATAAATATAATAATACCATGTTGTTTTTACTTGAACATGTTTACGTTAGTAAAAATTTATTGATAAATAAAAAGAAAAATGATTATTTAAAAACAAATCAAGATTATAAACATCTTAACGTAAAAGTTGAACGTATTATTGTGACAATCCGCCTTATAAAAATAAGAATGATTTAAATGAGAGTATAGATCATACTAGTGAAGATACACAATCTCAACTTGCTCGAAAAAGTAAAAAATACATAATTTATAAGTAATATTCTCCTCATTTTTTACTAAGTAAAAAATACAACGCATTTTTTACTAATTCCAATAACAAAACTGTATAAATTTCAATCCAAAACAGACAATATTATAATGATAATACTGAGGCCATCACAATTATCATTAAAAGCAATTAAAGCATTTGAGTGAATGCATTAGTCTAAATAAATTTCTTAATCATATTTATTTTATTACTCTTCAATTATTGGTTTTTATTTGGAAAATAATTAAACAAAACATGCAAAGAGGCGCATTAACTATTTCACACAACTTAAATTAAATAGTATTTTATCAAAAACTACATTTGTTATTTGTGAATCCTTAATTTGATTCTGTCGGAAAAAACATCCCATTAGCACCTGATTTTAGAACATCTTTAACCAAGAAAAGAACATTGGGAAAATGACAAATTAACCATCGTACTTTGCGATCAATGACAAGTTAACCATCATGCTTTATTTTCTAACAAATTAACCACTGACGTATGGAAAAATGACAAAGCCAACATCAATGTCACGTTTGCCGTTAACAATCTGATCGGGAGCCACGGCGGTTCGTGGACAAAACGTCGCGGCTCCGTGGTTTTCCAAAAAAAGAAGGTGAAATTTGACTTGGCCGCCATGGCGTCCCGGGCAAAGACGTGTATAAGCAAGAATGAGAATAAACTGAAGTGAGATTCATAGGCCGGTCCGAGAGTAAAACACAATCGAAAATCAAGCACTTGAAAGAATGTATGGTATAGAAAACGTGATAAATTTACAACAACATATCACTCACTCGTTTCCTGCGAGATTAGATTCTCGATCCTTGCCACTCTCCGTTGGGTTTAATTGCTCTCGCACGCAATCCGCGAGTCGCAAAGCTTCCTTGTCTAAATTAAGGGAATGCCTCCGAAAAGTCTGCACAACTTTAAATATCTTACGAAATTGTTTAAAAATTATGGAGGTCTACATTTACAAACTGCCTACCTCAGAATTCCATAGGCAATCATGTGCCTTGCGAGGAATTATGTGAATGTGGGTCTGCAATTTGATGGTCACGAAGCATTTAGATGAAAGTAACATTTTCTGAAATTTAAATGAAGGGGAAAAATTTTGTTCAACAAAGAAACCCAAATGGGGCTTAATTTTTGGAGTGAAATCCTCAAAAATGTGGACGTTGAACGTCCAGCAGTTGTCAAGTGATACCAGTAATACATACAGAAGAGTTCTGCATAAACTGCCATGAACAAGAATGACTTACATGAAATATGACTTGGCCGGCAGCTGCACCACAGTTGACTAACAAGTTGAATGAATCTGCAAATTATAATGTCTCTCATTATCATAGCATATGCATCTGGCCAGATGTTAAACGCATCTATAACAAAAATTATTGAGGGCCAGTTCATTCAATCAGCAGCAAAGCACGACACTATATATATATATATGCATCCACACATACATAGGTGCTTGAAGACCAATTCATATATTTACAAGCTAAACACAACACTAATTATATATCCCATCACACACATTTTTCTCTGTTTTACATGTCATTTTACATTATTGTAATTTCTTTCTGAGGAGCCCTGGTTCTATACACTATAGGATGTTAGAAAAATTAATTGACCTTTCATTTAAAAGATAACCTGTATGCTTGGAAGGATGACAACAAGAGTGTTCATCTTAATTATTTTTCAAGGGTGGAAAGCTTTGAATGAATGATTAGGATAGGCAGGTTCTAGTTTCTACAATATAATTGTCATTAATGTTAATCAATCGATAAAGAGCATGGGTCAACAGGTCTGACTTTGTAATACCCTACCAAATTTGCCAACAAAAAAAATTAATTTTATCGGCGTTAGGAGAGGCAAAAAAAAAAATGGAAATCAAAGCATAGATTGGTGATGTCATGAGATGAGTTTAGAAAACAATTGCATTAATGGAAGAAATTTTGATACCTACCAGAACCAGTAGCCTTCATTATTGCATTACTGATAAAGGGGACTTTTGAACACATTGCAGCTATCACCTATATGATTGGAAAATGCAGAATGCTAGAACTTAATTATTATGACAACTAATTGATGACAAAAATGGTTCCGTAGAATCGCCATATTACATAAAGCAAGCGTAAAATTAAATGTCTAACATAAAATGAAAACTGATTGAAAATTTGTCAGTATTCGAGAAGCGATTACAAGGAGAATGACTTACAGATGGAGGAGTTGCTTCAAGTGAAGAAAAATGAGATTTTGGTATAATAAGTGAGTGCCTGAAAGAAACATGTTGTCAGGCTCAATACGTGAAGAACTCTTAAAAAAAAGATTGATACATATAAATAAGAAAAGGCAAATATTTCGAGGGTATGACATTTTATATCAACAAGATACTACATTTTGTAAACGTTGAACTGGTATTCAATTATTGGTTTTTATCAAAACTCACCAAGTCATAACTACCACAGGTTACATTTGAAGGCATTAAGAACTTGAGTGAGGTATCAACATATTACAGACAAAAACATCAGTACTTTAATAACCTTGCAAGTATTGGAAAACCACCCATCATCATTTAAGCTGCCCATTGTTTCATAGGCAGCATTTTCATCGTCATTGGAACAATAATAAAGCATCTTAGAAGAAGTTGTCTCTCAGAAAGAGTATGACATATTTCAACACAACTCTAATATTTTCAGTATAGAAATTTGAATTTGTAGAGGATTATAAGGATAGAGAAAGAAAGTAGTATACTAGAAAACACGATTAAAAGCCAACCAATAATTTTGAATGAACAATACCTTACCCATGAGTCAATGGCCTTGTATCCAATATACAGAGACACCTTTCGTCTTCATAAAGCTGCAAATATGAAATGCACTCAATGATAGGGTAAAAAAAACAAGAAATATCACATACTTCATTAAACATTCCATCCACCTGATAACTTGACATGGACCCAGTGTAATTTAATAAAATGACATAAAGAAATTAAAAGATATCGCAAAACATTCGAGAGGCCTGCAACCCCTTAGAATATTAACTTTAAAATTATCAATCTTCTCTCATGATACTCATGTCCTTCTTAAATAAAAAAGAAAAATTAAAAAAACAAACATTGAACTATGGGATCAGCGACAAACCAAATATTAAAGTAATTTCACAAACAACTAAAATCTCAAACTATAGGAAATGAAGAAGGCAAATCTCATAGTCACGTTTTGCATAAAAAAAAATTGCCAAGGCAAATGTCGTAGTCATGTTTTCTGCTTAAAAACATCAAAGGACGTACAATGATCAACTTTGGACCTCCTTCAATGACGAGGGACATTCAAGACTAATCCACGAAGAGAGGCATCCAAGGATCAGCCTTGGAGTCATCGTAAGGCTGAGTGACGGCCATGGTGACCGCTAGATGAAAAGATTGACGTCCTGTAATAAGGATGGACGTCCAAGATGGAAGGAGAGATCTTGGCGGACAAAAGTTTGTGATCGTTGAAGGAAAGGACGGATGTCCTACAGTGATGATGGACGACCAAAAAGGCGCTGGCGGACGTTATGTTGAAGGAGGGTCATATGCAAGGCATACGCTATTTTAAATGGGAGCAGACGAAAGTTGTTGGCCATTGGATGAAGGGGTCGAATGTCCCTCATATTTAATACTTATATTTAATGATTGAGGATTGTATTTAATAAATCAGTGAATAAACAATTAACTTATCCAATATCTTGTTAATATCATCTTTTCATATAATGTCTTTTTACGAATATGTTAAAATAAGTATCCTCAATCATTAAATGTGAGGGACATCCGACCCTTTCATCCAACAGTCAACAACATTTGTTTACTCTCACTTAAAATAGCGTGTGTCTTGCACATGACCCCTCTTCAACATAAGGTTCATCAACGTTTTTGAAGGATGTTCATCCTCTGTCCAAGCCGTCCATCCTCATTGCAAGACGTTCGACTTTTCATCCAACAGGCACAAACCTTCGCCGCCAACACCTCTGGAGGATGTCCATCCTCCATCCTGGTAGTCTATCCTCATTGAAGGACGTCTGTCTCTTCATTCAACGGGCTAAAACCTTCGTCTGCCAACGCCCCTCCTCTCATCTTGGATATCCATCCTCATTGTAGAACGTCTGTCTCTTCATCCAGCTGCCACAATAGATGTTCCTTGAACATCCTTCAGCCTTACGATGGTCTCAAGGTTGATCCTTGGACACCCCTCCTCGTGGAGCAGCCTTGGACGTCCCTCGTCATTGAAGGACGTCCAAGGTTGATCCTTGGAGGTCCCTTGGATGTCCATGTGATGTCCTTAGACGTTTTAAGCAGAAAACGTGACTGTGACGTTTGCCTCAGCGTAAAAATGTGACTACGAAGTTTACCTTCTTCATTTCTCATAATTCAACGTTTTAGTTATTTGCGAAATTACTTTAACATTTGACTTGTCGCTAATCTAATAATTTAAGGTTTGGTTTGTTAATTTTCAAATAAAAAACATAAACAGAATACTAAAATATATAAATAAATAAATATCTAGAAATACTAAAAAACAATTAGAATAAGTGCACTAGAATAAATCCACTACATTATCAAAGATGATGTCGGGCAATTTTTGTACCCATGCAGGGATGTCAAAAGTTCTCTTTTATTATCATTAAACCTAAATGCCATGGGGTTGAGAGTTCTCTAAACATTTTCCACCATCTTATCAGGAAGAGATTCCAGCAATATAGTCTAGCCAGTAAAAGTGGAATTGTCTCATTGGAGGCTGAGGGACAATTGAATGAGGATCAAGACTTTATGCAGCAGAATCGTCTTTTTGAAAGCACCTATTTTGGCTTTTAATCTACAGACAGAACTTACCATAAGAGCTACACGTAATAGGATATGATTAATCATGTTGGACGTAAATTAACAAATCATCAAATGGAAACACAACGCAACAAGCTAATGCACAACTTTCACAGTAAAAAAAGATAAAGGAATCGTACGCCCCAGATTTCAACAAAAAAATAAATTCTTCAGCTTAGTTTTGAACATTTTGGAATTTCACCATTTATAGCTCTGGATTTGGTTAATAAGCTTGCAGAAAGTACAGAAAGCAAAATTTTGTCAAAAAGCAGAGACCTTAAAAGCAGGTGATTCCCCCTGAATAATCCGGCAGAAAACACAGTCCCCTTGCAGACTCCCCTCGACAGAATCGCTTCCTCCATCAGTACGAGAATCGCAACTCGAAGCGGAAAGACTAGGGGATCTGATCGAGGTGGAACACGAGGCAACGGGACGAAGATGCGAGAGGAGTACAGCGAGCCTCCGGGCTTCCATAATCTAAATATTATCACAATCGTGGGTCGCCAAACTGCGTAACGCCATGTCTCTTCCTCTCTGCAAGTCTCTGTGGGAATGGAGGATGAGAGAGGATGGAACTTTTTAATTGTTACAAGAAAACGACAGAGAAACGTGGTAGATCAATGGGCGGCCTTCGCCTCGCTTATCCACATATTCCTCCTCTACTGTTTTAATTTATTCTTTCTTTTTAAATTAAGCTAATTTAATTTAATTGTTCGCATTTTTTATTTGAGAAATTAACGATCCAGACTCTATAATTTGAAATCCATGATACTGTAAAACTTAGAAGAGTTTTTGTAAACAATTAAAATTAAAACTTTAAACGATGACAAATAAATGGCTCAAATTTTTTCGTCGTATTTTTCTTTCAAAATTGCAGAGATAAATGTCACAGCCATTTTAATGTCAAAATCCATTCAAATCTATCCTAAAATTTTCATTTTTCCTTACCTTAAAATTTTTTCCCTCATTGCCGATTTTGTTTGTCAATGTCGATCTCTAAAGTCGATGTTAAACTCTTAGTCCTCCAAAAAAAATAAATTTCACTGTTAAATTCTACATTTTGATTGAAAAGAAAATCGAACATTCAAAAATTTCAAAGTTTATCACGGTGAATAACGTTAGTCAGAAACCTCTACTCTCCTCTGTGTTGTTGGCTTGCTAGAGAGAAAACAAGGTTGATTTTTAGATTGCCAGAGGGACGACTGTCTTAAGGGAGGGAGGGACGTCCGTCTTGAATTGAGGGACATCCGTTTTAAGCTGAAATGATATCGTCTTTGTATGTTTTAAGCCATATACGTCTTGTTGTTAGTTGAGTGACGTCCATTTTTAAGATGGGAATGATGTCGTCTTAGTCAGTTTTCAGCGATGAACATTCGTCAAAAGTTTAGGGACGTCTGTTTTAAGTGAAGGGTGTCCATCTTAAGTTGAGAGACATACAATTTAGTGAGGGACGTCCTCAACCTATGACGGACGTCCCTCGCTTAAAATGGACAAAGACGATATCGTTCTCAGCTTAAAATGGACGTTTTTTGTTTAAAACGAACAAAAAAGACGTTGTTTCAGCTTAAAACGGATGTCCCTTAGCTTAAAATGGATGTCCCTTAGTTCAAAACGAACGTCTCTCGCTTGAGACAGACATCCCTCTCTTAAAACGAACGTCCTTCTTATTATTTATGTTCTTCGTCCATATGTTGGATTAGCCTTGGACGTCCCTCATCGTTACGGGAAGTCCGTTGTTGCTACGTTGGACGTCTCCGTTCGACAATCCTTGACATTAACAAAATTGCGTCATTAACGTCAAGGGATTTTGACGAGAAACATGAATGTGAGGTTTGCATCGTTCTTTTTCTATTGTTTAAGATTTTAATTGTTTACAAATTTTCTATAGAATTTACGATATTGATGGTCTAAATTATATGGTCACATTAATTTCTCTTTATATTTTATTGTTAAACAAAAAATAAAAATAATCTTCCAAAGGGTAATATTATTTGATGCACAATAAGTTATAAAATATACTATTTAAGTGCAAATGTGCAAGTCTTATCAAATATTTCTATCATGTATACACAAATGATAGTTAAATTTTATTTTAGGGTAATTATTAGTATTAACTCTTAAGTATAAAAGCTTTTTTACCTGATATTTTGAAATTTTATTTTTATTATTTAATCTCTCAAAATTTAAGGCGTTAGCGACACATATTTACCGTTAAGAGGGTTCGTTAAATGGCGGATACTAACGCAACCGAGCATATCCATTTTGAGGTAAATTTTTTTTCACAATGGATATGTCATTTTTTCCTTGCAGATCTATACATAAAATAGTTGTAGTCAATTACCTACTTTCTACAGTGAAAGACAAATATCCGATACAAAAAAAGTATTTTTTGCAACGAAAGACAAATATTCATTGCGTAAAAAGTATTTTCCACAAATAATATCTATTATTTAATGAACCTCTAATTATGAAAATGTTCACTGTTAACACCTCGAGTTTTAGATAATATTTTTTAGCATTATATAGATCTTAAACTTTGACCTCCTAGTAAATAGACTATTATTATAAACATATGTTAAATGTAGTACTGAGTGACACTTAATGATCTAGTAAACTTATATTAATTTTGACTTTACATGGACAATCTCTTCGTACATTTGCAAATATCCATATGTTGTCGTTAGCCTAACTAGCTGACTTTGAATCTATAGAAGGTCCTTCACTAAATTAAATAACTTCAACCTAAATTTAAAGCATGACCAAATCAACCTCCTCTTACCCTTTGTGAAGCCATAATTTTTCTTTTGGGTAATCTTTGTAGAGGATTGAGGCTTAATATAGATTTGTTATATTTAATTTAACATATTGTGTGACCCATGACTATATATTATTATTATTATCATATTAAATCCACTAATATTAGGATTGGTTTTTAAATTCCAACAAGACTAAAATGTAAGCTATAGTATGACATTTTCATCAAAGACAATATTGCTAGTCCCTATGACTTTACTAGATTTTAGACACTATAGTTTACACCCATTGAATCCACTAGTATCATAGCAAATAAATATGCATTTTTTAGATCTAGATTTTGTCCAAGGGATTGGATTTAGATGCTGTTTTTTCATAGAAAATGACATATTCAAGATTTTTTTATCGAATGACTATTCGTCTATTGTATTGTATTTTCATGTAAATAGGGACAAGAAAGCTCTATGAAAAACGGATGGTTAAATTTGACGTTGTTGAACGGAGGATTAGAAATCAGGTGTAAACTAAGTAAATCAACCCATAGTCGATAGCTGGGGATGGATAGCTATTTGTGAGACAATAAGCCATGGCAGTAGCTTCAACAAAATGACTTGGGTAAATTAGTACTCCCACCCATGATTAGGTTTGTATGGGCCACTGTTGGTGGTAGGAGTCTCTGCATGACTGGTTGGGCAAGAGAACATGCAACTCAAGACATTATTGAACATCCCCAGGGAGGATTATGGGCTTCTGGTTCTACTGGACACTGGACAGTGCGTGAATGCATCAAGCTAAGACAGTATTAGCCTTAAATAGTCTCACCTTCATCAACTGTTCTCCCTTCTCGTATTCAAACTTTATTAACTTCTAAAAACAGTATTAATATTAAGGATGATACTCAAAGAAATCTCTAGTTAAACTTGGTATAGAGCCCATAAATGACGTCTTCTACCAACCAAATTTACCCATATGCTCAAAGCTCTTTCTCTGTTGCTCTTTCTTCTCTTCCCTCTTTTCCGTCTATATGTTAGACTGTTATTGTCAAACTCAATTCTACCAATTACTTCATTTGGAAGAATCAAATCCTCAATGTCGTCATTGCCAATGGTTTGGCCTCTTTTCTTAATGGTTCATATATTGCTCCCCCACAAATGCCTGATGATTTCACTCCTAATCCCAAGTTCAATACTTGGGAACGATACAATAAATTACTTATGAGCTGGATTTATGCTTCACTCACCGACACATTCTTCTCCCAAATTGTTTCTTACACTACAACTGCTGAAATTTGGGTAGCACTAGAGAATTTATTTTGCTTCCTCTCTTGTCTGGATCTCAAAGCTTTGGAATCAGCTTCATTCTCTTACTAAGGAAGGTCTATTTGCTATTGCTTATCTTCAAAAATTAAACACTATATGCAATAATTTGGCTGCCATTGGGGAGAGGGTTTCTCTAAAGGATCAAACTTCTTTATTTGTTGGAAGGTTTGGGTAGCGAGTTTAACCCATTTGTTACTACCATCACAACTCGTCCTGTTGAACCATCTATTGGGGAAGTTCATACTCTTCTGCTAAACTATGAATTTCGACTTGAACAACAAAACTCTATTTCTCCTTTGATGTTTACTCAAACTATGTTTCACTCAGTGTAACATCCCATTTTGGATTAAAATTTTTCTTTTAAATTCAGTTATAAAAACATGTGAAGGGCAAATATCAAAGTAAGCATAATCGGAGGTCTTTAATTTAAAAACATACAAACATCACCTTAAAACAGTTTAAAGTAAACATCATTTTAAAAATACCTTAAAATCCTTAAAGTACTTAAAAACACTTATAAAAAATTCATGAGTCATAATCCCCAAGGTCAACTTGCGCCAGATAACAAAAGCGCTATCGAGTCATATTTCCTCAATGTGCACATCATTAAATTCATAGTCATCACCTATATCACAAGAGCAAATGTGAGCCTAATGCCCAATAAGAGATATAATGAAATGCAATGCTCAATGTATGTTTATACAGTCATGTAGCCTGTCTCAGAAAAAAAACATATCATTTCTTTCATTCAGTTTACGTTTCACTATGTTAGTCCAAATGTTGGGGATTTCTGGTACGAAAGCAAAAATGAACCCTATAGTCCATGCTGGGTGTAACCGTCACTCTATCCCTACGTTGGACGAATTGTATCCGTCAGGGGTGTAACAACTAAGACTGTCACCAATCTCCCAAACCCCCACACGCCCATTTACATTTATTCCATTCATTTCCTTTAATATGCAATGCATGCATGTCTACATTTTCATAACATTTCTAGCCATGATGCATGTCATGTATGTCATTCACACAGTTCAATAGTCTATGAAACAATACAGTCTATGTAACAATTTATTGAAGCATGAAACAAATAAGGCACTTTCAATCTATCGATCACATGCTTGTAAACCAACAATACAACAAGAAAGTAACAACCTATGCTACATTTCCAACAGATCAACATGTTATAGAATTCTCAAACAAAACAGTGAGCTATCCAACTATGTACTCAACATGCATACTTAATTAACAGAGCATAGAACAGCAGTAGAGTAATCCACATAACAACTTTAACATTTCCTATTAGCATAGCAGTAGTTATTTTCAACAGATTATTACCAATTAGAGAGTGAGCATATAGTGAATAACAGTTAGCCAATCAGCAGAAACATCAATCTAAAATTATCAAGAACACCAGCCAACAACAGAGTATTTCTTTAGTATTCATATCACCGAACAGAGAATAAAATCAACAAAATAAACCCTATCTCTAACATACTCTTTTTCATTCTATTTTTATGCAGAGAGTAAGTTTACTAGCATAACAATTTCATCAGCAATTCTTATCGAAACAGAAGCACAAACATGGCAGAATTCCTTAAGCATACACATATTCATCAAGAAGCACACAAAGACAACCCTATTCTTGTGATGTAGGCCACATCTGGCAAAACACATGCATAATCTCTTACTTCTTTTTGCTAAAATCTTTTCCTTCAAGTTTCTCCGCACAAACACACAACAACAATTTCTTCTCTATTGAAACTCCTCCCACAAAATCACACAACACAGCAGGAATTCTCTAGAAACAGAAAACACAGAACTTGAGAGAACACATAAGATTTCTTCTTCTTTCCTTTTGTTAATTCTTTCACTAATATATACCTATAAACGCTTCAAAAGGAGTTGATGACACATGACTAATCAGTTTCCAGACACCCCTTCAATTTTCCTAACATCAATTAACAAATTTATGAGCGATCCTTGACAATTCAGTCGAAATGAAGGCTCTTCAACCGAGCTACACTTGGGAACTTATTGTACCTCCATATGATGCCAAAATAGTGGTTGCAAGTGGGTTTACTAGCTCAAATACAATCTAGATGGATCATTGGCATGACATAAAACACGTTTGGTTGCCAAAGGGTTTCTCACCAAACCAAAGAAATTAACTATTTCAAAACATTCAGTCTAGTGTTGAAGCCGATTACAATTCAGCATGTCCTCTCTTTTGCTTTCTCTCAAAAATTGGCCGATCCGACAGCTTGAAGTGTCAAACATTTTTTTCATGGTGACTTGACTGTGGATGTCTACATAACTCAACTTCCTAGCTTTATAGACACGTCTAAACCGACTCATGTTTGTCTACTAAAAAAATCAATCTATGGTTTAAAACAATCGCCAAGGGCGTGGTACACCTAATTACATCTTGTTCTCGTTCGCCTAGGCATTGTAGCTTCAAAATATAATACTTCCATGTTCATCTATAAATCAGGTGGAGTTACCATGTTACTTCTTGTCTATGTCGATGATATCATACTTATAAGGAGTGATTCTTACCTATTACTTCTCTCATCCAGCATCTCGGTAATTTATTTGCTTTAAAGGATATGGGTATGCTTCATCACTTCTTTGACATCTCAATTACTTACAACACATAAGGTTTTTACCTCTCTCAATTTGGTTACATTCAAGATCTATTTCGTAGAAAAGGTTTGGCTAACTAGAAACCAATACCGACACTAAAGGTTTAGGGTCCAATTCTCTCCCATACTTAAGGTATTGTACTTGCTTATGGTTCTTGTAAGCCTTGAAAAGTTAAAAATATTTTCTTGCCATTTTTTTTCTTTTTTTTAATAATAACAACTCATTGTTTATATACATTTAAAACATTTGTAGCGGAAGTCTATAAAATACAATCCATTTAACACCAACGTTCTAAATTTCAATTCAATAAATCCCAATACTCGTGAGTAAAACTAAATATAAGAGAAAACATGATAAGTAAAGTTCTTTTAGAAATTTATCTGTCTTTCCTTTCAATACCCATGGTCAATTTTGCTTCAAACAACGCACTAGCTTTCCCAAGAATATACTCTTTCAACTGCAACAATCAATATTTTGTTTCATCAGGTTCATCAAATGTTTCATCCTCACCAACACCACAAGGTTCAAACTAATTAGTCTAACATTTAGCAAAATATGCATAAAAAAATATACAAATATGGAAACATAAAATGCAATTCATCATGTCATTTTTCAGTCAACAGTCTTTCCTTTTTCTTTCACTTTATTGTCCAATCATTGTAGGTAATTCGGTCTAGGGGAGAGAGTGATATCATTTGATCCATCTCATGCAAGACAGTCAACTCAAACCCCGCAGAAATGTGTTAACCCATAAAATAACGGTGTTAAACTTAAACACCTTCCTTCCACGTGACATTTTCCCTTCTGCGGAAGAATCTTTTCTTAATCTAATGGTTCACGTTTTATCATTAACTCTAAATCTAACAATTCCTCATCCTTCTGCATTCAAGCAGCGTCCAACGCTTCCGCGGAAGCATCTTTTCCCAAATCCAACGCTCTGTGTTCCTTCCTTAAAACCAATCCAACTGTTCCTCGTTCTCTCGCATCTTTGTGTCATCTAACACTTCTGCGAGAACATCTTTTACAATTCAACTCAATCTCAGTCGTTCCATGACTCCATCCAACGGCTGCAGGCTAGTACGTTCTTCTCTCCACATGCAGCATAATTAAAACTCACAAAACGGCGACGTTTTCCTTCACCAAATAGTAGTGGCAGGTAAGTTTTCTATCCTTAGCTAAAATCTTATTCTTGATTTATTTATTACTTATTTAATTATTTATTTACTTTATAATTTATAATAAAATTCTAAAATGCACGAAGTGTAAAATTCGCTAAATTGTGACACAAAATATATTTTCTATTAAATTTTCAAATGTCATATTATACACTTAAAATTATTGTACAAAAAATCCGGGTGTTACAATTCTCTCTTTCGAAGTGTGGTTGAGGCTCTACAATATTGCACATTAACAAGGTCAGACATCTCATTCGCTGTCAACAAAATTTTCCAATTTATGCATTGTCCGACTGATCTTTATTGGCAAGCAGTGAAACGAGTGCTACGATACTTGAAAGGCACTTTCTCTTATTCTCTATGTCTTTCCAAAGTTTCTCTCCATCACTTTGATGATCGAAAGAGCACAAATGCATATTGTATTTATTATGGTTCTAATCTAGTGTCATGGTCATCTACAGAGTAAAAATTAGTTTCCCAATCTAGCACTGAAGCAGAATAAAATGTTGTTGCAAATGGTATTGTTGAGCACTCCTGTTTACTCTCTCTAATGCAAGAGTTAGATATTAAAGTACCTCCTCCGGTGATCTTTACAGATAACATTAATGCCTCCTATCTTTGCTCCAATTCGGTATTTCATTCTAAGGTGAAACATGTTGAGATCGATTTTCATTTCATCAGAGACAAAGTAGCACAAAAAGCTCTTATTCTGCAGTTCACTCCATTGACTTCACAGATTACGAACTACTTGACAAAATCATTGCCTGTTTCTCGCTTTCTTGATCTTCAGTCCAAGTTGCTCGTTCTTCGACTGCAGCTTGTGGGGGATGTTAGATCATTACTCCCCATTTGTATAGAATCCATCTCCTATATTGTAATGTCACGTGTTAGTGGCAGTAGTGTAAAATACTTATACTTGTATAACAATGTAAATGATTTGATTTTTGATAAATAAGATATACAAAAATCGTCCTTCCTCAATGTGATTCTTCTTCTTCCTCTCTTTTTCTTCTTTCTCACTGTAAATTTCAGTTCAACTCATATATATATATAGTTATTAACAAGTTATGCATATATATTGTGTAAATACAATTTAGATCTTAACATTTGAGATCCTTTACATATTATATTTAAATTTTTTTATTTTTTATTTACAAAAGGAACCTTTATTTTTAACCTGTCAACGATTTGGTAATTGTTGTCAACTTATTCGCTAAGTTCAACAAGTGTATACCACATTTTCCATTTAATCAAGTGTTTTAACCTAATTTCTAACTAATCCAGCAATTTCTAACCTAAATTTAAATTATGTCAATCTTCTTTCTAGTGATTATTGAAATCCGTCAAGAGATCGACAATTCAAAATCGAATTAGAAATTGTATGAAAATTTTCGTGATAAAAGGCGGCAAGTGTGTAGTGTCAAGTTTTATAGTATAATAATGAATTGAGTTGTCGAATCCACATGAAATATGTAATTTATTAATTTTACTAAGTATTGTTCTAATTAATTCTAACTTTATAGAGATAATTAAAATTTTGATTTTTTTGAAAACTAAAATAAAATAAATAATTAAATAAAACAAATCACTAATGAAAATTCTGTAATTTAGAAAAAATCTATAGGATTAATTTCACGAATATTTGTCATATTATATATCAGATTCTATATTCCATAATTGAACAATTATTTATTAATCGAAAACCCTAATTTGTTCAACTCTCCTCTATCGAGTGTCGAACTAATCTTAATTCCTAAAATCACAATTTCAATATCTCTATAAAAATCATTTTTTAGTCATTCAATAAAGTTTCATGATTTTCTAATTGATTTCATAAAACCCTAACACTCTCTCGAGCTATTAAACATTTACGTTGTAATATTCATATCGTATTTAAAATTACCTCTCTCGAGCGCCAAACCCTAAATATAAAATGATTCAATGAGTAGCCAACATATTGAAAGCATGAATAACAGAATATCACAAATAAATAATTAATCCAATCAACAAAATACTGAATTAGAAAAATAATACATCAAATAAACGATCAATCTCTACTCTAGAAGGAGAGAGTTAGTTCAACATTATCAAAATAAAAATAATGAAAAATATGTTGAACATAAGGAAATCAAAGAGAAACAAGGAGTAGAAAAGAATATCTATCTCTAGATGTTACCATAAAGGTGTTACCTGCGTGTTGGTCTCTTTGTCCGACATAAAAAATTCTCTCTGATCACTCTCTAAAACTCATCTCGAGGCTGCTGAATGTCCCTCATTTCCTCTGATAACTTTGTATTTATAGAGCCTTATTAGAGTTTCTTAAATCTCAGAAAAAATCTTTCTAAATTTGCAAGATTTCGTAATTTCGGAAACTAAATCTGGTATTGAGTCGCGGCTGGAACTCTTTCAAGTCGTGTCTTGAGTTCATTTTCTGTTCATGGACCGTAACTTAACAATATTGAGTCGCGGCTCGGATGCTGTTGTATGATATCGATTTCCTTTCTTTTATTTCACGGTTTAAACTTCCAAATATATTATTTTTCATTTTCATTTCTATTGTTTAATTCTTTATTTGCACTATAACTCAAAATAAGTTAAAATTACCAAAAAATCGAGAATGAGCATCAAATTTGCTTAGAATTGTGATAATAACTTCAACTTTCATATAGTTATCACAAATCGAGTTAAAATACTTTATTAAATAAAAAATATAATATACAAATAATCTCAAATCCCATGAGTATAAATACATGTTGTTTTATAAGTAAAATTTTTATCCATATTTAGTATAATACATAAATAAAATTATGCAAACTTTGACATAAAAAAATAATATTATTATGAAATGTTAGAGACGTTACAATTATAAAATAAAAGTTCTCTAAAATTAACAAAAACAAAAGTCTTTTGGCACTACTACAAGTAGATAATTAAATTGGGCTAGCGGGTATTGGATATTTGCTTAGTTTCCTAACACGTGTCCTTGCTTTCCCACCACACGAGCGCAAAGCTCTTTTCAAGTACATGTGTCGAAGTCTAAGGTTGAGATTACACGTCAACATCAGTCCTTTCTGTCAAAAGTTGTACAGCCCAGGACTTTTCACTCAAAATGTACACGTGTCACTGTTATATACGTTCATGTCAAACTAACTACGAGACACGTGTCATTTTGGTCCATTTCGTTTGCGTAAAAGGACGGTAGTTTTCAATGCAGGTTCTGACGGGAAAGGTTGGTTGGACAGGTGTCAACCTAGTAGCATTCATGCAGGTGGAACACGTGGAACGTTGCCGATCCCATAGATAGTAGATGGTTAATGATTATTACCTTCTAATTGTATTTCTTAATTAGGATTAGCCGCTAATTGAATTGATAATCAGTCACGTGTCTTATATCTTCCCTTATATCTTCTCCTTCTACCTACATCTGTAATGAAAGATCAGAAAAGGAACCCCAGAGCAAGCCGACGGTGAGACTTTTTCTATGAAGCTTTAGCGTTAAAAATGGCGGAATTGTCAGTGATAGGAGAAGAAGAAATTGAGCTGGATTTGAGCTTGTCTTTAGGCCGGAGTTTCAGAAGGTTGGGAAGGCATACGTCAATGGCTGAAGAATCTGGCTTATCTATGAGAGAAATCAGGTGGTGTGATTCTCCGATGAGTGCTGCGGAAAACGAAAGTTCAGTGACGGATAGAATTCAGTCTTTGGGGAGACAAGAGGCGAAGAGAAAGCAGAGAGAGAATTGGAAGAAGAGGGAGATCGGCGGAGTAGAAGGTTTGGATTCCGGCACTGAGGGAGAAGAAAAGAATGAAGAACGAAGAAACAAGAAAGAGAAAAAAGAAAAAACTGAGGACATTGTGGATCTAAATTTGAGCAATCAATCGTTTCTTCCACGCAAGCTCTTTTCGATTACTCCGATGCAGTATTCATATCCACCGGTCCAGTGTCTTCCCGTAGCGCATATGAACGGATCTCCGTTTCCTTGCGAAATGCCGTGGTGGGGTCCTGGTTCCGGTGCCGGAAGCTTTAAGCCATATCAGGTTAATCAGATTGTTTATCAGTCGGGCGAGTGTAAATTCAATAGTGGAGGTATGGAGAAGAGTTCCGACGGGTCGCTGACTTGTAGTTTATCCGTCGTCGCTGATAATCAAAGCTGTTCTAACGAAGGTACTATCTCCCACTCCTCGGATCCATTCATTTTGAAATCTAGTCGATTTTTTATGTTTACGATGAAGTCTAGATGGTCAGCTCGAGGGAAGAAATTTATCTGATTCTGAATTTGCTACCATTAAAACCTTGAAAACTTTTCAGGTTTTGGCAGTAGAAGCCGTACCAGCCAGTCTTTACCGGACCTGGAATCAAATGGTTCAACCGGAAACGACGACTCCATTATCCATTTGGATCATGCTGCTTCCTATCGGCCGCCGGACGATCACAAGGTGGCGGAAAGTTTCAACAAAGAAGCCGTTCCCGGAGACCGAAAAGTCCTCGGATCAAATGACAGGATTAAGAACAACAAATTTCTTAAACCTCGGACTCACATCGACGATTCGCCTTCTCTATCATCAATGCCATGCGTGTCAGCAATGGGGGATGGGCCAGACAGCAAGAGAATCACCGGTTTTCTGTACAGATACACGAAATCTGAGGTGAGCATTGTCTGCGTCTGCCATGGGAAGAGTTTCTCGCCGGCGGAGTTTGTCAAACATGCCGGAGGAAAGGAAGAATCGAACCCTTTGAGACAAATTACAGTAATTCCTTCAAATTAGTTTCCTTTCTTCATTCCTTAGGAGCATTAATGGAAGATAAGCACGCTTCGACTATAACTTCAATTTTATATTTAGATGAGTTCAAATTAAATTAGTTTACTAATTATTTCACACCAATTAAATGTTTTATGTGATTTAAATAAATGAGGGCTCCATCTTTTTATATATTTACTGATGAAAATAAATTTAAAATCGTGACAAAGATTAATTGTATCATCCCAAAAGTTTCAACTTGATATATTAATTATTTTCAATGAATTCTAATATAATTTATTATAATATGAATTAATCAAACACTAATCGTATTGTGTGGAAAAATTAAATTTGAACAAGAATGTGTTCATGAAAGAAGCTAATTATTTGTTGGGTGAAGTGTTTGGAAATTTCTCTTACTATGAATTTTCTAAGATTCAAATAAAAAACAGCGTGCTTCTCATTGTCATCTCTATAAATTGACTTTGAAACTTTCAATTTGATTTCTATAAATTGACTTCAAAGTCTTTTAAGTAACTCATTTTATTTAAATAGGAAATATGTATTTTCATTTGTTCAGAGAAAAATAATAATAATTGGTCAAATATTTTTCAGTTATAATGTAAGATGAAAGGAAGCCAATTTTTTTTTTACTAATCTATAATAACAAATAATGCAATGGTTACGCTTGTTAGAGATCGAACGATAACAAAAAAAAAAAAGACGATGTGGGACAATATATTTACGTGAAAAAATCCTTTCGGGAAAAAACCACGAGCAGAGGAATAATCTACTATGAAGATCAAAATACAACCGTGAATTTTGCGACTCTAGCTTACATCAATTTATAGAGAAAACAAAACTCTAAATGAGATTTACAATGCTGATCCACCGACTTGTCACACCAAAATCTAACAATGTCTACCTTGACATGAATTCTATGAAAGAGATCCATAGCACGTGCTCGTCAGCCTGACCCAACAAAACAAATTCAAAACCCTGAATTCTAACAATCTCCTTCTCGAAATGAATTTTGATGCAAATAACCAATTTTTAAATCTTCAAATCTTCCTCTTCCACACCTTAAAGAAGATTTGCAACGAGGGCCCACCTGCCCGTCTCAAAGAAGTATACAGATCACCAATATAAAAGTCTTCAAGGGTAAATTCAGCAACTGATGCTGACTTGGTTTAAAAACATTTAAACTACGATGGTGACATCTTCAAATTCCACAAAGAGTCAGCCAAATCTATGCGAGTATATCTCGCCAGTTGACTTGCCATATCAAAACCGTCTTTCAAAATTCTTTAAAATTTCACTATCGTTATTTTACCATAACGAAATCTCGAATCTCAATTCAAAAGTAGAAGATCTACTTTAAAGATCTCACCGCCCCAGAAACATAATCTTTACAAAATATCTGACTCAAAAGATCACTCACTTCAATAATATATTCACCCCAAAAATTGAAGCGAAAAACCATGGATGTCACAATATTCCAAAAGATATCCTCAAAATTCAGATATTTTTTACATAACAAATCATCTTCAAAATCAAATCTAATCGCAAATATTATAAAATTCAAACCTTATTTGAATTTCAACTGAAAACAATCTCCATGATTGAAATATTCCTGCGATTCCAAATCTGCCATAAATCCATCAAATTTTATCTCCCAAATATCTTCAAAAAATCCCAATGTTTTTCAAAAATATTTACCTTTGTCAAAAATCCAATTTTGCAAAGGACACTCTTGCGGCAGCCCCAATCGAAATGGCTTGACAGCGAGAATGGAGAACACAATGTAGATGATCTATAACAACTGGCCATAAATAGAAAACCCTCCAATGACGAACCTGTTGTTTAAAGACACAACTTCTCTGGAGAACTCCAAACAGAGATGAAAAACGAGGCAATTGTTTCTGACGGTGGCTAACGACAAAGAAGAACAAATCTTCATAAACAAGACGAATGACATGGGGAACAACTTTCTCGTTCCATTTTTTTTTCTTTTCTTTTTTTCAAAAATTGTAATTTTCTCAAAAATTACACAAATTTTGTTCGATGTGGAATGACCAGAGTGAATTTGTTTCACCACACTTGGAAACGCGAACTCCCGAAACTAAAGCTTTGATACCATTTGTTAGAGATCGAACGATAACCGGAAAAAAAAAAGACGATGTGGTCCAACCCTTTCGAGAAACCCTTTCGAGAAAAAACCACGGGCAGAGGAATAATTTACTATGAAAATCAAAATACAACAGCGAGTTTTGCGACTCTAGCTTACATCAATTTATAGAGAAAACAAAACCCTAAATGAGATTTACAATGCGGGCCCACCGGCCTGGCCCAATAGAATTCGTGTAACACCGAAATCTAACTAGGGGTGGGCAAGAACCGACCAGAACCGAGAACTGACCCGGAACCAAGCTTCGGTTCGCGGTTCTTGGGGTAGAGAACCGACGGGAACAGAAAATAAAAGAAGACAAAGTAGCGCTGCTTCTATGGTACTAAACAAGGGCTTCTCGGTTCTTCTCAGAAGAGAAAAAGGCTTATGTCTTCTTCGAGGGTCTTCACAGGCGACAGGAAGAGAAGGGCTTCGCAAGGAGGGGAATTTGCGAAGGCGGAGGTCTTCGATTCCTGACGGCAGTGTCTATGGGTTGTTAAGGGTTGTGAAACACGGTGATTCCATGTATGTCCAAGAGGAAGAGAGAGCTTGGGACAGCCCGATTACAGGCGACGACAAAAGCGCAACGTGCGAGCTACAACCGTGAGCTTCAGGTGCTGGCAGGATCGAAAGGGTTCCCAATTTCTTCGATTCTGTGAGTAATTTCAAACACCCGATTATGTTGTATCCTCTGTGATGGGTTCTGCTTGATTTCTGCTATGGCTTCAGCCAATTTGTTGTTCATCGTTTCTGTTCTGCTCGGTTTAGACCGATGATAGTATTCTATTGAAAATGTTGCCCTGCTCTTTCTATTGTTGTTACTGCTGTTCTCTTTTGTTCCTCTTTTTTTTTTTGTTCCTCTTCTTCTAGGCTCGCCGGACTTATTCTGCTCGCCGAGCAAATAAACCTGCATTGCGATTTGTCCCACCAATTTGGCGACAAAATCGACGAAACACTCAGTGGTGGATTCGATTGTGTGGTACAGAGAAGAAAACGAAAATGGACAACAGTAAGAATAAGAGAAACTAGTTAGGAACCGCAAGCAACCGGAACCAGTTCTAGGTCCGGTTCCGGTTCCTCACTCTTGGAACCGATAACCGAATGGTTGGTTCCAAGAGATCCAGAACCAGAACCGGAACCGAGAACCGGTTTGCCCACCCCTAAATCTAACAACTCTCTATTTTTATTTTTTTAACTTATCAAATATTGATTAATTATTTATAATATATTATATAATGAAAATAAAAGTAGATATTTAGTAAATCCTTTTAATTATTAAAATTCACTGCAAAATAAATAAAAAAATACAGAGAGAAATTTTTTGTGTCGCAAAATAATGAATGAAACCTAACCTGGGTGACATTTAATTATAGATTATAGATTGATGTGACCGAAAAAAGAAATACTCAGACCGTTTCTTTCCGTCATTAGTTTATTATAATGTTCTTCTAATAAGCTTCTATATAATTTATTAAATCGGAATTTTCATTGCTGAAACTTGTTTCGTTTTCATGGCAACACCATCTTCAATCCAGTTCGTCGATTATGCACTGTCTCCAACAGCCATCTTCCAACTTTCGTACGCACATTACCAGCAGAAATGGATTATCAGAACCCATCTCATCTCTTTCCTCCATGGATATACATCATTTTCTCCATCGATCGACACTTTTACTCACGACGATGGAAGAAACGTGGTCCTGTTACAGGCAAAAGGATGTCTTCGTGTTCCCGATTCTTCTCCTCCGATACCCGTCACGATTTGGCTCCACGAGAATTATCCTTACGAACCGCCTATCGTCTTCGTTTCGTCCCCGTCTGCAGCGTCTCCGATCCGCCATGATCACCCATTCGTCCAACCTTCTGGTTTAACCATCGCCCCTTACCTTCTCACGTGGATATACCCTAGTTCGAACCTTTTCCACCTCGTTTGTAGTCTCGTCCAGCTTTTTACCCTTCATTATCCTTTTGAGTTTTCTTGTAATAGTTTCAGTCTTCGTCCCCCTTCTCCCAAGAACAGATTTTCAGACGGCCTTGACAATGTTGAGCCTAATGCCCACGCCGATCATGATCTGATTGAACAGTACACTGGACTTCTAAACTTCTCTTTCTATGATTATCTTCTTCGCATAAAATTTACTTCTGCCTTTTTCTGTGCAGACTTTCTGATGATCTCCAATATAACATAGCGGCGTTGACCTCGAAAACCCAGCAAGAAATGGAGGATTTATTGAAAATCCAAATGGAAATGTTCAGGCGTAAGAAGAGATCTGAGAATCTGATTGTGGATCTTGATCATGAGAAGTCAGTTTTGGAAGAAAAAGTGAAGGATTTGAAGAATGAAACTGATGTTCTAATGAACTGGATCAAAGTTAATGATCCAAAATATTTGGCTGGAAATGGAAAGGGAAAGAATGAGAATTTTGAAGGCGCAGACGAGATATCTAAACTGGGTATTGAATGTTTGGCAGCAGATAATGCGATCGAGGATCTGATTTATGCGTTGGGGAAGGCTGTGGAGGAAGGTCTGATGAGCTTCGAAGTGTATATGAAGATGGTGAGAAGCTTGGGGAGAGAGCAGTTCATCCACCGAGCCACGCTCGTGAGAATCAACCGTGTTCATCTTCTAGATTGGGCTTACTCTTCCAATCTATGCAACAACACTTGGTCTTAAGGTTTGGATTCATATTGTTTCCTTTTTAAGCATAAATGCAAAATTTATAAATGTTACCCTAAAACGAGAATAGGTGGGAGTGAAAAATAAATCGAACTCAATCTAGGCACCATGGCACGAGACATGTTACGACCTTGGTAATGGTCCAGCAACATGCACCGAAATGTATATCATCATGGCCTAGTGTAAGAATCCGGGCTTGTCCAGGACGGCTTGTCCATGGCTGCCCATGCTGTTAAGTTAGATTGCTTTTTATTTATGGCAATTTCTTTGTATTTTTTTTTACTTTCTATTTTT
Source organism: Begonia loranthoides (assembly GCA_022433065.1). Classification (NCBI taxonomy): domain Eukaryota; kingdom Viridiplantae; phylum Streptophyta; class Magnoliopsida; order Cucurbitales; family Begoniaceae; genus Begonia; species Begonia loranthoides. The sequence goes on along the minus strand of CM039474.1, from coordinate 29,902,521 downwards.
GGTAAGTGACTCCTCACTACTTTTGCACATTCATTCATGCCAGAGTGGAGATGGAGACGATTGCTCTTTAGGGGAAGAGGCATGACTGCACGTAGACCCCCCTACCAAATGTAATTTGCTGACAATCAATGATAAGGCTTTTTACATTCAAATTATACTCTCTATGCTCAATGACGCTCTTTTCGATTAATGTCGCTCGCTTACTGCTCACTCGTTAGACATAAAGCTCATTCTAACGTCGTGGACAATTGGTGTCGTTGGCACACTTTGTAGGCTGACTCGTTGCCATGAGATAGGTGCTATCCACAACCGGATAGACTCCATCCCGATCCAAGAGATGCTAGATCGAGTAGAGAACCTCAAGTCCCAAAGAGAAAAGGGAAAAGGGGTAAATAGTGGAGAAAGTTGCACGAGTGCTATGGTTGGGGTCTTGGAGCTCGTCGAAGAGATTGACAATGCTCATACTCAACTATCCAGCACCCTAACTGCCTTGACGAAAGACTTCAAAGTAATGTTCGAATCCCTCAAAGCTGAAATTGCTGAAATGAACATCAAATTGAATGTCACTATGAGAGCTATGGGAAACCAAGAACAAGCTTCAAGCTCGGTTGAACGTAGTCGGGTGAAAATCCCCAAGCCGAAATCCTTTGAGGGAGCCCGCGATGCCAAGGAAATTGAAATTTTCATCTTTGACAAGGAACAATATTTCAAAACAGCTAAAACTGATGAAGAGTCAAAGGTGACCTTGGCCACAATGCTTCTTACTGAAGATGCAAAACTCTGGTGGAGGTCAAAATATAATGACATTTGCAATGGTGATTGTGTCATCGATACTTGGGAAAAGCTCAAAAAGCAGTTGAAGGATCAGTTCTTTCCCAAAAATTTTGAGTTCATTGCATGCCGATCATTACAAGAATTAAAATAGACTGGCAGTATTCGCGAATACATTAAGACGTTCTCAGGCCTCATGCTGAATATTCGAGACATGTCAAAAAAAGACAAGATCTTCACCTTCATTGAAGGACTAAAACCTTGGGCCAAAACAAAGTTATATGAACAGAGAGTACAGACCCTTTCGAGTGCTCTCGCTATAGCTGAAAGACTGTTCGATTATACCAACGAAAATCCTGGCCAAAAGAAGAACACTCCAAGCACTTCAAGCAATACAAGAGGCCCAAAGCCGATTACAAGCACTACTGAAAGAAAGTCATTTGTCCCAAGAGAAAGCCAAGAGCCATAGAAAGGGGCTAGTAATCAACGACCACCGAAGAGAAAGCCAAGAGCCATGGAAAGGGGCTAGTAATCAACGACCACCGAATAGACCTATGTCCTGCTTCTTATGTAAGGGACCGCACCGAGTTGTAGAATGTCCTCATAGGTCAGCATTAACAGCATTACAAGCCTCGATCCATAACGACAACCTAGTTGAAGGGGTTGCCGAAGAAGAGCCTGTGGAAGTCGCTGAAGTAGGGACAATGACCTTATTATCAGCAGTTCAACAACAAATGGCAGAGTTGAAAAGGACCCCAGATAAAGGTCTCATGTATGTGGAAAGTCTTGTCAATAATAGGGTTACCAAAAGCACTATGATAGACTCGGGAGCCATACATAATTTTATCACAGAAAAGGAAGCTCGCCGTTGAGGCCTAAACCTGGAAAAGAATACTGACAAGATGAAAACGGCGAATGCAAAAGCAATGCCAGTAGTTAAGGTGGTAAAAAGTGTAACATCTCGTACTTTTTCCCTTTATTTATTTGACATTTTAAAATGGTCATAAATTTTTCGTTTTCTATTTTTCAATTAATATAACATATCAGAGTAAAATGAGCGACTTGTCATAAAACGATTTCCAAAATATTACTAGATAATCATAAAGTTTCCAAAACAGTCCATTTACATTTTCAAAAGTTTATAGATCCTACTAATATATTAGCAACATACATATTTTCCAAAGTCCTGTTATCAGCCATCCCAAACCAAAATATCAAATTCTATCTGTGAAAGTACCGTCATTTCATACGTCCCAAAACATAATACCAAAATCCATCTGTGATGCGCCACAACCAACAGGTCAAAATGGCTGATAATCCAAAACATCGTCCTGGAATACCTCCTCCACAATATGACTGTCATCCAACGCATTACCTACATCACGGGGGAAAACAATGAGCCTAACGCTCAGCAAGAATTAGAATGTAATGCAATGCATTACCATACAATGCAATTAAGCCAAGAGTGCATACATGACAAACGCCGTGGGACCATGAGAAAACCCGGTTGATCCACAAAGGAGCAATATATATCAAGGGGCTTTTCCCAGGCCGTATACACTCTTTTGTTACGAGAACGTTGGGGATTTCAGAACAGGAAGCAATGAACCCTGGTATCCCATGTCTCTAACCAATTGTCTCTTTAATCCATCCAACATGGACCTATATGACAATGAGACGTCATTGTTTTTCCAAACCCCCAAACACCTATTTACATAGATTCGTTATGTCACACAAAATGAAGCAATTTCATAATTCCTAACATGATGCATGTATCTCAACAAATTAAATAAAAGGAACAATACTAAATTCGCAACAATTTCACATTAACTAATCAAAACTACACATGCTTTTGAATAAAGGAGAACTCACAATTCACAATTTATAGAATTTGTACTGGCATTGAAGAACAAACTGTAACATCCAATTTCACATAACTTACCCAATATATTTCACGATCCATACTACTTCCATTGCTATAATTTCTAAAGCTGAATGAAATTGCAACCATCCACTTTACTTCTCATAAAACAAACTATATCATCCCAGTTAATATGCATTCTCCAAACAATTACTTACTGAATGTAGGATTGCAACTCTTCTATATCTTGCATACAATCCAAATATATCCTACTAAACTTGTAGATAATCTAAAACAACAAGAACTTAACAGCCATAAATCAGGATTCAACAGCAGGATGTCAACAATAGTTCACTACAAACAATTGCAGTATATTTCAAGATTTATAACATACACAAAACAAGCAAAACCCCGTGATGTAGGCCTCCACTGGCCACACATCATTCCAATTCTTACCTTACTATGTGTAGGCAATTCCAATTTCTCAGCTGTACTTAACGTATCCCTTATCCCAATTTCTCCTGTCTCTATCAGAACTTCAACTTCACCCACCCGAACACCAGCCTCGTCCAGCAAAATAGAAGCTTCAATAGGGAAAGAAAATAGAACTAGCAAGACCCAGCTCGTCTATATGTAGACCAGACGAAGGAGTCGATTCCCCTTCCCCAAACGAGGGGGTCTAACATGCTGAAGCCAGTAGCACACTCCTCACACCGCCAGGGACGTGTCTTCGTCTAGAAAATCAGGAGAAATAACGAAAAAGGGGGGAAAATAACAGTTGTTTAAAATGGGTTTCTCGGACAATTTTGTACCTTCAGACGCGGTGTGTCGTCCGCAGTCACTTTGGGACGAGAAAACGTGTCCCCAATCCTTCGTCCGTACCATCCACAAGGCATATTCGGACGCCAAGAGGCATCCGCATGACACTTCTGCAATCATCCGAATGTGTCCAGTTTTAGGACAGATTCATTCGGACGCCATCTTCTCTCGTCCGCAGTCGTCCGCAGCGTCTGAATGTTTCCAGAAAATGGACAGATTCAAAACGGACGACCCTGCTACCGTCCGCAGCGTCCTTCAGCGTCTGCACTTTGACAGCTTAGGACGCTAATTACAGTCCCAATTCGTCCTAAACTCACAATTTTGAATTTTTCTTTAATTTTTTACATTCCATTTCATTTGTCACATAACATAAACTATATCCTTACATCATCACATTTTATTTACAACATATTATATATGGATTTACGGTATTTTATATTTTTTGGACATTACAAAAAGAGCTCAGTTAAAACTCAACACGTGGATTGGACTAATTGACTTCATTGTGGCACAAATGGATGATTTTGATACTATATTAGGGATGGAATTCTTGATGGAACACAAAGTCATCGCTATCCCATCGGTTAAGTGCATGGTAATTACCGAGAACAACCCAACAGTAGTTCCTGCTATTCTCAAGTAACCAAGTGCTAGCAACATGAAGAGGATATCTACAATGCAATTCAAAAAGGGATTGAAGAATCGAGAACCCACATATATCCTTGTCCCTTCGATCATGGATGAAGGCAAAGAAGAAATAGTGCCATCTGAAATCATGGAAGTTCTTGAAGAGTACAGGAGTACTATGCCAGAATGCCTGCCAAAAACATTACCCCCGCGTGGAGACATTGATCATCAAATCGAATTGACCCCAGGGACTAAACCTCCTGCAAGAGCGCCTTACAGAATGGCTCCACTAGAGCTAGAGGAATTGAGGAAGCAATTAGATGAACTACTTGAAGCAGGGTTCATTAGACCAGCAAATGCACCCTTTGGAGCATCTGTGTTGTTCTAAAAGAATAAAGACAGTAGCTTATGATTGTATATTGACTATCGGGCCCTGAACAAAGTCACTGTTCGGAACAAGTATCTCATCCCACTCATCACAGATCTTTTTCATCAACTATACAAGGCCAAATATTTCACAAAGCTCGACTTGCGCTTAGGTTATTATCAAGTCAGGATTGCAGAAGGCGACAAGCAAAAGACGACTTGTGTGACCAGATATGGAGCTTTTGAATTCTTGGTGATGCCCTTTGGACTGACAAATGCTCCCGCAACTCTTTGTACTCTAATGAACCAAGTATTCCATGAATTCCTTGATAAATTTGTGGTGGTATACTTGGACGACATCGTGGTCTACAGCGAGAGCATTGAAGAACATCAAGTTTATCTTCGTCTAGTCTTCGAGAAGCTGAGACAGAACCAATTATATGTAAAGAAGGAAAAATGCTCATTCGCTCAGAAAAGTATTGGATTCTTTGGCCACATTATTTAACAAAGACAGCCTCGCATGGATGTTGACAAGATCAAGGCAATCCAAGAATGGAGAAACCCCACTTCATTTACAGATTTGGGTTCTTTTCTCGGTCTCGCAAATTATTATAGGCGGTTTGTGGAAGGATTTTCTAAGAAAGCAGCACCGCTCACGGAATTGTTAAAGAAGGGTGTTCTCTGGGAGTGGAACCAAGAATGCCAAACGGCCTTTGCTAATCTAAAAGAAGCTATGATGCAAAGTCCAGTTTTGGCTCTAGCAGATGTGACTTTGCCATTCGAAGTCAAAACTGATGCATCTGACTTCGCACTTGGGGGAGTCTTACTACAAAAGGGTCATCCTGTCGCTTATGAAAGCCGCAAACTAAAAGAAGCGGAAAGAAAGTACATAGCATAAGAGAAAGAAATGTTGGCCATAGTACACTGCCTTCGTGTATGGAGACAATACCTGCTTGGATCAAAATTTATAGTAAATATCGACAACAGCACAATCAGTCATTTCTTTGAACAACCAAAGCTGACCTCCAAACAAGTGCGGTGGCAGGAACTTATCTCAGAATTTGATTTTCATTTTGAGCACAAGTCGGGTCAATCAAACCGAGTAGCTGATGCCCTCAGTCGAAAAGTAGAGTGTGCTAGTCTTTGTTATTTGTCCCAACTTCAACCAAGTAGAATTACTGGGTCTATGAGAGACCGTATACGAGATTGTCTACAAGACAACCTTGCTGCTCGGGCTGTCATGCAATTAGTAAAGGAAAAGAAGACCCGACAATTCTGGATCGAGGAATACTTGTTGTTAACCAAGGGAAACCGTCTTTATGTGCCCCGGAGCATTGACCTACGCCAAACCCTATTGAGGGAATGCCACGATACCTTATGGGTCGGTCATGCTGGATGGCAAAGAACTTATGCCCTATTAAAAAGGGGATATTATTGGCCTCACATGAAAGACGACGTGATGCAATATACCAAGACCTGTTTGGTATGTCAGCAGGACAAGGTGGAAAGAGACAAAGTGGTGGGTTTGCTAGAACCATTATCGGTGCCAACAAGACCTTGGGAAAGCATATCTCTAGATTTCATCTCTAATTTACCATCCACAGGCGACTTTGAAGCAGTCTTGCCCCAAAGTATTGTTCTGCTGAAACAACGGCGCAGCTCTTCTTCAAACATGTTGTCAAATTATGGGGTATGCCTTTAAGCATCATCAGTGATAGAGACACGAGATTCACCGGATCCTTTTGGGTGGAATTGTTAAAGTTGCTGGGATCAAGTATGAATGTCTCTTCCAGTTATCACCCTCAAACCGATGGACAAATGAAATGCTTCAATAGCTTACTCGAAGAATACTTGTGGCATTTTATCAATACCAACCAGAAGAATTGGCCGAGTCTCATGGACTTGGCTCAATTCTGTTTCAACTGCCAGAAGAGTTTTTCGACCGGATTGAGCCCATTTGAAATAGTTTTCGGAAGGCAACCAACGATGCCCAACACACTCGACCAACTATACTCTAGGAAGTGTCCAAAGGCGTACAACTTCTCCAAAGAATGGAGGCAAAATAATGAAATAGCTCAGGCGTATTTGGAACGAGTGTCCAAGCACATGAAAAAGTGGGCAGATCAAAAGCGGCGACCAGTGGAGTTCAAATCTGGAGACCTGGTGTTGGTAAAGTTATTGCCTGAACAACTCCGGTTCAGAGGTAAGAGAGACAAGCGGCTTGTCCGAAAATACGAAGGTCCAGTCCAAGTCATTGAAAAGATCAGGCGGGCATCTTACAGAGTTAATCTACCTGCATGGCTTAAAATCCACTCGGTAATCCATATTAGCAACTTGAAGCCATACCATCCAGACGATGAAGACCAGACAAGGAACAACATCACAAGACCAGACATCGCCCTCAACTACCGGAAGAAGAAAAAAGTCGAAGAAATTCTAGCAAATCGGAGCGTCAAGACAAGCCGCCGCCTACACACGGAGTACTTGGTCAGATGGGAGGGACTTGGAGATGAAGTCACTTGGGAGAAAGAAGACAAGTTGAAGAATGCCACAAAGAAGATTGAAGAATTCAAGCTGAAGACAAGTTGACGAGGGCGTCAACAGCTCTGTTGGGGGAGAATGTAAGAATATGGGCTTGTCCAAGACGTGTTGTCCATGGCCGCCCATGTTGTTAAGTTAGATTGCTTTCCATTTATGGCAATTTCTTTGTATTTTTTTACTTTCTATTTTTGGTAAGTGACTCCTCACCACTTTTGCACGTTCATTCATGCCAGAGTGGAGATGGAGTGGATTGCTCTTTAGGGGGAGAGGCATGACTGCACGTAGACCCCCCTACCAAATGTAATTTGCTGACAATCAATGATAAGACTTTTTACATTCAAACTGTACTCTCTATGCTCAATGATACTATTTTCGATTAATATAGCTCGCTTACTACTCGTTCGTTAGACATAAAGCTCATTCTAACGCGTGGGCAATTGGTGCCGTTGGCACACTTCGTAGGCTGACTCGTTGCCACCCCTAACAACGGGTGTCACACGGTCATCTTAAAGTCTCTCGAAAGTAGGACCGTGACACCTAGCCAAATAAATGTTTGGTGTCACGCCATTGACTTAGTTTCTCGCTTGAATTTTGTCAAAATATCACAATTGTTATCGATTTTTCTTTGGGTCCAAGACAATTATAGGCCTATCACAACTCACCCACTAAATTGTTATGCAATGATTTTGAATTCAATACTTGAAATCATATTTTTCAATCGAAAAAGCACAAACTTTGAAGAACAAAACAAATGAGTATAAATGGTCGTATCATTGGAGACCTTTGGTTTACATCACATAAGCAAGCGTCATAAACACATCTCTAGCATCGGTTCTGTCCCACCCCCTCTCTCTATTTAAGGTGTGTTTCTTGGATAATTTCCAGTAGTGTGACGCCACCTTTGTAACTTTTGGCAATTTCCAACTGTGGGTGGAGTTGAGCCATTGAAATCACTGTAGGATTCTATGGCTTCAAATCGGGTGCAAAAAGATGAATTAATTGAGCCATGCGATCAACACGGGCTTTCTTTAATGGAAATAACAACATAAATTTTAAATTCTTAATAGTTAAAAGTACATATTCGATCACTCTGTGAATCGTGACTCATCTACTATGTGGACCGTAACTCATCTAATGTGGGTTGTGGCTAGATTTCATATATAAGTCTTCTGCAATTCTACATGGCATTGGGCAATATCCTTACCAAGAAAATAAAAACAAGTTCAAAATACAAAAGAAATAATTAAGAAGTCCCACCCTCGATCACCCTCAATCCTAGATGCTCAGGTCTTAACTTGGAGGGAAAGGGTCGTTGGGGTGAGTGACTATCTCAGTAAGAAACTTATACTAAATGCAACACTCATGTAAAACTTGTTTTACCATTTTTCTCATCAAACCATGGTCTTGTGGAACAAACATGCATTTTAAAACATTTTAAAATCCTTTTATCATCCAAAGGAAAACCGGCTTCAAAGCCCCGACAAGATACTGATTTAAAACATGGTTGTATACATAAACAAATATAATAAAAAAAATATTCTTGTTGTATTTCATACTGAAAACAGGAATCAGTGAAATTGGAGGGTCACACAAGACTCCTCCCAGCATATACACAGAAAGGCAGCGACCATGTATGAGCAGTACCTCATGAGGCCGAAGAGATAAATGACAGTGGTTTGAAGACCCGGTCCGTCTTCCGGGTTGTCAGTGTGCAAAGCACCCACGACGATAAAACTTGTGACAATAAAACACCCTGATTAAGTTTAAGGATTCTAAACCCAAGAAGCGCATCATTACCGCCATATTACCCATTTATTCCCATATAGGCGCACAAACAAACATCTTTACATATCAGAAGATATATTGGGATAGCCTCGTGATACTTTGACACCGAGTCTGTCTAAAGTATCAAGAGGATTCATCCTCCCGTGGCCATGCACAGACAACCATCCTCACGCAGTAGAAGATGTATCAGGATAGCATCTTGATACTTTGAACTGAAACCGTTCAAAGTATCAAGAGGATTCATCCTTTTGCAATAGTATCACAGCATAACATGAAAATCATGCGCGTAAAATAAACGTGTAAAAACTCATGTGCATATGTAGTATAAAAATCTGACGTGCTGTCAAACAGTCTCCATCGGTTTTGCATATGTAATATCCCAAAAAATATCATTTTAGAAAATCATGATATGATATGCAGTGCAACTAAGTATAAAACCCCTACCTCGATGGCGGTCTCTTCTTTTATCCGAAGGACCGGCAACCTCATGTACGGCTCGAAGTTCACAAACTCGTTCAAGCCTCAAATCATGTCAAATGACAACAATTCCCATCAATGAATCAAAAGAAATAAGTGGAAGGGTCCTATACTAGAACTAAGAAACCAACTGACGTGCAAACGACTCAATATATGTGATTATGCACTGTGTGGTCGACCAAGAACAGTGTTCTAATCGACCAGTGGCGAATTTGGGGCAATCTGCCCATTTTTCGGTCGACTAGAAACATAAATCTGGTCAACCAGCATTGGGGCGATCGACTAGTAATGAGGCAGTCGACTGGTGATAGAATTGGGACAATCTGTCCATTTTCAGTAAAGCAAAGCTGTTTTCCGGCGCGATTTCTTAGCTGGAAACGTGCTGTTTTTCCCATTTTTTGCCTCCGATTGAAGAATACTCCTGCATAAACTTCAAATATACTAATATAATCCGAGGCCTATAAATTTCGGACAATTAACACTAAAATCGGAGGGGTAAAACTCATTGATTTGCAAACCTCCTTCATAAATATTATTCATCTTGACGCCGCAAATCCAAATCGTGGTCAAATCTCTGCGATTCGTCGGTTCGGTCTCTGGCTCTCCCTCTCCCACGTTGCTTCTATCGACGGTGAACCCCTTTCTTCTTCTTTCATTCTTTTAATAAATTTCTTTATTTCATTTAATAATAAAATATATATAAATATATTTTATACATTAAATCAATCTATTTTAATTCCCGATTCTTTCCATACAGTAACTAATAACGTTTCTTTAACAAAAAATATTCACTGATTCTGTTTCCTCAATTAATTTACCACTCGGTAATAGCCAATTTTACCGATTTTAACAATTTGACCGAAAATTTAGAGATTGGGTTAACTTTTCAACGCCTTAACCGATTATTACGAGAAAATTTACACATAAAATTTATTATTAAAAATTTTACATGTTTTAAATACGTCTTTTTCATATGACATGACTTTGAGAATACCTTAATCCCGCTAGCAACATGAAGATAATCAAAGGACTTAGTAATTAACAACCAACCTTAAAATATTAAAATTAAAAATTAATCCTAAAAAGAATTATCTTAATGAATCATTCTCATTTGGCCGTATAATTCATCAATTGAATAAAATAATAATTATAAATAAAATATTATAATTATATTAATGTATGATTTGGCTTTGTCCTATAATTTTTTCATTTGTTAATGAGTATATGATTTCATTCATTGTTTTATTCCTCCAATTAGACTTTGTCTTTGTCTTAGTAAGAAGGTTGCGTTTTGCAAGGATCACTAGAAATGAACTCGACCGATCATTTTTATTCGATTTTGTTGTATTTATTGTCATTTTATTAATTAAAATTAAGGAGGGACCAATAACCACAATTTGGTTCTCAGTTTATAATACCCTAAATCGATAAACGATTTTAACCTAAATCCAAACTTAACATGTCGTTGGGTGCAAATACAACCCATACCAAACAAAATCCGACCTATATTCAACCTAAATTCGTATATTTTAACAAATCAAAATTTTATAATGTTTATAATCAAACTTGATTTGGATCGGTTGGTTCCTACTTTTACATGGTTTGGTCTCGGTTTCTCAAAGTTGGGCTCTACTCCAAGTCCAAAACCAAACAGTTCCTAGCCTTGTTTATAAGATTTCATTTTGAGAAACTAATATTAGTAGGTTCGATTCAAGCCTAAACCCCAATAGTATTGGGCAAATAGTGATTAGCCTGCCTTGTTTTATTGTACTTTCGTCAATATAACACAGGGGGGTAGTCTTGGGCCCTTGGGTTTGTCACAATTTACCTATGTCCATACCTTGATTACGAACTATGTTCGTCATAAACAGTAGGACATTCTATGAGTTGCCACTTACATGTGTAGATCCTACATGATCCCCGGGGATTGCATACAGTGAGGATGGAAGGCGAGGAATGAGAAGAAGCTCAAGTGGAGTAATTTTAGGCAAAGTAATTCCAGACCCTTCACTCATATCTACTCTGTCTCCAATCTCAGTCTCCATTTCAAAACCCTGAATCAAACGAGCAAGCAGCAAATGCAGAACCTGCAAAGCCAGTGTCACGCCAGGGCAAGACCTTCTTCCTGACCCAAATGGCAGAAACTCGTAGTTATGACCAGAAGACTCGAAATCTTCTCCTCTTTGCACGAACCTCTCCGGTGAAAACTCATCTGGATTAGCCCAGACAGTTGGGTCTCTATGCAGCTTCCACAGATTCATGAACAAGCGCGTCCCCTTTGAAACGTGGTAGCCACAGACTAGGCAATCTTCAATTGCTTCGTGAGGAACTGATAATGGAGCTGGTGGGTATAATCGCAGTGATTCTTTGACAATGGCTTGAAGATAGATTAGGTCTTTTATGTCGCCATCTTCTACCCATCTTCCCTTTCCAACTATGGAGTCTATTTCTGTTTGAGCTCTCCTCAATACATGCTTGTTGTTGACTAATAATGAAAGCGCCCATGCCATGGTAATGGCGGTCGAGTCTGACGCCGCCGCCATTACACTCTGCATAAGAATTAAATTGTAAGTTTACAAGGTTTCAGTCTATAATATTTGTAATCAAGGATTAATTCTTGACTTACCGACACCATTCCTTTGATAACAGCTTCTCGAGTGTGGCCAAACAGAGTCTCATCGTCTTCAATGACTGAGAGCATAATATCTATGAAGTCGCCTCTCTCATGGCAGACTGATCTACTTGCATCGGTCTTTACCTTGACGGAATGTTCATCGATCCAACTTTCTACCATACTTCCCAGTTCGTTTGCGCAACGTTTCATCGTCTTCAATTGACCAGTGAAATAATCCAGAAAATGGCCAATAATCGGAATTATATCAGAAGCTACAGGTGCACCTGAAACAAACATGAATGTCTTTATGATTTTGTTAATTCTCTGTGCCTCTTCGTCAATTTCTCCACCGGAGCTGTAGAAATACTTCTTTCCGGCGATTACTCTGGTGATAATGTTCAGAGTTAGCTGCTCGATCCACTCGCCGATCGGAACCTTGGTCGGCCGATTTGTGTTGTTCGCGCATAGCGAATGTAAATCCCAAATCATGCTTTCTACCTCGGCGATTCGGACGTGCTTCAACGAATCGAGCCGGCGAGCAGAGAGGAGTTCGATTGTCACTATTTTCCTCTGAGAACGCCAATATTTCCCGTAAGGAGCGAATCCAAACGCAGCGTTATTGAAACCTAGATACTTCCCATGGCTGGAGGTAGGGCGCGACGCAAAAATTCGATCATTCGTGCTCAAGCACTCTTTCATGGCTTCTTGGCTACTGATCACCAGCGCTCGGCGGTTTCCGAGGCAGATTGTAAAGATCGGTCCATATTTGTCGGCCATGGCAGCTAATGTTCGAGCCAGAGGAACTTTGCCGCCTAACTGGTGGAGGTGACCAACAATCGGTAAAGCACCGGACGGTTCCGGAGGTAATTTGAGCGTGATTTTGGATTTCTTCGTCATCCACCATACCCACGAGAGAATGATAATTAAGGCTGCGATTCCTGGGAAATGAGAGAAAAACTCCATGACCCTAGCCTGAGCAAGATTCCTTTTTAAAGGAAGACCACCATTGATATACTTTTTCCGCCACTGATGTGACTGGTGTCGACTTTCTTCCATCCATCGAACTTCATTTGGAGCACAGAGCACTGTTGATTCAATTTATCCGACATTTGATATCACAGCTTAGTCATTTGATATGTCAAATTAAACTCAACCAACTAAAAAAAATGAACTTGAATTAAAAGGAAGCCAAATTGAGATGGCCAAAGATCCAAACCTAATCAAATTTCGAGTACAAAAATCAAATTATAGTAAAACTTATAGTAAAAATATGAACTTATAATATATGCGAGTATTATGACCCATGCACCATAGAGAATAATTCACAATGTTTTTTAACCACAAAATTCGCCTTGTTGGTGTATAGTATGATTTAATGAGATTGGTCCAATTATGATTTAACATAAGATATGTTTCTAAATGCACAAAAACATCTATTTTTATGTAGTGAATGGAGACCGCTACAATAATCATGTCGTGCTTACACATTGAGCTTAAATTCTTTAAGCTCTTGCCTAATTTGTCATACTCAATATATGTTAAATCCAATCTTGTAAAAAGAGATACTTTCTTGACGTTTGTTGTCTTGGTTTTTTTAACGATGTTATCACAACTCGAAACAAATCGTTAAGTTCTATTTGGCTTGCTTAATCTCTAAAACCTGAACCATTCAATCAAAATAAAAATAATTATTACTGTAAATAAATTTGATTTTAATAAGGTAATATGGTTTTGCCCCGAGTGGTCGGTCGGTTGAAACTCGAAATATCTATATATTCAATTTTCAGACAGGTCCAGTGAGCTATGTAACGTTAACGTTCTTCTTTCTCCTTTATGCAATTTACTATTTGGCCCTTCCTTCTCTGATGATTCACGCTAGTCTAGTTTTGTGATCTGAGGAGCTAAATAGTGAAATCACTGCACAACTCGTCCCGGTGTTTGACCTTGTTCTTCGTCCTTCCAATTTCCTCTCTCTAAAAACCATATGCGTGAATCTCCCTCCTTTGCAAGGGCACGAATCGTCGAATCCTCACAGTTAAAAATTGCCTTCCTTTGGTCTGGTCCACGTGAAATCCAACTGAATGTTAATGATCGATTCCTATCTCCACCCAATGCTGCGGATTTCCTAGATTCCAAATTTGTAGCCCTTCTTCTTCAATAATATTTAATGGTTTTTCTCCTCCTCAAGGTTTTTATAATTGCCATTGTTATGTAACATTCTGGATTTATCATCTGATATGTCTTCACCGCTTAAATTTACTTATGTTAGAAAAATAAAACGGGTCAATTGATCTATAAGGCATTTTAGGATTTTTTAAACAGTTTCTTAGAGCTTTTAGGATTTTTAAAATAATCTCTTAGTATTTGGGTGTTGTTTTTATTTAATGAGGGAGTTGTAAGGGAGGGGGGCATCGGGAAATTTAGGAATTCACTTGTGGGAGAGCTAGCAGACCTCTCGAACGTCTGCGCTATCGAGTTGTTTATCTATTTATTGTTTAATTCATGTGTTTTCATTTGATATTCAAGTGTGATTTTCTCTGTTTCTATTTCATATCTCGAGGGGTTCCTATCATTGGTATCAAAGCAAAATTTTTCTGGGAAATCGAAGTTGTTGACTGCAGCTTCAAGGTCATCAGGAAAAGCTTGAATTTGTGGAAAGACAGAAGCGTACGCACGGGTAACAGAACTGGTTCTCATGGCAGGGAAGAAAGGTGAGGGAAAGGAGGCGGCTGGAGAAGACAAAGTCGACCGAGAGGAGTTTAGAATGGAGCTCCAAAATCTTCAGGATGAGTTGTCTCAAGGGTAGGGCTTGTTGAAGGCTGATATGGTGTCGGTAATGGAGATCCTGGCGTCTCTAAAGATGGAACGCGACGAAGCCCGAGCTGGAAAGTTGCGCGACGCTGGGGACTCACATGGTGAGCTGCCCGCTACTCTATCGAACAGCAAACCTCCAGCAACGGAAGTGGCAGCTCACCCAAGAGATGGGTTTGTTCCTCGCATAGCGGCAGAAAGCTCCTGGGCTGCTGAAAGGTCTAGGGTTGCTGAAGGAGAAAAAAACAGCAACCAGGAAATGAGTTTTGAAAATTGGGCTGCCCAAGGAGAAAAAAATATGGGTCAACAAAGGATAGTCCAGGAAAAGTGTTTTGAAAATTGGGCTATCACAGGAGAAAAAAATATGGCCTAACAAATAAGGTTAGAAAATATGACTGCCCACTATATGACAGGTGGGTTGCCAACCAGCCAAGGTCCAATTTACTACAAGCAGAATGGGATGGACCGTGTAGCAGATATGGATTATGATGAGTTGGCCCGATTTAGGGTAGGAAACAACATAATTAAAAATTTAGAGATGCCCGTGTTCAATAATGGCGACCCTGATGATTGGGTATTTCGAGTTGAGCATTTTTTCGCTTTTCATCAATTATCATAAGCTGAAAAAATGGATGTCGTGATTTTACACTTCAAGGGAGAAGCTCTTGCATGGTATCAATGGGAGGACGGACGACAACCATTTCAGAGTTGAAGGGATTTAAAAGATCACTTGTTAAATAGATTTCGCCCGTCACAGGAAGATTCTTTATCAGAGCGACTTTTGGCATTGCGGCAAGAGGGAATAGTGAGAGAGTATACGTTGCAGTTCGAGAAATTGGCTGCTTCTTTTCGGGACATTCCTGATCATTTATTGGAGGCCCAATTTATGAAGGGATTGCGGACAGAAATTCGAGCAGAATTAATGGTAGTTAGAACAACCGAGTTGAGACAAATCATGCAGACAACACAACGAATTGAAAACAAGATAGCCATGTATTTGAATGACGATGAACTCAATGATTAAAGAGAAATGAGCACAAAAATTATGCACCTTGAGGACAAGGTGTGTAACGACCCGGATTTTCATACATTTAATGCGTTAAATTTTAAGAAAAACATATCAGAGTGTCAGCCGGGCCGTTAGAAACACTTAAAACATTTCATAAGTAAAACATTTTGAAAATAATATAAAATAAAAATATTTGCGGAAGCATTGATAACGAAATAAGAAATTGAAATACAATTAAATACACTTAACGAAAATAAATTAAACAGTTAATTACAAATTAAGAAAAGGAAAACTTAATTAAATTACAAATCAATTGTCTCTCACTCTACATGGCCTGGCCAACCATGCTCGCGCGTGCAAATCCATCATCAACTGCTTCTTCTTTGCTCTAGAAACTCCGCGCGTCGTGTACCCACACCGCAAGTAAGACATGGGCCTAAAGGCCCAGTAAGAAAATGGGTTTATGCGGGATGTATGCCTCTCTTTAATTATTCGGAATGGGTCTGCACCAATCCAATCTTTTAATTACGTATATTAGGCATAGTTACGTATTTTAGGAATAGCTCGTATATGGAGCATGGAGTTTAGGAAATCTATGTTTTCTAATTAATTCTGTTAATTAGTCTTGTGATTCCCGACAAGAGAAAGATTTATCTTTTTCTCACTCAAGACGTGTGGCCACCCCATGGTGGTGTTCCTAATTGTTTCTATCGTCATGAGACTACTCTAAAACATACATACAACATACAAGGGATTAATCAAAATCATACAATAAGCAAAACAACACTTCAAAGAACGATAGCATGCTTTTGACGTTTATAACCTAAGTTTGTTAACATGCTCATATTAATTAGCTTATTTATATGGTTAGGTTAGCTAAATTAGATTACATGCTTGGGTTTGTTTACTTAACAGCTCTTTAGCTTGTTATGCTAATTGGGTTATTTAACAACTAATTAATTAGTTATGCTAGTTAATTAATCGTTAGTTAAATATTAGTCGGATTCTATGATTAGCTAATTATTAAACATGTTAATTGGTTACACATGCTTTGGTTTCGATTATTAAACTAATTGTTTGAACATAACAATTACAATTTAACACAGAGCTATTTGACTAATAAATGAAAACACAACCAACGTGCATACTAGGAACAAGGGAATATATCACAACAGCAAGATTTAGACATCAGATATTCTTTATTTCTTACGTTACAACGGAGTACTTAACAACTTATATTATCAACCAAGTGAAGCATTTAGTCACAACACAAACAATAAGGAAATTATCAAATAAGGAAATTATCTACCGAATTATTCTATATCAATAGGGAATACATGTGAATCACAAAATGATCATACTATGACAAATATAACAGAAGAAGTTTTAGAGAACTAACACCCATATCATACTAACAGAGGACTAATAACAATATTGGTAACTAAGCAATACAATTAACAATTATCAGAAGTTATTAACAAGTCTACATATCATTAACAAGTTGATAAAACCAATCCAGGATATTCACTAACAATCTAACAGTTAACCAAACAATGCAACTATCAATTCTCACGGGTTATTAACAAGTCTACATAGAATTAACAAATTGATAAGAACAATCCAGGATATTCACTAGCAATCTATCAGTAGCAACCATGTGTAAATGGCCAAGCACAGAAACGAACAGAGTACCAAACCTAGAAAACATACAACAAACAAGCGTATAAACACACATACTCTACCACTCACGCACACACTTGCGGTGTAGGGCCTCCAAATGGCCAAGACACACCCAAGTCTTACCATCTAGACGAAAACCAATCACTGACAGCAACTCCACTCTCAGCCATCACCCTTCACAGCTACCCACAGCAACTCGAAGGAAACTCTCGGCTCCAGCTCACCCTCTCAATTCCTTCAGATTGTCCCTCGGCAGAATGAACAAAACAGAACAGAACATCAACTAGATTTCATCAACAGAGACTGACTCAATGAACAGAGAAATCCATACCTACAGACATCTCAAGGCTCCTGGCAGAAAACACCCGAGAGAAAAACTCTTCCAAAGAGCTTCTCCCCTTCTCTGAATTTATACACAGAAGACCACGTTTGGAGAACACAACAGATTATCCCATAATCCCAGCTCAGATCCTAATTTTTTGGTAGCATCACAGCATTCAAACCTTGATTAGTTAAGAATTTTCTTAACGTTATGTTAGCTTAGCAAGTTAAAATTGTATATGGAAAGATAGCCAAATTAATTTGCAATGATTAGGAGAGTAATCCATTTCACTTTTGCGAAGACCTTTGCAATGGTCATAGAAGCACCTTGGCCTTCTGGAAAAAAAGGATTTTTGGACATAGATTGTTATTGTATATGTATTTGAAACCACAATATTCAACCTCGATATATTTTTGTGTTAGATGTGCACTGTTTTGAAAAGATTATTGACAACAAATCATAGAAATTTATAATAAAAGATCACACGCTGATCCAAGCAATAAAGTTTCAAATCTATGATGTTATTGAACTTATTTTTCAAGAAAATTTGGTATTATTACTAGTGTGGTATTTGGGGATTCTATGCTGTTTTAATTCTGCCTAGAAAGGGAGAAAACATGTTGAAGTTTCATATTTTTGTTGGTCTTTTAGGTCGACTATGAACAGTGTTCTAGTTGACCAGTGGCAAATTTGGGACAATTTGCCCATTTTTCAGTCGACTAGAAACATAAATCTGGTCAACCAGCATTGGGGCGGTCGACTAGTCATGAAGCAGTCGACCGGTGATAGAATCAGGACAATTTGTCCATTTTTAGTCAACCAGACTGTTTTTTGACTCTGTTTCTTCGCCAAAAACGCGTTGTTTTCCACATTTTTCACCTCCAATCGAATAATACTTCTACATAAACTTCAAATATACTAATATAATCCACTGCAGTCCCTCATATTCGAGTTTTTTAAACTTGAATCCAAGGCCAATAAATTTCAAATATTTAACCCTAAAATCGGAGAGGTAAAGCTTATTGATTCGCAAACCTCCTTCATAAATGTTATTCACATTATCATTGCGAATCTAAATACTTGGTCAAAACTATGCGATTCATTGGTTCGGTCTCCGGCTCTCTGTCTCCCGCGTTGCTTCTATCAACCGTGATTCCTTCTCTTCTTCTTTCATTCTTTTAATAAATTTCTTTATTTCATTTAATAGTGAAATATATATAATTATTTTATACATTTAATAAATCTAATTTAATCCCCAATTCTTTCAAAACACTAGCCAATAACATTTCTTTAATAAAAATAATTCACTAATTTTGTTTCCTCAATTAATTTACTACTCGATAATAACTAATTTTATTGATTTTGACTATTTGACCCAAAATTTATAGATTGGGTTCACTTTTCAACGTGTTGATCAATTATTACGCAAAAACTTACACGTGAAATTTATTATTAAAATTTTTACGAGTTTTGCGTACAACCTTTTCATATGGACATAACTTCGAGAATACCTTAATCCCGCGCAACAGGAAGATAATCAAAGGACTTAGTAATTAACAATCAACCTTAAAATATTGAAATTAAAAATTAATCCTAAAAAAAATTATATTAACGAATCATTCTCACTTTGACGTATAATTTATCTCGATTGAATAAAATAATAATTACAATATATTATAAATAAAATATTATAATTATTTTAATGTATTATTATGACTTTATCCTATAATTTATTAATTTGTTAATGAGCGTATGATTTCATTCTTTGTTTTATTGCTCCAATTAGACTTTGTCTTTGTCGTTGTAAGAAGGTTGCGTTTTGCAAGAATCACTAGAAATGAACTCGACCAATCCAATTTTGATGTATTTATGGTCATTTTATTGATTAAAATTAAGGAGGGACCAATGACCACATTTTGATTCTCAGTTTATAATAACCTAAATCGATAAAAGATTTTAACCTAAATCCAAAGTTAACACGTCGTTGGGTGCAAATACGACCCATACCAAACAAAATCCAACCTATATTCAACCCAAATTCGTATATTTTAAAAATTCTAAATTTTATAATGTTTATAATTGAACTTGATTTGGTTAGGTTCGTTCTTACCTTTACATGGTTTGGTCTAGATTTCTTTTTTGAGAAACCGAGACCGTTGGGCTCTACTCGAAACTAGGGATGGCGAGCCAGCCTGCCCGCTCAGCCCATTACTGTAGCTCGGCCCGCTACAGTAACAGAGCGGGCTCGGCCTGGGCCCAGTTGGTGGGCCGAGCCAAGCCCGGGCTCGCCAGCCTGGCGGGCTGGCCCGGCGAGCCCGCCTGACAGTTGCTTGGCCGAGCCCGCCCGAGCCCGTCCAAGCTACAGTCACTAGAGACTCTCCAGTGGAGTAGTGTTGGCCGAGCCAGCCTAGCAGATGAATGGCCGAGCTCGCGCGAGTCCAGACGCGAAGGTCGTGAACTGCTCAGCCTCCAACTCGACTCGCATGGAGGGCGTGGACTTGGAGGCGTTAGGAGTGGAGGTGGAGCTCAACTCGTCGAAGGCCGAAGCTCGTCATCGGGGCGTCGAAGACCGAAGTCTCGTCATTGAAGGCTGAAGCTCGTCGTCGAAGGCTGGAGCTCGTCGTCCAAGGCCGAAGCTCGTCGTCGGGGCGTCAAAGGCTGAAGGAGGGTCATCGGCTCGCGTTGCAGTCTGGGCATCGAAGGTAGTCTAGCGTCGAAGGAGGAGGGTCGTCGTCTCGGTCTGGTGTCGCGTTGCGTTGCAGTTTGGAGTCTGGACTCCAGTTTCGACTTTCGACACTCTGAAGTTCAGAGTTTAGACTGGAGACTCACCTTCAAGACTCCAGTCTCCAGTTTCCACTCGAGTCTCGGTCTCCGAGACCGAGACTTCGTCTCATCTGAGGCTCAGTCTGAGCCTCAGACTAAGCTGGGCAACGGTCGAACCGTTGCCCAACGGTCTCAACACAGCAACGGTCTTCATACCTAATATTTTTTGTTTTGCATGCATAATGCATCCTGGATTTAAATTAAATGGAGTGTGTATAATAGTTGATAAAATTTCTTCTAATTTAGGTACTTCTTCTTCAATTAATGGTGCTCAATTAAAAAATGAAATTGAGAATTTATTTTCTTCTTATGAACTTAAATATTCTAATGTTACTCGTTTAATTCCTTCTTCACATATGCAAGCTAGTTCTAGTAGTGGTACTTGTGGTGAAGATCCACAAGATTTTATGGATGATATATTTAATCAAATAGCTAGCAATGTTCATTCTTATACTTCACAAAGAAATGAACTCGATATTTATCTTAACACCTACCATCTCATTCCTCGTGACGATCATTTTGATATTTTGGCTTGGTAGAGAGTTAACTCTATTTCATTTCCTATTCTTTCTAGAATGACACGTGATCTACTAACACCTCCGGTCTCTACAGTAGCATCGGAGTCTGCTTTTAGTGCAGGTGGACGTGTGTACGATGATAAACGAGGAAGACTTGCACCAGAAATCGTTGAGGCACTCATTTGCATGAAGAATTGGAACGACGTTGTGACGAGAGATCAACAATGAGAGGATGACATAGTTGAAGAATTCAAAAATTTGGATGTCGAAGACTAAATTTTCATTTAAATTTGAAATTGTAATTTTCATTTTCATATATTTTCTTTAACTTGTAATGTAAGTTGTGTTTTGAAATTGTAATTTAAATTTTTATTTAAATTTGAAATTGTAATTTTTATTTTCATTTTTAAATTGTAATAAAAATATTTATTCAATTGAATAAAAATATTTATTCAATTAAATTATTAATTATAGTATTTTTACATTATAATAATAAATATTTATTATAGTTTTAAATGGTATAATATTGAAAATAATTTATAATATATTTATATAAGATATTATGATTTATGTATATTTAGTTCGTTAGGTTCGGTTCGTTAAGGCTCGTTAGACTCGACAGGCTTGTTAGGATCGACAGGCTCGTTAGGCTCGGCTTATTAAGTTCGGCAGGCTCGACGAGCCAGATTTTTTCAAACTCGACTTACCTCGTTAGCCACCTTTACTCGAAACCCAAAACCAAATAGTTCCTAGCCTTGTTTCTAAGATTTCATTTTTGAGAAACCAATATTAGTAGGTTCGATTCAAGCCTAAACCCCATTAGTATTGGGCAAATAGTGAGTAGCCTGCCTTGTTTTATTGTATTTTTGTCAATATAACACAGAGGGGGGTAGTCTTGGGCCCTTGGCTTTGTCATAATTTACCTATGTTCATACCTTGATTACGAACTATGTTCGTCATAAACAGTAGGACATTCTATGAGTTGCCACTTACATGTGTAGATCCTACATGATCCCCGGGGATTGCATACAGTGAGGATGGAAGGCGAGGAGTGAGAAGAAGCTCAAGTGGAGTAATTTTAGGCAAAGTAATTCCAGACCCTTCACTCATATCTACTCTGTCTCCAATCTCAGTCTCCATTTCAAAACCCTGAATCAAACGAGCAAGCAGCAAATGCAGAACCTGCAAAGCCAGTGTCACGCCAGGGCAAGACCTTCTTCCTGACCCAAATGGCAGAAACTCGTAGTTATGACCAGAAGACTCGAAATCTTCTCCTCTTTGCACGAACCTCTCCGGTGAAAACTCATCTGGATTAGCCCAGACAGTTGGGTCTCTATGCAGCTTCCACAGATTCATGAACAAGCGCGTCCCCTTTGAAACGTGGTAGCCACAGACTTGGCAATCTTCAATTGCTTCGTGAGGACTTGATAATGGAGCTGGTGGGTATAATCGCAGTGATTCTTTGACAATCGCTTGAAGATAGATTAAGTCTTTTATGTCGCCATTTCTACCCATCTTCCCTTTCCAACTATGGAGTCTATTTCTGTTTGAGCTCTCCTCAATACATGCTTGTTGTTGACTAATAATGAAAGCGCCCATGCCATGGTAATGGCGGTCGAGTCTGACGCCGCCGCCATTACACTCTGCATAAGAATTAAATTGTAAGTTTACAAGGTTTCAGTCTATAATATTTGTAATCAAGGATTAATTCTTGACCTACCGACACCATTCCTTTGATAACAGCTTCTCGAGTGTGGCCAAACAGAGTCTCATCGTCTTCAATGACTGAGAGCATAAAATCTATGAAGTCGCCTCTCTCATGGCAGACTGATCTACTTGCATCGGTCTTTACCTTGACGGAATGTTCATCGATCC
This sequence comes from Begonia loranthoides, assembly GCA_022433065.1. Lineage (NCBI taxonomy): Eukaryota > Viridiplantae > Streptophyta > Magnoliopsida > Cucurbitales > Begoniaceae > Begonia > Begonia loranthoides. Next base: position 29,879,622 of record CM039474.1, on the reverse strand, counting down.
AACTTTCTACCACACTTCCCAGTTCGTTTGCGCAACGTTTCATCGTCTTCAATTGACCAGTGAAATAATCCAAAAAATGGCCAATAATCGGAATTATATCAGAAGCTACAGGTGCACCTGAAACAAACATGAATGTCTTTATGATTTTGTTAATTCTCTGTGCCTCTTCGTCAATTTCTGCACCGGAGCTGTAGAAATACTTCTTTCCGGCGATTACTCTGGTGATAATGTTCAGAGTTAGCTGCTCGATCCACTCGCCGATCGGAACCTTGGTCGGCCGATTTGCTTTGTTCGCGCATAGCGAATGTAAATCCCTAATCATGCTTTCTATCTCGGCGATTCGGACGTGCTTCAACGAATCGAGCCGGCGAGCAGAGAGGAGTTCGATTGTCACTATTTTCCTCTGAGAACGCCAATATTTCCCGTAAGGAGCGAATCCAAACGCAGCGTTATTGAAACCTAGATACTTCCCATGGCTGGAGGTAGGGCGAGACGCGAAGATTCGATCATTCGTGCTCAAGCACTCTTTCATGGCTTCTTGGCTACTGATCACCAGCGCTCGGCGGTTTCCGAGGCGGATTGTAAAGATCGGTCCATATTTGTCGGCCATGGCAGCCAATGTTCGAGCCAGAGGAGCTTTGCCGCCTAACTGGTGGAGGTGACCTATAATCGGCAAAGCACCGGACGGTTCCGGAGGTAATTTGAGCGTGATTTTGGATTTCTTCGTCATCCACCATACCCACAAGAGAATGACAATTAAGGCTGCGATTCCTGGGAAATGAGAGAAAAACTCCATGAGCCTAGCCTGAGCAAGATCCCTCATTGAAGGAAGACCACCATTGATATACTTTTTCCGCCACTGATGTGACTGGTGTCATCCCAATGGAGGAAACCAGTAGTTGTTGAAAAGCTTGACTTTCTTCCATCCATGAAACTTCATTTGGAGCACAGAGCACTCTTGATTCAATTTATCCGACATTTGATGAAACAATGAATGTAACGATATTTCAAATTAAACTCAACCAACTAAACAAAATTCGCTTCAATTAAAAGGAAGCCAAATTGAGATGGCCAAAGATCCAAACCTAATCAGATTTGGTCATTTTTGTTCCAAGTCTTTCTATTTGCACGCTTGTTCTACAAGAGAACGATTGTTTGGTGAAACTTTACTTTTTAAACCTTCTTTAAAGATAAATCTGCATCGAATATTAATTTAACATAAGATATGTTTCTAAATCCACCAAAAGCATATTTTTTATGCAGTGAATGTGACGTTGTAGCAAAGTATAATTAATCTAAATAAACATTAAAAATAAAAATATATAATAACTATTTTTCAAGTGTTAATATTTTGATTTGGCCCATAACCTTTAGTTTATGTTTGATTAGATTTGTCAAATGATACCTTATTGTCAAACTCAAGTTGGCTCGGTTAGCTACATTAATCGTGTGTCCAGCCTATACAGCCTATATTCTTAAAACTCTATTGTAATTTGTCAAACTCAATAAATGTTGTTAGAGATCGAACGATAATCAAAAAAAAAAATTAGGGAAAATGACAAATCAACCATTGTGATTTTAAATTAATGACAAGTCAACCATTGTGGTTTAAGTTTTAACAAGCTAACCACTAACGTACGTCTAAATGACAAATCAATCATCGCAGTTACAGTCGCCGTTAACTAGCGCGCCGCCGCGGTGTCCCACCGCGCCCCGGCGGTGCCCCGTGTTGCGAAAAATAATACACAAGTGTTGACTGGAGTAGCGACTAGTCGCCACGCTGCCGCGGCGTCCCGGGACGGCCCAGCGGCGTCCTAGAGCGCCGCCGCGGTGTTGTAGGACACCGCGGCGGTTTCCCAGACCGGGAATTTATATAAATAGAGAGCTAACTCCTCTGGACAGTAAGAGGCATTTGATCAGCGATTAGCGAACCCTAGAGAAGTGCGAGAGCTGAAGAGAAAGGAATTTTGGCGAAGTTGAAGAATTTTTTTACAAGCAAATGGAGTCATGGACTGAGGAAGAATCTGTTATTAACCGTCAATGTGACGTGGGGCCCATAGAGAAATTGTTGGCCAATCAAAACGAGGTACGTGGAATTGGACATGAAGTTGCAATTGTCTTGCATTCTGTCTCAGCAAATTTAAACGAAGAGGATAATGAGGACCTCCGATCAGCATGCCAATGCAGTACCGATGAAGACATGGACATGGCTGAGAGTAGGCTCTCACGCCTACCAGAAGCACAATGCACATTTGTTGGTATGAGCCTTGGAAAAAAATACAGTTCGTTTAATAAAATTAGAGAAGAAATTGTCGATCATGCTTTGAAGAATGGGTACGGGATTAAATTCACCCACAGCGATGCGACTCGATTGAGGGCCAAATGCGAAGAAGGGTGCACGTGGCAGCTGCACGCCTCAAAATTTCAAAATGAAATGACGTTTCAAATAAAGTCCTACAATGACGTTCACACTTGCTCTAGAAAGATTGAAAGTCGCCATGCCACTGCGAAATGGGTGGCAACCCATTACTTAGATAGATTTAAAAGTCAGCCTGATTGGGACGTATCTTCCATAATTGAGACAATCAGGAAGGACATCAACGTTAACATAACAAGCAGCCTTGCTAGAAGGGCAAGAAATACTGCCAAGAAAATGAATGAAGGGGATGGCAATGAGCAATACAAGCTCATATGGTCCTATGCTGAGGAGATTTGAAGGTCAAATCCTGGAAGTTCACTGCGTGTTGACCTTGATATGAGTGTATTTAAAAGGATGTACATGTGCTTGGATGCATGCAAGAGGGCTGTGGTGAACTGTGGTAGACCGGTGATTTGTTTAGATGGTTGCCACTTGAAGGGGGTGACTCCGGGACAGCTGCTGACCGCTGTGACCATCGACGGGAACGATGGTATGTATCCGATTGCTGTAGCAGTCGTTGAAGCAGAAAATAGAGCTTCATGGAAATGGTTTCTAGAATTGTTGTTGGACGATCTAAACACCCTATCTGGCAATGGATGGACATTCATTTCGGATCGACAAAAGGTGCGGTTCATTGCTTTTTTCATTATGTGTGTATGTTATGCATTTTTTACCAATGTCCCTCTCTTACTATGAATCTTTGCAGGGATTAGTGCCAGCGGTCAGAGAGGTGGCATGGCAAGCAGACCATCGGTTTTGCATCCGACACCTGTATGCCAATTTTCAAAAACAATTTAAAGGCAGGTTGTTCAAGGATGCAATGTGAGCTGCATCAAGAGCCACAACAAGGAGGCAATTTGAGAAGGAGATGGCCAAGTTAGCTGTCCTTGACCCGGCGGCCCACGAATATTTAGCAGCAATATATGTAAGATGTTGGGCCAAACATGCCTTCTCTTCCATCCCAAAGTGCGACATAAGCCTCAACAACCTCAGCGAGTCCTTCAATGCCTGTATCCTACCCGCCCGGGACAAACCAATTCTAAGTATGTTCGAGATTATTCGAAAGGGCATCATGGGTAGGATCGTTAAAAAACATGAAAAGATGGCTCGCTTGACCAAACGGTTGTGTCCAATGATTAGCAGCCGTCTCGCCAAAGTACAACATGCTAGTAGAAATTGGAGCCCCCAGTTTGCAGGTCGTGCCAAGTTTGAGGTCAGCAATAGTAACGACATGTACTCTGTCGATTTGGACAAGTGTACGTGTACATGTTACCGGTGGGAATTGACCGGCATCCCTTGTGTCCATGCAATCCCGTGCATTCAGTTCATGAGGCGATCTCCGGAAGAATTTGTGGATGCGTGCTATCATCGAGAAACATTCATGGCAATGTACTCCCACTTCCTCTCCCCCCTCAATGGGTCAATCCAGTGGCCTCGTGTGACAAATCTTGATCCAATTACCCCACCGCCATTTAAAAAGCTTCCAGGAAGGCCACACGTAGAGTACGGGATGTGGACGAGGCCCCAAGCTGGACGGTGCTATCCAGAAGACATCTGAACGTCACTTGTGGGCGGTGTGGTCGTGTGTCATCGTCGTCATCAACGGCAGCATGAGCCTCACATCAGCCTCACGGGGGCAGTGGCCAACATGCCGAGAACGAAGAGGACGACGAGAATCGGCCGCTTAGAAGGGTGCACGCGGTACGTCTGTGAGTTGGTTATATGTGTGTGTTGCTTCATGTTAATGTTTTGTTACTCTAACGACATTTGACATTTTTCTTGCAGGCTTCAAATTTGATGACCGTGTTCAAGCAATATGTGCGCATAAATACTCGAGAGAACAAAGAGACGTGCGCAATTCTTGGGGGAAGGCGGATGGGGGATCAGTACAAAGTCACTCATCTCATCTTCCTCGAGCAAGAGGGGACGCCAAATACGGTGAGAAACCTTCTTTGTATGTTAATTTATAAGATTTGATCGTAGAACTCATCTGAACGTATATGCAGTGCTGTGCTGAAAACGAGGCAGCCATATTGGCGTATCATCACGAGCACAATATACTCTCAGTAGGGTGGATTCGCGTAAGTAATCATCTCGCTTCTCCGGGTTGTTGTTTAGGTTAACTGGGATCATCTAATGTATTGTTTTCCTTGCAGACACACCCGCAGCAGGGAAGTTTTATGTAGTCCGTTGACCTCCACACTCAGTATGGTTACCAGCAATTGTTGCCGAAAGCTATCTCCATGATTTGTGCTCCCACTGACAAAGACACGTATGTATTTTCCCTTATGTAAATTCTTAATATTGGATATTGCATATTCTTGCTTATTTTCTCTTCGTATTGCAGCCCGTACGCCATCTACCGGTGTACGACTATGGGGATGAGCGTGCTGCGTAAATGCAACACTGACCAACTATTTCACGAGCACAATCCAGCCATCTTTGAGTATGAGGGACCTTTGTGGGAGAAAGCACAACATGTACTGTTTTTCCCGAACTTATCTTTTGGGGTCAAAGATCTGCGGCCAAGCAAGACAAAGAAGTTGTAAAAGTTGTAAAATGTTTATGTACATTTCGTGTAATTTGTTTACATTTCAAAGTTGTAATGGATGTTAACTTGAATGTGTGCTGTATAAAGTTCATGTTTTGTTCAGATTTCATGTCATTTGTTTTATAGTTCAATGTTGCATGAGCTTGGTTGTCTGGTGTTGTTTATGTACTATGGATGATTCTGGAACTACTTGCAATTTATGTGCAGGATGTATGCTTTGGGGGAGTAAAGCAACAAGAACAACTATGACAAATTTTGTTTCAATTAGGGAGTTAAAGTACGTTGTGTATACTTAGGACGCCGTGGCGGTGTACTAGGACACTGCCCCGGCGTCCTACGTCTCCACGGCGGCGTCTTAATACACCGGCGCGGCGCTCTAGGACGCCGTTGGGGCGTCCCGGGGAGCCGCTGGGGTATCCCGGGACGCCGCGGCGGAGTGGCGACTAGTCGCTACTCTAGTCAACACTTGTGTGTTATTTTTCGCAACACGGGGTGCCGCCGGGGCACGGTGGGACACAGCGGCGGCGTGCTAGTTAACGGCGACCGTAACTGCGATGGTTGATTTGTCATTTAGACGTACCTTAGTGGTTAGGTTGTTAAAACTTAAACCACAATGGTTGACTTGTCATTGACTTGAAACCACAATGGTTGATTTGTCATTTTCCCAAGAAAATACTATGTGGGACACTAGATTTATGTGAAAAAATCTTTACAGAAAAAAAACTACGGGCAGAAGAATAATCTACTATGAAGATCGAAATACAACTACGCGTTTTGCGACTCTAGCTTACATCAATTTATAGAGAAAACAAAACCCTAAATGAGATCTACAATGCAAGCCCACTGGCCTGACCCTATAGAATTTAGGTCACATCAAAATTTAACCAATGTTAAATTCAATATTGTATCAAATCAAAACACAACCCTACTTAAAAAGAGAAATATTTTCTTTGAAGTTTGTATATATGTTTTTTTTTTAAGGTTGTTATCACAAGTCACAACTCAAAACAAATAAAATTAGATTTTGATATAATCTGAATTCTAGTTGGACTGAGTTAGACTCGTATATGATATTAGAGTTATTTATTTTCTCTATATATTGATGGTTGAGTCGCAAAACTCATTATACCTTGATTTTTAAATAATGAATTTATTTTATGTCCGTAATTTTTCTCCAAAAGAGATTTTTACGTAAATCTTTATGTCCTTATTTTTGCAGTTTTCTTTTTTTGTTTCGCGTTCGATTCTTAACAAATAGTTATGTCAATTCAGTTAGCTTAGTCTCTAAAACACGAAACATTCAATCAAAATAATAATAATTATTATTACTGTAAATAGATTTGATATTAATAACGTTAATATGGTTTTGCTCCTTGTGGTCGGTTACAAGAAATATCTATACATTCAACTTTCAGACACAGAACCAGTCAGCTATATAACGTTAACGTTCATCTTTCTCCTTTATGCAATTTACTATTTGGCCCTTCCTTCTCTGATGATTATGCTAGCCTAGCTTTGCGATCCGAGGAGCTAAATAGTAAAATCACTACACAACTCCCGGTGTTTGACCTCATTCTTCGTCCTTCGAACTTCCAGCTCTGGCTCTCTCCAAAAACCATCTGAGTGAATCTCCCTCCTTCGCAGGGCACGATCGTCGAATCCTCGCGGTTAAAAATTGCCTTCGTTTGGTCTGGTCCACGTGAAATCCAACTGAATGTTAATGATCGATTCCTAACTCTACCCATTTCTGCGGATTTCCTAGATTCCAATTTTGTTGCCCTTCTTCTTCAATAATATTTAATGGTTTTTCTCCTCCTCAAGCTTCCTATAATTGCAATTGTTCTGTAACACTCCGGATTTATCTTCTTGGAATCATTCGGAAATGGAGATTCATTTCCGGGTTTGTGTTTTATCGTTAGCGCTCTGCCTTTTCGCATCTGGGTCGACTTCAATAGAGAATTTTGACCAGGCGTAAGTAATTTAAATGTTTTATTTTATTTTTTTATTGATTCTTGAAATTTAGCATTGATTGGAACTTGATAACATAAAATGAAATGTAGTATGTTGAAACTTGTGTTTTGTCAGCTTGTTTATGATCGTTGTGATTCCAAGTTAATTTATTCAATTTGTTGAAGTAGAAACGCGTAAAGATTGAAGTAGGTGTTATTTAAGAATTTTCTTAACGTTATGTTAGCTTAGCAAGTTAAAATTGTATATGGAAAGATAGCCAAATTAATTTGCAATGATTAGAAGAGTAATCCATTTCACTTTTAGGAAGACCTTTGCAATGGTCATAGATGCACCTTGGCCTTCTGGAAAAAAGGATTTTTGGACATAGATTGTTATTGTATATGTATTTGACACTACAATATTCAACCTCGATACATTTTTTGTGTTAGATGTTCAATGTTTTGAAAAGATTATTGACAACAAATCATAGAAATTTATAATAAAAGATCACACGATGATCCAAGCAATAAAATTTAAAATCTATGATGTTATTGAACTTCTTTTTCAAGAAAATTTGGTATTATTAGTAGTGTGGTATTTGGGGATTCTATGCAGTTTTAATTCTGCCTAGAAAGGGAGAAAACATGTTGAAGATTCATATTTTTGTTGATCTTCTAGGTCGTTACTAATTTTTTTTCCTCTTATAACAAATAAAATTAATGTTGAAAATGTAAAATCTACAAAAAGAAGGGGAATGAGGAAGGGAGGGAGGGAGGGAGGATAAATGTTTCTATGTCCTTCCGTTTGGAAAGCACCAATTAAGAAATCACTATGTTCTTCCAATTGGAAAGCACCACAAAGAAAGCCTAAACACTCTTCATTGAGAAGTCAAAAAATTATAACTGTGTAAATTGTTTACAAAACCCTCCTATTGTTGTTAATCTGTGGGTTCTATGGTTAAAGACTCTATGGACCTATTGTCTAATGGCATTTACTCAGGATTGTGGATAAAAAAAATTAGTTACCTCAATTGTTCAGTTCAAAGAAACAGATTTTAGCGTCAAAAGCCTTCATGATAATCTTTCCAAAAGGTGGATAGGCTAACTTCTTCCTAACTTCATAACAATCAGCCAATCTTTCATTTGGAGAGTCCATGATTGAATGACTAAAAAAATTTAAGCTACATTGAGGATCAGATGGAAGATATGCATTGTTGTGGAATGTATCAGTTTTATTGTAGCTGATAAAGCATCCTGCATAAAATCCAGTTTTGTCTGGCTTAGTTGATCTCTGCTAATTACGTGCTGCAGTTTTTGTAGTATAGTTTTGATTCTAGCCAATGAATTTTACTGTAGAATCAGTGACTATTGCTATGCTTGTCATGCATTATATGCTCTGTAGTTAAGAGAGATTTCTTCTTATTACTTTGCGGTTTTCTTTCTTTCTGGATTACATGTAGTGACATTGCTCTTGCAAATTTTTGTTAATGCAGGTTTCCTATCGTGAAACCAGACTCTGGACATACAAAACTTCAACTTTCAAGGGAAGGTTTGGAGGCCATTGAGAAAATCACTAACCCAATTGCAGCTGTTGCAGTAAGCTATTCATTGTTCTCATACATAGTAGTCATAATTTTTCTTTCATTTGTGATTAATATGGAGAGACTTCTTTGTAATATTAAGAGACTGTAATTACAATATTTATTCAAAGGGTGTTTAACCATTTGTGAAAAGGCTGAAAATCCTTAGCATGGATATGATGAAAGGGAGACCTACATGGTGAAAAGGATATTAAATGCCCCCTGTTCTATGCAGCTGCTAGTAGAACCATTATTTTTTGTTTAATTGTTGGTTTCTCAACTAGTTAAATATTTTTATTTGTTTATTGATTGTAACATCAATATTTTCCATACATAATGGTAGAGGTTGACAGTTCTATTAGAGGTTATGTGTGTTGTTAACAACCACTTTGTTTTAAAAAATGAAATTGTGACACATTTTGACGATTTCTTGCTATGGAATAGTATTGTGAACTAAAATACAACTCCATGATATATAAAAAGAGAATACTCTCTCTCTCTCTCTCATATTTGCCTTACTTATTTGTTTAAATGAAGTTAACGAGCGAAATGTAATGTTAGCAGGATGAGTATGCCAATGTTTTTATAATTGCAATCTGCAAAATTTTGGTTTTTCCCATTTCATGTGACATCTTAGAATCTAAACATTATTTTCGTGCCCTTTAAAAATTCCTTCTTACTGTTATCTTTTTTATTTTGGGATCACATTTTTTAGAACAATATGTTCCTTAACACTTTTGTCTTTTTGTTCGCCCATTAAACTCTCAAAAAATCTTCAACAAACCTAATGCTTTTCGTATGTTCTAAGGATACAGGTGCTTGAATTTCACTTTGACTTTTGTGTGAGATTAGTGACTCCCAAGAAATTTGATTTACTTTATATTTACAATTTATTTTAAGCGTACAATTATTTTAATTTCAACCTTTTTTACTATTGACTGCGAAAATTGTCAAGAACTTTTTTGATATATAATTTATTGTCCGGTTTTTGCCCTTTTTAATACCATATGCTGGTTTCATCTCAGGTTATTGGGCCTTACCGTTCTGGGAAGTCCTTTTTGCTTAACCAACTTCTGTCTCTTTCTTGCTATAAAGGTGTTGTCACTGTATTTTATTTTCTCTTTCTACCGGTGATGATAATGTGTGATACTGATATCATGAACAATTTGAACTTCAACTGTAGTTAAATGTTTTTCATCTCAGGATTTGGGGTGGGACATATGCGCGAGACTAATACAAAAGGTAATTACAATTTTGTATTCAATATCAGAGACTTTCCTTACTTGATTGCTTTAAATATTTAGCCATATGCTTGGGCTGATTATGTTTGTAGGTATATGGGTATGGGGCACTCCACTTGAAATGGAAATTGATGGAGTAAAAACTTCTGTGTTTTATCTTGACACTGAGGGATTTGAAAGTGTCGGGAAGTCAAATGTGTATGACGACAGGTAATATTCAAGTCATTAATTAAATTCATTGTGGTTAATGGTGTATGATTTTAACTTGTAGAGACACTTATTAGTCTTTTGCAATGAATGGCTTTGCAGGATATTTGCTTTGGCAACTGTTTTAAGTTCTGTGCTTATTTATAATCTGCCTGAGACTGTGAGTTCTTTGACCTTTTCTTCTCTCCTGACTTTCAATGTAACTTCAAAAAAGTTTGTAAAGTTAAATTTTATCGTTTGATGGAAAAAGCTGGTTTCAGAGGTAGTGTAGGAGTTTCTTTTTTTAATTGCTCTGGTTGATAATAAAATAGTGTTAAAAGTTTTTAACCTCAATTTTGCCTTGAATCACCAGTTATTGCATGTATTGATCAGAAGACAAAAGTAGTTCGATGTAGAATTTGTTGTTTCCTTATCATTCAGGCAAATTCAGCATCAAACACTTGTTTAATTAGTTTTATTATATCAGTGTCTGAAAGGCAAGAACACAATGTTGAACAAACGTTGATTTGGTGCTTGCTGAAGAATTAAAAAACTTTGGAACTCCAAAATTTAATTAAACAAAAAAGTGAAACCACCTATAAATGTGATGAATTTTGGGGACTGCCTCTTTGGTCTCAAAGAAAAGGACAAAGACATTCACTGCCGTCAGAAAGAAAAGAGAAAAAGAGAAAAAAGAAAAGTGCTATTGAAAATAATGTACGGTTTATTATTGTTATTGTATTAGAGGTTCTGGATTAGAACTGCAAGCAAATATTAATTTCTGGGCCAGCATGTACTCCTAGGCTAGAAGTTGTTTATCTCAGCTCTTTATTTAACTTTGCACTGATGCTTTCTATATTTATAGATTCGTGAAGCTGACATCTCTCGACTGTCATTTGCTGTTGAGCTTGCTGAAGAGTTCTATGGGAGGTTTGAGAACTTACTCTTTGCAACTGAAAATTTGTATTATCACACTTTTTGGCTGGGTTATTAATTTAACATTGTTTGTGATCGTGGGACTTACATTTTTCCTTCTTACAAACACCCTGTGCCATTAGAGTGAAGGTACTTTTCTTATTTTCATTAATAGTCAAGGTTATTAATTTTAGAATGAAATAATAATTTTTTCATTCTCTTATCAACGCGGTAAGAACTATTTTCTTTATTCAATTCTTGAGGAAAAAAGATTACAATTGTAGTAGACCACTGATCTACCGCACCAACACACTAGTAATTCCCCATGCCCCTCGCTCTCCTCCCTCTTTTTCCCCCTCTTTTCTGTTTATTTATTTCCCTAACTATTAAAACAATTAGTTCTCTGTAAGTTATTTTACTAACTCCCTCATTTCCTTCTTCTAGCATATGTAAACCTCACAAGAGGTTTATCATTATTTCCTGCAAAAAAAAAAAACCTTGTTCTTGAGGTTTGAAAGAGAGAAATTGAACACAAATATAATCAAACTCCTCTCACGTAGCCTCCACTAGTGGAAGATGCTTCCTTTTAATCAAAACCAACAAATTCTGGGTATCTCCACACCGCTTTTGAACATCTAACAACAACTCTAGTTCTATTTGGAAATGGTTGTTATGCAAAATTTCTTCAGGTAAAGGTGTAATTGTAGATACATTGCCCTTCACCTCATGTAAAAAAGAAACGTGAAATATAGGGTATATGCTTGCTGTTGCCGGAAGCTGCAACTTATACGTCACTCTCCCAATTTTCTCCAATATCAAAAAAGGACCATAATATCTTAGGGATAGCTTAAGCTGTGATGGCTTGCTTAACGAGGGACCTCTGTTTATAAGGCTAAAGTTTAAGCTAAACATAATCACCTTCTGAAAATTTTGCATTCTGACGTTTTCTGTTTGCAACAATAGTCATTACAACTTAAACCTTTCTCAAATTCGTCTTTAACAATTCCAGAATATCATCTTGCTTTTGCAATTGATTATCCACTGCCGATATAGCCGAAGAAGGTGGTGTTTCATACCGTAAAATCGATGGTGGATCCCGTTTGTAAACTGCTTTAAAGGGTAACATTTTAATGGCCAAATGATATGAAGAATTATACCAGAATTCAACCCACGACAACCAACCATTTAAACCAAGTTGTCGCCCTTTATCCCGTAAAGCGGCACAAATATGCCTCGATTGTATGATTAATCATCTCGGATTGTCCGTCCGTTTGTGGAAGATAAGTCGAATTGAATTTCAAAGTTGTTCCATGCAATCAGAATAGTCCTTTCAAAAAATTACTCACAAAGATCTTGTCTCTGTCAGAAACGAAGGATTTTGGCATTCTGTGTAAGTGAAAAACATTGTCAAAAAATGAAACAGCCACTATCCGAGCATTGTAAGGGTGGCTTAATCCGATGCAATGAGCATTAATCGGTTGACCACAACAAAAATTGTATCTCTTCCATTCGATTTTGGCTACTTAATGAAATCCATTGACAATTGGAGCAAACTTGCTGGTGACAGAGTCTGATACTTGTTTCTTTGGCATACCACACAACGATTAACGAATTGCTTGATGTCTCACCTCTTACCAATGCAATACAATTTAGCCGCTATGTGTTTGAATGTTTTGGTAATTCCCCCATGACCACCCACTGGACTAGAATGGAACATAAATAAAATTTGAGGAATGAATTTCGACTGTCTTGAAACAACCTTTTTTTTCTTATAAAACAATTGATCATTGAAAATCATATATTTTGGCGGCGTGCTTCCTGTTAACAATAATTGCCCCTTAATAGTATTCAACTTGTCATCATCCTTAATTTTCAATTCGAGCGCAGTCGAATTAATTATTCCTTGACACAAAAGTGCTGATAAAGCTATTGCTTCCTCCTGACTCTCATCTTTTCGTGATAAAGTATTTGCAGTTGTATTCTCACACCCCAGTTTATATTAAACCTCAAAATCATAACCCAACCATTTGGTCAACCATTTTTGGTGTTCGACAGCCACCATTCTTTGTTTGAGCTAAATTTTAGGTTTTTTTGATCTGTGCAAACTATAAAATGGATACCCAGCAAGTAAGGCCTCTATTTCTGTACTGTCATAACTATTGTCATTAATTCCCTTTCATATGTTGATTTCGACTTTTTTTGTTTTGATAATTGCTAATTGAAACAGGCAATCGACCTTTGATTTTGTATGAGTTCATCACCCATGCCCACACCAGATGCATTTGTTTCAAATACGAATGTTTCCCTAAAATTTGGTATTGCTAACACATGCGAATAACTCATGGCACCTTTCAAACCTGAAAAGCTATCTCAGCTTCCTTAGACCAACAAAATTTGTCTTTTTTAAGTTGTTCTGTCAGGAGAAATGCAATACTTCCATAGCCGAAACAAATTTGTGGTAGTAACCTATTAATTTGAGAATCTGCGTAACTGCCTGATAGATGTTGGAGACTTCCACTCTAATATGGCCAAAATTTTAAACGGGTCAGCTGCCACACCTTTCCCCAAAATGATATAGCCCAAATATTCTAATTCTCATTGAGCAAAAGAACACTTTTTCCTATTAGCATAAAGCTCGTGCACTGATAGTGTTTGGAGAGCTACTTTGATGTGTTCTAAATGCTCTGCCATTGAACAACTGTACACTAAAATGTCATAAAAAAACACCAATATAATCTTCCTAAGAAATTGGTGAAATACATTATTCATCAAGGATTGTAAGGTAAAATGTGTGTTAATGAAACCCAAAGGCATCACTAAGAATTCATGATGGCCTTCGTGTGTTCTAAAAATTGTTTTGTGGACATCTTTCTTGCGTGTTCAAATTTGATGATAATTCGATTTCAAATCCAGCTTAGTAAAAATCCGTGCCTCAATCAAGTCATCAACTAGCTCATCTATTACTAGAATAGGAAAATGGTCTTTGATTGTTTTGCTATTCAAAGCTCTATAGTTTACACAGAACCGTCAACTACTATTTTTTTTTTTAACTAAGATAATTGAACTAGGGAAAGAGCTTTAGCTTGGTTGGATAATACCAGCATTTAACATTTCCCGAATCAGTTTTTCAATCTCATCCTTCTCTACCACCGGATATCTATACGACCGTATATTAATGAGCGAAACTCATTTTAATACTATAGCATGATCACAGCTTCTAGTAGGAGGTAATCCCTTGGGAAGATTGAATACATGTTCAAAGAGTTGTAACAGTTCCTCCAATTCCTTGTTCTGCTTTGCGTGTTCCATCGTAGAAACTTTCTCCATGTTACATAGTTAAACCATTAGTCCCTACTTTTCTTTTCATACTGCTTTAATCATAACCTTCATTGAAATTTTAGTTTAAAGAGACTTGGATCGTCCTTTATGCTCACCTACCGGTCTCCTAATTTGCACTTCATGGTTAGCAGAACTTAGGGACTGCTCCACTTGATCAGGAGTAATTATGTTGTCATGTGATGTATAATTCGCTATTACTTCATTCCTTAAGTCTATCTCATCTTTATCTTGCAGCATCAACACCTGCAACATTTTCTTCTTGCATTAATGGCTTACTGTATATCTTTCATCACATCTAAAACAAATGTCTTTTTCCCTGCTCATTTTAATCTCTGCGTTAATCTTCTTCTATTCATTTTATTAGTTTTGGCCATTGGCTGAATTATTGAATTGTCTCTTGGCATGATCTTACTACTGGAGAACGAATTCCAATTAGGTTTCTCTATACACGGCTTCTCTGCAAATGTACTTCCACAATACCTTTCTGGTTTAAGCAGCAAGTTCCTGTCTTCCATTATTTGTGATGACTACATTAAATCCATTATGCCCATTGGCCTCATCAAACGTATATTACCTTTAATTTCATTTTTTAAGCCATTATAGAAAGCACTGAACAACACTTCATTAGGTATTCCAAACAAGTTCAAAACTATAGACTTGAATTCAGTTTGATATTCTTCTACAGTTCCTTCCTGTTTTAACGATAACAAGCGTTCATAGCCAGTTCCTGTCCTTGAATAGCCAAATTTATCCATCATTCTCTTCTTTAAAATTATCCAACTTTCGAAAGGGTCATGCACTACTTTCCTATTGGTACTAGACCAGAGTCAGACCTTTGAAGCAGACCATCGCCGCTTCAAACTTTTCTCCTTCGGTCAAAAGATTTATATTGAAATATTGCTTGGCCCAAAACAACCACCCCTCTGGATCCACTCCGTTGAAAACCAGTAGCTCCAATTTTCGCAGAAAAAAGTCAAGATTTGAAAATTGCCTCTCATTGTTATCTTTCGCATTCCGTTCTGTAGAAGTATTTCTTGGCAATTCCACCGACTCTACTATCAAATGTTGTTCATCCAGTCGAGTTAATATCCGAGCTATCTGATCTTGAATTTGCACCATGTTGCGTTTCATTTTTCCTTAATTCCAATTATTTCGTTTTGCCTTTTTGCCACTCCATTGAGTTCTCCTTCTGCGCTTCTGACCTCGTGATCATCTCGCCCCAAAAAAAATGAACTACTCTTGATACAAAATTAGTAAGAATTATTTTCTTTATTCAATTCTTGAAGAAAAAAGATTCCAATTGTAGTAGACTATTGTTCTATCACACCAACACATTGGGTAATTTCCCAAACCCCTCGCTCTCCTCCCCCTTTTCCCCCCTCTTTTCCGTTTATTTGTTTCCCTAACTATTAAAACAATTAGTACTCAGTTAGTTATTACTAACTCCCCCCCTTTCCTTCTTCTAGCATATGTACACCTCACAAGAGGTTTATCACAATGTTTGTCTTTTTACAGGGGCAAGATATAGCCTTTGAGCCTGCTAAACTATTGTGGCTTATCCAACGTGATTTTCTACGTAAGTTTAATTCTTTCTTCTTTGTTCATTTTTTTTTCCAATTCTGGCTTTTAAAGTATTCCAGATGGTTTTGTGATGATTATCCACAATACCAATTGGATTTATAGATACATGCATACATACATTTGAAAGGAAAGAATGCATCTGTTGTCACCATTTTCTATGTTGTAAAATTTCTAAATAATGGTATTGACATTGCTTAAATTATACAGAAGGAAAATCTGTGCAAGAAATGGTGAATGAAGCTCTCCAACATGTTCCAAATAAAGATGGTTAGTTTCATGTTTGACACCTTGAACTCTGTCTAGCGTGGGTTCTGTTTATAGCATGCTTCTGTGTTTTTAGACCTTCGTTCTGATCTCTGCTTATCACAAATGCAGGAGACAGAAATATTGATCTGGTACTTTCTCTATCGACGTGCATTTCAACTGTCATTCACAAACTATTTTATCATGCTATTAGAAGATTGTTCTTGAGCTTTTTCAGGTTAACCAGATCCGAGACTCCTTGGCAATTATGGGAGAAAATAGCACTGCCTTCAGTCTACCACAAGTATGACTATTTCTCGTTTCTTAAAAGCTTCTGTAAATGATCCCTCTCATTTCTTCCCATCCGCCTTACAATCATTTTTCACCTCGTTTTCTATTTGGATCCTGCTAGTAGGATGGTATGCATCCTAGAAAGATAGCCTCAGGCACTAATGATAATTCCAATCATCTGCAATAAACTGCCAAAGTGTTCTAGAAAAATAAATTTTATTGATAATTTCACTGTGTAAACTTTGGGATTCTGTATATACCTTCCCAATTTTTTTTAAAATATGGTGTTATTTAACTGATCGAAGAAAGCCTTGATGAATTAATTGTCTTGTCATCATATATAAATTCTAGCAATCAAAGGATTGCATAAAAATTATTGTAGGTAATCTGAACTGATCTGAATTAGTACCCAATGCCATACCTACTTTTATAAGTTATGTGAAAGTATAACGTGTTTTTTTTTCCTTTTCTGAAGACAATTTTTTTTTTTGGAAAAAGAGACGTGTTCTTGATTGTGTACTTGTCAGTGAAGTTCTAATTTTGTACTTGCCAATGACATTCAATTCCTATGACTAGCACGTGTATATTGGGGCCACAATGCTTGTTTGTTTGCATTTATGGGATATTAACTGAAAAAATTGAAATGATCTAAAATTATGTTGGTTTGACAGCCTCATATCCAAAGAACAAAACTTTGTGACATGAAGGATGAAGAGCTTGAACCAGCCTATGTTAAGAAAAGGGAGTTATTGAAAGAGCTTGTTGCTAGCATTATCCGTCCAAAAATTGTGCGGGGAAAAACACTAAACGGAAAAGAGTTTGTCTCTTTCTTAAAGCAGGTGATTTTATCTATTTTTAATTTCTGGAATTGCTAAATGGTCTTACTAGGTGGGATTGAAACAAAACTCTTTTTGTAAAGATGTTTCATCATGAACAATGATTTATATCATTCAGTGACTAATTAGTTTTGGTTTAAGTGATTCTAGTGTCATTCCATCCTCCTTGTTTTTCATTTAATTGCCAATTAGTTTAATATCTTTGAGAAGTTTCAATTTTGGGCACATACAGGGGGTACCTTTATAGAGATCCGGTACCTTCTTTAAAGCATCTTCAATGATTATTTTGACTTGGAGTGTTAAGGTCTCTTAAATCCTATGATTTATTTCCAAAGGAAACTTCCTTTCAAGTACTTTTGCACAAATGGGGGAGGAATATGTGTTTTTATCTTTATTTAGGGTAATGCTAAAGATACTTTCTAATCTTATCTTCTGAAATTTATTCTCTTACGGATCATACGTTCATTTTTTGTAACTATTTAAATTATGAATAGTTAAAACAAATGATTAATCACATCACTAAATATATGACACAAGGATATAAGTTTTAAGGGACCCGAGTTAAAAGGGTGTCCTAGTTTATTTATCTTAATGATAGTAATTGAATAGGCTTTTTGAGTTTGTTCACCAAAATTTTCTTTATTTTAGTATTCTCTTGTCTATAGATATTGGAAGCCTTGAACAAAGGGGAGATTCCATCGACGGGTTCCCTGGTGGAGGTTTTCAATAAGGGTATACTTGACCGGTGTCTAAAACTATACGCGGAAAGGATGAAATTATTGAGATTACCTATCTCTGATCAAAATTTGCAAGATTCTCATGCAAAGTTCAAAGAGGAAACCATGAAGGCTTTTGACGAGCAGCATTTTGGGCGGCACCATGCGAAGAAATCAGTTAACCAACTAGATGAAGAAATTGAGAAGGTTTTAAATGCCTTTTCTACCATCATATTACCAATTTGTTGAATGAAATAATTTGGCAAAATAATATCTTAATTGCAACTATTTCCTGTTGGTGATATTGTTTCAGGATGTCACTTGTTTTATTGATATTATTATTGTCTTATTACTAAAATATAGAAATGATAGTTTATTTTTTTAAGCTTTTCTTTCTCTGCTTGTTTGTGTTGAAGATTGCCTGAAATACTTGCCTCAATTTATTGGAATGAATTTCAGATTATGATTCGGTGCATAAATATGCAAACATTTCCTACAGCAATCTTATTAGTGCTGTAGAGAAATATCAATTTTTCCTTGTATCATAAGATATGTAGCGGGTGTAATTTCTTTCTTAGATTAGAGATACTTATTTAATTTCGTAGGCTAGATAATTCTTAGTTTAGCTAGACAAAGTTCATTATTTCGTTAAATGAAAACAGATTACTTTTCTTCAGTTTGTGAATAATGACGGGTAAAAATGTCGTATGTGTATCTCTTTTGAATTGTTATGCTTATTCATACGTTTGAACAAGTTATTTTGATAGGTAAACTTAGTAATAAGATGTCGTAAATCTACTGAACGAGCGTTAAGAACTGTAATCTTTCCATTATTTGAGATTTGTTGTATGTGGTGCTTGCGAACTGTACTTAGATTTTTTTGTTAACAATTGAAAAGTTTGTTTCCTCCCTTTATTGTTAGAATCCTCCCTTTGACCATGCAAGGTAAATATATCTGTAGGTTTATAAGAATGCCGTAATGTCAAATGAATATCAATCCTCAAAGCTTTGTGAGTCACTGTACACCAAGTGCGAGGATCAAATGGACGAACTTCAAGTTCTACGGCTCCCATCAATGGCAAAATTTAATGCAGGTTTCCTGCAATGCAATCAAAGTTTTGAGCGGGAATGCGTTGGACCTTCAAAGACAAACTACGAGCAACGAATGGCGAAGGTACATTTGAGATATAGCTCCTTTTCCATATTTGATCTAGTCATTATGTGTCATTCTTTGAATTCATTTGGTTCTGGATGAACAGATGATGGGTAAATCAAGATCTCTTTTTATCAAAGAATATAATCACAGGCTTTTCAATTGGTTGGTAGCCTTCTCTCTAGTCATGGTGGTTGTTGGAAGGTTTATTATCAAGTTCATTTTGATTGAAGTTGCGGCATGGATTATGTTTATCTTCTTGGAGACATATACGAGGATGTTCTGGACTGCAGAATCTCTTTACTACAACCCTGTTTGGCACGTAATTGTAGCGACCTGGGAAACAATAGTCTACAGCCCTATTATTGATTTGGACAGGTATTAACTTTTGTTTCTTATCCGTGTGAATGAATATTTAAATATCTTTATCCAAGTCTTGACATTTATTAGATAAGTTTTTTATATAAGAAACGAAGTATATCGATACAAGTAACATACCACAGAAGATAGAGGAAGAGTTATTCTCATGAAAAAAATAAGCACTTAATTTAAAATAATTTCTGTCCAATTACAGAAAACTAAACCAAAAGCATAAATTCTAAAAAACTCAGAACAATAAGTTCACTTAGCAGTAGTAAAATTAATATTGCTCCAGATTATGGATAACTAGTTTTCTGTCATCGAAGATAATAGCTTTGCAACGACATTTGTTTGATAAATTTACTAAAGTTGCAATTTTTGCAAAGAAAGTTTCAAAAAAAGAATAATAATAACAAATCTATTGACTGTTTGGATCGACTCCGGCCTGTTATGAACACTTTGTTGTTTTGATTGTCTAATCATGTTGTTTTGCATCTCATTTGATATTTTTATTGTGACCCAGATGGGCGATTCCACTTGGCGTTATAGTTTCCATACTGATCTTATATTGGAGATGTTATGGAAGAAGGAAATACGGATCGCGAGGGATATTACCTCTATACAATAATCCGAAAAGTGGTCCAAATCGGCCGAGATCAGATTAAACGGGGGCTCGCTATAATTCTTTTGAGGAGGGATGGAATTAGAGACTCTAATTCTTTGCAAGATTTCCTTCTTCAATCCTCATAGGTTAGCTCTTCCCATTTTTGACATAGGAGCTCCACATTCATGGAGATATATGTACGTTTCAAGTATAGTGTCTGCAATTCTATAGCTTCGTTTCTACAGCTAACTGATCATTACAATGCCCTTATTATTTCACTGTTCTGTTATCACTCTGATTCATCACTCTGCCAACGTCTACACACTCAAATGAATCAAATTATAAACAAGAAAGAAAGGAACAGAGTCAAAATCATAGCAGTAAAGAGCGTGTAGCTAAGAAATGATCCTCCAATAAAGGCGGAAGAAGAAATGATGATATGGGCAGTCTGGAATCTCTGTTCAAAATAATGAAGGAATTTCATATATGGTGGAAAATACAGTGACCATTAATTAACATTAAAAAAACAGGGTGCAGGAGAAGTGGGTATGTTTTTTCAAGTGCAACCACGTTCATATATTTTTGAGAAATTAATAAAACAACCATTGGATTATAGATTTAACGACAAATTAATTACTAAACAATTTTTGTTAACAATTTAAACACTGAACTATAAAAAATAAATAGAACAAACATCGATGTTACGTTTTTAGTATTCATTTAAAATCTTGAGGAAGATTGACTTGGAGAGCAAATTTCCATAGAAGATTCATTATTTTCATATAATTTTTATTTATAAATAAAAACATTACTACAAAATCCAAACAGTCCTCTCATTTGTATACGGGCTGATATTAAACAGAAATGTAGTTTTTGAAACAACTTTTAGTAGTTGTCAAATGTTACGCATAGACATTGACAACGAAAAGAGAAAATAGCAAAAATGACACCGAGAAGATATCACAGAAACGTTACTATGAAATCGAGTTTGTGTAACTAATAATAACTTAATGTACATCCGTCATATGGTATTGGGTTTATTAGCCTCGTTGATATGCTTCTACAACATATCACTAAAAGTATATTGAATATCTCAACTTTTCTATTGATACTTAGATATTAGAATGAGAGAGAGAGAGAGAGAGAGAGAGAGAGAGAGAGAGAGAGAGAGAG
>CM039474.1:29563187-29858120 GCA_022433065.1 Begonia loranthoides | reverse complement strand
ACCCTATAGTTTGCGATCAACGACAAGTCAAACCCTGGAGATTATTTTTTAACAACTAAAACCCTGAACTATGAGAAAATGTCGCCGGCGACCTCGCAGTCACGATTTTCGTCCAGAGCCGTCGAGGTTAACGCCCCGTTTGTACCTTGTCTAGCGGCGTCGAACGGAGTCGAAGGGCAATGGCAGAGCCGACGGTCGAATCGTCCAGAGCCGACCGAAGTACGACATTCGCTGGCTGTTGGATCGACGAGGATCGTCCCTCGTCTGGATCGACGGCCAGGATTGAATCTGGCGTCCCTGCCAGATGCGATGACGGACAAAGATCCTTGGCCGTTGGATCGAGCGAGGGACGTGCCTCGGATCGACGGCCAGGATTTAATCCGCCTGGCAAAGACGGACGTCTATCCTTGTCCGTTGGATCCTCGCCTGGATCGAACGGTCAGTAGTGACTCCAAATTAATTGGGTCACGTGCGGGTCACGTGCAATCCTAAATCGCCAGAATTCCCCATTATGACGGAAGTCCGTGGGAATACCACGGACGTCAGTCTTTAAATAACACGTCATCAGCATCTGGACGGCGTCCGTCGGACCATGACGGATGTCCGTCACTCTCGGATTTTATACTAAAACCCTAACAGAGTCGAGCACAAAAAGTCTGACCATTGCCATAGATATTCGAGAGAGAGAACTTGTTTCCCCTGACCAACTCCCTCAACGTAAGCGAACGAACAAGAGTGTTGCACATCACATGGAATCGTCAAGGTGTGCTTCTACATCATACATGGTTGAAGAATCCATTGACTGTGAAATGGAGGTGGATCCTAATCCTAATCCTATTTCGGCAGTAGAGACCAATGAGAATCGGTGGTTCTACCACGAAGCTGGTATAGAATTGCATTCAATCTCGGGATCCCTGGAATCGGAGCTACGTTCGATATGTGACTCAGAGGATGATGATTGGGCAGAGAGTATGCATCCCCAAATTGAATGTTCGTCCTCGGAGCTCTGTCTGGGTAAGAAGTATAGTGCGTTGAAGGATATTAGAGATGAAGTGGTTAATTATGCTTTGAAAAATGGGCACGGAATCAGGTTTGTTAAAAGCGAACGACATCGGATAACTGCTGTGTGCAGTGATGGATGCAATTGGCGGCTTCACGCTTCAAAAATGAAAGGTGAGCTGACCTTTCAAATTAAGAGCTATAATGAGGAGCACACATGTGCACGACAAATGGAAAGCCGACACGCTTCCTACAAATGGGTGGCAAACCAATATTTGGATAGATTAAAAAGTCAACCCAAGTGGGACCTTGCTTCCATGATTGAGACTGTAAGGAAGGACTTTAATGTCAATATTTCTCTGAGTCTTGCTAGAAGGGCAAGGAATTTAGCACAGACTTTAAACGAAGGGGATGGTGACGAACAGTACAAGCTACTTTGGTCCTACGCAGAAGAGATTCGAAGATCCAATCCAGGTAGCACACTATTGTTGGTGGTAGATTTTCCAGATTTGGTGGCCCGTCCAAGTCCAATATTTAAAAGAATGTACATGTGTTTGGATGCGTGCAAGAGGGGTCTGAAGGAGTTTGGTAGACCTATTATTTGTCTTGATGGCTGTCACTTGAAGGGGTCGTGCCCAGGCCAATTGCTCACAGCTGTCAGCATTGATGCCAATGATGGGATTTATCCAGTTGCTGTGGCACTTGTTGAATCAGAATGCAGAGACTCCTGGACCTGGTTTTTGTGTTGCTTGCTGACGGACTTAGACAGTGACATAGGCAGAGGATGGACACTCATTTTCGATCGACAGAAGGGGTTGGTGCCTGCTATTGAACAATATGCACCAGCAGCTGAGCATCGATTTTGCCTAAGACATTTGTATGCCAATTTCAAAAAACAATTTCCAGGAATGCAATACAAAGATATCATGTGGAAGGCAGCAAGGGCCACAACATCACCGAACTTTCAGAAAGAGATGAGTAAACTACTTGCGCTCGACCATACAGCGCATGCATATATGCAGAAAATTAACCCGAGGTGTTGGTCAAAACATGCATTCAGTCTTGTCCCAAAGTGCGACATGGGCCTTAATAATTTGAGCGAGTGCTACAATGCCTGCCTCCTGCCAGCACGGGACAAACCAATCCTCACTATGTTCGAGATGATTAGAACGGGCATAATGACTAGGATCGTTAAGAAACATAAGCAGCTGGCTGAATCAACAGATCTTTTGTGTCCTAAGACCACAAAGAAGCTTGCCAAACTGAAACATGCGGCTCGGAATTGGTGTCCAACACCTTCAGGATGTAATCGGTTTGAGGTAAGCGATGGTAACGAACGGTACGCAGTCGATCTGGACACACGTACCTGTAATTGTAACCGATGGGAGCTGACTGGAATCCCATGCGTGCATGTCATCCCTTGCATCAATTTTATGCGGACTTCAACGGAGGATTATGTGCATGCATGGTACCATCGGGACACATGTATGAGGATGTATTCCCATTTTACTCGACCTGTCAGTGGCCACCACATGTGGCCTGCAACGAACCAGCCTCCAATTTTGCCACCACCAGTAAAGAGACTCCCGGGTAGGCCTCGAAAACGAAGAGTGCGAGATGCAGACGAGCCCCGTAGCAGCACGGTACTCAGCAGGAGACATATCCCTATGACATGTAGTCGTTGTCATGGTGTAGGCCACAATGTCTGTTCTTGTCAAGGCGAAGGCTCAATAGGTGGCACCGCAAGTGGCAGTGTAAGAGCAGAACGCTCATACGACACCTTCATGGGGTTTAACATTGTTGCCGATACATAGGTGCTTAGATTGTTATGCTTTCTTACGTTGTTCTCACTATGAGCGTTTCGTCTGACATGAACTTCCTTTTATGTTTTGCAGGAGTTCGTCGCCCAACACCCACATCCTTAATCATGGAGCTTCATCTACGTATTTGTTTTGTTCATGTATAATACACTTAAGTTTTTAATACATTGAAGTTTATTTGTTCATTTACGTAGTTGTTTGGATAATATTTGTTCATGTATAATACACTGCATGTGATGGACGTCCGTCATGTTAAGACGGAGGTCCGTCATGTTAAGACGGACGTCCATCACATTCAGACGGCCGTCCGTCACCTTGAGACGGTAGGACCCACCACTGAAGGACTTGGGGCCAAAATCTTTTGAACTTTAGCCAGGGTTGGAGGAGGGGACGGTTGCCTGATGATCGGAGACCTGCATAATTGTAACACATTGTTAATCAACGATACTAATGCATATAAGGAAATTACATGTAAAATCAAAGACATACTGGCATCCGTCTGGACCGGCATCGGAAGATGTATGAGATGCTGATGGATGAGATGGCTGGGCGGTTGTGCGAGCAGTTGCCATATGCGTTTGTACTTCTTGCATCTGTAGTACAGTGGCTTGAAGCTGGCCAAGTTGACTCTCCTGTCTATCCAACTTGGCTTGAATCTCGCCAAGTTGGGTGACAAGCCACTGCCACCTCTCTTCGCTGCTGAGTGCGGAGGGCGACGATGAGGACTGGGGTGGGGGAGGTGCATCATCCGCCATAGGACGCACAAAATCGTCATCCATAGGACGCACAAAATCGTCATCCACCTCCACGTGATATGTCGGTTGTGCGTTTTCTGTCCACGGAATTATGGCAGTGCACATGGAAGGAGCAGGTGGAGCTGACGTGGATGGCGGTGGAGCAGCTGAAGTGGAAGGACGAGGTGCAGGAGGTACAAGATGTGCAGGAGGTATAACTGCCACATCTCCTCTGAATACCCACTCCCCTCGTACTTTTTGCAACCCCATCCGAGCCAATGTAACTTCATTATACATGTCAAGTGGTTTTTCGTCTGTTCGTCGCTCTGTGTGAGGGACAACCAACCCGTTGCTGTCAATAATGCGCTGAATGAGCCAATTATATGGGAGATTCTTCCTTGCACTATTCAGAGTTGCTTTCATTTGCTGCATAATGACGTATGCAAGGTTGAACCTCTTCCCATTGTATAGCTTCTCCATTGCGTACAAATCCATGGCTGTGACAAGGTCTCTATGTCCATCACGAGGCATAAATGTGTGCGTGATCATGTGATGGATGACCCTTGCTTTCGCATCGAGGTCTTTTGATTTAGGCCGGAAGAAAGACTCAACGGCTGTAGGATTACGAACCAATTGCTTCAGCAATGCAAGACCTTCTCCTTTTTGGACAAATTCGGGGTCCTTTGTCGCATGGTAATACTCCTCCAACGGCTCCTCCGTGGAGCATCCAATGAGCTCATTTAATTGTCCTAGAGTTATCCTAATCTGTTTTCCAAACAGAAAACTCCTCAACTCTCTATCACTTGATTTGTCTAACTCCAAATTGGCATAAAACAGTTTGACAGCTCTCTCATAGAAATAACCTCCCATTGTGCACAGTTTATCCAATCCAATTTGTTCAAACATTGCCTTCAATCCAAAATCAGCAAATGAATTGAAATTTACCTTCCTGGATATAATTATTGCACGGGGTACAATGTCCTTCTCATACCGTACATGGGCGGAGGCTGAGCTGAACATCCCAGGTTCTACAGACTCCACTGGACCCGTCGTCTCGGTGGGAGCCACCACCTTACGCTTCTTCGACGCTTGACTATTCCTCGGAGCCATTTTCAGATTCAAAACTCGGGGGTTCGGGAATTCGTCGGGGGAAATCGGGAGTTCGAGAATTCGTCGGGGGAAATCGGGAATTCGCTCGAGATTTGAAGTACAGGGCGATTTCTAGGGCTTGGACGCCCTTCGCGAGTATAAGCAGCGTTTTGTCATCCGTCAAGACGAAAACGCGGTCGTTTTGGTTATGACGGACGTCCGTCATGGTCCGACGGACGCCGTCCAGATGCTGATGACGTGTTATTTAAAGACGGACGTCCGTGGTATTCCCACGGAAGTCCGTCATAATGGGGAATTCTGGCGATTTAGGATCGCATGTGACCCGCACGTGACCCAATTAATTTGGAGTCACTACTGACCGTTCGATCCAGGTGAGGATCCAACGGACAAGGATCGACGTCCGTCTTCGCCAGGCGGATTAAATCCTGGCCGTCGATCCGAGGCACGTCCCTCACTCGATCCAACGGCCAAGGATCTTTGTCCGTCATCGCATCTGGCAGGGACGCCAGATTCAATCCTGGCCGTCGATCCAGACGAGGGACGCTCCTCGTCGATCCAATGGCCAGCGAATGTCGTACTTCGGTCGGCTCTGGACGATTCGACCGTCGGCTCTGCCATCGCCCTTCGACTCCATTCGATGCCGCTAGACAGGGTACAAACGGGGCGTTAACCTCGACGTCTCTGGACGGAAATCGTGACTGCGAGGTCGCTGGCAACATTTTCTCATAGTTCAGGGTTTTAGTTGTTAAAAAATAATCTCCAGGGTTTGACTTGTCGTTGATCGCAAACTATAGGATCTACAGTGTTATTTACCCTTTTGTTTTTATTTTTTTTGTGAATTGGGGTAGAAAGTGTTGGATTTGTGCGCCCTAGGTAGTTATGGATTTTAGAGGGAATTTTGTGTGACAGACTCTTTATGGGTTTGTTCGAAACGAAATTCGTTCCGTATCGCTCCATAATGAAATTGAAAATGTTAAGGAAAACCGTAATATCGATATTTGTTCTGTCTATTTCTCATAGCCGAGTGATTTATTTGTTAATAAAATTTATTTAGTGGTTGACTTATCTTTAATCTCATATATCAGTAATTGTTTTGTTAATTTTCCTGAGTAAAATCATATACAAACCTTAACCCAAACCAGCCCGAATGGTTTTGCCAAACCAACTAACGTAGTTTCTTCTTTTTTATGATTGGTATTGGATCCGAACTGAAACTGAATTGCCATCTGATTACAGTTCGGTTGCAATACCTATCTGGTCTAGGTTTGGTTTCTATGACAAAACTTGAATTGACCGGTTCGGTTCAGTAGGTGTCAAAACCGATGACCGGCCTGTGAACACTGAACAGAACTAGTCTAAACCAGTCAATGAGTCATTTCCAAGTAACGCCTAGTTAGTCTCCCACTGAGTCAACTCGACAATGGACTTGCGCTCGACGTACCTCGCCGGAAGAAAACGTTCGCGAAACTCTCCGTCGCCATCGTCCTCCCATTCTGATTCTGCCCCAGCATCCTCTACTCATAGTCTAAAGTTGGCGTCCGAAAATCATGTGCCTCCTCCTCCCGCCTCCTCTTCGGGTCCGTTGACCTCCAACTCCCGAGTTAGCCGTTCGGGGTACCATAGAGATCAATCCGACGAGGGCTCCGCCGATGATGTTGTCGAGGAAAAGGAGGATTACTTAGATAATGACTCTTCCATACGCTCTTTCACAGCGGCTAGGCTCAACAACAGTGGTGCAAGTGCCTCCACCGAGAATCAGACAGCCAGGATTGAGAATTCGGAGAGTGGAAACGACGGACTTAATTCCGGGGGGACTGGTGTGGTGGGGCTGGGCTTAGGCGCTACGGGAAGCTCTGTTTCGAGAATCGTCTCGAAGGATGACGCTACGAAGATTGTCACAGAGACTGTACATACTAGTGGGGCTTATATAGCTAGAGAAGAGAACTTGAAGAGAGAGTTGAGTTTTAATTTATGTTTTCATCATCCAAAATCTTTAATTTATTAGCCAATGTGATGGAGACTCTAGCTAGAGTAATTATTGATGAAGTTGCTATGAAATATATTGCATCCAGTTCTGAATTTTTGAGCTATAATAGTGTTATTTACAGGATTCTGATGAATATTGTCTCACTGTGATTCTTGTATTGCTTTTGTAATGATACAGGAGGAAGCAGGATTTCTCAAATTTGTCTGCCTTTCAAATGACGGTATTGATGAGCACATGGTTTGGTATTGTTCTTTGCATTTATGTTTGAATTATTATTATTTTTTTAAAATTTATTTAGCGATTATTCCTCATAGTTGTAGTTCATGCATTGTCAAGCGTAAGAGTTATACATGACCCAATTTAGGCCAAGGATTTATGGATTCTGTGGAAGTATTGCTTCCCTTTCAGTTTCTCTGTTTTGAGTAAAGATGTTGATGTATTTGTTTGTGGCTTTTCTTTTATTTTTTCAGGTTAATAGGATTAAAGAATATTTTTGCTAGGCAACTTCCTAACATGCCCAAGGAGTATATTGTCCGCCTTGTAATGGATAGGTACTACCGTAAATAATTGATATTCTATAGAAAATAAGTAAAGCAAATTTCTTTCGTGGTGGATTTGCACTGTTCATTTGTTAATCTTCTTTTGTTACAAATTGTTACATTTCACTGAAAAAGTTACAATGGCTAGAGTAGAAATCTAGGCTTTTGTACAAATAGTGATATACTTTAGATGAAGATAACTAGTTCCTTTAAATTTCATCTTATTTCTATCATATGCAGACTAAATTTTAGAAGTTGAGTTTGATTTTCTAATGGATATGTTTTAAGGCTGATTATTATATGATTTACAGAAGCCATAAATCAGTGACGATCATTCGATATAATCGAGTTGTTGGTGGCATCACTTATCGTCCATATATCAGGTATAGCTTTTTTGTCCTTGCCTTCTTTTCCACCCCACATTATTAAAAGGAAAAGCCAATACTTGTAAAAAGGAATTTAGTGTCATAATTTTTCGTTCACTTGCGCTTAGTGTTGCGTTCTTCTAGTGCTTTCATCTTTAGTCACATCTAAATATTGCTATGAGGATAACTGTATGTTTATGGAACTGATTATCCATTTACAATGTCATTATTAGAGTAAAGATTTTGTTTTTGAACATTTGACCGTAAAGATTATAATCTTGGGCTTAATGTTCTCTTAATTTATATGCATTATTATTAAATTATTTTTTGAACTCAATCTTTATCCTTTGTGGAATTTATTGATATTTTGATTCTGAACCTAGAGGACTATTAATAACTCACTTTCCTGGAATTTCAGCCAAAAGTTTGGGGAAATAGCCTTTTGCGCTATTACATCTGATGAACAAGTAAAAGGTTATGGAACTAGGCTTATGAATCACTTGAAAAACCATGCACGGGATGTTGATGGGCTAACACACTTTTTGACGTACGCTGACAACAATGCCGTTGGCTACTTTAAGAAGCAGGTCAAACAATATTTGATTTACTCAACTGTTATTATGACATTTTTATTCTTTTGGGGAGGATAAATTACAAGTTGTGACCAAGCTATGATTTCTGCTTTTTGAGAGAGTGTGGTTGATTTGTTTAGAAGGAGAGAAGCTAATCTCCTTCTTTATCTTGTTCTTGTTTAATCGTTGAAGTGAAGGGGGTGGGGATAGGGTCGTGCAATCGTGTGTAAAGTTCTTCGCCTATATGTTAGCATTTATGAATTCTGAACTGAAAATAATTGTAGCTTGTTTATTTGAAGATAGTTCCAATCTGATGCTTTCTTCCATTTGATAGAGCGTGTTTATTTGTTGCTTTAACTGAAGATAATTGTAGCTTTATCTCTTTCCTTGGCCTGTTCTTGTTCATTCTTCAGGGTGGGATGGGATGGTGCACTAATGGGGTAGTGTTTTTTTGCCTCTATTTGGGCATTTATGAATGCTGAACTGTAATCAATTTGTTACCATCCTTTATTTTCTGTTTTAGCAGTCAGCTATATGCAAATTGTGGGGTCATTAACGAAGAGGGAAAGTTCTTCTACGATAGTATTTGCTGTTTACATCATTCTGATGGTTTAAATGCAGGATTTACTTTGTCTACAATATTATATTGAATTAAAAAGGTTCACTAAAATTAATTTTATATTTCTTTCATTTTTGATTTGTACTATTATTAGAAGTAAAAAAATGATGATGGTTTAAATTACTTGACCAAGACCGTTAGAGTGATCTTACTTACCAGAATTTCCAAAGAGCTTGTCCCCATCTCACAATTCATGGGTCTGGTACGATGTAATAGAAACTTATTTTCGTTAGAAGCAGTCATTTTAGTCCTGACATTAACATTTTGGGACTCTATCCTTACAGGATTTTGAATTTTTTTCATATTAATAAAAGTTTAGCTAATTATGAGTCTGCTTGTCTTTATGAGAAAAATATTGTAATAAATTATCTTTTGACATTTTTTTGATGTTTGTTCAAATGTTATTTTCAGGTTTGTAATTTATTCTTTAATCACATCTGTATAGTTAATTAGTAAATTAAACTGGGTTTTTTTTTTTTTTTTAATTTCAGGGTTTCACTGCAGATATTCACATAGAAAAAAGTCGATGGCAGGGGTATACTTCAGAAAACATTTATTTTATGTGAAGACTGTTAGAGTTAAATCAATGAAAAATATATTTGGAGTTTCTTGTGTGGAAAAACCTGTTTCATGATTGAATTAGTTATTTATTTACTTTGGAGTCATCTGAGAGCGCTAGAAATATTAGCTCGCTTCACATTTTCATGACCATGCTTCCATATCCAATGATAAATATATTTTCCTTCTTTTGCATCTATAATCTCAGTCTTAAGCTATTGCCAATAGGGAAAAGAAGGGAGACTCTCTCCCTTCCCTAGTTTGCGGTGTTTTGGTATAGATAAAAACAGAGTGCTTCGTATAAAGTCTACTAAACTTTTGGTATCACTAAACGTTTGGGTCAAAAATGAAATTCAAGACACTCATTCATGAGCTGCTAGTACTTCAACAACTTCCTTGCCATTATATTATGACTGAATGCTGTAACATTCTCATATAGTGTAAAATGCTGACTATTTTTCACAAGAAGGAAAAAGTCTTTGCAGATAATTCAAAAGTTTTCCTTCTCAGATACATAAAGGACTATGATGGAGGACTCCTTATGGAATGCAAAATTGATCCAAAGTTAGCATACACCGATTTATCAACCATGATTCGTCGCCAGAGGGAGGTGAGTTAGCTATTGCTTGATTGATTTCTCAGGTTTTTATACCTGTCCTTAATTATTTTAATTTTTTGTTTGCTGGAAACTTACTAAATCAAAATTTTTTAAGCTAGACTTGTTTAATATAGATTTACTCACTAAATCAAAAAAAATTGAAGTATACTAAGAACTTTGGACTGAGGGGCATGCAAACTTATTGTTCTGAATTTGTTTTTTGAACAAAATGATGTAGGTGAGTCAAATTCTTTCTGTTCAAAAAAGTAGTTTTTGATTTACTGTACCCTTGCTCTTAATCCAGGGTTTTTAATGTGCTTTTTCCCTTTACTTTACATTTGAATGGTAATAACTCTATTGTTTTCAGATGCATATATATGTTGCTTCAAAGCCGTGATGTTTTCTTTCATGTAGTATATAGTAAAAAACCACTTGGTGCCAATAAAGCAGGCTTTTACAAGTAATAAAGCATTGTCAAGAACATTTTTGGGTGGAGTGAGTTTTGATAAGTTTAAAGATATGGATCAACAAATCTGTGTTATACTGACAATTTGACTTCTTTTTAAGTTATAAAAAAGTTTGGTCTTAGTAACTTGGAGTGCAATTGCATATATCAATATATGAGGTGATGTATGCCTATATGTGACTTTATGCACAGATGTTATCTTGCGAAAAAAATACTGGAAGTTCAAATTTCCATTGATGAACTTTTTTGAGTATGATGAGACATCGGTATTACTTAAAGAAAAATTGGAACTTGAGCATACAAACTTCCAATTGGGTTTAAGTTATGAACTGTTGGTTTGTTATGTGAGTTACCTAGTCCTCCAAACTCTGAACGTTAATATTTCTTGATTATATTGTTATTTTGCCAGGCAATTGATGAAAAGATAAGAGAACTATCAAACTGTCACGTTGTTTATGCTGGTATTGATTTTCAAAAGGTATGCTTTCTTCTTTTTTTGTTCACTTCTATAAATTTTTGCTTTCGAATTGAAGTATCAACTGCTCCCAGCGTTGTAGCCTCAGTCAAAATAGAAGTTCATTCAATCGTTTCCTTGCTATTACATATGTTTCAGCCTTAGAGTATTACCAAGCCTCAACCATAATTGATAAGTATCAATTTAGTATTTTTTGTGTTTGGGTTTGCATTTTGTGCTTTCTAAAATAGTTGAAACTTCTTATAGTTTTATATGATCGTATGGCTGAATCACCATCTCGCCCCGACATTATAAATTCATCTTCAGATTTATTATGGCAAAATTTGCCATAACAAAAAAGGAAAAAAGAAAAATTCCTTGGGAAACTTTAACTTTGATTCCAGATATTGTCAATTCTGGCAGGATTGAAGGATTATGAATTTAGAAAGCAATCTTTTAGGATCAAGGACAGGGGTAAAAGTTAAATCTTTTTAAATAAAGTCCTTGCTTGCCAAAAAAGCTTACTAAAAAGAATTCGTTGCTGGTTGTCGGAGAGTGACCATTTTTCTTCTTTGTAAAAAAGAAAAAGCTTAACTCGGGAATAGGTTTGACAGTTTAGATGTAGGGAATACCAAAATCAATTGAATATTATGTGTCTCATTGGAGGAGTTGCTTGAAAGAGGTTGATATGCATTCTTCATTTTTAACCTTTGCAGTAGTTAATTGAACTGAAATAATTATTAGCTTTTGCTGCAGAAGTAGCTGAAAAAAAGCCTTCACTATAGGAGTTCTGGGAAATGAAAGATATAATTATTAATCTTCACTTGCTATAATTCTTAGCCTTTTATTGTTTTGGTATGCTGAAATACTAATAATCAAGACATTTCACTGGGACACTTTATCAATAACAGATGGAATGGCCTAACATATCTCTGGACATTTACAATTAGTGATAACTAAATATATTTTCCTTTTTGCATATTTAGACTATTGTAGCCTGTGTTCTCATGGGAAAGCAAAGCAAAGTTTAAAGATTTTTTCTGATCAAGATCATTTTATTCAGAAAGAAGCTGGAATTCCTACGAGGTTCATCAAAGTTGATGATATCCCTGGCTTGAGTAAGTTATGAGCTTCCCTACTCTTTTTCATGTATGCAGCTCTGATTCTTCTAAAAGCGAATACTGATCATTAAATTGATAGCTAAGTCATTCATTTTATATATCCTCTAGAAAATGTTCATTGTACATTGACCAATTATCTATCCTATTTGTGTTTTGGAGGAATTGAGATCGTACTTTTTCATTTCTATGCTAGATTTGTATTGTCCCTATTCTTTCCCGCATTGTTTCAGCTATAAAGAATTTATTGGGTCAATGGTTGGAAAATAGCTTGTGGAGTATATTGTTTTTATTGGTAATAGTAGTATGTTGATCCAAAAAGAAATGTACCCAAGCGTGCTAGCTAAAAAAAACAAAGTTCCACGCCTCAAGAAGCTACAAAACAAAACCTCTAATTGTGTAAAACTCTGCCCCACCAGTTTTACAAAAAACCGCCCTTTCAATCTGTTTAAAAGTTGGAATTGAGTGGGGAGGAATTGAAAGAGAGGATAATATTTATCGTTTATTTTCGAGAGAGAAGGAAACTGAGTTTAGTGGAAAGCAAGTCGGGTAAGATACATTCTTTGAGACACCTTTACTTTTCCGACATGTCCAATGGTCATAATAACTCGAATGCTTCTTTCAGTTTATTGTTGCTTCTCAGTGTCCAAACAGGGGGAGAGATAACACTCAGTTTTCCTTCTGTTGCATTTCTTGCAATATTTTATCTCGGTCTTACTCTTGAAATCTCCTTATATTTTTCAGTGACATGTTTCATTTTATGGGTAGAGTTTTGACTTTTAGTGTGTGACTTGGATGCATCTTTCTTGATTCTTCATCTGTTTGGCCAAGATGACACTTATAAATCCTTTTGTTTCCATATCTGCCAAGCATCTGTTCGTAAGAGGACGTAAAATAGAATTTGCGTGTTGAGAAAAATATTATTGAATCGAGCTTAGTTTATATGTCAATTGTCATCCATAACTAAATGTTTATGATCTTGCGAAGTATCTTACAAGTTACATATTATATGTTCCATGTGTTTTACAAATTTCTCAAAACTTAAAAGTCTGAACTGTGAGATCTTCACACATTTATTTATTCAAATTCATATGTTCATTGAGAATCAAGAAGTTATTATATGTTTTTCAGTGAAAGGCCTTGATACTGTACGTGAAGCAGTGATCGTGTGTCGATTTTATTTTTTGCTTTCGTATATACCAATACATTGTTGACTCTTTATAACATATGAACAAATATAGGGGAGGCAGGATGGACTTCTGATCAATGGTCCCGTTCCTGCATCGGAGCTTTAAATTCGCCAGACAGAGTTGCGAATCAGAGACATTTGACTGCACTTTTACGCTCACTTCTGAAGGCAAGTTAAATGCATCTAGTTTCCCTTTTCAAGTTTCTAGTAATTTTTATGGATCTGGTATGTTGGATTCAGTCTATCTGCTCTCTACAGCACTCTTTCTTTGAATTTGTCAGTCTCAAGCACGTTCCCGACCCAGTCAAAACTCAGTAGAAACTGTCTTCACTAACTAGAAATGTTGGATAACCTTTGGCCTGATCCTGAGAGATGGTCCCATGCTCCCTAATATCTTAATTTTCCTTTTTCTTCCTCTTTTATCAATCTTACAAATGAATTTTTCATTTAGCAGTCGATGCAAGACCATGTAGATTCCTGGCCATTCAAGGAACCAGTTGATCCACGCGACGTTCCCGATTACTACGAAGTCATCAAAAATCCCGTGGGTAAGAACACAATTTACATTTTGTCAACTCCTAAGTCTTTGTTTTGAACCTTTTCAAGGCCTGGTTTACATATTGGCGTTGAAGTATCTGTCTTTCTTTCATGTAGACGAAGCTATCCATTGATTAAACAAGAAGTAAAGTAGAAGAATCATTAATCATTGCTACTTAGTTGATATCAACGAAATCAATAATCTTGCTTACTCCATATTTGTTCATCCAAATAAGTTATTTAAACTTTGATTAAATAATGGGTCTGACAGATTTGAAAACAATGTCAAAGAGGGTAGAATCAGAGCAGTATTACGTTACATTTGAGATGTTTGACGCTGATGTTAAAAGGATGTTTGCCAATGCGCGCACCTATAATTCTCCAGACACCATCTATTATAAATGTGCAACCAGGTCCTGCGCTTCAGATATCTCTCGTTTTCCTTCTTTTTTTTGGCACTTTGGATTCTGACTTGATTTGGGAATTATGTGCAGACTGGAAGCACATTTTCAAAGCAAAGTTCAACTCGCAGCTCAACCGGGTCGGTAATGATTGAAAAACCGGGAAGGATTTTCATTCTTTAGCTGTTTTTACTTTAAATTGGTTTATGACATTAACAGTAGGATTATCCCTATTTTTTCTATTAAGTTTAGCATAATTTACAAAACAACCACTAAACTATTAGATTAATGACAAGTCAAATATTCAACAATTTTCGCTAACAAATAAATTAATGAACTTTGGGAGATGAACGAGACATAGATTGCTATAATGTTTTCTGTTAAAAATATAAATTTTTTTTTTCTGTGAGTGAATTCTATTCTTTTTTTGCATTAAATTATAAAAAATAAATGTAACAAATATTGCTGTTATATTTTCAATTAAAAATATAAATTTTTCTCTTCAAGTCTTTTCTTTTTCCATGATAGAAAGGAAATTTACTATTGCAGAAGTATATTTTTCGTAAAATATTAATTAAATTAGTAATTAATTTTAAAAAATGTTCTAAAA
Organism: Begonia loranthoides; assembly: GCA_022433065.1. NCBI lineage: Eukaryota > Viridiplantae > Streptophyta > Magnoliopsida > Cucurbitales > Begoniaceae > Begonia > Begonia loranthoides. Next base: position 29,843,444 of record CM039474.1, on the reverse strand, counting down.
GAAATTTTTAATATTAAAATATTTTAATTATTTATTGATTTATATAGTAAACTATGCTACTTGAACAATTAATTTAATAATTAATTATTAATTTTGAGATATTAATTAAAAATATGGTAATTAATTAATAAAATTTTTAAATAATTGTCCAATTTGGTAACTAATTATTATATACCTAATTATCAAATTAATTTATTTTGAAATTAATTAATCTTTTGCAAAAAATATACTTTTCGCTACAGAATATATATTTTTTGTTATAGAAAATAAATAACATGTTTGATTAAAAAAATAAAAGAAAATGTTCTTTTTGCTGTAGTTATTTTTATTGCAGAAAATATATTTTTTCGTTGCAAAAAATATACTCTTTTCCCTAGAGAAAATATATTTTATGGAGCGAAAAACGTAATTTTTAAATTGTATTTTCTCAAGATAAGCTGCAATACGAGACAAGTGGGTGCCAATTTCACTAGTGGCTTTACTCAACCATCATCACCATTATTTCCATACTGTAGTGGAAAACAAGTATTTCATTATATTTTTATTGCTTTCCGACTAAATAAGTCAACTAGACTATCATATACATACATATGATATAAGATATTTTGTTGTATATTTTCTAAAAATGTTATGAAAATTGTTTTTTTGGAACATTAAAGAATTTATTCAAATAGAACATCTTATTTCTAAAACTTTTGTTTGTTTGTACTACGAAAAAAACAAAGAATTGTTTCATTTTTTTATAATTTCAATTAAAAAAAAAAACTTCTAAGAACATATAATTTATTAAAAATATTGCAAGTATGCATTCTACATGTTAGATGGAAACCATAAATGAAAAGAGAAAAACAGAAGAAATAATGGTGAGATTTATACGAAGAACTTCACCGTAAAAAAACCATCGACAATATGAGAGAAAATTCACTGCACAATTCAAATTACAAATTATAATTTCTTATACAAAATGAAAGCCTAGACACTAGTAAAATATGAAAAAAAAACCGATTTATCTTCTCCCACCACCATAGATCTTCTAAAATATCAATTATTTAGTTCTTTGATCATCCCAGGCTTTTGGAATTGAGTCTATCACTCCCCAAATGACACTTGAGATAGGATGGGGAGCGACTTGGAAAGAAAATGAACCAAGCCGAACTTTAAATGTTCAAAATAGTAGTAGAAGACGTTAATCAACGTAAAGCCAGATCCAAAACAACTGTGCGGAATACATAGTCCAACCTCACAAAATAAACTCTCGAATGAAAAAGTACTAAACAAATAAAGGTCCCGCCAAGCTTACTCCTGCGTTGGCAACTGATGTTTTTCCTAACTAAAACTTGAAAGGGAATGTCATTTGGGGGAGGTGACTAAACTCAACAAGAGTAGAGTTTTACGTTCAACGTTAAAATTATAATAAAATTGGTAGCATGCTATATATAAAACATTCGTGATAAAATTGGTTTATAAAACAAGTAGTATGACAAACGATAAAACACTCCACTATAGTGTGGTACAAAAAGAAAATAGGCCCTACTGTACAAATTGAAAAACCTAGGGAAAATGAAACCGCTCACGGACTCTAGACACACCATGTCATGACCTTGTATAACGACGACCTTGATCAGGTTTAGGATTTTGTGTTCAGAAATACGACACAGTCAGCTATCTCATTACTCTAGTTAATACAAACAAACATATTCTCAAATGATCGAATAAGCATAAAGAAAACAAGACATTTTCACGAGTTGATCAAACTTGGTTCACTTGACCAAGATGGTTAATGAAAGTAATATGCATACTCAAATAAAACATGTCAAGTGAAAATATATAATAATTTAAAAACTCACAACCATAAAAATAGACATGTCATTTTGTATGAAAATGCATATCAAAATAAAGTTTTATAAAACATTGTGATACTAAACATAAAAATAAACCCCCACCTTAAGTGGACCTAGAAACTGTTGGACCTTATGCACACCTATATGGGGGATGCATTAGGTGAGTTAAATTTTTTCATGCGATATTTATTATTTTATCGAGTAATTTATCACAAATATAAAATCAAACAATCACAAATGTAAAGAGTAAAGGGATAAAGAGATGCAATCAATTTGTTCACGCGATTCGGTAACCCCACCTACTTCCGCGCTCCAAGTTTTCCACTTGGAGATCCTTAACACACTAACCTCCCCGATAAGTGATGATTGGTTTCACGAGTGCCAATCAAACTTTTACAATCGACTATTCCCAAGACGTCACCCTTTCCTTTGACTGTTCATTGGGCGTAGTGGTGGCTAACGGGCGGGCTGGCTCAGCCCGTATTGTAGCGGGCCGAGTCGAGCTCTGCCTGAGCCAGGTTGGCGAGCCGAGCAGAGACAGAAATGGCAGGCTCACCAGCCCGCCGAGCTCGGGCTCGGGAGCCTGACTGGCTGGCCCGGCGAGCCAGCTCGGCAAGCCCTTGGACGAGCCTGGAGCCCGCAAGCTGCTGGAGAGTCTGCAGTTCCACTGGAGAGTGGAGACGACGAAGTCGTCGTCTCGTTTGACAGAGACCGAGAACGGAGACGATGAGGTCGTCGTCTCTTCTCGCGGCGACGAGAAGTAGAGGCTCACGCATCGTCTGGACCAGAGAGGTTCGACGATGCCCGACGAGCAGAGGTGAGACAGATCCGGAGACGTCCGACGGGCGACAATGCCCTCTCTGGATCTCCCGTTGAAGCTCGTAGTCGCCTCGCGTCGAAGCTTGTAGTCCAGACTCTAGCGTCGAAGGAGGAGGCCGGAGGCAGAGGGTTGTCGTCTCGTCTCAGTCTCGCCTCTCGCATCGTCTCACGTCGTCTGGGTCTCCCACTCTCGTTTCGCGTTTCAACTTGCAGTTCAACACTCTGAACTTGAGTTCATAGTGGAAAAACTAGAGACTCTCATTGTGAGAGTCACGGAGAGCGTCGACTTTCTCTGTGAGAGTCGACGACTCTCACTGTGAGACTCACCGATGGTGAGTCACCGTGAAGGTGTCGGGCGACGACTCTCTGTGAGAGTCACAGAGAGCAGAGCGTCGACTCTCACTCACTGTGAGAGTCGACCTCTTTGCAACGGTCTTCCGACCGTTGCTTTGCAATTGCAACGGTCCGAAGACCGTTGGTGATGGTGTTGGCAAGAATGGCAACGGTCCAGTGACCGTTGCCTTGCCTTCCCCTGCCGTTGCTTGCTTCTCTGCACAGAGAAGCAAGTTGCTTCAAGCAACGGTCTGAAGACCGTTTCCCTCATCCCCTCCTTCATTTTTTCTATAAATACCATTACAATTCTTCCTAAATTCTTCACCAAAATCTTCCTCCCAATCTCTCAATCTTTCAATCTATTACATTTCTCATCAATTTATCAATTTCTCAATCTCTCAATATTTCTCACCGAGTCACCATTTTAAAGGTATATTTTATTTTATTCATTTTTATGTTTTTTAATGTAATGTGTAATGTGTATTAACTAACAAATTTTTTTTCCCGATTTTTGTAGGACTCGTCCTATTCGTGGAGATGATCACAACAATTGCACACTATTGTTGCGTAATTGGTGTGCAGTATCATTTTTATTATTAATTGTTTCGCAGTAGTCAATTTTTTTAATTATGGATCCTTGCGATTTTTTGTTTGACACTTTTAATGACACTAGCGATGATATTGAGGAAATTAGGGAAGATAATCTCACAATTGCAATTGATCAATCATCGGCACATGCATCCACATCGTCACCTAGAAAAAAAAGAAGTAAAACGTCGAATGTATGGAATCATTTTGAAATGAAAGATATTAAAATTGGTGGAAAAATAGAAAGTAGAGCACAATGCAAATATTGTAATAAACATTATGCATACGTATCCGGTAGTTCTACTAGCACACTTGGTAGGCATTATACAAAATGTCACTGAGACGAGCAAGTGAGAGACCCTACACAAACACTCATAAATGCTAGTAGCAGTGGCAATTTTATGTATTCACATAATAAAATGAGAGAAGGGGTAGCAGAATATATATCACAATCTGATGCACCTTTATCTATGTTTGATAGCGAGTTATTTGAAAATCTTATGAAAGAGTATATTAATTCTAGTTTTAGACGAGTCCCTAGAAGTACGACGCGAAGTGATATTATTAAAATGTATAATAATATGAAAAATGAATTAATTACGTTTTTTTCAAATGCTCTGTCTATGTCTAGTTGTATTACTTCTGATTTATGGAGTGCACTTAATGCTTTATGATATATTGTCGTACTTCTCATTTTATTGATGACTCTTGACAATTAAATAAAAGAATATTAGGATTTCGTAGTTGTGAATATCCACATAGTGACGTTACCATTTATAGATATATTGTTGGAATTTTGCAAGAATATGCTATTAGAGATAAGATTTTTAGTATTACGCTAGATAATGCTACTGCTAACGATGTTGTAATTCTTGAATTTAAAAAGTTATTTCAATTAGATACGGCTCATAATACTCTTTTTCATATGAGATGTATTTGTCATATTTTAAATTTAGTTGTTTGAGATGGCATGTCACATATTTCGATACATATTGAATCTATTCGATCTGCAATTTCTTATATTACTTCATCTAATACGCGATTGCAAGAATATAAAGAATGTTGTAAAGCTGCTCAACTTAAACCAAGAAAATTAAAAATCGATGTAGATACAAGGTGGAATTCGACTTATTTAATATTAGAAAATGCTAAGCCATATTGGTTAGTTATTTGTGCTTATATTAGTGAAAAAACAAAATGTATTACTCTTGATCATAATAGTTGCGATATTGCTAATTTATTTCTTGATTTTTTAAAACTATTTTTTGAAGCTACAAATGAATGTTCAGGAATTTATTATCCCACTACTCATCTTGTTCTCCCACTTTTTATAAAATTAATGGGTACTTTTCAAAAATTTAAACAAAGAAAGGAATTTTGTGCATTAATTGAAAAAATGGAAAGAAAATTTAAAAAATATTGGCTTAACATACCTCATATTTTTTGTCTTGCATGCATAATGCATCCTAGATTTAAATTAGATGGAGTGTGTATAATGCTTGATAGAATTTCTTCTAATTTAGGTATTTCTTCTTCAATTAATGGTGCTCAATTAAAAAATGAAATTGATAATTTATTTTCTTCTTATGAATTTAAATATTCTAATAATCGTTCATTTCCTTTATATGATATGCATGCTAGTTCTAGTAGTGGTGCTTGTGGTGGAGATCCACAAGATTTATGTATTATATATTTAAGCAAATAGATAGCAATGTTCATTCTTATAATTCACAAAGAAATGAACTCGATATTTATCTTAACACCTACCATAACATTTCTTGCCCCGTGGATTTTGATATTTTGGCTTGGTGGAGAGGCAACTCTATTTCATTTCCTATTCTTTCTAGAATGGCACGTGATCTACTAACACCTCCGGTCTCTACAGTAGCATCGGAGTCTGCTTTTAGTGCAGGTGGACGTGTGTACGATGATAAATGAGGAAGACTTGCACCAGAAATCGTTAAGGCACTCATTTGCATGAAGGATTGGAACGACGCTGTAACGAGATATCAACAACGAGAAGATGACATAGTTGAAGAATTCAAAAATTTGGACGTCGAAGACTAAATTTTTATTTAAATTTGAAATTATAATTTTCATTTTCATATATTTTCTTTATCTTGTAAGTTGTGCTTTGAAATTGTAATTTAAATTTGAAATTGTAATTTTCATTTTCATTTTGAAATTGTTATAAAAATATTTATTCAATTCAATAAAAATATTTATTCAATTAAATTATTACTTATAGTATTTTTACATTATAATAATAAATGTTTATTATAGTTTTAAATTGTATAATATTGAAAATAATTTATAATATATTTATATAAGATATTATTATTTATGTATATTTGGCACGTTAGGCTCGGCTCGTTAAGGATCGTTAGGCTCGGTCGGCTCATTAGGCTCGGCTCGGCTCGTTAGGCTCGGCAGGCTCGTTAAGCTCGGCTCGTTAGGCTCGGCAGGCTCGTTAGGATTGGCTCGTTAAGCTCGGCAGGCTCGATGAGCCAGACTTTTTCGGGCTCAGCCGACTCGGCTCGGCTCGTTAGCCACCTCTAATTGGGCGTCACCCTGTTGATCACCGTTTAAGTACAAATGTGAGAATGAAAAAGATTACAATTTAAAACCTAACTCTCAATGACATATCTCAAGTTGAGAATTAAGAGAGTTAAACCTATGCACTCATTTGGTTGAAGAGAATTTGTGTAGAAATTTTGGCATCTCTTCCGTACAATATTTTCTTGGTTAGATTGCATTTCAGAGTGCTTCTATATATTGATTCTATCTGTGCAGTTGACCTCACCATGTTCTGGTCAACTGCTACCCGACCGTTGGAAAGTAGTCGTTATGCACTTGGTCATTCATTTTCAGCTTTGGTCTGTCACTTTGGTCAACCTATCTATCTTCAATTGACCGCTTTCACACTTATCAGAATATGGCTCGAATCTGTCCATTTTTTGGTCGACAACCTTATCTCCGATTGACCGCTTATCCAGCCGTTGTAAAAACGCAGAGCCACTATCTAATTTTCGGTCGACTAGTTCTTCAACGCCGGTCGATCGCTTTCCTGTACTAGCTCTTCTTCAGCCTATCTGGTCGACCTATACTTCGCGTTTTGCTCTTCTTGAAGTGTTTAAGTCTCAAAACTTAACCATTAGTTATATGGACTTAAACAAACATATTAGAACACATAAATACCTTTGTCAAATGGTATTTCCAATTAAGAATAATTATAAACTAAATGATAATTAAGTTAAGCACATTCAAAACACAAACAACTTATTGTTAACATAAACATTCATCATCAAAACAAATAAGTATAATGTCTATTAGGCTAACAGAAACAACCAAAGCCCAAATCCAAAATCGAAAAATCCAAAATACGTCGAGTCCAACTATAAGTCTTGAAACCTAAGGATAACGATATTATAAAATTATTATCGAAATTTCTTGCTTTAATTGCCAACCTTTATGCTAAAAAAATGACTAAAAAACAATTGAGTTCAAAGTCCAAAACAGTCTCTGAAACGACCTAAGAATGATTGGGTTTAAAGTTCAAAATGGGTCTAAAACAAGATTTGAGCTGCCGCCCAAATAAGCCAAGTCGCGACCCAAAACTGGGCTTGACCTGCAACCCAAGATGGCAAAGCCGTGGCTCAGCCTAGCCACATCCTTGACATCGACCGCATTGTTTTGCCTGCTTTTCCATGGTTTTTGGCAATTTCATGAACTGAAACAATTCTCAATAGATTGGGTCCAAACATATCACGTATTTCATCCATAAATCATCAAACATTTAGTAAAAAAATCCAACCTTTGCATTATAACACTTATAAACTATTCATCTAATTCTACAACAAAAAATTCAATTTTTAAACTATGGATGATAAACAAAATAACTTCAGAAATTACCTCGCATGGTCATTTGAATTTTCAAACTTTTCGATTTCTAATTCTTAATAATCCAAGTCAATTGATAAAATGAAAATCCTACATCGATTTCGTTCATAAAGACCTAATATTTCATGCAAAACTCATCACCCACCATAGGAATGTTTCATTTCTAGCACTCAAATATCCGTCCTTTTGGCAAGGACTCCTTGTTTCTTACACCACCTTTGAAAGTTGGCATTACATGGCAGAAAGAGAGAATAGATTCACATGAAGAGAGAGAAAAGACTCATGCATAAGGAGAAATATGACTCAAATAGGAGAAATTTAAGTAGATAAATAGAGGAGAGAGTGGGTACCCCAAGATTCCCAAAAACGTCACATAATGAGAATTAAATTGGAATTCTTTATTTAAAACAAAAATTAATTTACTTAAATGATACACCGGTTATAACAAAGCAAAAATTGAATTTAGATCATTGACCTTTAAAAAAACATAATTGAATCATTAAAAACCTAATAAAACATTATCGAATAGTTTATGTGATAACCTGCTTTGTGATGGCAAGGATGACCCAAGTGAGGGTCCGATTTATGCTAATAGGAGTGCATAATCCCACATTGCTTGGGAGAGTGCAAAATACATAATTTATAAGTAGAGTTTTTCTCCCTACTTACTACAACGCATTTTGAGCTATCTCTAATAGCAAAACCATGCAGGTTTTGGCCCAAAATAGATAATATTGTACTAGAAGGACTTCAGACTCCACAAATGGTATCAAAGCCAAAGTTCAACAGAAGTGTGGTCGATGAGGACGTCGAGGGGAGGAGATTGTGACAATCCGCCCTGTGATGACAAGGATAACCCAAATGAAGGTCCTGTAATATATGTAAATAATAATAATAATTTATTAATTAGGGAAAAATGTTTTTGAAAAAAAACATTTTTCCCTAATCTTGGACGTTGTAGACAGGGAGGACTTTCCTCCTGAATTTGTTCCTTTCCCCTAGCTGTTTTATAAGCTTGGTTTCCTCCTCCCTTGGTGTGTTTGATCACACTGAGGGAGTCGATTTCTTCAGTTCACACTCGGCACTTCTAGCGTGATTTAAAGACGCGAAATTGCTGCGATAAGTTGACTTCTTTCTCTCTTTGTAATTTCAACATTTTTTGACTGAAAGATTGGAATTTTAATCTAAATTTTTCTCTCGGTGTTATAGGGGGAAAAACGAGTTGTTCTTGGTACAACGCAGGGTAAATCTGAGTACTCCCATGCTTGGAAAAATCAATTTAACAGAGGTATAAAAAATTTGATTTTTGTCTTGGGAATTCTCTGTTGATTGATAATCTAAATTGGATTGGATTTTTGGATAATTAATTTTAGTTGTCGATGGCCGAATAGCTATTCGATTTCTGATGGACGAACTCTGCATAATTCATTCGTGTTGGGCTACCATGATGCGACTCAATGGTAGTTGAGCCGCGGAATGTGAAGCCATCGACTTCAACGGTTAGGCGACTGGCCGAGATGGGGAGTCTCGGCCAGAGGTGAAGTCGTCCGCAGTGATGGAGATGACGCCTAAATGCGAAATCGTCTCCTTCGTGATTCTGCCGAAGAGTGCAGAGACTGGGTTTGTAGGGACTGCAAGTTCGGGCCCCCACTAGGTCACGATCTTTCCTTGCTTGGGCCGCGGCCTGGGCCTGAATAAACAGCAGCCTAAGATCCCAAATTCAGTATTGGGCAACAGTCCATCCCCTTTTGGGTTGCGATCCAGACATATTTTGGGTATTTTTCATACCCAACTAATTTAAATAAATTTTAAATGATAATTAGAAATTTTTAGGTATAGAAATTTGACCGAATTTTAATGCTTTAATTTTTGGATTGGTACCCAAATTTAATTAAAAATCTGTGGACCTTTGGTTTTGAATTTTTGGGCTTTAGTCAGTATAAACCATTTTGAGGTAAATATTTATTTTTATGCATCGCATTGCATAATTGTAACATTTTAGGGTTCCAATTTTTTAAATTACAGATTGTTATCCAAAATGTGAAATCAAAGTTTGAAAATTCTTCCTCACAGACAACAAATTTAACAAATGTCTAACTCAAACACCAAATTCAACAAATACCTAACCCTAATCTCCTTTATCCTCAAATTTCTTCCCACTCAGCTTAAAATTTAGGCAGGAGTTGAAATTCGGAGTTTAGTGAAGAAAAAAAATCATATTTCCACTTCGTGGTTGATTCTTTGATTGATTTCCTACTCTATAAATAGAGTTGATTGGAAGAATGAAACTCACCTCACTCTGATGTTTGATTTCTCCTCGGCTGAACCCTAGTTGAAATTCTCTATCAAAGTCAGGCTTCGTTCCTCGACTAGAAACTCTCCTACCAGCAACCCCCTCTAACGACGAAACTCACTAAGTGAAAAGGAGTCTCTCTCGGGACTTTGTCTTCCTAACGAAGGAGGAACTCCCGCGAAGAACCAGCTGCTGCTGGTGAAGAAGAGAATCGCGAAGAAGAAGACCGCGGGTGAAGGAGAAGGGTCTGCGAGAAAAGGAAAAGCTAAACTAGTTTTTTTTTAAGTGAACGGGACCATACCAGACCTAACCAAACCAAAACGAATCTGCTGGACCAAACTGAACCCGATCTGATCCAAATTTTTTACCCAAAACTCTTCTAAAGATTTTCTAGATCAATCTGATTTCAACCCCGTCCCGTTTAAAGATTTTATCGGTAAAGAATTTGTATCTAATTTCTTTCAGGGATAAATTTTTAGAAGGAATTTAACCACAATTAATTCTTTAAGCATGGAAGATTAGTCGGAGTCTACTATAAAACCCTAGAATTTATATTTTCTCGAAATTCAGGTAAATAAAGATATTGGTTTTTCAACGTTTTGGCCATTGGCTCTACATCACAAAGCAAACTTTTATTTAAATTCTTTTGCAACTTTATTATATTATTTTGCTCATGATATTTTAAATTTCAAAAGCATGATTAGCTATTGATGTACGAGTAAATAAAGATAAAAATTGATAGGTCATCTTGTATGTGTGTGAATCTGATGGAATTAACGGAAAACATGTTGTGATGGCTAATGAAAGCCTAAATGCATGAAAATTTTGAGATGGCTAATGAAAGCCTGAACGCATGAAATCTTGCGATAACTAATGAAAGATTAAAGCTTGGTAGGGCTAGAAAATAAGTTCCAACCAGTATGTAACTTTAAGCATGAAAATTCGATAATGCATGAAATTAATTTAAATTATGCATATATTTTTACTTGCTGAGTTTATCTCACCTCTAATTTTGTGATATAGGTGAGTTTTTAATAGAAAAAAATTTGGGATGAGGATATAGTCGGGTCAGAGGAGTGATTTTAATTGTTTAAATATTGTTTTTAATGAACAAATACTGTTTGCAATTTTATTTGAAGAATATTGTCAGAGATTTTATTTAAATTAGTGCTTTTATTAATCAAAATATTGAATCATGTTTTGATATTTAATATTGTGTTTGCAGAAATTTTGAAAATTCTATTTCGGTATTTTCGTAAATATATTTATTTAATGTTTGATTAAAATTTTAAATTTAATATTTCTTAATAAATGTTAGATTTTCTTCTGCTTAATTAAGGATTTTGAAAATTTCAAGAGATTTCAAAATCTTAAAGTAGGGTTTGAATAAACTAATTTGACCTAAATTTTCAATCAATTTGGGAAAATTTTTTAGGGTTTTGAGATTTTTAGGAAAGTAGATTTTGGGGTGTTACAATAGTTTTTGTAAAATAAATATTTTGAGACGTGTCTTATATAAAAAATGACACATCCATTTTATGACCGTTAGGTTTTTAAATTATATTTAATTTTTTATTGTACACGTTTTAACTAAACATGTATATTAAAATTTCTAGATTAGCTCGATCGACCTGGTTTGAGATCTATTTTATTTTACGCATATTCGAACGTAGGAGGATGTGTTTGTTTGTTTGTTGTTAACTAGAATAATAAGACAGCTGTATGTGTCGCGTCTCTGGATGCAAAACCCTAAACCTGATCAATGTATTTTATGTGGCTTTCTCGATCGCTGAACATCGCATTTATTTTATATGCCTATGGCATGGTGTGCCTGGAGTCCGTGAGTGACTCCATTTTTACTGAGATTTTTATTTATCAGGTACAACAAGAGTTTATTTTAATTACATACCACATATTAGTGGATTATTTTAAACACGTGTCCATTTGTACAAATTTTTCTAAAATGAATTTATAAAATATGAGTTTTAAATTCATGTATGTTTAAACATTACTTTAAATAAATTATTGTTAATTAAAATTGAATCCCTATTGATTTCAGTCAACTCATCCCAATGACACATTTTCAAGATTTTATAAACAATGATTCTCATTGCAAAATCAAGATTAAATTCGGTGAAATTTATTTATATATATTATTTTAATAGTTTTACATTTGAGAGACTTTTTGTGAGGTAAACTTTATATTACTAAGTTGTAATCTTTATTTATTTATTTTTGCACAGTTAATTTATTTGGAATTATATTACTTTGCTGTCTGATATCACTTATTGGACATGTTAATCCCATGTTTTGTCAGGCCCTAGCTTGTAATAAATATGTTAAGTCTTCCATTGCTAATTATTAAATTTAAAGTGAAAAAGGGTCGGGCGATTTGGTTCTTTTGGGTCGGGTCGTTCTCTGTTATGTCTTGGATCCCTTGCAGGTTAGGTCGTGATAGGTCCGATCCACACCAGTTGGGGCGCATAATCCTATATCGCTTGGGAGAGTGAAAAATGCATGGTTTATAAGTAGAGCTCTCCTCCCTACCTAATACAATGAGTTTTCGGTCAACCTCAAGAATAAAACCGTTCGGATTTTGACCAAAAGTAAACAATATTATACTAAAAGAACTAAAGATTCGATAGTTTCCACCATGAGTGACCGAAAAACACAAAGATGGGGAACATGGGGCATCATATGAACATGGTGACCATGTGAGTAGCAAAGCATTTAGGGGAGCAATCTTTTCTCCTTTTACTACCTACAATCTCTTTGGTGATCAATCTTTAACACCACTTTTCAATGGAAACATGGGTGCAAAGCAAACCCTAGATTCTTAAAAGCATATTTCTCTTTAAAACACTTTAGTGGGTAGAGAGAGAAAATCCTTCTTGGCCAAAAAAGTATAATATATTTTCTTTGTATGGTTGATTGCTTGGAGTAACCATAGATAAGGATAGTGGGTATAATTTAGTATACACTACCAACATTTCATGTTTCACATTGTATGAGTATGATTAGCCATTTTTATTTAGTTTTTCTTAGTTTTGTTTTATAATAAAAGAATAATAATAATAAAGAGAACCATTCGAAGTCAAATGATTAAATTATAGAGAGGAGTGTGCCTGTCTTAGGTGACACGACACACAACTTTATTTGAGATTTTAAATACTATCATAAATATGTGATAGACTTATAAATATAATAAACTAAAAACATTAGAAATTATATTTTATTATTCACAAAAATTTGGCCCATCAAACTATGTCACGTCTCAATGACATTTTAACTTATTATTTTCAACAAATAGATTAAAATATTTTCTTTTTCTTTCTTAAAAAGACTTAATTGAAAGAAAACTGATATTGGATAAAATTTTTATAAACTCTAACTTATTCAAACCAAATTTAATAGTTAAGTGAATGCATTAATCATATCATTGATTTAAAATCCTTTTATCGTAGACACAAAAATATCGTAGCTTAGTTAATTAATATCGAATATCTAAGAGAATACAAGAGATTAAACCCCACCTCAAACTAGATAAACTCATCAATTCAATATACACAAGTTCAACCTCAAAACGATCATATCAATATGAATATAAAAGGTTGGTTGAGAATTAGAGAGGGATCAAATGAACAAGTCGAGTCTAATGAATCTTAAAAAATATATTTTATCGACTACCTATGAACTTTAAAAGTTTTATAATTTTACTTTAGTGTTAATATACAATTATTTTATTATAAATTTTAATAAAAAATATACTTAAAGTAAATTATGAGTCTGATTCAAACGATATAAACTACTCGGGTTGTTTACGAACCGAATCAACGCAATTAAAATTATGTTAGTAGGGTGGATATTTTGCGCAAGTTAATCAAATAATAAAAAAATGTACATGTTAATTCATTGTTATTATCAGGCGGGACCCATGTTGTATTTGGAAGTTAGCAGAACCAAAATCCCTCGTCTTGATGCATCGAGGGAATTGTCACCTTTCAATTTCTGAAATTCTTGTAATAAATTGCATATCCAATTCAATTCATTTCTTGACAACTCACTCCAATGGCGACTTTGTAAATTCTTAACTTGTTCTTCCATTGCTGGCCATTGATTTGGTTTATTTTTATACTATATGTTGAAATATTATGGTCACTAAATAAAATATACGAGAATTTAATTGGGAGTTATCATGAACAGTGCGAGAAGATAGCAGGTCATGATAAATGCAAACCTACTCAGGTGGATATGAGAGTTGATGTCTTGCTAGCCAATTATTTTATTTTCTTTAATTTCTTAATACCCACCCCCACCCAATTTTGATAAACAAAATGGTAAAATGCTATATTTAATTTTTTTTAATATAATTTTTATGAAAATTGTATAGTTTTAATTTTATGTTTAAATAATTCTCTTATTTATTTTTATGGAGGAAAAATATCACGTGACAACCTCAATCTTTTTTTATGAGAACACTTGTTTTAATTAAAATGTTTTTGTTTTCGTTTAGTATGGTTATATATGTTAGGAAAATTGACTTTTATTTATCTTATTTTGTATGGTTATATTAGTCTTTTCACTTTACCCTATTTTGTCTATTTACTTTTTCCTTTAATCTTGTACATTTATTCTTTCTATTTCATGATATGAAACTCTAACCTTCATTTGTCTTTTTTTCTCTCTTTGATAACTTGCATAATTTCTTATGACACCTTTAAATAATTTTCATGGTATCAAAGTGTTTAATTCATTCCACAACTTTCGCAAATCCAATCTTTTCCAACCGACCCAACTCATTTTCGCCTTAGCCGATTCATCTTTCTATGGGTTTTGTCTCCTTGATAGATTAGTAATTTGTATTCCTATCTCTAATTGATTAGCGTGCATATTTTGTGCAAGAAATAGTTACTATTGCAATGGTCGGTGAAAAAGATGATTCTCTTCAGTCTATTAGTGTGCAATTGAATGGGTAGAATAATTTGTATTGAAGTTATGTGATCATATTTTTTTTAAAGGAAAACGTATATGGGAATATGTTTCTGAAACATTTGTTAAACCTAGAGATGGTCAAGATGAGAAATATGCAAAACATATATATGTTTGGGATGCTTGTAATTCAAAAATTGTCACTTGGATCAACAATGCTGTATTGTAATCAATAGGTGTCCAACTTGCAAAGTATGAAATTGCCAAGGAGGTTTGAGATCATCTAGAAAGATTGTATACTCAGTCTAATTTTGTGAAGCAATATCAGTTAGAGATTGATATTCGTGCTCTTCAACAAAATAACATGAGTAGTCAAGAGTTTTATTTTGCTATGTCTAATCTTTGGGACCAAGTAGCCCTTATAGAATCAGTGCAGTTATGGGAATTTGCACCATATATTGCTCGTCGAGAAGAACAACATTTGGTTCAGTTTTTAATGGCTCTTCAAGATGGTTTTGAAGGTCTTTGTGGCATAATTTTGCACCGTAATCCCCTTTCATATGTTGATTTTGTGGTAAATGCGTTATTGGCTGAAGAGATCCACTTGAAGTCACAAATTGATAAAGAAATTCTTCCTTCTCCTAATCCATCAGTTTATGCGGTCCTTCCTAGGCTTCCTTCTCATAACCAGAACAAGCTGCAAGCAAAAGTCGACTATGATGAGTGTAGTTTTTGCAAGCAAAAAGGACACTAGAAGGCTCAATATCCCAAGCTATTGAGTAAAATACAACCAACACAACAATCAACTCCTTATAAGTTTGGTAATATTTCACATCAACGATCTTTTAGACCTACATCACCCAATATGGTAGTAGTTGTTCCACCCATAAATTCAGGAAGCACCCCAACTCCTAGTACTACAATCACCGCACTCACTGAGTAGTTTCAAAAGTTTATTGTCTCACAACCACAAGTTTTGTTAGCCCCTTCTAATATAGGTTTGCCCTCTAGTAGCAAATCAAATATGTCCTCTCATATATGGGTACTTGATTTTGGAGCTTCACATCATGTCACCTAATTTCAATTCTTTTATATCTTTAAATTCTACTCATTCTGTGTCTGTCATGACTGCTGATGGTACTCTCATGTCATTAGCAGGTGTTGGTTCAGTTTGCAAGCCTAACTTGTCTTTTTCAGATGTGTATCATATTCCTAATCTTACTTTGAATCTTGTCTCTGTTGGTTAATTATGTGATTCTGGTTTCTTAGTTTCCTTTACTTCTTCTTCTTGTTATGTGCAGGATCCGCTTTCTAAGAAGTTGATTGGGACAGGCAATAGGCAGAGGGGACTATACATCTTAGATGAGCTGAGAGTTCCTGATGTTGCAACTTCTAGTATTGATTTGTTATCTTTTCGTTTGAGCTCTTCTTCTTCTAGCCTTTACCTATAACATTCTCGTTTTGGACATATTTCTACTTCTCGTTTAAAGTACTTGGTCTCTATGTGAGCTTTAGAAAAATTGCAAACTCATGATCTTTCAAACTATTGTGGTTGCAAATTGGTTAAATTTTCTACTTTGCCTTTTCATAAAAGTGTTTCTATTTCTCTTGCACTATTTGATTTAATTCATTCTGATGTGTGGGGACCTGCACCTATTCCCACAAAGGGGGGATCACAATACTATGTCTCTTTCATTGATGATTGTACTCGTTATTGTTGGGTTTATCTTATGAAACACTGTTCTGACTTTCTGGGAATTTATCATCTATTTCGTGCTTTTATCAAAACCCATCATAATGTTGTTATCAAATGTTTTCTATGTGACTTGGGTGGTAAATATACCTCTAATAGATTTTCTAACTTTATTGCTTCATATGAGACTTTCCACCAAACCTCTTGTACCGACATCCCTCAACATAATGGTGTTGCAGAAAGAAAACATAGACATATTGTTGAAACTGCACGTTCCCTCCAGTTATCTGCCTATGTTCCTAGTGAATTTTGGGGAGAAGCAATTCTTACTGTGCATTAAATCAACATAATTCCATCTTCCATCACTTTAGGTTTGTTACCCTTTGAAAAATTATTTGGTCATGCTTCTGATTACTCTACCTTGAGAGTTTTTGGTTCCACTTATTTCATTCTTCAATCTCTTGTTGAATGTAGTAAACTTACTTCTCGTTCTGCCATTTGTGTTTTTGTTGGTTATTGTGAGGGTAAAAAAGGATATTGATATTATAATTTGGTTAGTCAAAAACTTTATATTTCTTGTAATGTTGTGTTTCTTGAACATATTCCATTCTATTCTATTCCTTTTGACTTTTTCAATTTTCAAAAGTTTGATCTCACTTGTATTGATCCATTTTGAACTGACTCAAATGATTCCCCAACTTATATAATCCATAACTTAGATCTTTCAAGCACACCTTTTTCTAATGATAATTCTTGCAGGGCTGACACTTCTAACCCTACAGATATTGGTTTTCAACTTATTGGTGTTCCCTCTGTTCCTACTACTTCCCAAGATACTCCTATGGTAGTGGATCTTCTTCGTTATTCTCAACAAACTCGTAAGTCCTCTCAATTACTTAATTTTGTTTACTCTACTTAATCAACTTCATTCTCTTCTTTTTTGCTAATATTCACCAACTCTTAGAGCTCTCTTCCTATAGAGAGGTTGTTCATGATACTTTGTGGCAACAGACAGTTACTAAAGAACTCTCTGCTCAATACAATATGGGTACTTGGGATATCGTTCCCCTTCCTTTGTGGAAGAATGCAATTGGCTCTCATTTGGTGTATAAGATTAAAACTAAATCTGACAGGTCCGTTGAGCGATATAAAGCTCGCTTGGTTGTTAAAGGATTTACTCAGCAATATGGTATGGATTATGAAGAGACTTTTGCCCCAGTGTCTAAGCATGTTACTATTTGTACTCTCATTGCAGTTGCTTCTATTTGTCAATGGTCTGTCTATCAAATGGATGTTAAAAATGCATTTTTAAATGGGGATATTCAAGAAGAAGTCTATATGATGCCTCTACCCGGTGTTGCTTATCAGCCTGGTGAAGTTTGCAAACTAAAGAAGAATCTATATGGGCTTAAACAAGCCCCTCAAGTCTGGTTTGAGAAGTTTTCTCTTGTGATTATATCTCTTGGTTTGTGTCCTAGTCCACATGACTCTGCTCTGTTTGTCAGGTGTACTTCTTCTGATCGCATCATTCTCTCTTTATATGTTGATGATATGATTATTACTAAAAATGATGTGAATGGAATAACTGAGTTAAAGTTGCACCTGACCTTTGATTTTGAGATGAAAGACTTGGGTTCTCTACGTTATTTTTTAGGGATTGAAGTAGCTTACTCTCCTCATGGTTATCTTCTTTCTCAATCCAAGTACATAGCTGACATTCTTGAACAAGCTAGCCTCTTTCATACTCGCACAGTTGATATGCTTTTTGAACTTAATGTTCGGCATTCTCCATCAGATAGTATTCCATTGTCAGATCTTTCTCTGTATCGTACCTTGGTTGGTTGCTTAGTGTACTTAACTATCACTAGACCTAATATTGCTTATACAATTCACATTGTTAGTCAGTTTGTTGCTTCTCCCACTACAGTTCATTGGGCAGATGTGCTTCGTATTCTTCGATATCTTAGGGGCACCCAATTTTAGAGTCTACTTTTTCCTTCCACTTCTGCTCTAGAGCTACGTGCCCACTTGGATGTAGATTGGGGTGGTGATACTTCTGATCGCAAGTATACTACTGGTTTCTGTATATTTTTGGGTGATTCTTTTATTTCTTGGAAGAGTAAAAAACAGGTTAATGTCTCTCGCTCATCTACAAAAACAAAATATCGTGCAATGACGTCTACTACTGCTGAAATTGTTTGGTTGCAATGGATACTTGCCGATATGGATGTTTCTCTCTTAGACTCTACTCCCATGTATTGTGACAATATTAGTGCTATTCAAATTACTCGCAACTCTATCTTTCATGAGCGCACAAAGTATATCAAGATAGATTGTTATTTCACTCGCCATCATTATCAGAATGACACTATCACATTACCTTTTGTTTCTACTTCCATGCAAATCGCTGACTTGTTCACCAAGACACATTCCATTTTACGCTTTCGATTTTTAGGTAGCAAACTCTCAATGCTTTCTGCTAATGCATCGTGAATTTGAGGGAAGATGGTAGGAAAATTGAGTTTTATTTATTTTATTTTGTATGAGTATATTAATCTTTTTATTTTATCCTATTTTGTCTATTTACTTTTCCCTTAAAGCTTGTATATTTATTCTCTCTAGCCTCCATTTGTTTATTTTTTTCTCTTTCTCTCTTTGATGACTTGCATAATTTTTTCTTACACCTTTGAATAATTTTCAATATATATATATAAATTTTTTTATTGATGAAGAAAATAATTCCTATATTTTTTATGAGTACAATTTCCATCAACTATTTCAAATTAAAAATGTTTCATTTTCAGCCAATTTAACTAATGACAAGCGGACCATGCATGGACTGAAAAGTGATTTAGTAAGAGATTAAGTAAAGGTAAGAATACAGCAAGCTTAACTAATACAAAAAATTTATATAATATCACATCGTTTAAAAAATAGGGAGAAAGTTGATATATAAATATAATTCTTTCACTAAAAATAAATCTTTGTGAACCTTGATTTAAAGCGGGCAATATCTAGCTAGCGAGAGCAGAGCTCCATACATACAATCAAAAACCCTCGCAAAAAAAGAAAACATCCTCACAATCTATAACTAAGACAAAAGCGAAAAGGGATTGACAAAATTCTAATTCAATGTGTTATACAATTTCTAATTTAAAATACCAATGTCGAATTTCTTCAACGTGACAACAACTATTTTTTGCATCATCTAAATGATAGTTGAAGCACAAGAGACAATGTGCACTCCAATTTTCATTGTACAAAATCTTGTTATTATTTAAGTTTTCTAAGAATTTTTTAATACAAACTTAAAGGACAATTTGATATTGCTTTAGTATTTTTTTAATAATCACTGTCAATTATATTTTTAAAATAATCAATTGCGAGAAAAATAGTAACTATTTGGTAAATTAATTCGTTAAAAATAATTGATTAATTGAATAGTTAACAACCTATGATACTCAATTATCATATTATATAAAGGTATATTAGAATTGAAAAATAAAAATAAAAATAGTGTGAGAGAAAGTTGGTAGTTAAATGTCATTATTAAAAAATTTAAAGAATTGAAATGAAAATAATTTTTTTGTAACCGCTTTCACGTTATTAGGAAAACATATTTCAAAAACTACATTTTTCAAATGGTTAAAATAATTGTCTCTTTTAAAAAGCAAAATTAACAAAATAATTATTGAACTATAGAATCAATGATAAGATAAACATTAAAAAAATTTTCCTACATTAAACTATGTGAAATGAACGACACAAATATTACTTTCATATTTTTCATTAAAAATTTAAATTTTTTTTAACAAAAAAGATATATTCCGTAGCGGAAAGTGTATCTTCCATAGCAGAAAGTGTATATTCTGTAACAAAAATTTATTTTCTGCAGTGAAAATATATTTTTTGCAAAATATGAATTAAATTAGTAATTAATTTTTGAGATACTTATCTAATTTAGTGATTAACTACCAAATTAATTGATAATTATATATATTTATAGATAAAATTGTTTATAAATTTATAAAAATTTGTTCGTATGTGATAACTAATTATTAAAAATTTAATACAAAATTTATGAGAATATTTATAGATTTCTATTCTTCATTAATATAATAAAGGAAAATTAATAAAATAAACCTTATAGTTTGGCCTCACAACAAGACAAACCTTGAAAAATTTTTGCGGACAATTAAAACTTTAAACTATGATAAATGAACGACACAAACTTTCTCGTCACGTTTTCTGTAAAAAAACAGAGGCAAAAGCCGTAGGCATGTTAACGTCAAGGCTCGTCCGAAGGCGACGTCCAATAATCAACAATGGATGTCCTTTGACCACGAAGGATGTTCAAGACTGATCTAGTTTTCTTGAAAATAGTACGAGTGTTGGTTTCGAATGATCGTTCTCGATTCTTCCCCTTTGTTGTCGGGAGAGTATCTGACTAAGAGAGAGACGTCGTGACAGAAAGGCACTAGCAGATGAAGCTTCATGGCCATTAGATGAAGGGGCAAATGTTCCTCAATGAGGATGGATGGCCGAGATGGACCAAAGGTGATGGCGGACATTATGTTGAAGGGGGTTACATACAAGACACACACTATTTTAAATGGGAGCAGAGTCGTAAACAAAGGTTGTTGGCCGTTAGATAAACGAATCGGAAGTCCTTTAGACCTGGGGGGACGTCCATCGCTAGAAATGGATGTTCAGGATGGATTATTGAAAGATGATGTTGTCCTCAACTTAAAACGGGCGTCCTTTAACTTATGACAGACACCCTTAAGTCCATAACAGACGTCTCTAAGCCACAACTGACGTCCCTAAGCTTAAAACAGACGTTCCTCAGCTTAAAACAGACGTCCATCAGCTTACGATGGACGTTGAGGATGAATTATTAAAAGACGACGTCGTCTCCAACTTAAAACGGACGTCTCTCAGCTAACTACGAATGTCCCTAGCTTAATACGGACGTCCCTCAACTTACGACAGATGTCCCTAAGCCCATAATGAATGTCTCTCAACTTAAAATAGACGTCCCTCAGCTTATGACGGACATCCCTAAACTTAAACTGTAATTTGCAAGAGAAATTGCTAGGAGAAGGGTCATTCGAGCTTTTTCATGAATCTTATTTTGTAATTAAAACTGAGTTTCAAGGCCTACCCTAGTTTCGTTTATGGTAGTAGCGTATCCAACGGATAATTTTTAGTAATTTAAAAAAAAAAACTCAGAAAATTTATGGTTGATCCTTGGGCATCCCTCAGCTAACTGGTAAACTCTAAAAAACAGTACGATATGATCCAGATTTTGAGTTATATTAGAAAATCAATAATTGATTCCTAGACGTCTGTTGGAGGTTCATGTGACTTCCATAACATTTTTTAAGCAAAAAACATGATAAGAAAATTTACATCATTTATTTTTCATAGATTAAAATATTAAGGGAAAATGACAAATCAACCATTGTGGTTTCAAGTCAATGACAAGTCAACCATTGTGGTTTAATTTTTAATAAGGTAACCACTAACGTACGTCTAAATGACAAAACAACCATCGTAGTTACGGTCGCCGTTAACTAGCGAGCTACCGCGGTGTCCCACCGCTCCCCGACGGTGGCCCGTGTTGCGAAGGATAACAGGCACAAGTGTTGCCTGGACGTCGCGACTAGTCGCCACGCCGCCGCTGCGTCCCGAGACGCCCCGACGGCTCCCCGGGACTCCGTCGCGGCTCTCTGGGACGCCGCCGCAGCGGTTTCCTGGACTGGGAATTTATATAAACAGAGAGCTAACTCCTCTCGACAGTAAGAGGCATTTGATCAGCGATTAGCGAACCCTAGAGAAGTGCGAGAGCTGAAGAGAAAGGAATTTTGGCGAAGTTGAAGAATTTTTTTACAAGCAAATGGAGTCATGGACTGAGGAAGAATCTGTTATTAACCGTCAATGTGACGTGGGGCCCACAGAGAAATTGTTGGCCAATCAGAACGAGGTACGTGGAATTGGACATGAAGTTGCAATTGTCTTGCATTCTGTCTCAGCAAATTTAAACGAAGAGGATGATGAGGACCTCCGATCAGCATGCCAATGCAGTACCGATGAAGACATGGACATGGCTGAGAGTAGGCTCCCACGCCTACCAGAAGCACAATGCACATTTGTTGGTATGAGCCTTGGAAAAAAATACAGTTCGTTTAATAAAATTAGAGAAGAAATTGTTGATCATGCTTTGAAGAATGGGTACGGGATTAAATTTACCCACAACAATGCGACTCGGTTGAGGGCCAAATGCGAAGAATGGTGCACGTGGCAACTGCACGCCTCAAAATTTCAAAATGAAATGACGTTTCAAATAAAGTCCTACAATGACGTTCACACTTGCTCTAGAAAGATGGAAAGTTGCCATGCCACTGCGAAATTGGTGGCAACGCATTACTTAGATAGATTTAAAAGTCAGCTCGACTGGGACATATCTTCTATAATTGAGACAGTCAGGAAGGACATCAACGTTAACATAACAGGCAGCCTTGCTAGAAGGGCAAGAAATGCCGCCAAGAAAATGAACGAAGGGGATGGCAATGAGCAATACAAACTCATATGGTCCTATGCTGAGGAGATTCGGAGGTCGAATCCTGGAAGTTCACTGCGTGTTGACCTTGATATGAGTGCATTTACAAGGATGTAAATGTGCTTGGATGCATGCAAAAGGGCTGTGGTGAACTGTGGTAGACCGGTGATTTGTTTAGATGGTTGCCACTTGAAGGGAGTGACTCCGGGACAGCTGCTGACCGCTGTGACCATCGATGGGAACGATGGTATCTATCCGATTGTTGTAGCAGTCGTTGAAGCAGAAAATAGAGCTTCATGGAAATGGTTTCTAGAATTGTTGTTAGATGATCTAAACACCCTATCTGGCAATGGATGGACATTCATTTCAGATCGACAAAAGGTGTGGTTCATTGCTTAGTTCATTATGTGTGTATGTTATGCATTTTTTACCAATGTCCCTCTCTTATTATGAATCTTTGCAGGGACTAGTGCCAGCAGTCAGAGAGGTGGCATGGTAAGCAGACCATCGGTTTTGCATCCGACACCTGCATGCCAATTTTCAAAAACAATTTAAAGGCAGGTTGTTCAAGGATGCAATGTGAGCTGCATCAAGAGCCACAACAAGGAGACAATTTGCCAAGGAGATGGCCAAGTTATTGGTCATTGACCCGGCGGCCCACGACTATTTAGCAGCAATAGATGTAAGATGTTGGGCCAAACATGCCTTCTCTTCCATCCCAAAGTGCGACATAAGCCTCAACAACCTCAGCGAGTCCTTCAATGCCTGCATCCTACCCGCCCGGGACAAACTAATTCTAAGTATGTTCAAGATTATTCGAAAGGGCATCATGGGTAGGATCGTTAAAAAAAATGAAAAGATGGCTCGCTTGACCAAACGGTTGTGTCCAATGATTAGTAGCCGCCTCGCCAAAGTACAACATGCCAGTAGAAATTGGAGCCCTCAATTTGTAGGCCGTGCCCAGTTTGAAGTCAGCAACAGTACCGACATGTACTCTATCGATTTGGACAAGTGTACGTGTACATGTTACCGGTGGGAATTAACTGGCATCCCCTGTGTCCATGCAATCCCGTGCATTCAGTTCATGCGGAGATCTCCGGAAGAATTTGTGGATGCGTGCTATCATCGGGAAACATACATGGCAATGTACTCCCACTTCCTCAGCCCCCTCAATGGGTCAATAGAGTGGCCTCCTGTGACGAATCTTGATCCAATTACCCCACCGCCATTTAAAAGGCTTCTAAGAAGGCCACGCGTACGTAGAGTATGGGATGTGGATGAGGCCCCAAGCCGGACGGTGCTAAGCAGAACACAGTTGAACGTCACTTGTGGGCGGTGTGGTCTTGTGGGGCACAATTCCCACACTTGCGATGGGGCAGGAGAGTCAAGCGTTGGGCCATGTAGGGGGAGCGCCCGAGGCAGCGGTAGAGGCAGAGGCGGCAGAGGCAGAGGAAGGTCAGAGGGCGCTTTTATGGGGTTCAGAGTCCCCGAGTTAGCCCCCTTCCTAGTCCCCGAGACAAAGCCTGACAGAGTCCCTACGACACAGGTGAGCCCCTGATGCCGTTCACGTTTTCAAGTGTTATTTGATAAATGCTAATTTCATTTGCAATTTTTTTTGCAGGAGTCGGTTGCGCACGGTCCACAAACACAAACGTACCGGACGGTGGACCTTAACCTTCCTTGATACAAGTGTTTGCTACATATTGTTGTAATTGTGACTAAATTTAAATATCCGACTTGTTGTATCAAGTTCACCGCAATTGTTCAATGTAAAAATGTTTTGATGTTGTGTATCACTCAATTTATATCCACCAGTGTGCACGGCTAAGGAAAACAGGCGACTAAGTTATAAGCGAAATCTTGCATACATATGGCGTCCCGAGAAGCCGTCGCGGCGTCCCGGGAAGCCGCCGTGGCGTCCCGGGAAGCAGCAGCGGCATCCCAAGACACCGTCGTGGCGTCACGGGACGCCGTCGTGGCGCCCCAATTTTAATCGGCTCTATACATAACGTGCAAAGGCTAGGGCTCGCCATTTGCACCCATCTTCAACAATCAAAAACCCTGAAACCACTCGGCGACCACTTTTCACGGCGAGAAATTTTCCCGGCGATCAAAGACAGAAAATGAAACAGTACCAACGAGCAAGGAAATTGGCGGCCAAGCGTGGGAAGGCAACGACCGAGAAACCCGCGGTGGCGTCCTACACTGAGCAACCGGCGGCGTCCTACACTGATCAAACAGAGGCGGCGTACTCTGACCAACCCGCGGCAGCGTACTCTGAGCAACCCACTGCGGCGTCCAACATTGAGCACACCATAGCGGCGTCCCAACATGAGCAACCCGGAGCACCATGGGAATTTCAACATGAACCCGCTGTAGAACACGGCGAAGAAGATTCTGGACGCTCAATTGTCTGGGTTGAACCTGTCACCGCTGGGCGGAGGGTCAAATTATTCAGGTCTAGACAATGCAAATCACGGTACGAGGATAATATTCAGAACCGGACAATTATTATCTCAAAAATTGTGGACCTGGACTCATTGGCTGGCATGGGGATTAAAGATCTTATGCAATCTTCTGGCTTAGCTGGGTTGTGCCAGATGAGAGGCAGTTACTGCGAACAAGCAATCAAATTGTTCTATGCAAATTTGAGACTGTCGACGGAGCCAATGGAGTTAATGACGTTGGTGTTTGGACGGGAGGTGAGGCTGACTCCCCAGGTCCTAAATATATTGCTTGAATGTGAAATGGATGGCCCAAGCGAGGAATACTATCATGTGTCTCGAGAGCCACCATTTGTCAGCCGGGGAGAAGGGCTACAAGTGCTGAGATTGCTGCACCGCAATCCAGAGGTTGAAGAGTATCACAAGCTGAAGGGCAAGGACCTTCATGTCATAGCCCGATTGGTCCACCTAATCATGACGTACACCATTTTGCCACGAGATGGGTATCGAGACCATGTCAGTTGCATGGATCTTTACATACTGGAGAAGGTGTTCACCGGAAAAAAGGTGGACATTGGATATATCATCCTCAGCCACATGAATGAGGTGTTGAACATCCCTTTGAAGAACCTCCTGTATAATTGGTTGATACAGAGCATATGTGACCAATATGGAGTGCCCATCCCTGAGTACGAGCCGAGAATTGTGGAGTCGCCTTTACACGTTTACAATCAACAAAAGGTGAACCGCATGCAGTTCACAAACATTGGAGGGGAATGGCGGCGCAAGTACATCAGCTAGGCAGCACCTCGACCTCGACCTCCACCCCCCTCAGAGCCTCAGCAGGCAGCCCCAGGGTATGAAGAGCAGCCTCCTCCTCAGTCATCGCACTTCACTCCGATGCCTGAGGAGACGACCGACTGGAGGTTCATAATGGATACGAGAATGCAAATGATGGAGGAGCACCTCCAAATGCAACAAATGCAACTGCACAGAATGGAAGACCTCACAGCCGAGAGACATCAAATGCCCAAAGAGTGGAATTTGCATGCAGCGGCCCTCGCCGAAGAGAGGCACCGACTGCAACAAGACTGGAATATGCAAGTAGCAGCCCTTGCGGAAGAGGCATCATATTGCACACGAGCGCCATTTGCAAGCAACAGATTGGCACCGTGATATGATGGCAGCACTTGAGCGACGTGAGAGGCGATCAGCTCGTCTGTCATCGTCGTCATCAACGGCGACATCAGCCTCACATCCCGCGTAAGTGATTGACTTCGTACGCAAGGTCGAGTATCTACTTTATTAATGTTTGACGAATGTCATGGGGTTCATTTGTAGGCCCAGTGCTGGAGGTGGCCAACATGCCGAGAACGAAGAGGACGATGAGAATCTGCCGCTTAGAAGGGTGCACGCGGTACTTTTGTGAGTTGGTTATATGTGTGTGTTGCTTATATGTGTGTGTTGGTTCATGTTAATGTTTTGTTACTCTAACGACATTTGACATTTTTCTTGCAGGCTGCAAATTTGATGACCGTGTTCGAGCAATATGTGTAAAGAAATACTCGAATGAACAAAGAGACATGCGGAGTTCTTGGGGGAAGGCGGACGGGGGATCATTACGAAGTCACTAATCTCTTCTTTCCCGAGCAAGAGGGGACGCCAGATACGGTGAGAAGCCTTCTTTGTATGTTAATTTATAAGATTTGATCGTAGTACTCATCTGAACGTATATGCAGTGCTGTGCTGAAAATGAGGAAGCCATATTGGCGTATCATCACGAGCACAATCTAATCTCATTAGGATGGATTCACGTAAGTAATCATCTCGCTTCTCCGGGTTGTTGTTCAGGTTAACTGGGATTATCTAATGCGTTGTTTTCCTTGCAGACACACCCGAAGCATCGATGTTTTATGTCGTCCGTTGACCTCCACACTCAATATGGTTACCAGCAATTGTTGCCGGAAGCTATCTCAATGATCTGTGCTCCCACTGACAAAGACACGTATGTATTTTCCCTTATGTAAATTCTTAATATTGGTTACTGCATATTCTCGCTTATTTTCCCTTTGTATTGTAGCCCGTACGCCAGCTTCCGGTGTACGAGTGTGGGGATGAGCGTGGTGCGTAAATGCAACATTGACGAACTATTTCACGAGCACGAACCAGCCATCTTTGAGTATGAGGGACCATTGTGGGAGAAAGCACAACATGTAGTCATGGTCCTGAACTTATCTTTTGCGGTCAAAGATCTGCGGCCGGGCAAGACAAAGAAGTTGTAAAAGTTGTAAAATGTTTATGTACATTTCGTATAATTTGTTTACATTTCAAAGTTGTAATGAATGTTAACTTGAATGTGTGCTGTATAAAGTTCATGTTTTGTTCAGATTTCCTGTCATTTGTTTATACTTCGAAGTTGCATGAGCTTGGTTGCCTGGTGTTGTTTATGTACTGTGGATGATTATGGAACTACTTGCAATTTATGTGCAGGATGTATGAGATTAGCTTTGGGGGAGTAAAGCAACAAGAACAACTATGGCAAATTTTTTTTCAATTCGGGAGTTAAAGTACGTGGTTTAAACTTAGGACGCCGCGACGGTGTCCCTAGTCGTGACGTCCAGGCAACACTTGTGCCTGTTATCCTTCGCAACATGGGCCGCCGCCGGGGCGCGGTGGGACACTGCGGCGGCGCGCTAGTTAACGGCGACCGTAACTGCGATGGTTGATTTGTCATTTAGACGTACGTTAGTGGTTACCTTGTTAAAACTTATACCACAATAATTAATTTGTTATTGACTTAAAACCACAATGGTTAATTTATCATTTTCTCAAATTTTAATTATCCACAAAAATTCTCCAAGGTTTATATGGAAGTGGAACTATAGAGTTTCTTTTATTAATTTTCCCATAACAAATTAGAATTTTTTGAAAAGGGGCCAACTGCAACAAGGCAGCGTGGGTGTCCACTTTGACACTAATTTCTCTACTTTAAACCATGGAAGATGACGCCATTCTTTCATCATCATTTCCCTGTAATCTTGAAAGTATTCACCTCTCTCCTTTCCTTCTCTCACTAGCCCCCACAGTCTACAAATAACAAAGACTCTCTTCTCTCTCTCTCTCCTTGCCTCTCTCTCTAGAACTGCATCCTCTTATTTTATTATTGCCACTCAAAGCTAGTACAATACAGAAAGATAAAAAAAAAGGAAAAAAAAAAAGAAGAGAGAGAAAATGCAGTTTGAGGAGACGGAGCTGAGGCTGGGTTTGCCGGGAAACGGAGGTGGAAGTGAAGGGGAGGTGGCGAGGAAGAGAGGTTTTGCTCAGACTGAGACTGTGGCTGAGAAAACAGCAATGGATTTGAAGCTTAATCTTTCTACCTTCGAAGCAAATGGATCTGATCCAGCCGACATGGCTAAGAACTTGAAGAAAGAGATCACCCATCTCTCTGATCCAGCCAAGCCTCCTGCTAAGTAACTCCCTTTTTAATCTTCCATATTTTCTTATATGTTAAAATTTTGAGAGGGAAGGAGAGGGAGAGAGAGAGGTTCTTGATTCTAAGCTTTGGAAAACGGAAGCAACGAAAATCTGCAATCAAGGTGGATGCGATGAATTAGGTCTAGTTTACGTTTCTTTTTAAGCAAATCTTCATCTACGCTTAAGACCCACTCTATCTTTTCCATGCCAAATTCTAAAAATAGTTTGGTTTTTGATGTAAAAAAAGAAAAAAAAACAAAGATCAAGATGGAACGAAAAATGAAGAGAGAAATGGTGAATTTTCAGGTCGCAGGTGGTGGGTTGGCCGCCAGTTCGATCATTCAGAAAGAACATGCTAGCCATACACAAGAGCAGTACGGAGGAAAGCGAAGAGAAAATCACTGGAAATAACACAAACAGCTCTGCAACTTTCATCAAAGTCAGCATGGATGGTGCACCCTATCTTCGTAAAGTAGACCTCGGAATGTACACAAGTTACAAAGATCTCTCCGATTCTCTTGGCCAGATGTTTAGCTCCTTCACCACAGGTAAAACTCACCTCAATAATGATTCTCATAATTCATTCACTATGTATTTTGCTCGACGAGACGCAGACCTGGCTTAGACTGACTGCCAAGTCTTGGTCCAACCTGAGAGGCAATTATGCTATATTTTGTTAGGTTGAACATGTAAAAGTGAGTAAAAATAAAATTACGCGACATATATTCTTAAATTTATGGAAAAAAATATATATTTTACAGCACTATCTTTCGACCATACTAATCTTTTTTACGTGCAAGGTAATTGTGGATCCCAAGGGATTAAGGACTTCATGAATGAGAGCAAGTTAATGGATCTGCTAAATGGATCTGAATATGTTTCTACTTTTGAAGACAAAGATGGTGACTGGATGCTTGTTGGAGATGTACCATGGGAGTGAGTTAACCTTTTACATATATACTTAGTCCAAATTACATATTTTAAACTGCTAATCTTAAAACCACATTTATATTTCGACACTTTTTTATGTCGATATTTCAGCTAAGTATCAAAAGATCGAATAAATTTAATGTTATTGTATCGCTTGAAATTGCCGAAACTCGATCGGGTTAAGATTTAGTCCTATTTTCTAATTCTTCTTTTCACTACATTCAGGATGTTTGTTGAATCATGTAAGCGTCTGCGCATAATGAAAGGAAAGGAGGCCATTGGACTTGGTTAGTATCTTCCACTATCTTATAGTTAAAATGTTCTTTAATTTTTTTTTAAAACCCTTTTTATTTTTTATTTTATCTTTCCATGTTCTTGATAAATACCATATATTTTTGTTCTTTTCTGCTGGAATTTCAGCTCCAAGAGCCATGGAAAAATGCAAGAACAGAAGCTGAAGCTAAAGCTAGGAGCCAAACGCAGCCTGCTCCTTTCATCTATTAATATAAGTTTAACAGATAGATGGATTGAGCAGGTTTGCTTCGTGCTGGTGTGGGAATTGGGATCGTGGGTTTGAATGTGAAAACAATATAGTTTTAGTAATTTTTGTGAAAATTAAATTGATAAAACCTACAATAAGTTTCAAGACAGCTTGTAATTTTGCTTATTTTCAGTTCTAATGGTGTTTGCTTACTAATAAATTTGTGTTCATAATATCTCCTTTTTGTACCATACTCCATGTACGTGTAATTTGTCTTGTCTTTAGAAATAAATTCCATTTATTATTTTAAGATATAGTATTAAATAAGATAATAGTAAACAGAAGGATATGCAAAATATGTACATGTGTATGATAAATTATAAATAATTCCAAAAGTTTAAACGTGTGGGTTGATGAATAATTTAATTATTTATACATTTTTAATATTTCTCCTCATATGTAAGTCAATTTTTTTTATTAGTCGAATAATAAATTACTAATAATTTCAAAATTTTAAATTTGTGGATTGAAAAATAATTTAATAATTTATACACTTTTAACCGTGTATTAAATATTTTGTTTTTGTGAAGCGATCGGACAAAATTAATTAGAGGACATTATTAAATGAGGGGAACAAGATCATGTGCAAGTTGATGGATAGGCCATTCATGCTTACCCATTTGTTTTCTATTTGCCAAATCCATTATGTCACGACCCAAAGACAAATCCAGAAAGAGAAATGTCAAGTCAAACGACTCAATTGTCAGAGAGAATATGATCGCTCACTTCAAAACTTAGTTTGCAATAGAAGTTTTAACCAAAATTAAAGTAATAGCCTATAGTAGATAAGTCAAAGTCCTCGTAGTGATCACAAATAATAAAATAGTGCAACAAATAATCTAAAGGAATGTTGTGCAGGAATAAAATATCAAACACCCAATGTGATTAAAAACCAAGAAAGAAAGTAAGAATTAAGAGAATCCTTATCAATGAAATGAAAGAAAATAAATACTCGAAAGAAAGAAATAAAACATAAAGAAACTCTACAATGATCAACTACTTATGCCATCATGATCTTTACCTGAGAAAAAAAAAGAGTCTTTTGGAGTGAACGACTAGCTCGGTAGGAAATTCTATACTCTACCAAATGTATGTGAAAACTAATTTTATTATTTTATTTCAAAAATAATGAGCTAGTGAGAAAAATGCAATGCATAAGTTTACATTCATAAAAAATCTTATTATCATTTTGAAAACAAGTTCTATGAGTCATCAGTGGGGCAGGTTTCGAAAACATGCTACATACATAGGTAACTATATACAAAGTAAAGCCTCCATTGTATTTCCTAGAAAACAGTCATAGTGAAAATAAGATCACTCACGAATCTTTCTGTTAGCCTAATAGAAATTAGGATATTTGTTTTAATTATGACTGTTTAATTGTTTAAATAAGTTATTTATTGTGTATTTGTTGAATCGTGTAAATACGTTATTGATCTTAATTGGAAATACCCTTAATATGTGTATTAATGTTTACTAATGTGTTTGCCTAACTCCATGTAGCTTATATTGATAATTGAGACTTAAAAGATTCAAGAAGAGCAAAACACGGAGTATAGGTCAACTATGGACGAAGGGGTGGGCGACTAGACAGGTTGAAGAATAGCCAATACAGGGAAGCGGTCGATCGGCGCTGAAGAATTGGTAGACTGAAATTCTTAGAGTGAGCAACTGGATTCTGGAATAGACTACAACGGTCGACTGGAGAATAGGAAGTACTCGACCAAAAATCAGACAAATTTCTTCGGTTTTCTGAAGTAGTGGAAGTGGTCAACTGGAGCTGACAAAGTGGTCGACCAATTTGACTAAATGTGTGACGCGCCTTAAGGACCTAGCACTCGAGCCCGAGCCAAAAGGCTCATCACTTTTCTAACCAACTGTTATTTTGTTGGTGGAGTTTCCTTGGATGGCACAGAAGATGAGCCAAACTATGTTGACAAGGAGGCACCAAAACATGTGATTACTTGGTGCCATGGAGAGACCCCTCAGTTGGAGCTAAGTACCCGAGCGATCATGACTAGCCATCTTGCTAAGGCTAATGAGGTGCCCTAGAGTTTAAACATGTTCTCTTAATATGATGACATGTCTATTGGGTGAATGTTTGGATAAATTACTAGAACTTTGGTTTATTTTAATTAGATTTAGGATGGATAATATGCTAGTGTTTTGTGGTCTCGGCTAGTTTGTTAGGTGAGTCACCATGCCCATTTTTGTGTTTAGAGGGGCTTTTACGTCATTGTTCAATGGGGCACCATTAGGAAGGTACTTAATGTTAAAAAAAAATATAAATGATTAAATTATCCCTCAACCCACAAGCTTAAACTTTTTGGGATTATTGGTAATTTGTTATGGTATCAGAGCTAGAGATCTCAAGTTCGAATTTCGGCAAAGTAAAAAATTAATCCCATTTAAAAAAATACCCACATGTAAGGACCAATAAAAAAAGAAATTGGCATACATGTGAGGGGGAATGTTAAAAAAAATATAAATGATTAAATTATTTCTCAACCCACAAGCCTAAGCTTTTGAGATTGTTGGTAATTTGTCACTTAACCCTCTTTAATGATGTCTTAACCTAGTTTAGAAAATCTGAAGCAGCTGCTACAATAGACTTTTGGAGTTTCCTCCCAAAACGCAAATTGGATTCTTGTCTAGGGCTAACCAATGGCTTGATTCAAAAGATTTCTTTCCTCTTGTTCTTTCATTCTTGGAGGTTGGATTTTACACTGAGTTTCTCCTAGCAACTTGTTTTAGTTGTTCATCAAGAGAGGAGGGCCAGAAAAGTGTAGGAAAATGAGTTGGAGAGGCTTTGCAAAAGAGTCCATTGAAGTCGCGGTATCCGAGTGTAGGGAATTTGTGGATCAGCTGGTAAGTTCGTGACTGTTCTATTTGTTTTACTTAAAATTTGGTTCTGTAATTTTGAGGGTGTGACC
Source organism: Begonia loranthoides (assembly GCA_022433065.1). Lineage (NCBI taxonomy): Eukaryota > Viridiplantae > Streptophyta > Magnoliopsida > Cucurbitales > Begoniaceae > Begonia > Begonia loranthoides. Next base: position 29,810,164 of record CM039474.1, on the reverse strand, counting down.
TCCTCTGGATTGTGGTGAACTGGATGTGTTTATGGTGAAGTTTGGAATTGATCTCGTGATTTTATGCATTGTTATTTGGAAGTCGCTAAAACTGTCTTTGTGAAATCTGTTTCGGGACAGAGTGTTGTTGCATGCATATCTTTCGTTCCCTTAGGTTTTTTACCTTGAAATTTGGAGTGAAACTATTTCTTTGGTATTTCTTGAACCCCTGCAAATTTGCAAGTCATTTGTTGCTTGCATTAGGAATTCTACTTGTTTGAAGTTGGGTGATATATTTTGGCTATAGCTGATTGGGCGCAAAGTGCAAATTTGCCTCCTTACACTTTGAGTTGCATCAATGTGTAATGGTAACATTTCAACGGTCATGAGGCGGTCGACCAAACAAAGGGTGCTCAACCAGTAGAGCGGACTTTTATAAATAGAGGCACTCTGAATTGAAGATCAACCAAGAGATAATCGTACTGAAACGCTGCCGAAATCATTTCTCTATTTCTCTCAATATCTGAGTGCTAGGCTTAGCTCTCTTAATCTTCAACTTAAAATTTCATATCTTTGAGAGTTAGGTTTTTTAAATTGTAATATTTCAGTTACATCATATGTACTTAAACAATGATCGAAAGGGTGACGCCCCAGAGTAGTCAACAAAGGCTAGATTGACGTCCGTGAAGATCAACCCATGGGTGACGCCCTGCGAATAGTCAAGTGTAAGGTTTGATTGTATGACGACCAGCAAGGGATCTGAGATAGAACGGGGAATGACTCGACCTAAAGAACTGAATCGCACGATCCATTTCACTTAATTTTATAAATTAACCATGAAAGACTTAAAAATAATTATTACAAGCTAGGGCCTAACAAACATGAGCATAACATGTCCAATAAGTGACATAAGATAATATAATATAACATAATAATAAAATCCAAATAAAATAACTGTGATGATCCTGATTAAGAATTAGTACTAATAATCATATTCAGTGTAATTAAACATGATTAAGTAATAATAAGTCATGAAATGACTTTGAGAAAAGAAATTGACTAACCAATGGAGGATATTTTTCTAAAGTAAAAATAGGTATAATTGTAGATACCTTAGACTATGAAATGGTGATGAGATTGGATTAATTGGATATATGCTCATTAAGATATGAATTTCTTCACGAAAGTGATAAATGTGCTACAAATGAGCATAGTTACTGTATGAGATTAATTGGATGAGTTATAATCATTATTAATTCAAACTATTTTTAGGTTATAAAGTAGACACATAAATGAAGTGTTTGGCTTTGGATTGAAGGGATTTGGATGTATGCAATGACAGTTATGTATATTTGAAGTTGGATTAATTTTAAACTGCATTGTTTTGGAAAATGTCTTTAAAGAAGATTTTAGAGGAGAAATTTGGAGAAGTGTATAACAGATGAAATGTTCCTAATACATTGAAGTAAGTAGCTATGTAATAAAATTGGACATCCAATGAGGTATTGACATGTGTCACTTGTGGATTAGGAACTAAGTATGGGATTAAGGTGTAAGTAGTGAAAGATTAAGGTTAATTAATCATGATTAATTATGATAATCATAGGGATTAGCTTAGAACTAAGCTAAGGTGATTAGTTTAAGTTAAGAACGGTTAAGGATAGTTAACCATGGTATTTTGATGAATTTTCATGGAATTAAGGGTAAAATAGTAAAGTTTGAAGGACAAATTGGACAAAATGGTCATTTCGTCCCTAGGAGTCTCTAGAAACTTAGAGAGGCTGAGGAGGAGCCTCATTTTCTTGCTGAAACAGACGGAAAACAGGGAGAAAAAGGGAGGAAAGAGGGAAGGAAAAAATTAAGAAGAAGGTGAGGAAAAAGAGAGATTTGACATTCTATCCCTTAGGAAAAGTTGTTCCTCTCACAAAGAGTAATCTTTTGAGCCAAGAATCAAGAGCAAGAAGTGAAAAATAAGTTGTCTTCAAGAGGTAAGAACCTTAATCTTGGTATTCCATAAACTACGTTAATATTGCATAAATGGTGGGTTTGAGAAGTGTAAATTGAGGTTTAGAGAATTTATGGATAAATAGATTTGACTTTGTTAAATTGGTTAGCCAAATGGTTAATATTGATATTTGATTGAATTGAGTAATTTGAATCCACACGATTTGGTTAACCAAATGGTTAATATCGATTCACACGATCGAGTTGATCCATAAATTTGAATGTGCATGCTTAATTGAAATCTGTATAGTGAAAAATTAAATATAATTTAAAAACCCGACGACTATAAAATGGACCCGTCATTTTTTTATATGAGACACGTCTCAAAATATTTATTTTATAAAAATCATGCAATGCAATGCATAAAAATAAATCCCTACCTCGATGTGGCTTACAATGACTAAAGCTCAAAATCCAATAGTCCACGAGTTTTTAATTAAATTTGGCTATCTATTCAAAATAAGGTATTAAATTTCGGTCAAATTTTTATACCATAAAATTTTTAATTATTCTTTAATTAATTGGGTAGAAAATTATTAAAAATCTTACTCAAAACAGGCCCAAAACTAACTCTGGACCACGATCCACTATTCTAGTATGTAGTTTGCAGACCCAAATCAATGCCCAAAAATCGAAATGGACCAAAGCCCGCTAGTCTAATCTGCAGTTTATGGACTAGATCGAGCCCAACCCTTCCTTTAGCCCGCAAAACACGTCCCAGGGAAACTTCATATGTGCCTTTAGCTTCCGAGGATTGTAACCCACACAGAGTCTCACCTTGCTTGCTGAGAATTATAGTCCGGATGAAGATGAAGAATTGTTCGTGTCTCAATCTCTCTACGGAGAGGGTTCGGATGCAAATGACATCGGCATGGTCGATGTTGTCTTTAGCCGAGACTTCCTGTCTCGGTCATCCTTTCAATTGGTCGAGGTTGAAGCCACAATGCCATAACCCGACGTCTCCAGTGCCGGGGCCCGAAGTCGCCAACCTCATCAGCAACATTATCCATATAATCAGCAATCGGAAGTCAATATTCCAATGTTTCAAACCAACGCCAGCAAACAGAGTTGCAAATTGAAATACCTTCGCATGCGGTCTCTAATTTTCAAAATTCCTGATTAACACAGAGTAGTCCAATGTTCATTCACTCCGACCCCGCTCTAAAGGTAATTTCTCAACCTTCAATAAAAAAATTTCAACTTTTGCATCAAAATCTAGTTTCTGCCACAATTGGAATTTCAATGAAAAGGAGAAGAAGACTTAACGAGGATGACTATTCTGGCTCGGAACTCCTCCAAAATTCCACTCCAAAACATTAGTGATGGTTGTCTCATGGAAAGGAAATGGTAATGGCAGAGAGAGATCGTTTGAGGGTAAGAAAGGAGGTTCTCGGCTTTAAAGGAAGAGGGAAGAAACGCGGAAGGAAAAATAAAGAAACTTTCCTTCCCCGGTTCAAACGCTTTTGGGGTAAAAAGGGGAGTTACGGTGATAAAAGGAAAGGAAATTAATTTTCCTTAAAGAAAAGTTTAAACTAGATTTTAAACTCGTAAAGCCAATCATCACTAATCGAGGAGGTTAGTGGGTTAAGGATCTCCAAGTGAGAAACTTGAAGCGCGGATATAGGAGGGTTTGCCAAACCGCATGAACAAAGTGTTTACATCTGTCTATCCCTTGTCTCTTTATATTTGCTATTAATTGTATGCATTGTTTGTATTAAATTATTTAGAGATAGAATAATTAATATCGCACGAAAAAGTTAGCGCAGAAAAAGTTAGCTCACCAAATTAACACCCCCCTCCCTTCTCTTTAGATGTGCATACGGTTCAACACTTTGCACATTGAATGCCTGCAAAACGCGTAGGAGAAAGAATGACAACTATTTGTAAACTAATCAATTACAGGAGGGAGAAAGAATGACAGTCCAAATATAAAATGTAATATCATGACCAAACATAATAACAAAATACCCTGACCAAGTTTAGATATTCGAATCCAAGGACACGTCATCACTATCTCAATACCAACGTCACGCATATAAACAAAACACATTCATGGAGCATAAGGTGTACAGTAAACAAGAGCTCCCAAATCACAACCCCAAATAACCGAAGGTCCGTTTGGAATATAAAATGAAATATCATGCATGCGTAAAATAAACGTGTAAAAATGGTGTAGATATAGTATAAAAATTGACATGTTGTTAGATAGGACATGTCGAGTTTTATATGTGACATCTCACAAAATAAGAGTTTTGAAAACTATGATATAATGCCGTACAATAGAGAAACTCATCCCTCGACGACAATTGAGAGGAAATTGTTAAAATCAAAACATCGTAAGACCTTAAAACAAATTTAACGTCAAAATCTCACTCAAAACACTAGGGACAAAGGATGAGTTCTATACCAGAACTAGAAACCCAATCAAGAAGGAACGATAAATGGCTACGAACTTTGCCATGGTGATAAAAATTTAGGCCTGAATAATATACCTAAAAATAAACTCACAACATGTCTAATAATGTTCAAGGAGCGGCGCAAAAACAAGGCTCAAGAAAATGGGCAAATATGACCCAAAATAGATGTCGCTCCCACAACGCTAAATAAAGACCTAGTGTTGTGGCGCCAACAAAATAGCACACTACAGGCTCGATCGAATTATACCGTTGCGCAACTGGACACGATCCGCACAAAACAACTTGCATCACGGCTTAGCACATATGCTAAGTCGTGACTTAACCGCGCTTCCCTATATCCAAATCAGAAAACTTCCATTTTCTGTAGTTTAAACCCCAAAAATTGAATCAAAGCCTATACCAATGCACTCATGGCTTAAAATTGACTAAGATTGATTTCGACTAACAATTTTGAGTTTTTAAACTTAAAATTGAATTTTCTAACCAAAAAAAAAAAAAAACTAATGTAAACGAGCAACACATGGGTTTAGAAACAACGTACTTTTGAATGACGAAACTCGAAGATTGAGATGACGAAAACTAAAAACGGTGAGATTTCCTTTCGGACACCCTCTTGTGTTCAGCCGCCGAAGGAGGAGAGAAACCTCCCCTTCTATTTAAAATTTTATATAATATAATATATTATGTTATATTATATATTATAAATAATTCTTTAAATTTTAATTTGTCAGAAATAAAATCGTTACTCAAACCTACTCGAAGTAATTCCAACTTATTTGATGTAAATTTTAGATTTGTAAATACACAATAACTTTCAATTTTTATTGACATAACCATTTGATCAAAAATTTACAAGTGCCTGAATGCTAACGAATTACAATAATTTTAGTTAACGCGGAACAAATTGATTTTGAAAAATACAAAAAAAATTTACTCGAAAATTTTACTATTATAAAATTGACGGATTTTACACATTACACATTACGTACAAAAATCAATCCATCGATTCTGATCTACAATTATGGTTTGGTTTTGTTATGTTTTCAATTTCTTCCACGTAAACTCTTTCTTGAATTCGGTTTTCAATGAATCGCATTGTTATAGTCTATTCGTGGAATTTTTATTTTAATTTTCATCTAAAATGGGTGTGTTTCTTTTTCTTGATATTCTAGTTTCACCATATTATATATTTTGGGGTTAAAAAATTGGCCTTTATAGTAATATATAGCTAAAAAAATACATAAAGAGAAAATATTAGCGCTTCTATGACTTTAGTTTTCACGTAAATGCATTTATGCTATTGACTATGGTCACCAACAATAATGTCACTCTTTAATTTTCATTGAATTCATTGTGCATTCATCTTGAATTTTTTGTAACACTAGTTTACTCATATAATACTCAAAACATGTAAACGACACATCAAAATATCTCGATGCAAAATTTATTTTCTTAATTATTTACTCATTCACATTTTTCAAGGCTCTTTAAAAAAAAAAAGTCCTAGAATTTTGCGTTTCAAATTTTTTCCACAAAAATCTGTAAGGTTCTCACTCGAATTTAATGATTCAAATTCTATTGTGGTTGGGGTGTGAAGCTCATGGTAATAATCTCTTCTAGGGTTTCATTTTAATGTGTAAATATGTGTAAAGTGGAGATTGTAGGTACTTTAAAACTATTAGGGATAGATGATGCAGCATCAGTTAATTTTAATTATTGCAAACAGATGGATTATGCAATAATAAAAGCAACACTGTATTGGCTTGTTTGGTGAAGATTATGCAAAGATGGTGTCGAGAAAAGGGTTTTAAATAGAAGATTGAGAAGACGACTCGATATCTTGTCTTTAAAGATTTGGATGTGACTACCACCTACCCTTTAATCTTCATCCTCCCCACAATTCAGACCACCTGGTCTCCATGATTTCAACCTACTTTGTTCATGAATATTTCCAAATTTTTATTTTTGATTCCCGAAACATGCTCTTGTCTTGTTGATATTTTTTTGAATTAGAAACATAATCTTTTATTGATTGCGTTACTCTCTTTAATAGAAAAGTTACATAACAAAAACAGTAAGATATTTGACTTAAATCAAACCATATTTGAAAGCAAAATATAACAGAAAACAAATTCTAAAGATTTGGTAAATTCAAATTTATTTGAAAAAATTCTAAGGCACATTTTCAACACTCCTCCTTGCCTTAGTAATTGTAGAAACCTAATTTGTTTCTTAAGACTTCAAATCTTGCTTTGGAAGAGCCTTGGTGAATGCATCTGCTATTTGATATTTTGTCTTGCAGTATAACAACTTGATTTCTCCATTCTTTTGTTCTTCTCTCAAGTGATACAACTTGATCTTGAAGTGCTTTGTCTTCCCATGCAAAACAGGATCATTTGAAATTGCAATTGTAACTTGGTTATCCACATGAATCTGTGTTGGCTCAGTTTGCTTGATTTACTGATGCATTTGCTACCACATATTCTACTTTTGTTGTGCTTTGAGCTATCAAATCTTGTTTCTTTGAACACCATGAAAATATAATTGGCCCAAAACTAAAACAAAATCCTGTTGTGCTTCTCATATCATCAACGGAACCTACTCAATCACTATTAGAATAACCTTGAAGTTTAAAATTAGAACAGTGAGAGTATTTTATGCCATAATCTTTTGTTCCATTGATATATTTTACAATCCATTTGGCAGCTTGGAAATGCACTTCACTAACACAATGCAAAAATCTTGAGAGCAAGCTTACTACAAACATTATATATGGTCTTGTGGCTGTGAGATACATCAAGCAACCAATCAAGCTCCTATATTCACTGTCATCAAATTTTTCTACTCCATCTTCTTTGCAAAACTTCTCCTTTTGATTCATTGGTGCTTTTACAATCTTCCATGGGAAATTTCTTGAGCATTTCCTTAGCGTATTTTCGTTGGCTTATGAAGACTCCATCATCATCTTACGTCACTTCTATGCCCTGAAAATAAGAAATCAAACCAAGATTTGTCATTTCAAAAGCTTGAAGCATTTCAGCTTTAAAACTCTCTTATCAACTTCTCACTGCTTCCTGTTACAAGGATGTCATCAACATAAACAAAAACTATAATTAAATTAGTATCCGCTTCTTTTACATATAAAGTGGCTTCACTTAGGCTTTTAACAAACTCAAGATTTTGAAGATATTCATCAATTCTGCTATACCAAGCCCTTGGAGCCTGTTTGAGACCATACAAGGCCTTTTTCAACAAGTAGACCTTCTCCTCCTGTCCTTTGACTTTGAATCCTTCAGGCTGCTCTATATAAATCTCCTCTTGAAGATGGCCATTTAAAAATGCCAATTTTACATCCAACTGATAAGCTTCCAACCTTTTTGTGCCGCCAAAGCAAGTATAATTCTAATTGTATCCAAACATGCTACCGGAGCAAAAGTTTCTGAAAAATCCACTCCAAACACTTGACTATACCCTTTCACAACTAATCGAGCTTTCCATTTATTTACAAAACCATCTGCATTAAGTTTGATTCTATAAACCCATTTGACTCCAATGACTTCCTTGTGTTGAGGCTTGTTCATCAATGTATCATTCTTTTCAATTATTTTAAACTCCTCTTTCATTGCTTCAATCCACTTGTCATCTTTCTTTGCATTTTCAAATTCTGTACGCTCCAGAATAACAACATTACTTATTTCATAAATTTCAGACAAATGTTTTGTACCTCTAACTGAGACATCATCTACATCCTCATCAAAATATTGTGAAATATCTAGCTGCTCCTTTATTGACTCCTCCCAGTTCCATTGTTTATCCTCCATGAATTTGACATCTCTGCTTACTAGAAGTTTTCAAACTTGATAAAAAGGCCAAGCCTGGAGTTTTCATTGGATATAGCAACACATCTAAGGCTTACAGAATTTTTCCATTTTGGGGCTGAAAAATTCTGTAAGTCTTAGATGTGTTACTATACCCAATGAAAACTCTAAACTCGACCTTTTTATCTAGTTTGTCTCTTTTTACCTGTGGCACGTAAGTAAAACAAAGACAACCAAATATTTTCAAATTTTGCAAATTTGGTTTATAGTCGAACCAAGCTTCAAATGGAGTTTTTTTTTCTGCAGAATTCTTGTTGGCAGCTTATTCAACAAGAAAATTGAAGTGTTTGCAGCCTCGCCCACAACTTTTTTGGCAATTTCTTCTCATGTAGCATACACCTTTTCATTTTCATAAGACTGCAATTTTTCCTCTCACTTACACCATTCTGCTGTGGGGTATAAGGTACTGTGAATACCAACTTCTTCACAAAACTTTTCAAAAAGCTCGTTTGTATATTCTCTTCTGTTATCTGACCTTATCTTCTGCATCCTACAACAATTTTGATTCTTTACCAATGCTTTATATTTCCAAAACACATTAGCAACTTTAGGTTTAAATTTAAGAAAATAAATCCAACAAAATCTAATATGATCATCAATAAATATAATGTAGTACCTACTACCATTCAAGGATGGTATTCTTTGAGGTCCTCCAACGTTTGTATATACTACTTGCAACTTGTGTGTTGCTCTCCATGTGATTTGAAGAAATAGTCTTCTAACTTGCTTGCCATATTGGCAAGCTATACAATCAGCTAGCTTCTCTTCCAATGATGGTACACTTTTTACCAAATCATGTTTCTTCATATATAGCAGCCCAACATGATGAAAATGCCCAAGTCTTCTATGTCACAATTCTGCATTACTCACAATTGTTGAGAGAGCCATTTGCTCCTCCTCCATGAGATTTAGAGCAAAGATTTTTGCTCTCATTGTTACTTTGAACACATAATTGCCTTCTGAGTCTTTGATCAAACACAATTTATCTTCAAAGATGACCTTGAAACCTTTTTCAATAAGTTGTCTAATACTAAGCAGATTTTGGTCAATGTCAGGCACATATAAAACATCATTAATGTATTTCAAACCTGCTAAGCTTTCTATAGCAACAGTTCCTTTGCCCTTGACTGAAATAAAATCACCATTTCCAATTTTTACTTTGGAAATGATAGTTTTATCAAGCTATTTAAAGAGCTTTTGGTCATTAGTCATGTGGTTTGTGCATCCGCTATCTATGAGCCAAGAGTCGCTGGAACTATTGCTTGTAGCGAAGCATGTTGCAACAAAAAGTTGTTCCTCTTCTTACTGTAGCTCAGTAGTTGCTTTTGCTTCTTCATGTTGTTGAGTTCTGCAAATCCACTCCACATGCCCAAGATTTCCACATTTTCTACACTTGACATTGGGCCTCCACCAACACTTCTTTTGTTAGTGATTAGTCTTTTTGCAATGAGGAAACGGTGGAAAGATTTCTGTTTTTTTTTTTTTTCTGTTGTTGTTGTTACTGTTATTGACAATCTTGTTCTTTTTCTTATCGTTATAGTTCTTGTCTCTGCCTCCTCTTGTGTTTATTGTTTTTGCCTGAAAAGCACCCTCTATAGATTCTTCTTTTCTCATCAACCGTCTTTAGGGGTGTTCACGGTTCTGTTCGGTTCGGTTTTGATGTGAAATCAAACCAAACTAGTCAGTTTCGGTTTTAAAATCTTGGTTCCGGTTTCGGTTCGGTTTTGATTTTTTCTTTATTAATTTTTTTTCAAATATTATAATAAAAATTGTATAAAAATATAATTAATAACAATAAAATTATTCTTCCTCTTCTCTTTTCAAAACAAAATTTTGTCCAAAAAATAGTTATTAGGTCTTTTGGAGCTAAAATCACTTTAGAGGCTGAGGCACAAATGACCGAATATGGAACTTCAAAAACAAAAAAACACTATAAACGTATTTATGCGTTTCGGTTTTGGTTTTTCGGTTTTGAAAAACTAAAACCGGTAACTGAACCAAAACACTCGGTTCTTACAAAAGAGAACCTTATTCGGTTTTTTTAATAGAAAAAACCTTATTCGGTTTCAATTTTTTGATCGGTTTCTGTTCGGTTCGGTTTTGAACACCCCTGACCGTCTTTGCTCTTGTGCCTGCAAAACATTCACTAATTCTGCCAAGGAAATGCTTGATAGATCCTTTGATTCTTCTAATGAGGAAATTTTAAACTCATACTTTTCAGGCAGAGTAACAAAGATTTTTTGCACAATTCTTTCATCAGAAAATTCCCTACCTAGCAACCTCACCTTATTAACTATGCCCAATAACTTGCAGAGTACTCTTTGATAGTTTGTCTCCTTCATTTTTAGCATTTCAAACTCTCTGATTAGATTAAACATCTTTATGGTTTTAGTTCTTTCGTTGCCTTGATATTCTTTTCTGAGGTAGTTCAAAATATCCTTTACTGATTCTAGATTCATAATTCTGGTGAATATTGAACTCAAAACAACAGAGAATAGACAAGCTTTAGCTTTGGATTTCTTCGTCTTCCTCTCCTTGTGAGTCTTCATCTGCGCCACTGCCGGATAAGTTGGCAACTGCGGGACGTCGTAGTCCTCTTCTAAAACTTCCTAGAGATCCAACGCTTTAAGATGAACTGTCATTCTAATACCCACGCTTGATAGTTTTCACAATCAAAAATTGGTGGAGCAGCAAGAGAGAATGTTGTCCCAACTTCCATTTTCAAGAATTTTTTAATTTGTGGGTTTTTGTGTTTCTTTTTTTTTTTTTTTTGGCTCAACTCTCAGGTCCCTCAAGAAAAAAGAGCTTTGATTCCTGTTGATATTTTTTTTGAATTGAAAGCATAATTTTTTATTGATTGCGTTACTCTCTTTAATAGAGAAGTTACATAACAAAAACAACAAGATATTTGACTTAAATAAGCCATATTTGAAAGCAAAATATAACCGAAAACAACTCCTAAAGATTTGGTCAATTCAAATTTATTTGAAAAAATTCTAAGGCACTTTTTCAACATGTCTAACAAAAATATCACGTATTTTTTCAATATATAAAATTCATATTAGTTCTTGAAATTAAAAATAAAAAATAAATAAATTTTTTAACTTTATTTCTAAACAAATAACTCTATGAATTTGAAGTAATTAAGTTTCTAATATTAAGTAAAAAAATCATATATTTATAACATGATCTTCTTGGTTGGACGATACTCAGAAAAATATCTTTCAATAGACAATTTTGACAATTCTTGGTATTAAGTTTTATATTTTATTTTTCTTTAGAAATCATCAAAATTGAGAGTTGTTACTCTCTAAAATTCGTCCATATAGAAAATCAAATGATAAAAATGTAATTTATTTGATGATATTCTTAACGACAGAACCTTACTTACAATCGTCTATAAAGTAAGGTGCAATTTAAACGCTTACAGCTGTCAGCTGTCTCATTACTTTAGTTAATGACAAACAATACATAAAATTAAATGTATACGACTGAACTGAACAATAAATTAACTATGCATGCTCGAACATGTCTAGTAAAAGTACATATACAATACAAAAATCGATGAGTCATCAAAATAAACACGTCATGTTATATGAGAACACACCTCAAAAATAAAATTTTACAAAAACAATGCAATACTAGACATAAAATAGACTCCTACCTCACAATAGTCTACCAACAATCAATGCTCAATCTAAATCAAGAAAGTCGACTAATCTATCGAGTTCAAACTTTAACTCTAGAGATAGATAATCATCTTATAAAATTAGAATCAAAATATCTCACTTTAATTTCAAACTTCTAGTTTAAGAAAACGACTCAAGAACGATCGAGTCTAAGGCCCAAAATGGTTACAAAATGGGCCTTGAAACATCTAAAAAACACTCGGATTAAAAGTTCAAAACGGGCCCAAAACAAGGTCCAGGCCATTGTCCAACTAACCCAGGTCGCAACCGAAACTGGGCCCAAGTTGCGACCTTGCCTGGCTGCACCGTGACCCAGCGTCGTTTTCCCTGATGCTGGCCACATTGTTTAGCCGAATTTCCCCAACTTTTCGATGAATTTCAAAACAGAATCATCCACAAATCATAGTCTCAAAACATAACACGATTTATATCCAAAAATCGCACAACTTCTACCCTAAATCTAAACTTCAAACTTTAAACAAAACTTTATTTCATTTCCCAATTATCCAATTCCAAAATAAATCAACTATAATTTATACATTTGGGGACTTAATGTTCTTCTTTCTTATTTCCTTTCTTTTATCCAAACAAGTGTTGATCCTTTTAGCCTTCAATTCACATACCAACTATTCCAAATCAAAACTTAGGAATTTTGAGAAAACCAACATCATAGAGAGAGAAGATAGTTGATTTTATCGATGTTTTACTAACCAAAAGGGACAAACAATCATTCGAGTTCGATCACCTAATTCAAAACCTAACGCTCCTTTGTTGTGAGAAGATAAAGAATCCCTTGGATAATAACCGTCCCATAAATGAATTTCCTCCAATATTTGAATTCCTTTAAAAAATTTTAAATTTTACCATAAAAATTGTGGGGTGATATCGTTCTCTTACTTTGCCCCCTTTTTCTCATCTTAAGCAGTATTTATTTTTGGGGGAAAAGAGGAGATGAAACTGTTTTGGCGAAAAGAGGAGTTCTAGCGCAGACAATATTCCATCAAAGAAAAATTAACAAATCAACAATTGTACTTTATAATCAATAATAAGTTAACTATTGAATAATTTTCGCTAATAACTTAAACACTCAACTATAAAAAATAGACGTCACAATTATCGCTGTCACATTTGTCATTAAAAACTGACTTCTATTGCATTTACAAATCATTCAACGACAAGACGACGATTTCTCTTGCAGTGCAGAGAAGAAGACAAAGAGTTCAAAAGCTGGAGATGTTTGTAGAAGAGATCGTAGAACTCGAATTATCAAAATTCAAATGAAAACTGATAGAAGATTTATCAAACAAGAAAATCGCGGTAGTGAAGATGGACAAAACTTCGTTCTTCGTTTCATAGTGGAACAACGATATTTCACTGCGGAAAGTTAATTCTTTCCGCTATGAAAAGAAGGAAAGTTCCTAGAAAAGAAGGAAGTTTCTTCTTTCCTCACTGTCATTCTTTCCTCACTTTTCTTCTTTCCGCTGTAGAAAGAAGGAAAGTTCATTCTTTCCGCTGCGGAAAGAAGGAAAGTTTCTTTTTTCCTCTGTGGAATAAAATTAAAATTTTGAAAGGCAAACGTGACACAATGTTTGTGGCGTCTATTTTTTATAGTTGAGTGTTTAAATTGTTAGCAAAAATTGTTCAGTGATTGACTTGTCATTGATTCAATAGTTCAGTGATTGATTTGTTAATTGCCCTACCATAAACCATTTTTATGATTTTTCTTTTTTCCTTTTTTTTTATAAATAAACTTTATTTCATTTATTTTTATGTTAAAAACACTATTGGGCTTAAAAGCCCAATTACGTAGCAATCGTCACCGGGATTAAAACCCTAGCCCTAACGCTCCCCTGCTCATCTCCTTCCATCCACTTTGCACTCAGACTGTCATCTCTCTCTCTCTCTAACGACTTCGCGGCTCTTCTCCTTCTTTTACTGTTCGCACGTCGTGAAGCTTTCCCCGTCTTATTCGCAAGAAATCGTCATCTCGAAGCTTCATAGCTGCTTGAACTGCCTTATTAATTCGCATTCCTGAAGCTACATTCTCATTCGTCTTATTTGCGTATTTTTGTAGGTATGCAACTCGGTAAATATAAGCCTGAATTTATGGTAGCTTTGTTTTTGGTTTTCACATGATCCGCCCATCTCTTGCCTACTTTCCCAATAATTTCTTTGATATATCATTTTCAATTTTAATATACACTCCATCCTTTTCGTCCTTACTGCTTAAAGTTTGACTATGCATTTATAGTTGATGTTTGTATATATAGTTGAATATGTTATGCAGAAATTCCCTTTTCTATTTTCAATTACTTCGGGCTGGTTCCAAAACTAAGATAAGTACTTTTCAGTTCCTTACATTTTTAGAATGAAACTGGATGAAACCGGACTAATTACACCATTGGTATCGAGGCCTTGCATTTGTACATTCTTTCCAGATAATTCCTTTGAAATTGATTCCTAGTATTTATGAGAAGTCCCTGTCATTTCACGCTATTTGTTTGTAGATTTTGGTTACTCGAATTCCTGCTCTCATTTTCACATCTGGTTTTTAATGATCAGTTGAAACTTCTCTTTGCTGATCTACTATAATGATTCTATGCCTGAAGACGTAATTGTTTTGCAGATTTTTGGAAGCTGATAAATCTTTTGGTCAATTCTTATTGGTTTTCAACTTCAACATTCTTGGGAAGATGAGTCTAATATCTCAAAATGTCTCTTCTAAAATGGGTAATAAGAAGTCTAAAGAGGATGTGATTGAAGACAAAACACTCCTTGATGGAAATGTAAAAGGTGTAGTTGAGGAAGACTCTTCTTTAGATGTTATGAGGACCAAGAAGAGAAAGAAACAACGCAAGGAAGAAGATGAAAAATTGATTGCTGACCAACAAATAGAGATGAAGAAGCTAGAAAACATTTTGTTTGGTTCACTTTATTCTCCTTTGGAATTTGGAAAAGATGATGCAGGGGATTTTCTTAATGCACCTGCCAATGGTACACCTTTGTTCATCATGGACCGATCTGCAAATAATATGATCTCTGTTTATGAAGACACAGCTAATTTTGAGGAAGGCAGCGATGGTGAAGAGCAAATTTGGCAAAGGAAAAGAGTGTGGGTGGATGAAGAAGAGGAGACAACTAGTGTAAATATTGCCCAGGTTAATAGATTGCGGAAATTGAGGAATGAAGAAGATGAGAAAATGGTTACTGGTTCTGAGTATGTGACTAGATTGAGAGCTCAACATGCTAAGCTAAACAGGGGAACAGAGTGGGCTCAGCTTGATTTACAGTCCCAGAATGGAATTTATGACGGATCATCAGATGAAGAAAATGGACGGGTAACTACTCGTGGTTATGAAGATGTAGAAGCTATTGATGACATTCTTAGAACAAATGAGGATCTTGTCATAAAAAACAATGTTAAATTGTTGCCTGGCCTTTTAGAGTACTCTAGACTCATAGATGCTAACTCTGAGGAACCTTCAGATGGTCCCATCAATTCGGTGCAGTTCCATCAAAATGCCCAGCTATTACTTACTGCTGGACTGGATCGAAGGATTAGATTCTTCCAAGTTGATGGCAAAAGGAACACCAAAATTCAAAGCATTTTTCTTGATGACTGTCCAATAAGGAAGGCTTCTTTTATGCCTGATGGATCTCAGGTTATTATAGCAGGAAGGAGAAAGTTTTTTTATAGTTTTGACCTGGTGAAGGCAAGTATTGATAAAATTGGGCCTCTTGTTGGTAGAGAGGAGAAAAGCCTGGAAAATTTTGAGGTTTCTCCCGATTCAAGAACAATTGCCTTTGTAGGTAATGAAGGTTATATCCTTTTGGTTTCGACCAAAACAAAAGAACTAATTGGGACGCTTAAGATGAATGGCACGGCTCGTTCTTTGGCATTTGCAAAGAATGGAGAGCAATTATTGAGCACAGGTGGTGATGGCATGATCTACCACTGGGATCTGCGAACCATGACTTGTTTTCACAAGGCTGTCGATGAAGGCTGCATTAATGGTACATCGATTTGTACTTCCCCCAATGGCACATTATTTGCAGCCGGTTCAGACAGTGGGATTGTCAATATATACAACAGGGGGGAGTTTTTAGGTGGCAAGAAAAACCCCATAAAAGTCATCGAGAATCTAACAACCAAGGTAGATTTCATGAAATTTAACAGTGATTCTCAAATATTGGCACTTTGTTCGAACATGAAGAAGAATAGTTTGAAGTTGATCCACATCCCCTCCTTTACTGTGTTTTCAAACTGGCCTCCACCTAAGCAAATCCTACATTATCCACGATGTTTGGACTTCAGTCCTGGTGGGGGATTTATGGCGATGGGAAATGCAGCTGGTAAAGTGCTGCTATACAAGCTTCATCATTATCATCATGCCTAGATCTTTTTGTGCTATAATTACCGTCAATTACATCTCCAGGCATTCTTCCCTTTGCGGCCATGTTAATAACATTGAAACGATACGAGCGAGATGAAAGAGGCCGCAGTTTTTGATAGAGTGAGTCCCATTCTCTCCTGAATTCTTTTTGAGATTTTATTTTTCTGTCATATACTCCATTAAATTAGGGGAATAATGCCATGATTTTGAAGCGTCCTTGGTTAGTTCGAGCCTGCAGAGAATGATCAATCGTTTTGTTGTATCTTATGAATGGTTTAGTTTTATTTTATCCAACAGTTGTGCATCTCCGCTCACTTCCTTTGCCCAGCCATGATGACTACCGTCTTTAGTCTACATTTGTTCTTTCAATATTTAAACTCTTTGCTTAGTATCTTTGGGTGTTCATCTTTCGGAGCCAATCAAGAACTTGCCATTTTCTTGAGCTTTGGTTAATTCTCGTCCAAATTATTGATTGAAAATGTGAAAACAATCTTTCAGCGTTGTCTTAGTTTTTGTTTCAATATGTAAAGTTTCTTTTTTCCTACTTAACCTGTAATTGTATGTCCAAAACAATTGTCGATGTTAAAGCAAATCTCAAATTCATCTGTTATTGGTTGGTTTCATTATTCCAAATTAATAGAACTGAAAGTTCAAGAATTCATAATTGATGTCAATAGAACAATTCCTCTCTTGTAAATGCTAATCCCGCTTTGAATTTTGAAATTTGCGTTACCCATGAAGCATCTCCTTCCAAACTTTTCCACTCTGGAAAATGTTCTAATTTTCAGGCTGTCACAATTGAGCTTCACCTTGGTGATCTCTGCTGGCAGCCATTGTTGTAATTGGATGCAGTGCTGTGACAACCAGTCATCAGAGGCTATTAACAACTCAATTTACAAGAGATTATCAACATGGTTTTGATCCAAACATAATAATCAATGGGATCTCTGTAGGTACTACCAAAAGGCTAGAGAAATATGAAGATAAAGTGTCTGAAAACTCGCTAAAACATGAGTTTTCAAATGAATAGGAAAAAATTGATCAAAAAAAGATGTCAAGAAAGAACATCACCTATTCCCAGGTTTCAGCGGGGGCAAAAGAATGACAGCAGAAGCAATTAATGTTCTTAACTTCTTACGGCTAAATACTTGAGCATGAAATTGACAAATACACAAAATTTAAGTCAAAATAAAAATGTAAGAAAATGAAAACTAAGACAAGGTACATAGACTCTGAAATGATAGTAGTCCTGAATCAAGTTACCTCATACTTAACATGATTATCAGAAACGAGTTTTAACAAATTGTTTGTATGCCTAAAAGTAGACCAAATTTTATCTTTGTTTTGTGATTACTCCTGGACCATATAGAAAATCATCTTTAAGATATTCCTGGTAAGCACAAAAAAAAAAAGAGGAACAAATGAAATCCAAAGGTATAAAATCTGAGGGTTGATGATTTATAAGTCATATTTGTTTTGTAAGTTCACTTTTTCTGTGGGAAAGAGTTGGTCGATAGAACAAGTTTTCCTTTATTTGGACTGGAATTTTTCTTTTAGCTCTCTCCTATTTATGTACATTTCCTGCCTTAATACAAGTTACTTTACCGAGCATAGGCTAAGGAAGTACCTATTGCAGATAAGTTGTATTCCAATAATCTCAAGGGAGTATAGACACTTTATCAATCAAAACTACGATGAATATGAGATCATGCATTTAGGAGATGCAAATTATCAAACCCAAAGTTGTAAATATTTTCTTAAGAAAGGATTCAAAAGCGGAAGGTGCAACTTGAAAGCATGAAAAAAAGTTCACAAACCACAAAACAAACACATCCTTGTCATTATCATAAGCAAATGAAAATAACAAAATAGCCATTGAGCAGCCAATTAACAAGTAGAGACTACGTTCTAAGTCATAAAGTACTGCAAATGGAAGTTAAAACGCTAAATTTTGGATCAGAAAACACCTTTTGATGGATAAAAGAGGATGAGGATTTTTTTTTTTGTGGCTACATATGAGTTTTTGGATAAAGTATAGGTTTTTAAAACTCGATAGCAATATTTCTCACTTCTCATTTCTATTTTGAATAAAACGGAAGTCACAGGCATAGGATCCCAAATTTACAAAACTTAGTAGTCACTATCCATTCAGTTGATGCTAATAGCTGAAGCATTCAATTAAAACAGAGTACAAAGATTACAGGGGATACAAAGATTACAGGGGATACAAAGATTACAGGGGATACTGATAAAAGATTAATGATTCATTTGAGATCCACCTACAACGGGAACTGATAATGGCTCAACATAAAACTGAAAAAAAAAAATAGAAAAAAAGACAAAATTTCCATCCAGATGAACTGAAAATTGAAAAGGATACAGTATAAGCCAAGTGAAATAAGTCCGGGAAAAGAAAGAAAAAGGAGGTCACCATATGAAACAATGGATGACTTAGACAATGAATAAACTGGGTTTTAAATATTCTGCTACCTCGGACTAGCTTATTTGAAACACAAACAAATTAAATGTGTCAGCCAACGAGTGTTAAGTAGTATTGAATTCAAATTCAAGATCCACTATCTGAATTCAAATTCAGATTGGTCCTCAAAACATCACACCCAGCTAAGTTATTAAACCAACACCATCATAGAATCAGCGATTTTAGCAATTTCTTAAAGTGAAACCTCGTATAATGTTAATTGAAAAAACAATAAGTACAACATGAAAAAAAAGCCAATAACCTGAAAATCCTAAACTACAGTAAACAATAGTTCAAAATAACGAAAAGAATGATAACTATCTGACAAGATTTTCAACAAATGCAGCTAGTTAAAATTGATAAAAGAATCTGATACCATTTTATCAAAAAGCTTCGAAGCAACACCATCTCCAGACTCCAAGCCTCAATGTACGAGCTAACTGAGCTATAATAACTATTGATGCGGAAAGTTAGATAAAAGCTCAATTCAACTGAACGCGGTCATTTCCAGTCCGAGCGTGACTTCCCACAACCGAAAGCAATCCACCCTCAGCTGCTTCTGGCTCGTCAACGTACAAATCCTCCGGTCCTCTAAACACGGCGTGTAATAGAACGATGAAAACTCCGATTACAATCGAAACCAACACATTAATCCACACGTGAGTCAGAATTAGAGCAACAATCGTGACCAATCCGAGCACAACCAAAACCACGCGGTCATCAATAACGCGATTAAACACCATCAGAGGATCATTTCGGAAGAAATAGAGGAAGAACCAGGCGATGAAGATGGCGAGGTAGACGATCATGGAGATTGGGTGCCATAAGAGGCTGAGAAAGAGAACGACGAGGACGATAAGGGCGTAGTTGACACGAAAATAGTTAACATTGCGTTTGATTCGAATAGTGGCTTCACCGAGAGAATAAGGATGGGAAAAGGAAGAAAATGGCTGGAAGAGCTGTGACCATGGCCGGAGTGTGGCGTAGATTGAATCGGAGGCGGCTCTGGCTCGGGAGAGAAGAGTGGTGGAGTAAGGGAAGGAGCTGTAGGCGTAGTAAGGTTGCGAAGACGAAGACATCGCAGGACGACCAGCGGGAAGCAAGCTCGTACCAGATCCCCTGGTAGAGAGAGAGAGAGAGAGAGAGAGAGAGAGGGAGAGGGAATTTTACGTTGGGGATTCTGAGACTCTGTCACACCCCTAATTTTTCGCCGTGTGGAATAGGGCGAATAGGTGTGCGGCGCCGTAGTCCCACTACGACCAGCCTCTCTCCGAATATTCTCGGATGTCGCCTCCTCTCGTTGAACACAAACTCTTTACGGGAACCCGGCCCCCAACCCTTTCTTTCGATTCCAAACTAAAGAAACTATGAACAATTCTCGCCACTCGGAATACCACAACTCTCTCAAGGATGACTAATCACTCAATGATTATCAATACCTTGGTTGGTGCCTCAAGGGTCTTATTTATAGACATAAAAGAAAACCAATTCGACTAAAACTAGGATTCCTAACCCGTAGCTCCGATCTGCTGTGCCCTGCCCCACAGTTGGCGCGCTGTGGGCTCAGTTGGGCCGCGGGCTGGGCCCAGTTGGTACGCAGTGGGCCCGGCCCGGATGCACTGCGCCCACTGGGCCCAGTAGGCTGCTGCGGCCCAACCCAGAGAGGCTTTCCGACAGCTCCAAGCTTCCTGAAATGTGCGCCTCCCCTGTCCGTGCCACCGTGGCCCGTGTTTCTCGGAACCTTGTCCAAATTGCTGACGTGTCATAGTCTGTGCGCGCGGCGCGCGCTGCTGCTCTCTGCGCCTACTGACTCTGCCTGCCGCGCGCCCCGCGCGTGGCCTGTCTGCCAAGTGCACCCAGCGCACTGTTGCGAGGCTTCCCGGAAGCCTCCTTTCGGGCGCTGCGCCCGTTTACACCTTGTGAGAAAGGGGGTGTGACAATCCTCCCCCACTAGATAAAGTCGAAGGCCTCGTCGACGCCCAATCTAAGTAAGCCGTCACCTCGTCTTCAAATTGCCACAAGTCTTTATCATTCTCCCACGTTGCCTCATCTTCATCCTCCCATAGAACTAAGAATTGCTTGCGCCTATTCTTTGAACTTTCTCCCATGCTTCGATGATCAAGGATCTTGGAAATCTTCTTTTGAAATTCCACTCGCACCCCCGGTGGAGCCCTCAATCTCTGAACTCTATCTCCTTCGTGATAGGGCTTTAAGAAACTTACATGGAATGTAGGATACAATTTGAGTCTGTCGGGAAGTTGTAATCGGTAGGCCACCGACCCAACTTTTTTGATAACCGTGAATGGTCCATCATACTTGTGAAGAAGTCCCTTGTGATATCTCCGAGATGTCACCTTCTTCCATATCTGAGGCGTGAGTTTGAGTAGGACCCGGTCCCCCTCCTTGAACTCTAGTGGTCTTCTCCCCTTATCTGCATACTTTTTCATCCGTCGTTGGGCCTTGCCCAAACTTTCTTTGGCTTGTTCTAACAGATCTGTCCGGTCTCGTCCGTTCCTGTAGGCTGCTGGACAGGGGCCCTACTCCTTCCTACGTGCAATTTCGGCTGGAGTCGCCGGCTGAAATCCCAAAGTAAGCTCCGCGGGACTCATTCCCGTGGTCGATGTCCGATGAATGTTGTATGAAAATTGAGCTGCATCCAATAGATCCACCCAATTTCTCGGCTCACTGATACAAAGTGCCTCAAATACTCTTCCAATAACGCATTGAGCCGCTCAGTTTGCCCGTCTGTCTGGGGATGGTTTGCCGTGGAGAACTTTAGCTCGGTGCCCACTAAGTTGAACAATATAGTCCAGAACTTCCCTGTGAACCTCGAGTCTCGATCACTCACAATATCTTTCGGCAACCCAAATGTTTTAACCACGAACCTCATGAAGTAATCCTCCGCCTCTTGCGCGGTGCATGTCTTTGGTACGCCCATGAACACAGCGTACTTTGTCAAGCGATCTACCACCACCATGATAGATCCTTTCCCCTCCACCGTTGGCATCCCGGTGATGAAATCCATCGAGACCGACTCCCATGGCTTGCTTGGAATTGGGAGTGGTTGAAGTAGCCCTGCTTCTTTTTTTCTCTCCGTCTTGTCCACCTGACAAGTTAGACATGTCTTCACATAGAGCTCAATGTCTTCTTTTCGGCCAAATGTAGTCTCGTGATACTAAAGCGAGCATCCTCTCGACGCCCGGGTGTCCCGCCCAGCGGGTGTCATGTGTCTCTTTCAGGAGAAGTTGGCGGACCCCGCCCCAACTAGGCACTAGAACTCTGTCACCACCTGCTTTCAATAAGCCGTCTTCTAGCCAATATCGCCTCACCGACCCATCCTGTACCTGCTTCACAAGTCGCAAGTACGCGACATCTTCTGTAGATGCCATCTTGATCTTCTCTAGAAGATCCGAGCGAACCTCCGTTATCGCTGCTATGCGCTCTGCATGCTCCCTGCGGCTAAGTGCATCTGCCACTCTATTCTCGGCCCCTGGTTTATGTAGCCAAGTGAAGTCAAACTCTGCCAAGAACTCCTGCCATCGCGCCTACTTTGGTGAGAGATTCTTTTGTGTCTTGAAATAAGTATTGGCCACATTGTCTGTGACCACGGTGAACTGTGTGCCCAATAGATAGTGTCTCCAAGTTACCAAGCAATGTATAACCGCCACCATCTCTTTCTCATGTGCTGAATAGCGCTCCTCGGCTCCCTTTAGTTTCCGGCTCTCATAAGCGACCGGATGTCCATCTTGAACCAAGACTCCGCCCACTGCGCGCTCTGACGCATCTGTATGCACCTCGAATGGCAAAGTAAAATCTGGAAGCCTCAACACTGGCTCCGTTGTCACCGCCCTCTTCACCTGCTCAAATGCCTCTCGACATGCGTCCGTCCACGCCCATGGTTTATCTTTCCTCAACAAATTGGTCAAGGGATTCACCAGTCTCGAGTAGTCTGCAATAAACCTCCGATAATAGTTGGCTAAGCCAAGGAAAGACCTTAGCTCGGTTACCTTTGTTGGTGCGATCCATCCGTCGATCGCCCGTACCTTAGCACCATCCATGCGAATCTCTCCCTTTCGGATGTAGTGGCCTAAGAAGTTGATTTCTGTTGTCCCAAACTCGCACTTTTCCCGCTTCACAAATAAAGAATGCTCCCTGAGCTTCTTCAGAACTGTCTCCAAGTGATGTAAATGCTCCTCCAAGGACTCGCTGTAGATGACAATATCGTCCAGATAGACCACCACGAAGCTATCCAAGAACTTATAGAGCACGTCGTTCATAAGATTGCAAAAAGTAGCCGGTGCGTTGGTTAGCCCAAACGGCATAACCAAAAACTCATATGAACCATATCTCGACACCATTGCCGTCTTGGCCTCGTCCCCCTCGGCTATCCTCACCTGCCAATACCCCGATCTCAAGTCCAACTTGGTGAAGTATGACGCCTTTGCCAATCTGTCAAATAGATCACTTGCATTTGGAATAGGATACTTGTTCTTGATGGTGATTTTGTTCAATGCCCGGTAGTCAACGCACATGCGCAGTGCGCCATCTTTCTTCCTCTGAAAAAGCACTGGTGCCCCATAAGGAGCCTTGGACGGTTGGATGTAACCAGATTCCAACAACTCGTCCAGCTGTCGTCGCAACTCCACCAACTCTGATGGAGCCATGCGATAGGGAGCCTGTGCAGGCGGCACTGCGCCCGGCTCCAACTCAATGTGATGATCGATAGCGCGCCTTGGTGGCAACACTTTCGGTAGCTCCGCTGGCATCACATCACGATATCTCTCCAACACTGCGCGTACCTCTGATGATATCTCCCCCACTTGGTCCTGCTTGACCTCGCGTAGTGTCGCCAAGAAGGTTGTCTCCCCCTTCCGAACTCCCGTCTTCAACTGTAGGGATGATTGCATCACGCTTTTGCCTCGGTTCTCACTCTTGACCGTGCAAGGTGTTGTCTCGTCTTGGATAAGAATCATTCCAAGATGTGGCAGTACCGTCGCCTTTGCTAGCCTGAAAAACTCCAAGCCCAATATAAGATCAAAGTCGTCCAATGGCACAATCATCATCGGGCATGATTGCTGCCACTAGCCTACTCTCAGCAGGGGTGTCGCCGTGCCCTTGATGGGCTGGGCATCTGAATTGACTGCTTTAATCAAGCTCGTGCTCTTGGTCACTTCCAAGCCGAGCTCTCCCGCCTTCCGCTGCGAGATAAAGTTGTTGGTCGCGCCGGTGTCCAACATCGCACGCACCTTCTTTCCGTTGACCTGCACCTCGACGAACATTAGGCCCTTCTGCATTGGTGGTGTTTGGCCAGATGCCGCTGTTGCTTGTCCGCTTGTCGTCGCTTTTTGACTGCTTGTCAGGGCATTCACTAGTTGAATGGGGTTCATCCGAGCTTTCTCCTCTCCTTCGGAGTTCTCTTCCTGGACCCTTAGGGTAGATGCTGCCACCTTAGTAGGACAATCCCGAGCATAATGTGGCCCACTGCATATAAAGCAACCCTGGTTCTTCTTGCGTTGGGGTTGATCAGATCCCTTGCCTTTAGATCCCTCGGTCCTTTTACCTTTGTCGTGCCCACCTTGTTTACCTCGCTTGTCGTCTCTTCCCTTTTTCTTCTCAGAAGTAGGGGCGGTCCTGAAGTCCACCAAACCCTCGGCAATCGCAATTGCCGATGACACATCCTTCACACCATGCCGTCGCAGCTCTGTTTGTGCCCATGGTTGAAGTCCAGCCATAAAGTTGAATAATTTATCACTCTCATGCATGTCTCGGATATCAAGCAATAAGGAACTGTATTCTCAAACATAGTCACGAACCGACCCTGTCTGTCGCAACTTCCTTAGTGCTTCCTTTGCCGTCCACTCGGCGTTGAGCGGTAAAAATCGCTCTTTTAGTTCTCGCTTGAGAACTTCGCAACTAATGATCTTTGGCTCCTTGTCAAGACGTTGTCTCCACCATAGCTTTGCGTCTCCAGCAAGATACATGCTAAAAATCATAACTTTGTTGCTTTCCTCGATTCCGGCCGCTTGGAAATATTGTTCTATGTCGAATAGAAAATTCTCCAACTCCTTTGCGTTCCGATTGCCATTGTAGGGCTTCGGTTCCGGAATTTTAAATTGCGTAGCCGTTGCGCCAAGCCTCTTTGCCGCGCCACCTGCTGCCGCTACCGTTGCGCTTACCTGCGCTACCTCCCTATTAACCCGTGCGAGCCCCTCTCGTGTGAGTTGTTCTGCCGCCGCTAGATCTTCGCTTACCGAAGGTTTGAGGACGTCGATTTCCATCTTTAGGGAGATAATTTGGAGTCGTAGGGACTCCTCATCGCTTGCTTCACGAACCCCCGTGAACTCCTCTAATTGAGAAAGCCTTGCAAGCACCTCGACCATCGCCATTCTCCTCGTGAATTGGTCGAAAAACCTCTTGAGTAGTAGATCTTGGGTGTAGAAGAGAAAAAGGAGCAACCTTTACTCGAACTCTTGCTCGAACTCTTGCTCTGATACCAAACTGTCACACCCCTAATTTTTCGCCGTGCGGAATAGGGCGAATAGGTGTGCGGCGCCGTAGTCCCACTACGACCAGCCTCTCTCCGAATATTCTCGGATGTCGCCTCCTCTCGTTGAACACAAACTCTTTACTGGAGCCCGGCCCCCAACCCTTTCTTTCGATTCCAAACCAAAGAAACTAGGAACAATTCTCGCCACTCGGAACACCACAACTCTCTCAAGGATGACTAATTACTCAATGATTATCAATGCCTTGGTTGGTGCCTCAAGGGTCTTATTTATAGACATAAAAGAGAACCAATTCGACTAAAACTAGGATTCCTAACCCGTAGCTCCGATCTGCTGTGCCCTGCCCCACAGTTGACGCGCTGTGGGCTCAGTTGGGCCGCGGGCTGGGCCCAGTTGGTGCGCAGTGGGCCCGGCCCGGATGCACTGCGCCCACTGGGCCCAGTGGGCTGCTGCGGCCCAACCCAGAGAGGCTTTCCGACAGCTCCAAGCTTCCTAAAATGTGCGCCTCCCCTGTCCGTGCCACCGTGGCCCGTGTTTCTCGGAACCTTGTCCAAATTGCTGACGTATCATAGTCTGTGCGCGCGGCGCGCGCGCTACTGCTCTCTGCGCCTACTGACTCTGCCTGCCGCGCGCGGCCTGTCTGCCAAGTGCGCCCAGCGCACTGTTGTGAGGCTTCCCGGAAGCCTTCTTTCGGGCGCTGCGCCCGTTTACACCTTGTGAGAAAGGGGGTGTGACAGACTCTACGTGCAGGTGCACTGTATAAGACTACGAAGAAAGGTTGGAAATGATTTAGTTCGGTTCGGTTTTTTGTCAAATAGAACTGAACTGATTCAATTTGGTTTTATAATTTTAAAATTGAAATAGGACAACAAGAAACTGAGTAAATAATTGAACCTCAATTTTAGTTTTTATCGGTTTGGTTTTTATTCGGTTCAATTTTTTTCTAAACATCAAAATTTGGATATTCAATTTTGGGCTCGATTTTAAGCCGGTTTGGGGTTAGAGCAGCAGTCCTAGATGCTTTATGTCCAAGGATTTTAAATTGCCTGAAAAATAGAGATATGTCCCCAAGTCTTTAACTAATGGTTTTAATCGTGTCATGTTTCCATAAACACTTTCTAGCTTCCATTCCAACTATATGATCTATAAACCTAACGCCTGCTACCATACAAAAAATCAAATCTCGCAAGGAAAATGACATATTTCATGAAAATTGCCTCTGCTTCTAAATTTTGATGTAGAGAAAATAGTTATATTTTGATATTTCACATCTCGTTATCAACAATATCACGCATCATCTGTATTGGAATGAGCCCCTCTATTTGGATTGCATCTTTACTTGGGTTTGGACTGATGAAAAACAGTGTTGGCAGCCCTTACCTAGACAATATCGACGAGAATATTTCCAATCAACAGTTCAGTCAGTATTTAGTATTCTCAATCTTTAAAAAAAAACTCTAATTTAGTTATATAGCATTTAGCATTCTCATTTGCAAATATTTGCAATCAACAATTCTAATCATCAACATTCAACATTTTTAGTTTAAAAAAAAAACTATAATTCACGGATCAACATTTAGAATTCTCCGCATTAAGCATTCTAAAACTAAATACTATAATTTAACACATAGCAGTCACAATCTAGCATTTACTGACCTGAACCTGGAACAAATTTCAAAAGTAGCACACTTGGCAGGCTGTGACTGTGAGTTAGAGTTTTAGTCTCCTGTAACCAAGATAATCTGTTAATGCATTTTAAAAAAATGAATTTATTCGAAACAACTGTCGGGCGTCGACAAACCTGTGAATGAAGTATTTTCGCACTGCGAACTTGCGGGCTACTGCACGGGAGACAGGACAACTTCAGACAGTCAAACTTGCAAGGTGAGGATTTGCAGGGTGATAATCGGTCCTACACTAGAGACAGGACAATTTTAGGAACGAACAATCGACAATCGGACTGGCGAGCTACTGCACTAGAGACAAGTCTCGTAGTTTGCAGTTCTTGTCGATTTCGCGATTGCCGATTTTGCAACCGAGACCAAGAGCTTCGATTGAGAGTTTGTAGTTCACACTTCGCACTTCTTCTCCTCAGACACTACTAGCAACTTAGGGTTAGTTTAGATCACTCCTAGACCGACGGGTTAGGTTAAGGTGGTCTGGTCGGTTAGAATCCGGTTCACCCAGTTCAAGCCATTAAAAACTGAGAATCGAATCAAATTTTTCGGTTTGGTTCAGTTCGGCTCCCTAAATATTTTTTTCCCATTTTTAAACAGGCCCGAACCGATTTCCACCCCCCTTTGCGAAGGTAAAAGGAGGAGGGAGAAACCATAGACGGCCATGTGTTAATACAAAATGATGTGAAACTCCATATAAAGAAATCTACTATGCAAAAAAAATTGAATATAAAAAATCATAATCTAGAAAAAATATGAGTGAAATTTACCATATAAAAAAAAGAGTACGATATTATATAATAGGGTAACTAATAAAAAAAAAACACCGAACTATAGAACCAATGATAAGGTAAATATTAAATAATTTTTGCTAACAAATAAAATACTGAATTATGATAAATTTACTAGCAAACATCATTGTCACGTTTTTCATTAAAAATTTAAAATTCTTTCTGCAGCGGATAATTTGTCTTTCCTTAGCGGGTCTGTATATGAAATACTTGTAATCAAAAACTTATTTTCAGTAGTGGAAGACAAATATACACAGAAAAAAAAAAGTATTTTTTGCTGTGAAAGCGTGTATTCCGCTAAGGAAATGAAGTCTTATTCTAAAGACTTGCTTTCCTGAACAGAACTCATGTATTCGCTACGGAAAGAGTAATTTCTGTAGTAGATATTTGTCTTTTGCTGTGCTATCTTAGTTTTTTTAGCAGAAACATGTCTTCTTGTGAGAAAAATACGTACAATGATTGAATTTCCTTAACCTTGGTATATAACTTCACATTCTGCCTTGGATAAAGTATATCAGTTAAAGCAATTTATGAGTGAACTCTGAAAAGCCTAACTTTTATTGTCTCCTCCAATAGATTTCATCAGACTTAAAAAAATTTATATTTCTAATGTAAAGCGTGACAACGATGTTTGCCGCATTTATTTTCTATAATTTAGTATTTTATTTATTAACAAAAATTATTTAATATTTATCTTGTCACTAACATCATGTTTCAATATTTTTTTTATTAATTTCCCAATATAATATTACGGTATCAACGTGATTCATCTCAAAGAAAATTAGTTAATAAGAATAAAATGTATCGATAATTTTTGCCTCGTATGAATTGATTTTTTATTTCTTTAGATGCTTTGGGTAGAAATTTAGTCCTCTTTTATTCTACTTTGTCATAGACTAAGCGTCAGTTTGGTATTACTATACATTTTTTAATAAGGAAAAATGATAAATTAACCATCATACTTTGTGATTAATGACAAATCAACAAATAAACTATTTTTGCTAACAAATTAACTACTGAACTATGGAAAAAGGTCCCCATAAATATCGCTATCACGTTTGCCGTTAAACCTATTAACGTCCGGGGCGGATCATCTACTGTTTTGCCATGAATTGTTATTTTTGAAAATAATGTTATTATATTGATGGTCCACAACAGATCGGGACACGATCCACAGTAGATCGTGCAGCGGATCGACTACGATCCGCAATGGATTGATTACCATCCGCGGTGGATTGACTACCATCAACGGATCGTCGTGCGTTGTTTTGCATTCCTCTACTCTACTATATAAGACTCGACTGTGCGCTCCGACGAGTTCACCGCGAACCACAAAATACTCGGGCACGCTTGGTGCAATGTTGGAGTATAGCTCAACAATAATTTTCTGAGGGTTAAGTCCTACGGTTTTTTTGTCAAGCAAAACAAAGTTGTCGATGTTCATAAATTTAGAAGCTGAAAAGAGGTGAAAGAGTTGTAGGCTAGGTTTCGGCCATTGTCGATACAGTTACAAGACTCCGAGTGCTCTGAGGCAGTCGCATACAACGGAGTGCCTCAGAGCACTCGTCATTGAGCTGTACTCTAACATTGCACCAATGCGTCACCGAGGTCTTCACAGGGCGGGCTGCCACATAAACATTAAATAATTTTTGCTAATAAATAAAATATTGAACTATGAGAAATAAACGGATTAAACATTGTTGTCACGTTTTCCATTACAAATTTCAATTTGTTTCCGTAGTAGACCCATACATAAAGTAGTTATAGTAAATGACTTACTTTTTACAATTGAAGGCAATAATCCGTTGCGGCAAATACCATTTCCATAGCGGACGACTACATCGATTGGAAGGACAAGGTGGACCGAATATTCGAATGCTATAACCTCACGGACTTCAAGAAGATGCAGCTGGTCACGATCGGATTCACCGGTTATGCAAGTGTTTGGTGAAACAACATTAGCACCCAAAGACGCTAAGGGGGAGAAGCAATCCGAACATGAACTCTACTCAAGAGACTGATGGACAACAAATTCATCCCCAGCAACTATCTTCAAGATCTCTACCACCAGTTTCAAAGTCTCAGCCAAGGAGCCTCCACAGTAGATGAATATGTTGCCAAGTTCGAAACTTTACAAATCCGATGCAATTGGCAAAAACCGACGGAACAAACAGTCGCCCGATTAATTCAAGGCCTCCACTACGACATTAGCGACATTGTTGAACTACAACCGTACACCACCTTGGAACAAGTCATCAAAATAGCGCAAAAGCTGAAGAAACAATGGAAAAAGAAAGAGAAGGAAAAGACTAGCTGGCCTCCACAAAGAACTACAAGTTTCTCCGAGGTACCACCCAAGCTAGATAACATCAAAGGTACTACTATTCAAACAAGCGACAACAAGCCATTATCTATTGAAGCAAAGCCAAATTGAAGAGAGATCAAATGTTTCAAATGCCTTGGAATTGGACACTATGCTCGCCAATGTCCAAATATGAAAGTGATGGTACTAAAAGAAGGCACTAATGAGGTTGAGAGTGAAGATGAAGATGAGATACAAGAAACGCACAAGGAGGAAGAAAAAGTTGAAACAATATATGCTCATGAAGGATCGCTCCTTATGATCATTCGAAAGGTACTCACTAGTAAGGTAAGCATCGACAACGGTCAAAGAGAAAACATTTTCCATAGTCATTGCAAGGTCAAAGACAAAAGTTGCTCTCTAATGATTGATGGAAGAAGTTATGCTAATGTAGTTTCTATGGATCTAGTCAACAAATTGGCCATAGCAACAACCATGCATTCAACACCTTACAAGATAAGTTGGTTGAATGACAAATGAGACACCAAGGTTAGTAAGCAAGCTCCAATTGAGTTCTCTATTGGGAGTTTCTGGGTAAGGTATTATGCGATGTGGTTCCTATGAACATTAGTCACTTACTTTTGGGAAGACCATGACAATATGATCGAAAAACTATGCATGATGGCTTAACCAATTGTTACTCATTCAAGCTCCATGGAAAGATAGTCAAGCTAACCCCACTTTCACCGGAACAAGTAGCCAAGGATTGCGAAGAAATAAAGAAAGAAAAGTTAAAGACTACCTTATTCATATCAAAGAAAGAAGATTTGGGGTCAAATCCTCAAAAACCTGAAGAGGATGATGCAAAATTAAATCCATCAAAAGATATCAAGTCGAAGATTAAGGAAACTTTCCTTATCGACCGAGAATCACAATGGAAAGATCATAAATTTAGTAACTTCATATAAGGCATAATTAAAGAAAGGAAAGTTACCAAAGATATCACCTCCCTTGAAGACAAAGCAAGTTGAAAGTTACTAAAATCATACTTTTGGAAAGTTACTAAAATAGCTTATACTAATCGGCCAATTATAGACTGAATATTTAAGTGTGTTTAGTTTCCTATTTTATTATTTCCTAATTTATGTTTTGTAAAAGGCTATATAAAGCCACATAGTGTTATGTTTAAAGACAGTTCAAAATTTAATAAAAAGTAGCTTTTGCTGATATCGAAATTGGAGTGATTCCTCTTTCCAACCCCTTCAGTGAGTTATATCCAAAGACCTCCTCATGTGAGTCATATCACGAGAGAACTACCCTAAAGTTACTTATAAAAGTAATCTCTTTCTTCATTCATTGTCATCATATTTACATGTTAGATCTAAACCCCTTCCGTTCGCGCATCAGTTGTAGAGCCTCACAATAGGATGCAACACGATGGAAGTCTTCTTATTCATTCGCACACCTGGCACAAACGAATTTGATACCATACAATCTATTGATTCATATTATCTTGTTATCATATGCATGGAATTTATAACATACAATTGCTTATTTTTTTGGGCATGATAACATATTAATATTTGAAAAATTAACAAAAAAAAAAACAATGAACTATAAGATCAATGGCTACACAAACACTAAACAATTTTTGCTAACAAATAAAATAGTGAACTATGAAAAATGAATGAGGCAAATATTTGTTGCCACGTTTTTTTGTTAGAAATTTAAATGTTTTAGGCAAGATAGAATCTATTGGAGGATATAGTGATGGTTAGGGTTATGGTCCGGAGTTTGCTTGGAAATCGCATTGATTGGTGTACTCTATGTAATACCCTTATTTTTAAATCAAAATTTAAAAAGGATAAATTGGATAATAATTGGAGATATTTGAATTAGTCGAATAATTATTGGGATATCACCAAAGACGTAATTATTATATTATAAATTATGGGAAATTATTGGATGATAATTAGGACTAAATTCGGAAAAGTGAGGGATGTTTTCGGACGCACACAGATGAATGACATGGACGCCTCCGAAAAATGGAATTAAACCGAGGGAGTAAATGGACTAAACCGGTTTGGTTCAGTTCGGTTCGGAAACAATTATATAGTTTGGTTTTAATTAAAAATGAGGAAAATAAATAATGAATTAAATTGGAATAATTAATGGGGGGAAATTAAATAATTGGAAAGAGAGATTTATTGGATTAATTAAATTAAAGGAAATGAATTAAATTAAAAAGGGAAAGAAGAATTTATGAAAGTGGGGAAAGTGAACTGGTTCACCCTTGAAGCTGTTTGGTCCGATTGTGAGAAAAAAAAAAAAAGATTGGCCTTCGGCCATTTTGCGGGAGAAATAAAGAGACGAAAGGGAGAGGCAGAGAAGGCGATGGGCGACGATGGCTCGGGCTCGGTGTGCTGGCTGGTGAACGGACGTGCATCGGGCAGCGTTGCGAGTGCTCCTCTGTGGTGGTCGGCTGGTCGCGGCTTGGCGAACGGTAGGTTGTCGCAGTTAGGGCTCGGGAATGCAGCTCTCGTCGATGCCGCGAATTGTCGTCTTTGGTAAGTCATTCTGTCTTGTTCAGTGATTACTTCCCTTGGTATCCTGTCTTGGGCGAACGTGATGGCTGAATGGCAAGGACGAATTTGCGATGGAGGAGGCCTTCAAGCTTCAGTTCGTTCGAGTGGTTGTTCGGGTTCGGTCCAAGTTGGTCCACCGTTGAGTTGTGTGTCCAGTGCTTTGGCTGGCACAATAAGTGATTTCCACACGACATTTTCTAGTTGCCCCACCCTTCCTTGAATTGTGCAATTTATCCTCCAGCTTGCAGTGTATGTCTCCTTCTCAGCTATAAATCTGTGTAACAGGTGCTGTGTCCTGTAAGAGTTCAGTGGGATGAGGAAGAATGAGAAGTGAGGTGTTGGCTGAAGAGGATGAAGGAGTAAGTTATGGGCATCGGTGATGGGTGTGATGAAAGCCTTCGTGAGATTGAATTATAGAGACAAAGCTTCTGGAGAAAAGAGCAGAAAATGGGGGAGAGTGCCCTGGAAAGAAATAGAGTGCAGCGAGAAGAAAAAGAAAAGAAAGAAGAGGAAGAATCCTGGAGTTCTCCTTACCTTCTGTCCTCGAATTCTTCAGGTAAGAAAGATCATTCTTGGTTTTAGGAATTTTCTGTAAGGATTTTGTGATAGAAGATAAAGGATTTGGAATGGTTCATTACTTGGTTGTTGTGTTTGTTTTGCATCTCTGTCTTCGGTTTGTTGGATACCGAAGGAAAAATATGTGGCAGTGTTGGAATGGTTTATCTGTTTCTTTATTGCTTTGTTAGAAATAATTGAGGATATGTTCTGTATGATTTGTTGTTGAAGATTCTTATGGTTACTGTCTTGGGTAATGCACTGCCGAGAAATTGATTATGATTCTGTTAGTTGGCATATCAATTATGTTAGGCAGAGGAATGTTCACTATTGAGAATTGAGGTTGTTTTTTGCTGTGGTTTACTACATTGATTAATACTACTTAGTAAATGTGAGATAAAACAATGTAATGAGCAATATAGTTAGCCCATGTTGGTTGTGGAATATTATTCTGAAATCTTGTTGCGGCTGCGTTTAGTAATTGGTGTTTGGATAAATGCTTGGAATTAGTCCTCTATTCTTTATAGCCCTATTGGATATTGTTGAGGAAAAATGTGTGGCTCTGTTAATTATAAGTATGTAATGTTGTGTTGAGGAATATGGATATATTCTGTTGCTTGGGAATGAGTTTCTGTGTACTTATAGCTTTGATAATTGTACTCTGTTTATTTAAACCGTAGTGGATGTGTATGCTCTGGAGATTGTGCCATTGGATGAGTTCTGATTGGATAAAAGATAAAGGAATATGCTCTGTAATTGGGAAACGGTTCTTTGTCTAATTACTTCATGGTTAGAAATCGTTAGGAGAATGAATTGTAGACGTGAAGTTAACAACCTGTGATTTTAATGATGGGTTAATTAATAATTTTGAAGGTATTAAAGAAAGGAGAATGACGATTATGGGCTAATGTGCATTTTGGACTCCAAGTAAGTTGATACTAACTGTTCTTTGGTCTTCGGACCCTACATCGCATGAATTATGATTGTATGCTGTGTGTTTACTAGATTTAGGTTCTTTTAATGATATGTTTATTAGACATTTTTATTATCATGTAGGATTGTATGTATTCACGAGCATATTGCATGACATACCTAATATATGTAAATAGGCATGTGAGGGTTCGAGAGGATTGAAAATAGTTCTCGTGGTGACACCCCTATTGGAGTGCCTACTCCCAATTAGGGGGCGGTGAGGTACGGTTAAGCCATGGGAATCGTAAGATTCTCAATTCTCTTGTTCTGAAATCCCCAATGTCTTCAACAAAAGTGAATGGGTATGGCTCATGGTGACACCCCTATTGGTGTGTTTCCTCGTCGGAAATACGGTTAAGCCACGAGACCAATTGACGTATCTATCGCCCCAGTTAACAGACGAGATACGGTTCTCCTCTGTAATGCATCACATGATCATGCATCACATCTGCATTGTATTTCATTCTATCACTTACTGAGCGTTAGGCTCATTAGTTAGGTCTTGTGATGTAGGTACGTATGAGAAATAGGAGAATAGGTCAAAGACAGTTGATGAAGGATTTGCACAGGTGAATCTTGTGGCTGGCTGGGATAATGAGTTTTTTAAAAAAAATTATTTGAAAAAAGGTTTGTAAATTATTTAATATTCCTTAACGTTTTGTTTTAATTCCGCTGCGTTTTATAAAAGGATTTTATTACTTCTACTTCAATTTATAAAAAAGGTTTTAAGTAAAGAGTTTTAATGATCGGGTTTTATAAAGAACGAATCTCTGATGTTTCTATGAAAAGAAAAAGTTTTAAATCACAAAAGATTTTAAAGTAAATAAAAACCGGGTCGTTACACTCTATCCAAAGCAGAATGTGAAGTTATATACTAAGGGTAAAGAAGCTCAATCGTCGTACGTATTTTCCTCAGCGGAAGACACATTTTCACAATAGAAGACATGCTTTCACAACAGCAGGCAAGTATCCGCTGTGGAAAGGAAAACAAGTTCTTGGAATATGACTTACTTTCTGTAGTGAAAACACGTTTCCACTGAGAAAAATATCATTTCCACAGCGGATACTTACCTTCCACTGCGAAAAGTATGTTTTTGCCTGTTTGTACAAAATGTTCAAAGGCACAAAGTGGAAGAAAATTACGATAAGATATGTCGGTATGTTCCCATCTGTTGTGCTTACCATTTCCTTTTGCTTAAATGATCTCATATGGGAACCAAAGCCAACTGGAGCTGGACCATTGGGAGCAATGTTTGCTCTCGTTTTTTGTGTGGTTTGGCATCTCATTCCCATTTGTTTTTGTGGGAAGCTATATGGGTTTTAAGAAGCTAGCCATTGAGGCTCCTGTGAAGACAAATAAACAAATTTCAAAACAGGCTTGGTATATGAACTTAGTTTTTTTTTTATTCTCATTGGAGCTTGTCTATATATATCCTTGGGGGCAAGGATATTGTGAGGGGGAGAACTGTTATGGTGGAGCTATTTACTACTTACATGGAGTTTATCCTACTGTCCACGTATCACCAATTCGAGGAGAGAAATACTGAAGATAAAAAGGGCGAGAGAGGAGGAAAGAGGCGTCGATGAAGAATAGTCTTTTGTTACTTTCTGTAATTTTTCCCTTTTCTCTGTAATCCCTTCCGCCATTTCTCTGTAAACGTTTTCATTCTATTAATTACTGAGCAATATCATAACACGGAAGTCTCAAAACTTCGTCCAAATTGTCCAGAAACAGTGTCGATCGGGAGGGGAAGAGTGAAAACAGAAGGTTGAGGAGCTGGGAGATGGCGTTTAAAACAATCGGTGGGGAAGGAAGGGATTCGGGTGGAAATCCCTCCATGCCTGCACTATCCAAACCGAAGGAGAGAAAATGTTTTCTCCTAAAACATTTTCCTCCCCAATTAATAATTACTATATGTTTTTTTTAAATAAAAATTTTGGCAAGTATTACAGTCTCGGAAAACAAATTTAGGCTTGCGTCATCCAAAACCTTTTGTAGTCGTGAATCTGATTTTTTAGCAAGTTTATTGACAACCCACGTGAAAATTATTTCTATAATGGAGGAAAGAATGATCCACAAACAAGGTGTGGAATGAGCAATCCATTTGCTCCAAGAAAACCAGGTGTTGAAGAAATGGAAAATGAGAATTTTTAATTATCACTTGTTTTAATTTAATTACCCAATAAATTAAGATGCTACAAGTTCATATTTGTTACATTACAAGTGAAATTTATAGGTAATTAACAAAATAACCGATTAATTATGGAATAGTGATAAGTTAAACTGTGTAGCGT
Organism: Begonia loranthoides; assembly: GCA_022433065.1. Taxonomy (NCBI): domain Eukaryota; kingdom Viridiplantae; phylum Streptophyta; class Magnoliopsida; order Cucurbitales; family Begoniaceae; genus Begonia; species Begonia loranthoides. The sequence continues at coordinate 29,773,642 of CM039474.1, read as the reverse complement.
CCCCCAATTCTCTCATTATAATATTTTATGTTTTGACTCGAAGCCCACATGATTTTGCTTTTAGGTTATCCCAAAACGCATTGTACTAGGTAGGGAGGAGAACCCTACTTATAAACCATGCATTTTTCACTCTCTCAAGCGATGTGAGATTATGTACCTCCACTAATATGGGTTGAACCCTTACATGGGTAATCTTGGCATTCACAGGGCGAGTTGCCACAATCTCCTCGCCTTGGGAGTCCGACATCCTCGTCAGTCACACTTTCGATTGGGCTTAAGCTCTAATATTATTTGTAGCGTCCCCCAATTCTCCCAGTACAATATTCTCAACTTTGGGTTGAAAATCATACAGTTTTGTTTTTGGAGTTAGCTCAAAACACATTGTATTAGGTAGGGAGGAAAATCCTATTTATAAATTATACATTTTCTACTTTCCCAAGCGATGTGAGATTGTGCAATCCCACTGATATGGATCGGACCCTTACATGAGTTATATTGGTCTTCACAGGGCGGGCTACCACATAAACACTAAATAATTTTCACTAATAAATAAAATATTAAATTATGGGAAATAAATGGATTAAACATTGTTGTCACGTTTTCCATTAAAAATTTTAATTTTTTTCGCAGCAGACCCGTACATAATGTAGTTCTAGTAAAATACTTACTTTTTGTAATTGAAGGCAAGTATCCGTTGCAGTAAATACTATTTCCATAGCAGAAATGTACCTTCTGATGCGGAAAGTAAGTACTAATCCAATTACTTGTTTTCAGTAGCTGAAGACGAGTATCAATTGTGTAAAAACGTGTCTTCTATTGCAAAAAGTATGTCATAATCCAAGGACTTGCTTTCCTCAGTGGAACACACGTATTTGCAACAGAAAGAGTATTTTCTAAAGTGAAAATGATAATTTTCACATCAAATACTTGCTTTCTTATGTGTCTGAAAAACAAAACATTACAATAGATAGAAAGCTGTAATTTTGTAGATGTATTACATGATTATAGAATTTTTGGCTTCAAAGACACCTTTCCACGACAGAAATCACTCTAACTAGTGTGCTCTATCTGCAGGCCACAACAGATATTTATCTTCTGCTAAGGAAAACAATTCCTGAGAATATGATTTATTTTTTGTAGTGTGGAAAACACATTTCTGCTGTGAAAAGATGACTTACCCATTGTGGAAACAAATTGAAATTTTTAACAAAAAATGTGACAGAGATGTTAGCTCATTTTATTTATTATAGTTCAGTATTTTATTTGTTAACAAAAATTGTTTATTATTTACCTTGTCAATTATCTCATAGTTTAATAGTTGTTTTTTTTTTTTAATTACTCAAAATTTATATCGAATTTGGTTGAGTTATTAGCAAATTTGCAGAGAGTTGGGAGAAGAATTCAAGTGTGATGCTAAAAAAAAAGTGTGAAAGAGAAATATATACCTCAGATATAATTCCGCTTATTTTCACCCATAGGAGAGAGAGAGAGATTAAAAATTCTCTAAACAAAAAGACATTTCCGTAGCCGGGAATCGAACCCGGAATTCAAATCCCGATATCAGATTTTGCCTGTAGCGCTACTACGGATCACTGGACTTGTTTTCATATTTAAATTAATCGATTTTAGTTATTATTTTTCTATTCTTACTTTTGTAGTTAACTATAAAGATAATGTTTCTCTCTTTCTCTCTCTAGCCGATCACCCCATAAATGAGTGACTCGTGTAATTCAAATTTAACAAATTTCTTAACATCACGGTTGAAAATGTTAACAAAACATAGTTTATTAGTTAAATTGTCAAAAAATTAAAATTTAAGATATCAACTATTACAACCTCAACATTTAGAATGAATTTTTGTTTTTTTTTTCTTAGGATTTTCTTTTATGCATAATATAATATGAGTTACTTATCCCAACTAAGCCCATAAATCTCAAGCGATGACTACAATATTTAGAGGAATTGACACAAAAATAAACGACATGGCTTGAGTCGATGTGATGACAGTCTTGGAAGAATGGTCAAGTTCGCCATCTTCCTTCAAATGCTTGCTGACACTGTTATCGATGGTTGGTCTCGGAAAACAACTTTAGGCCGGCGTCATCCAAAACCTTTTGCAGTTGTGAACCTTTTGTATTCCGGGATTCGAACCCCTGTAGTGCTACTACGGATCTATTAACCTTCGTTATATTTTTTAATATATCTAGATTAATTAGTTCTAATTATTTTTATTTCTTATTTTTGTTGTTAACTGTAAAGATAATGTCTATTTGTTTTAAACAGTATTAGTTGAAAAGATTATATAATCTTGGTAGTGAATAATGTCAATATATAAACCATTTACATGGTGATTTTATATATCTTGTATATTTAAACACAACTAACAATTCAAACTTATGACACATTTTGCTTCTAGGAGACAGATAACATGATATGTTTCCTTCTCCATAAATTATTATGTCGTGAATAACTAATCAATCTTATTTATCAACATCATAACTAAAGTAGGAGCCTAACAATAGGGTGCAACACAGTGGAAGTCTACGTATTCATTCGTATGCACAAACGAATTTGATACCATACCATATGTTGATTCATTTTATCCTGATATCATGTGTATGGAATTTAAAACATACAATTGCTTTTATTTTTGGGCATGATAACATATTAATATTTTGGAAAATTAACAAAAAAAAAACAATGAACTATGAGGTCAGTTGTTCGCTAACAAATAAAATAGTGAGCTATGAGAAATAAATTATGCAAATATCGTTGTTGTTAGCCTAACTGTCATTAGGCTTATTTGTTTTGATGATGTATGTTTTAATTGTAATTATAAGTTGTTTATTGATTGATAATGCTTAATGTGTTAATCCTCATAATTATATTGTTCTTTATTAAAAATACTCTTGATATGGGTATTAAGTTGTTCTAACATGTTTACCTAATTCCATGTAGTTAATATATTGATCATTGAAACTTAGAGAAATTAAGAATTGCAAAAACGGAAGAAAGGTCGACTAAAAGTGCAAGGAGGTCGACCAAATTTCTAGAAAGCTGAAGCATCGGTAGACCAAAAGGAAAATGATCGACTGGCGTAAAAGACAGTTCGCCATATGCTGAATCGTCTGAAAAAGCGGTTGACCAAATGGAAAGTGGTCAATCGAAAAAATGGACAGTGGTGTCCTTGTTTCTGATGTTGAAGAAGCGGTCGAGCAAGCGGTTGAGTAGCCGATTTGTTCATCAATCGAAAGTTTGGAGATATGAGAAAGCGGTTGACCAATAAGAAAGTGGTCGACTAGTTTGACAGACCTACACAAAAAAAATGGACGACCAAAAGCATAACGATAACATCCCAACGGTCGGATGCGATCGACCAAATAGGAAATGGTTGACTGCTCAAGCTGAGTCTATAAATAGAAAGCACTCCGAAGCTCAAAAAACGACGGGAGAAGTGTAGCAAAGCTCTAGTAAAATTCATACACAGCTTCTCCTTATTCAAATGAGTGCATAGATCTAACTCTCTCATCCTTAAACTTAAGATTGTTTATTTGAGAGTTATGTTCTAACTTGTATTTACGTTTCTGCATTTGTAAAACACTCAATCCAAAGGGTGACACTTTGAAATAGTCAAATGCTAGATTGATGTCCGTGAATATCAATCTAGAGGGTGACACCCTGAGAACAGCCTGTAAATGTTTGGTTGACACTCGTGAAGTCAATCATCATCAATCGTGGAGGTTAGGTGATCAAGAATCTCCAATTCGGAAACATAGAGCGCAAACGTAGGCCGAAGTTGCCGAACTGCGTGAACAAATCGTTTGCGCTCTCAAAAGATAAAATCGTTTGCGCTCATAGAAAAGCAAAGGGTTATATTTGATAAGGCCGGAATTGGCTATCAACCTTTTGCTAAAAAAAAATTATAATAATTTCTTTGTTAGTCCTACTATTTGTAATAGTTATAATTGCGTAGGACATAAATATTTTGTTTGCCCTCTAAAATTGAGCGATAAAGGAGCAAGTTCTAAATTGGTTTAGGTTCTTAAATGAACCATTCCAAATGATAAAGGATCCAAAAAGATTTGGGTGCCTAAGAAAAACACTTAGGTGTTTTTCAATTTTGAATCAAGAGTTTGCATAATTGTTTGATGAATAATACTCTTGAATTGATTTGAATAGATTTTTTTTATATATGCATATTCTTTTGGTATTATTGATTTTATTTTTCTTCAATTGTTAATTCTTCAATTGATATCATTTTATCTTTTGAGTTTAATTTGTGGTAACTCCAACAAATGCTATCTTATATCATGTATATTGAATTGTTGAATTGTTAAATTTTGATGTGTTGGAAAGCTCCCCATTGATTTGAAAGTGTTTATTGATATAGGGAGAGAAATTAGTGTTTTTAAACTTGAAATACTTTCTCGTAAAGGTTAAATGCTTTTATTACAATTGGCGTGTTTTGCTTTTTTCCAATAATTATTTTTCTAAGGGGGAGAAATCTAATTGTTATGTTTTAATGAGCCCACCCTAACTCTTATATGCTTAATGACAAAAGGAGAAAACTAATTTGAATAAATTGTTTGTGTTTGATGCAAAGTTCCCAACCACTGTAAATGCTTAATGACAAAAGGGAAAAGTTAAATTAATGTGTTTGAATTATTTTGTTTTGATGTTTTGGATTTTCTCATGGATTTGATTTTGTATATTAACTAGAGGGAAGATACATTTTATCTCAATTGGTATCATATTCTTGAATTTTTTTTCTCTCCATATTTTTTTGATGTTAATTCAATAGGGGGAGATGAAAATAGATTGTTTGATTGGTTGATACCCTCCAATAATTTCTATGTTTTTTATTTTGATAAAGAGGGAGATTTTTTATTATTGTCTTTGATAGACCTCCCCATGAACTCTTTTTTATTATAACAAAAAGAGAGAGATTTATATAAGTTGTGAGTGACGTGTATGCATAAATTTAAAAGTTAGAGTTATTGCATAAACTAAGGGAGAGTGATCAAATTATGTAATAATTTATGTATATGCTTAGGCTTAAGAATAAACAACTTATAATATGTTGTTATCATAAAAAAGGAGGAGATTGTTAGTCTAAGTGTCATTAGGCTTATTTGTTTTGATGATGTATGTTTTAATTGTAATTATAATTTGTTTATTGATTGATAATGCTTAATATGTTTATCCTCATAATTATATTTATTCTTTATTGAAAATAGCATTGATACGAGTATTAAGTTGTTATAACATGTTTACATAAGTCAATGTAGTTAATATGTTGATCATTAGGACTCAGAGAAATCAAGAATTGTAAAAACGGAAGAAAATGTCAACTAAAAGTGCAAGGAGGTCGACTAAATTTCTAAGAAGTTGAAGCATCGTTCGACCAAAAGGAAAACGGTCAACCAACGTAAAAGACAGCTCACCATATGTTGAATCTGCTGAAAAAGCAGTTGACCAGATGGAAAGTGGTCGATCGGAAAAATTGACACTGGCGTCCTTGTTTTTGCGGTTGAAGAAGCAATCGAGCAGGCGGTCGAGTAGCCAATTTGTTGATCGACTGAAAGTTTGGAGATATGAGAAAGCGATCGACCGATAATAAAGTGGTCAACCGGTTTGACAGACCTGCGCGAAAAATGGATGACTAAAAGCACAACAATAACATCCCAACAGTTGGATGCGGTCAACCAAAAAGGAAACGGTCTGTCAGTCTCTCAAGTTGGGTCTATAAATAGAAGGCACTCCGAAGCTCAAAAGAAAAGTGTAAAAAAAGCCCTGGAAAAATTCATACGCGACTTCTCCTTATTCAAATGAGTGCATAAACCTAACTCTCTCATTCCTAAACTTGAGATTATTTATTTGAGAGTTAGGTTCTAACTTGTATTTACGTTTCCGCATTTGTAAAACACACAATCCAAATGGTGACGCCCCACAATAGTCAAAGGCTAGATTGATGTCGTGAAGATCAATTCAGAGGGTGACGTCCTGAGAACAGTCTATAAAGGTTTGATTGACACTCGTAAAGTTAATCATCATCAACTAAGGAGATTGGGTGATCAAGGATCTTCAAGTTAGAAACTTGGAGCGCAAACGTAGATCGGAGTTGCCAAACTATGTGAACAAATCATTTGCACTCTCAATCCCTTACACTCTTTATTATTATTATTATTATCATTTGCATGTTTTATATATGATAAATCACTTAGAGATTAGAGTTAATTAAATTGCACGAAAAATTTTATAGTTCAGAGTTTTATTTGTTAACAAAAATTGTTCACTTTTTATCTTGTCATTAATTTCATAGTTCAGAGTTTATTTTATTAATTTTCTTTTCTTAAAATTGATTGCCGAGACATTTAAGTTGAGGTGGCAAGACTTTTAGAATCCAAAGGAAGTGAATGTCACGAGAGAGAGAGGAGAGAAGGGAGGCATCGAAAAGTCATTGTTCAGATTTTACTCACTCTCCGGCTTCTCTTCCCTTTCCTCTTATTTCTCTTCCCTTTTGATTCCTCTGCTAAATTTCTCTTCTATTTTCCATTCCCTAAAATCCAAAGAGTCCTTGCCGTGGACAAATTTGGTTTACTATCCTTTGAAGTTTCTTTTGTTCTCCATTTACAGTGTTTTTCATTTTACATAACTCGTTATAGAGAAATACTATAACAAAGTTGTGGGATTTTTTTTTGGTGAGTAAAGATTCATGAGAAGATGGGGCTAATTCTATTGGGAGTTCGGTAGAGCAGGTTTTCGGTGGTGAAGAACGGAAAGCAAGGGGCTTCTGTCATTGAGTGTGTGAGGTGGGTGTCCTAACTTTATGATGAGGACGCACCTCATGAATTAGAAATGATACATAAAAATTTCTTCCTTCTGCACATCTCTCACGATCAAGATCTTTGGATGTTGCTTGTTTTGTCAATTTGTAAGGCTCTCTCCTTACCAAAAGGGAGTCCCTGATGAATGAACTTGCATCCAAAAAAAAATCCAAAAAGAATGAGAATAGCATAGAAAGAGAAAGAGGCAAAAAAGAAAGAATTATTTTTTGAGGGAGAGAAAAGAAAGAGTACGAGGAAAAAATAGGTGAGGTACTTTTGTGCACGTTGTAAAATCTTAGTGTTGTAATTTTCTCTTAGTAAATGTTCTCTAGAATATTTGATTTTTAGAAGAATATTGTAAATTTTATTTTTCATAGTGAGATTTTTTGGACTTGGTTCCATGATTTTTTTTTATTTGGGTTTTCACGTAAAATTTTCGGTGTCTATTTTTACTATTATTTCTTTTACTTCTTGACTATTATATTTTAACAGGTGTGAAAAAAGCCCGAGACATTTAGAACAGTGCTAAGCTAAAGGATGACAATTTTACTACAAAAATGACAATTAGAATTATAATCATAGATGGTTCGAAATTAAGATGTTTGATCCAACTTTTAGAAGAATTTACCCAAAAAATATGTCATTAATCATATGAAATAATGTTCTTGCAATCTTATTTTAAAGAATTTTACCTAAACATGATGTAACACCATGAATATGAGCAATAAAAGTTCATATACTTACTAATTTTTAGTTGAACACCATCCAATCTTTATTCATTATCATATTATTCCTATTTCCCCATCCATGTTCATGTTCTTTTATTTGATTGATCAAAATTTTCAATATTTTGAATGTATGTATTCTAACTTGATTAAAATTACTGTTAAGGGAGAAAAACACTGAATAAAAGCATACGAGGTTGATAAAAATCACATTGGAATTGAATTTTGGAAAAATTTAGCTTCCCAAAAACGAAGATATTTGAAAACAATTGAAATAATTAGTGATAAACAACACTATATGCTAAAAGAGTTAATGTGACACTAATAGATAACAATTTACGTTCCTTAACAAAAATTTCACTAAGCTAGTAATTCATTACATTTACGAGTCACTAAGTATTCCCGAAAACTAGACACATTGATAAAAATGTTGAATCAAGATCTGATTTATATTTGATTACTTATGTAAACATACATCAATTTTTAATTTTGTCACATTGGGGAAAAATGTGTGCAACTTGAGTTGCATTCTCTTGAATAGTTTTACACTCAAATCTTGTCCAAATTTCACAATTCTTGATTCATTGGATTTCTATGTTAAACTACTTTTAGAAGAACTAAAAAATTTACACTTTTATGTTAAGCATTCTTTTAAATTTGAAGAAAAGCACAATAACATCACAAGAAACCCTAATCTTGACCATTCCACATTCAAAATCAAATTTCTCCTTCAATAATCATCAGCATGACATGGAAGTGTAGTCATTAGAAAGCTTATCTAATAAGCTAAACAATGAGAAAAAAATCATTAAAAAATATTAAGTGTAGCCAAAGTTATGCTAAGATTAATCTAGATTAAAAACACACCCAAACCAACCTAAACTGTCCCGTCTCTTCAAAATCCTACTCATCAATGCCCCTTGCTCTTAAATCCTAAACGGTAGATGGCGGTATATCCAACGGTGTAAGTTCAAAATTTTGCAAAGGGAGTAATTCGTGTGCTTGCTTTTCTAGCCAATCAGAGCTCAGCTTTTGGATATTAGCCTCATACGCGGATTATTTAAATACCGACATTTTCTTCATCTTCGTCGCACCGATCTCAGCTGGGACAATCAGCAGATCCAAATCTCATCCGTTCCTAAGAATTCCGATTCTTTCTTTTCTAACCCTAGTTTTGTCGTCTGGGTTTTGATTTCTCTGCCTCGTAAATGGCGACAACTGAAGAACTAATCATTGCGGTTGAGGCTGCTCCAGAGCCGGTAGTTACTGAACCTGTTGAAGAGATTCCAGCTCCGAAGAAGGTGAAGGAGACTAAGGTTAAGAAACCAGCTGCCCCCAGAAAGCCGAGAAGTCCTCCGTCTCATCCTCCTTACGAACAAGTATGATTTTATTGTTTGAATGTCTCATATTGCACTTGGAAATTGAGACTGCTTTTGCTTGTTCGAATTGGATTTTTGTAAATAATTTTCTTACATTCGGGTTTCTCGCTTTTAATTGCAGATGATTAAGGATGCAATTGTGGCATTGAAGGAGAGGACAGGTTCAAGTCAGTATGCAATCACTCGCTGCATCGAAGAGCGGGAGAAGAATTTGCCTGCGAACTTCAAGAAACTAATATTGTTTCATTTGAAGAAGCTTGTTGCTGCTGGAAAACTCACTAGAGTGAAAAGCTCGTTTAAGCTTCCTTCTACAAGGACTGGACCATCGAAGCCAGCTTCTCCGGCGAAAAAGAAGCCTATTCCGGTTGTAAAGGCGAAATCCAAGGTGGTAACGAAGCCTAAAGCTGCTAAAACGACGAAGGCCCCTACCAAAGCTCCTGTCAAGCCGAAACCAACCGCTAAGCCGAAACCTAAGGCAGTTGCGAAACCCAAACCCAAGCCCAAGGCAACGGCCAAGCCAAAATCCGCGCCCCCAAAGCCTAAAACCGCTGCAGTTGCAAAGCCGAAGCCTGCAGCGAAGCCTAAAGCAGTAGCACCCAAGCCGAAGGCTAAAGAAAAGCCAGCGAAAGTAGCGAGAACGTCGACCAGGACAACCCCAGGGAAGAAAGCGCCGCCTGCTAAACCAGCAGCGAAGAAATCTCCTGCCACCAAGAAAGCCACAACGAAGACTGTGAAGCCAAAGAGTGTTAAATCTCCCTCGAGGAAAGCTCCCGCTAGAAAGGGAAAGAAATGAGTTCTGTAGTTGCAGAAGAATACAATTTGTTCGTAGTGATAGTCTTGTATAGCTCTTGTTCATTGTGGGCGTATTTAGACTTGTTCCATGAAAGCTACAGGGAGTTTTCTTCCAATTTCAAAATCCATGTTTTCTTAAATTTGCTTTCGACTTAAGAATTCTGCATGTGTTTTTTCTCTCGCCAACGTTGGCCGTTCATACATCAATCAGGGATGGTGCAAAGTTGAAAACTGGGTCAACTCAGAAAAATGTGAGCCAGATTACTTCATTTCATTACTGTTAATGGCTCATTTCTCAGATGTTACCCATGGAAATGAAGTGCTGCCTGTAAAGGTAAGTCTGTTCTCACGGAGATTGGGGTCGTTGAAGCAGAAACTTATCATCTACAGCGTGATAAACTCTCAAAACTTCTTATCTACAGATAGTGCATGGAAATGGATGATTGCTGGCATATTCTGGCTTTAAGCATATTTGGGGAAAAAGAAGCCAACTTGTTTGATGACTCTCTGGCCTAGTCAGGCAGCAAAACTATGTGGTACGTTTAGAATAGATATTGTGATTGCGTAGTTCTTCTGCTTATGCATTGACTGTAGATAACTGATTAAAAGTTGGGAAATTTAATGAGTTTTACAGTTCAATCAGTTCTTATTTTCTAGCTTTTAGTTTCCTACATATTCTGTGCGTAATCAGGCATGGCTAACAAAACTTTCATCACTTGCACAACTTGATTCTGAATACACTCAATACAATGTATTTAGAGGAGAAGCTACGAAACCAACAACATCCACGTTCTAGTTTTGCAGTATCTTGCTCTTGATCAAACCAAACCCATCATAGAAAGTAGAAAGACTCTTTTGTAACTACTACAGCATTTGATTATGGTACAAGCTTCTTTCTTACCTTTCTTATTTATTTTCAATGGAGATCTTTCCATTGTGTGTTATCTCGACTGTTAGATTTTGGTGAGACCTGATTCTATTGGGTCGAGCTGGTAGGCCCGCATTGTAAATCTCATTTAGGGTTTTGTTTTGTTTTTTTTATAAATTCATGTAAGCTAGAGTCGCAAAACTCACGGATGTATTTTAATCTTCATAGTAAATTTATTCCTCTACTCGTAATTTTTTCCCTAAAGGGTTTTTTTTACGTAAATCTGGTGTCTCACATCATATTTTCTTTTTCTAGTTATCGTTTGATCTCTAACAAATGGTATCAGAGCTTTAGTTTTGGGAGTTCGTGTTTCCAAGTGTGTTGAAACAAATTCACTCCGGTCATTCCACATCGAACAAGGTTTGTGTAATTTTTTAGAAAATTACAATTTTTGGGAAAAAAAAAAGAAAAAAAAAAGAACAGGAAAATTGTTCCCCCTGTTATTCGTCTTACTCCTAAAATTTGTTTTCTCTATCGTCCAGCCACCTTCAGAAACAATTGCCCCCTTATTCATCTATGTTTGGAATTCTTCAGATCAGTTGTGCCTCCGAACAACAAGTTCGTCATTGGAGGGTTTTCTATTTATCGTCAATCGCCATAGAGCATCCACATTAGCGTTCTCCATTCTCGCTGTCAAGCCATTTCAATTGGGGCTGCCGCAAGAGTATCATTTGTAAAATTGAATTTTTGCCAAAGATAAAAATTTTTGAAAATGGGATTTTTGGATAATTTTTGGGAGGTTAAATTTGATTATTTATGACAGATTTAAAATTGCAGGAATATCTCAATCTTGGAGATTGTTTTCGGTTGAAATTCAAATAAGGTTTGAATTTTGTAATATTTGCTATTATTCTAGCAATTATATTTGATTTAATTTTGGAGATGATTTGTTATGGCAAAAATATCTAAATTTTGGGGATATCTTTTGGAATGTTGTGATATCCATGGTTTTCCGCATCAATTTTTGGGATAAATATTTTATTGAAGTCAGTGATCTTTTGAGTCATATATTTTGTTAAAGATTATGTTTTTTAGGGCGATGATATCTTTGAAGTAAATCTTCTACTTTTGAATTGAGATTCGATATTTTGTTATGGTAAGATAACGATAGTGAAATTTTAAAGTATTTTGAAAATGGTTTTGATATGGCAGGTCAAGAAGCGAGATCTATTCGCATAGATTTGAATGACTCTTTGTGAGATTTGAAGATGTCATCATTGAGGTTGAAGTGTTTTAAAACTTGGTCAGCATCAGTTGCTGAATTTACCTTTGAAGACTTTTATATTGGTGATCTGTATATTTCTTTGAAACAGGTAGGTGAACCCTCATTGCAGATCTTCTTTAAGGGTGTGGAAGAGGAAAATTTGAAAATTTAAAAATTGGTGCCTTGTATCAGAATTCGTTTTGAGTGGAGATTGTCAATGTTTTGAATTCGTTTTGTTGGGTCAGGCTAACGAACAAGCGCTATGGATCTCTTTCATAGAATTCATGTCAATGCGAAGATTATTAATTTCAGTGTGATCCGAATTCTATTGGGCCGGGCCGGTGGATTCGCATTGTAGATCTCATTTAGGGTTTTGTTTTCTCTATAAATTCATGTAAGCTAGTAGCAAAACTCACGGTTGTATTTTGATCTTCATAGTAGATTTATTTCTCTACTCGTGATTTTTTCCATAAAGAGTTTTTTCACGTAAATCTAATATCCTACATCGTATTTTCTTTTTCCAGTTATTATTCGATCTCTAACATTGGCTCATTTATCTTATAAAACTGGTTTTGATTTTTGCCGTTGTCGTATATGAAGAATTTTCTTGGCTGTGTTAATTAGTAAATTGTGCAAATGCCGAAATTTCTTTTCTTGGGTTTAATTTTGGGTTGAGTGTCCGAATCCTAAGCGTATTGGATATAGGAATGGCATATCCATAATCCATCCTGTTAGATGTATGCATTTATGATGCTAAATTACTAATTCTATGATGGATACCATCATATATGCATCTTTTTTTCCCTAACATGCTGTATCGTCGTCTCCGTTTTGTCTCATGTGGTTGTATATGTATTTGTCCTTCCTAAGATGTAATTTAACGGGAAGAAGGTGCCTAAAGAGCTAAGCCAAGGGTTGGAGGCAGAGAGCTAAAGGCATGGTGGCATGGTTGGTAGTCAGCCATAGAAGGTATCAATTTGATCAAGCTTTTGGAAAAAGCCAGTCTGTTCTGCTAATGCATTTCTTGTGAAGAATCTTGTGCGTACGTATTTAGAATATTCAAAGGGGTACCTTAGTTTTAATATCACTTAAATTTTTTTAAATTCTCATGAAGTATTGTATGATCTGCAGAATATTTTATGTTAGAGATCGAACAATAACTTAAAAAAGAAAATACAATGTGAGACATCAGATTTTCGTGAAAAAACTCTTTTGGGAAAAAACTACGGGCAGAAGAATAAATCTACTATGAAGATCAAAATACAACCTCAAGTTTTGTAACTCTAGCTTACATCAATTTATAGATAAAACAAAACTTTAAATGAGATCTACAATCTGGCCCTATCGGCCCGATCCAATAGAATTCGGGTCACACCGAAATCTAATAATCTCCATCTTGACATGAATTTTTTGAAGGAGATCCATAGCGCGTGTTCATCAGCCCGACCAAACAAAATGAATTTAAAACCCTGAATACTAACAATCTCCATCTTGAAACAAATTTTGATGCAATGAATCAATTTTTAAATCTTCAAATCTTTGTCTTCCACACCTTTAAAGAAGATCTGTAACGAGGGTCTGCCTGCTAGTATCAAAAAAATATACAGATCACCAATATAAAAGTTTTCAATGGTAAATTCAGCCACTGAGGCTCACCATATTTAAAAAACACTTAAACCACGATGATGACATCTTCAAATCCCCCAAAGAGTCATTCAAATCTATGCGAATATATCTCGCCGGCTGCCATATCAAAATTGTCTTTCAAAATCTTTTAAAATTTCACTATCGTTATCTTATCATAACGAAATATCGAATCTCAATTCAAAGTAGAAGATCAATTTCAAAGATCTCATCGCCACAAAAACACATTCTTGAACAAAATATCTTACTCAAAATCATTACCTTCAATAAAATATTCACTTAAAAATTGAAGCGGAAAACCAGGAATATCACAAGATTTCAAAGATATTCCCAAAATTCAGATATTTTTGTCATAACAAATCATCTCCTAAATTAAATCAAATCTAATCACCAGAATAATAGCAAATATTACAAAATTGAAACCTTATTTGAATTTCAACTGAAAACAATCTCCAATATTGAGATATTCCCGCGATTCCAAATCTGCCATAAATCATCAAATTTAATCTCCCAAAAATTATCCAAAAATTCCAATGATTTTCAACAATTTTTATCTCTAGCAAAAATTCAACTTTGTAAAGAATATTCTCGCAAAAGCCTCAATCGAAACGGCTTGACAGTGAGAATGGAGAACAAGAATGTAGATGATCTATGACGACTGACAATAAATAGAAAACCCTCCAATGAAGAACTTGTTGCTCGGAGACACAACTGCTCTGAAGAACTCTAAACAGAGAAAAATTAGAACTTTCACGACAATCAGAGCAATTGTTTCTGATGACGGCTGGACAATAGAGAGAACAAATCTCATGAGCAAAATAAATGGCAAGGAAACAATTTTCCCGATTTTTTTTCTTTTTCTTTATCCCAAAAATTGTAATTTTTCAAAAAATTACACAAACCTTGTTCGATGCGGAATGATTGGAGTGAATTTGTTTCAACACACTTCGAAACACAAACTCCCAAAACCAAAGTTTTGATACTAATTGTTGAAAATCGAATGCGAAGAACAGTGCAAAAGCAGAGACACCAAGATTTACGTGTAAAACCCTTACGAGCAAAAACCATGAGTAAAGGAGAAATTCAATAATCACAAATCAAGCTACAATGAGTTTTGCGACTCAAGCATCAATATATAGAGAAAATAAATAACCATAATAATGGATACGGGCTCGACTCGTCTCAACTAGAATTCGGGTCACACCGAACTCTAACAATCTCCACCTTGACATGAATTTCACATGAGAGATCCAATGCAGGCTTCTTGGCCCACCCCAAAACGAATCTAGAACACTAAACTCTAACAATCTCCATCTTCAAAGAAATTCCAATGCAAGGCAAACGATCCGCAAAACTCCAACGAAAAATAACCTCCTCTTCCACATCGGCCCCTGCTGGGCCAACTTAATATCTGATACCGATCAAGTTTAAGTCATGCTTAAACTTGAGAGGCACTCGGGAAGAAATCACATCTCCTCCATGGTACCAACAAATTATCAAAGATGTCACAACGAAGTGCATGTCAATATGCTGAAGACCCCCTATAACAACTGGGCTTTTTGGCCCAGTCCAAATGGGAAAAAAAAAAAAATTAAACTCCCCATTTTCAGGGGAGTTGTTTCGCTTCTGGCGAGATTGAGGGGGGAGTTCTCCCCTATTTCAGCAACTAGTGGGAGAGAAGATCATCCCCACTTACTCAGATTCAAATTTCCAACTTCCCCCTCCATTTTTATTTCCTCTTTGCGTCATCCAGCGGAGCTCAGTTCCCTCAGGTTGCAGATCGGCCGTGTGGGGGTAAGTTATTCTCAACCCATGAAATTGTTTTCTCTTCTGTATATTGTGCTAAAGGAAAATGCTTTCTCTAAGATTGAGGAGTAGCACAGTTGTGGCAATTTTTCCAGAGAGGTTGGATAAAGGACTAAGTTTTTCCAACAACCCACTATTCGATTTTTACGATAGGTGAGTTCAAGTTTTCATTTTTCCCCCTTCCATTCTGTTCTTTCCAAAACAAATCCTAACAAGTGGATTTTTCCAAAAGGTTTAATTTTTGGGGTTGTCTGGTTGATCAAGGCTTTGGAAAGAAGGATTCTTTAACGTTTTGTGACAAGTAAGTTCGAATCCTCTTCAATTTTTGTTAGGTTTCTTCGCAAAACAGATTCTTATGAATGTAATTTATTTAAAGGTCAAAATTGGATTTTATTTGGGCATTCGGATCTGGTGAGAAATTGGACAGAAAAGAGATTGTTCAAGGTAATTTAAAGATTTATTCTTTGCGCTTTAAAGTCTAGTTTAACTTGATTTCGATACTCTGAATGTTTTGGTTTTGATAATCTGGGGTATGAATGGAACGGTTGGATTAAGTTTAGAGCTATGAATTTAATCTTGAAAATAGAAAAGAGGTTTCGACTCTAACCTTTAGTGATTCGAGAGAATCATTCTGCTGAGTGCCGACTGTGATATTTTTCTATCGTTAAAGATGGTATTTTGGAACATAATTTTCAGAAAAAGGTTTTGATCGGAAACCCGTAATCACCATATACCATGGTTCATCATTGAAAAATTTTAGTTGTGAACGCGGCGATGCCAGGTCTTGCCATGGACAGAGTGAACTTCAACTCTGTCCATGATTGGAGTGCCAAGGAGTACTCTGGACTTTGCTGTCCAGTTTCAAGTGGTATACTGGTCCAAAAATTTTTTTTAGGCCAGTTCAATGTAGACAATATGCATGAGATAGTTGGGCTGCGTATATAAATTGAAAATTTTGGGTTATATATTGGGCCAAATCAAAATTTATTGTTGGGCCAAATTAAACATTAAATTGGATCAAACTTTTGAGCCTTAAGATTGGGCCTCTAGATTGGATCTCCATAGTTGGACCTCTATATTGGGCATATGGGATTGAGCCTCCTTTTGAGTCAAACAACTAATGGGTTGTTCTTGAATATTGTAAAGTTTATTAAATAGATTGGATTCCTTATTTGGGTTAAAATTGTACACCTAGAAGTTTACATATCGGGTTTAAAAATTAAATCCTAATTTTTTTTACTGTGACTAGGTTTCAACACTTAGGCATTCTGAGCTTTTTCGGCTGTTGGGCTATCTAATTGGGCTTGTTATCGTTAGGCTACATTTCGAGGTAGGGGTTATTTTATATTTAACGTACCTTAATTCCTAAAATGTAAATATTAAATTTAAATCAAGCAAATCACTTTTACTTTTCAATTCATTTACATTTATTTTAGGTTTCTTTATTTTATTGTTAACTAGAGTAATGGGACAGCTGTATGTGCCGTGTCACTGGGCACAAAACCCTAAACCTGATCAGGGTCTTTTTGGCTTGTGATCGCCTGAGTATCGCTTTTGTTAATTTTTGTTATTCAATTTATTGCTCATCAGCACCTCTTTATATGTTAATCTGTTAATTTAATTAACTGAAAAGCCTGTCAAATTCATATGACATATAAGTTGAAAATAAAATAATTCCCTACTGAGTTTTGTCGACTCACCCCAAATATGACTACATTTTTCAGGAAATAATCAGAGTAGTTCCCCATTGCCATCTCAAGAGAAAATTTGGAGTTTCCCCAATTTTAATTATTTTTAGACTAAAGATATTTTAGTGAGGTTTGTAACCTAGTTATATTTTATGTTATTTCCACTAAATTTTAGACTTTGTTAAATTGGATTACATTATTGTCACTTCTGGACCTTTATTTTTGGGCTTAATATGTAACGTGAATGTTTAAGTCTTCTGCTGTTATTTATTGGATTTAAGTGAGGGTTGGACGATTTGGTTTCTTTTTGGGCCAGATCGTTCCCCGTTCTGTCTCGGGTCCCCTTTGGGGCGTGACACCGCCCACTAGAGTTTTACCATTTCTCTTGATTCTGCTTTTGATGATACCACTCTGACGTGAAACTAAAACTGCTAATGATGTGGTGACCAGATCACCCTAAACGTCTGTCATAAGCTGATGTATCGGCTTTGAAGTAGATTCAGATTCTAACTTGAACTTCACCTGAGAACCTAACTTCTTCTGAGTCTTCTCTAAAAAACCTTTAGAAGGTGAATTCACAAACTTTGCAGGCTTATTACCCGCCACTGTAGAACCCTGTAACACAAACAAATTTGTAGAGTTTCTGTGTCCCTTTAACTTGACTAGAGCACCCTTACTACTTCATGGCTCCACCTATAGTGCTGTACTTATCCCCTTTCGAATCCAGAGTACTCAACGAGATCATATTCTTCTTTAAATCGGGAACATGTGGCCATTACCTAGTGTCCTCACAACTCCATCAAACATTCTGATTCAGACGATACCAATATCAACTATCTTGTAAGGTGTGTTATTACCCATTAACACAACGCCTTCTGAAACGGTCTCATATGTCGAAAACCACTCCCAATTGTAACACATATGAAACGAACAAGTTGAATCCAAAATCCAGAATCCACTCTTTGTTTGGTTTGGAGTTTCCCTCTGACACAATTAGAAGATCTCCATCACTATAGTCTTGTTCTTCTGCGACAATAACTTCACCGGACGTCATCGATTGTTTTTCCTTCTCAACAGCTCTCTTTATGTCAAATCAGATTTTGCAGAATGTTTTGAACGAGAAATCTGCCACTGTGTTATGGTTCAGATTGGAGCAGTTGTGTATAAAGAAAACTTTGACTAGCAAGTTGCATTTGAAGCAACGTCTTTATTCTCATCAATTGATGGAAGGAGCTTCTATTACATAGTACTTGGTCGCATTCAAGGAGTTAGTTTCAGATTTGGAGACAATGGGATGCAAATGTATCAAAGATAGGGATTTTCGATCCTTTTGAAGTTTCTCCTCTTCACTCTATGACGTGGACATTTTATTGAGTCATAATAACCCGTCATCTAAATCTATCTATGCGAGAACATCTCGCATCTTCACCTGCCATAACTGAAATCTTGTATTCTGATCCAACAACGGAATATCAAATTTCAGCGAACTCATCTCTCCTAAAAATTTCAGAAATTTCCCCAAAAATATCTGAACCCAAAATATTTGTCCCAAAATTTTGAACCCCAAATATCCCAACAAAATTATGCTCCCACAAATCTGAAATCCAACACAAAATTCAAACACCCAAAAATCAGAAATTTCAGATGCAACACAAATATTCCACCAGAATCAACAATCCCAGTCAATATATTGAATCAAATTAACAGTTGATATATCTGAATATTCTCAGTTGATGGAGAATATTCAGAACCCCAAATATCCTAACAAAATTCTGCTCCCACAAATCTGAAATCCAACACAAAATTCAAACACCCAAAAATCAGAAATTTCAGATGCCCCACAAATATTCCACCAAAATCAATATTCTCAATCAATATATTGAATCAAATTAACAGTTGATATATCGGAATATTCTCAGTTGATGGAGAAGTTGGCTTGTTCTGAAACTGAGGAGCAGAGGCGTTCTGTACAGCGATGGACGGCGACAGCTATGAATCGGTGATTTGGGCGTGCTCTGGTGGTTTGTTTTCTACTTTGGACGATGATAGAGAAGACGTCGACGACAGGGGGCAGTCGACTGTGTAGTGGGTCTGGTCGGTGCGTCAATAGAGGCCGTGCGACACCGAGATTCGCTGGATGGCTTGACCGACAAGTGCTACTTCTTCGCTGCTCTATTCTTTGGCGATAGATGGCAGCAGGCGACAAACGGTAGTGGTTTTTCGATTGACAGTGTGGGATGTAGGGGTAGGCGTGTGAAATCCTGAACTTAAGGCCCGACCCACGTAAAATATATATATATTCAGATTTTTTTTAAAAGTCCCCTGAATTGGGAGAGGTTGCGAAAAGAGATGGATTTTCCCTCTATTTCATAAAGCAAGGAGGAGGTCCCCCCCCCCACTGTTCCATCTTCTCCCGAGCTTCTCTCTCTCTCTCTTAGTGTGGGTTGGTTGCGGTTGTTGTCGGCGGTTCTCGACATAAGGTTTTCATCAACAGGTCAAGAAATTGTTCTCTGTTAAGGTAAATCTTGATTTCTCCCGATTCTGTTTCTATCGTCTTTGAGAATTTGGGTTTGATAAATTAGTTTATTCAAAGGGATTTGGATCTTGGCGATTTTCTTCTTTCCTCTCAGTTATCTCCTTCCAACGAAGTGTATTGGTGAAAGAGGGTATTTTCCTCTCGGTTTTCCAATCATCCAAGTCAGGGTAAGCTTCAACCTTAAGATTTTGTTTTGTTTTGTCATCGGAGGTCAGTGATAAGTCTCAGGGTTGTTGTTTGAAGGGACTGAGTGTTGGACGTCAAAACTCTATGATTAGCTCCGGTGTAGCATTAATAGCGAGTGGACTTTCAGGTATAAAGCTTTGTTTTCAACTTTATTCCTCCAACGTTTTCTCCAAATCTGGAATACCGCTTTCGTTGAATGGTTCTGGAAGTTATATGGAATTGTTTTTGGAAAGCTTTTGTTTTGTTGGATTGGAGCCTTAAGATAGTGGATAGATTCTTTAAAGTATAAAAAGTTTCATTCTTTACTCTTCAGAAAGTTCTAAATTGTTGGTTGTTTTGGTGAATATTTTGTGTACTGTAATCATCACTCTGTATTGATGGAAATATGAATTTCGGAAGAATGGAGAGTCAGGAGGTGACTTCCGATACACTTCTGTCCATTTGACCAACCTGTGAAGAATTTTTGTCCCAGGTTGAGGTTGAATGAATGCTACAGTTTGGAAAATTCCAATTCATAGCCAACATTGATTTGGTTTGTGGGCCAGATTGATGTTGGGCCAGATCATCGTTGGGCCAGATTGATGTTGGGACAGATCTATGTTGGGCTAAATCTGTTGGGCCAGTACTGTTGGACTTAAAATGCTGGAACAATTTATTTAGATTAATTTCACTTGGACCAATCTCTGTTTTGAATATAAAAATTTAAATAATAAATTATAGATTTTCAAATTTGTAATTGTTAGAAATTATTATGAGTTTTCGGATTTATCAACTGTGGAGTTTCTTTGGACTTGGTATTGGAAATTCTTAATTTTCGAGGTAGGAATTATTATTATGCACTATATTTGTATTTTATTTTAAAAATAATTATTTTGAGACGACTCTCAGAATTTAACGATGCAATCATTTTCATAATCGTCGGATTATTTTTATTATAATTAATTTTCAGACATTCTCTTGTACGGAATGTGTTTGTTTGTTATTGAATTAGATAATATGAGATTTTTCAAATGTTCTTGGGTTCGAATCCTTAAAGTACAAATAGGTAATAGGACAGTTGTATGTGCCGTGTCCTTGGGTTGCGAATCCCTAAACCTGATCAGGGTCTTTTTGGCTATTTGCGATCGCTTGAGTATCGCCGTTAAATTTGTTATTTAAATTATTGCTCATCATCATATTTTTTATATGTTAATCTGTTATTTTAATTAACTGAAAAATGTACGTTAAACTCATATGACATAAAAGTTAAATATAAGATAAATTCCTACTGAGTTTTGTCGACTCACCCAAATCTGACTTCATTTTTTCAGGAATTAATCAGAGTAGTCCCCAATTGACACTTCAGGAGTGTAAATTTAGAATTTTCGTCGTATAATTTATTTCATCTTCATTTGTACAGATACTTAGAATATTTTAGGAAGATTTGTATCCTACAATCTTATTTTTAAGTTTCTAGTTTTAGAATTGGTTAATTGATATTATATTATTGTCATTTCTGGACCTTTATTTTGAGTCTAGTCTGTAATGTAAAGTCTTAAGTCTTCCGCTACTAATCATGAATTTAAGTGAGGGTTGGACGATTCAGTCCTTTTGGGTCGGATCGTTCTCCGTTCTGTCTCGGGTCCCTTTTGGGGCGTGACAAGGCGGCTCTTCTCTGTATGTTTTCTTTTTTTCTGAAGAAGAAAGCTTCTTCCTTTCTTTGAGGAAGGCGACCCGGGTAGGGGAAAACCTTTTTCCTTTTTTTTTTTTTTTTCTTTTCCTAATTTGCAATTTGTAACAAAAATTGCAAACCCTCAAACTTTGTTTGATCCTAGTATTGTAACTCTCAGCTTCGCTCTAATACCAATTGTTAAAGATCGAACAATAACTAGAAAAAGAAAATACGATGTGAGACACCAGATTTACATGGAAAAACCCTTTTGGGAAAAAACCACTGGCAGAAGAATAAATTTACTATGAAGATCAAAATACAATCGCGAGTTTTGCTACTATAGTTTACATCAATTTATAGATAAAACAAAACACTAAATGAGATCTATAATGCGACTCCACTGGCCTGACCTAATAAAATTCAGGCCACAACGAAATCTAATATTTTGAAATGGCTTCAGTAAAACAATAGTTTTGAACTTGAAATTTTTTTGTCGATTGTCTGATTTTAAAAGTTGTATTTGAAGGAAGAACATGAATATTAGATTAGTAGGAATAAGTCTAAGTGAAAGTAAGATTGGAAGACTGGGATTTAATGGTGGCTCTTCTTCTTTTAGGTTTTTGGAAGTTGAGTCTGACGGGAAAGGGCTCCGAGTTTGATAGATGTGGGCGAGGAAGGCTTCATTCTCTTTGATGACACTGGGAAGACAATATTAACCTTTTGCAAAGGATTTGAGTCAAGACGCCAAAAGATAAGCAAAGAAGGCCATATGTTAGACGCTAAGAATGAACAACCGTTCAAATCAGCACATCAACAGAAGCTGCATAACGAAACTCTTTACCTGCAGTTAGGTGGAATCCTCTTTATTGATTCGTTGAGGGGAATGAAGCCTGGTCCGAAATCATTCGAACAATCATCTTCGTCGACTTTCATCTGAAGGACCTTGAACCAGACGACACTCCCCTCAACCAGAGACAGAGAGAGAGAGAGAGAGATGCATTATATTTCACACGGGTCAAATATATATGTATATTGGAATATTGGTGTATTGATTGTGGAAGATATTTCAAACGAAAAGGATAGATTATTCACTGAAATTAATGTTGATTCCATTATTGAAGTCAACTCAAGATACTTTTATTTCATTAAATTTCATTTACTTATATTATATGCTTATAGCTAATGTGTTCTCTCAATTTACTTAAGCAGTTCTTGGATTACGTCATCATCGCTAACCATCAAGAAGAAGGTTTACGCCGGCGATGGACGGAGAAAATAGTTCAATTGATTTACTGGCTTATTTTCTTAAACCCCCGATCAAGATTTTTCCAAAAAAGCGAGAGGGTGTTCAAGCTAAATACATTCATTGAATGGCAACTCAAAATTCATGTACGAAAGAAAAGATTAGGGAATGTCAGAAGGCAGGGAATATTGCAAATGGAAGAATGATGCGATGCTAAGCTTAACGTAAAAATGGCCTGACAAAAAGAATAAATGAAAGAAAGAATAAAGTCTACTTTTCTGGGTGACATACTTATTCTAAGTACGAACGAATCTGCTGCTCTTTGACATTATCACGCGTATACAAATGCCTAGTGTTGGACAGAAGCTTACAAACTTGTAAAAAGATGCAGTATTACCAAGATATTTAAGTGTTTTTTTTTGTAAAATTTTAGAATTACAGGCCAAAACTGATCCAAACCGAGCAAAACTAACCAAAAAAAAAAACCGAAACCCAGAAAATCAGATAAACTAAACAGAGAAAAAGTGAAAAACCAAGTCTGGTTTTGATTCGGTTCACCTCCAAACCATGCTTCATTCGGATTTAGTTTTTGTTAAGAGAAATATAAATGATTAAATTATTCATCAACTCACGAACTTAAGTTTTTGAGATTGTTAGTAATTTGTTATGGTATCAGAGATAAAGATCCCAAGTTCGAATCTCGGCAAAGTCAAAAAATTAACCTCATTAAAAAAATATTCACTTGTAAGGACCAATAAAAAAAGAAATTGGCCTACATGTGAGGGGAATGTTAAGAGAAATATAAATGATTTAATTATTAGCTTAAACTTTTAGAATTGTTGGTAATTTGTCAGTTTTAAAATTTTAGAATCAAGCCTTCCGAGTTGTGATTTGGATTTGAGATAAAACTAAACCGACGAACTAGACCGGGATTATCCCTAGTATTGCAAACCCGACTTCCTTTTTAGACTTTTTTTTTAAGAGACGTAGTAATCAATTGGTAAAAAAAAATGGACAAAAATTTGAAGAAATAAAATTATGGGTATTTGTAAAATTATGACGAATATTTTAAAATATAAAACTCTAATTAGATATTCATAAAAAAAAAAAAAAAAGGAAATACTTTGGAAAGAAAGAGACACCGACAGACTGTAGAGGCAGAAAAGGATGCCTACCCTAATCCAATTGGTGAATTAGAAGGAAGAACTTCAACCCCTCTTCTAGTTAGCAATGTCAGCTTTTGACTCATCATCTTTGCACGATAAGAATAATCATATAATTTATCATAATTATTGTATTAAAGTTGGAAGGACACGTAAATATTATGTCATTTTTTTGAACTAAATAGAGAATTATATGTATGTAGGCAGAATATGATTTTACGATTTCAGCAACACAATTGTCAGGGCGTCTCGTCGCTACGCTTGCATCGCTCGTGAATGTTTGGTTCTTTGTTAAAGTAGTTCTCATCTGTTGGCAATCTTTGATATGGCAGAGTTTTGTTTCAGGCAATTGGCCAAACACAAGGCATGTGATGTTGGACTTAACATTCAGCTTGTGAAGTGCTGACCATGTTCTGCTTTAATTCAACACACTTTGGATTGGCTTGAACCCCGTTTGTCTCTTTTCCTTTCCAGTGTTTATTTCATACTCCAAATATTAGTCACAGAGCCGCTAGTATGCAATTTTGATCTCAGACTTTGAATTTTTTAGCTTAGGGAAATCATGGTCTTAATAATCGAACTTCTGCCAAATTTACGCGCATAAGTAATAACTTTAAGAAGTGCTGAATCGACTATCAATACTGTGTAAGTTTCTTCATGATTCAAACATAATTTATAAACTTAATAAGCAATTAGATCGAATATCAAATAAATTTAAATATCTCCCTCCATTAATGCTATCTTTTATTTCTTGGATGGATCCTTTTCCGCCTCCTCAATTCTTCGGAAAACTTTCCGAGCAATCTCCTCGTATGCATTTAAAGAAAAACATCGAACAATTCTTCCAAAACTTTCATCAACATCATTGTCTAAATCATCAATGTTGTATAAACAAGATTCTATTCAATGTTGCTCATACATGTAGTAATGTAATGATGTGTTGCGACAAAAATCTCATAGCGGTGAATCTAATAAAATGGAAAAAAAAAATAATAATCATCGGTTTTACCAATTAAAATTGCATAATTAAAAAATAATAATGATGCATCGAGTAAGTTTCTAGAAAGATATTTATTCTCGTATAGATTATACGGAAGGGCTTCGAGTAAATTACACCAAACGATTTTTGTGTGACTTGGCCGATTTTGAGCAACATTTTGTTTGGATGTACACAAAAGTAGGTTTTGAATGAGTTACATGAACTTGCTTTTATTGCATAAAAACACTTCTATGGTTAGTGTGCAAGCTTACTCAAAATATAATACGTCGAAAACACAATATGTTAATTAGATAGTTGCTGTCTCCGTCAACTGTCTCTACGATATCGATCTATCTCATGTCAAGTACAAGAAACGCCGTCTCTACAATGTCAAGTGCAAGAAACGAACTTGACAGTGAGTTTGAGTTTCTCGAATTATAGTGTTACATCATAATGGTAACACATTAACTCAAAACTCTCGTCAGTATTAGAAACAATTTGTGCTCATTTTTTCTCACACTCTTTATTTATTTTGTTTACTTTCTTTTTGGATTCTAATATATTTTTATATAATTAAATAATTGAATATCATAATATATTAATTAATTATAATTGATTATTAAAAAATTGTACAAAAATATCAAATGTCTTTAGTCACTTCATTGCTTGTGTAAAAAAAAAAACATAGTTAGTTAATTTATTACATGAATAAAATAAAAAAGAAGAAGAAGATAAAGTAACAGTTTGGTGAGGAGAAGGGGAAATAGGGTTCGGAACGGAAAAGTAAAGGACATAATTTGTTCGCTGAAGCGGCGGTCTCTTGTGTCTTTCTCTATTACCAACATCGCCATGGCCACAGCCAATCTGCAGAGATTCACCTCTCAAATCTATCGTCTTGCTTCCGTTTCTTTCCACTCCAAATCCCTAATTTCGCGATTCTCTGCATCCGCGCCGTCTTCCTCTTCTTCTTCTTCTTCTTCCTCTTCGAAGAAAGTGGCCGATCGCATAGTGAAGCTGTCCGCGATTGATCCCGATGGTCAGAAACGGGAGATTATTGGTCTTTCAGGGCACACGCTTTTAAAAGCTCTGACAAATCATGGTCTGATTGATCCGGCCTCGCACCGTCTGGAGGAGATTGCTGCGTGCTCGGCCGAGTGCGAGGTCAATATCGCTCAGGAGTGGCTGGATAAGCTTCCTCCTCGTTCATATGACGAGGAATATGTGCTGACGAGAAATTCGAGATCTAGGATTTTGAATAAGCACTCTCGGCTTGGATGTCAGGTCATCCTCACCCACGACCTTCAAGGGATGGTCGTCGCTGTTCCTGAGCCTAAACCCTGGGATACTCCGTAAGAAGAGAGTATTAATTGAATGAATATCTATTTGGATATGCAATAATTCGCCCATTTAGGTACTTATCAAACGGCTTAATGTTTTTCATTTCTTTCAAAGTTCTTGAATACTTTTCCATAATGCGGGTGTCTGATTTGTTAGATAGCCCTCGAAGTTCATCGATTTGCATGTTTATATACTGTCTGTGTATTCTGGGCGATTCTCTGTTTCACGTTTGATTCGTTTCCTTGAGACCCTTTCTGGTCTATGAAATTTAGTTCTCAAAAAGTGTTGATAAATGGATTTTCTTGGCTGCCTTCAAAGTGGAATTTTTTTTTCTCCCTTACATTCTCTTTGGAAGTCCATAATACATGCAGACCATTTCGTTTCTGACAAGCTACACTTTGTGTCAATGACACTGATGGATAATGTTGTCCATTCTTTTCTAATTTCTACTACGATGACATGAAAGTTAGTTATTGTTATCATACTGATCTTCTTCTTCCACTTCTGCTGCATCGTAATATTGCATGAAGACGCCATATGCTGATTGACAAGTTTTTGTAATACTATTGACATTCATGCATCTTTGTTTGATGACCCTTTTGCCTTTAGATTATACTATTTTCATTTCACTTGAATTTAAATTTTGAGCCTTGGAAATTTCATTTACAAATTGATGTCGAATTCTACATTAGGTGTAGATCGAGTTTCTAGGTGGTAGGCTTGATATGCGATACAATTAAATGGTGGGATAAAAAAAAAATCAGCTATTGTTTCATTGATTGCCCAAAAACTATTCTTCCATGGTTGTGAGGCTGATGACATTGGTGATTTGAGTCTCAAGAATATTAGTGTAAATAGAAAACAAATTAGACCAGGCAAGGCAAGGCAAGATTTGGATATCCTGGAGTTTGTTGAGGCTTTGAAGAGTAACATGTGAGAAGTCTGATGGAGTCTCACCATTAGTTTTAGTTAGTAAAGAATCTCCAACCTAAACTAAAATCAGAATTCTAAATAGACAACTGAAAAACACCTTCCTTTCAAGTGACAGAAGAAGGTTTTATTCATTTGGAGAAAAAAAAAACGGGTGGGAAGACTTAGCGCTTAAATATACCATTAACCATAACACTTGCTTCATTAAGTCAGATTAGAAGGTTCTATTCATCTAGAAAAAGGGCCTGAGTTTAGAGGTGCAAATCTTTATTCCTTTGGTCTTGTAGCTATTGATGGTGGCGATAGGTGTATTGAGAGGGTGTTCTATTATTCAGTCGTTCTTTGGGGTTGAAGAGCTAAGTCCCTAACATATAAAACAATGACAATAATTCTGTGTTATGAGTTGCACCCCAACATTAGACTTGATTGTTTCCTTTCTTTGGGTAGACAAAGATAGAAACCTTGGAATTTTAAAAAAAAAAAAAAAAATTTTGTATTTCAAATGATAGATTTCCTCCCGTATTTACAATGTAAGAAATTCGAAACAATGTTATAATCTACATTAGTTTTTTTTGTAGAAAATTATATTACGGCATCGTGCCCAAAAATATTATGTTAAATTTCATGCATATGATACCGAGATGATATGAATCAACAAAGGGTATGGTATCGAATTCATTAGTGCCAGGTTTAGGAATGAATACGATGACTTCCACCGTGTTGCATCCTATTGTGAGGCTCGATAACTTTTGTTACAATATTGATAAATAGGATCGATTGTTGATTCGTGTCATAATAATTTATAGAGAATGAAACATATCATGTTATTTTTGGCCTAGAAGCAAAATGTGTCATAAGTTTAAATTAAGCTTTTGAGTAACTTGTTGTAATTTTTTTTTAACAATGTGTTTTTACGTTAAACCCAACTCAATAGATTTAGGGTTAAAATTCAATCTTTGCTTAGTTATATCTTTTAAATTTGTGAAATGCATAAAATCACCTCGTAAATGTTTTTATACATTAATTGTGGCAGCTCGTCCTGTGAATGCTAGAAATGGCTTAAGTATGGATCCGACTTATATTGGTAGGGGTGCACAATCACACATTGTTTGGTAGGGTAGAAAATGCATGGTTTATAAGTAAGGTTTCCCTCCCTACTTAGTACAACGCGTTTTGAGCTAACCCCAAGCACTAAGTCGTGCGGGTTTCGGCCCAAAGCGGACAATATTGTACGGGGAGCACTATGAGACGTTACAAATGGTATCCGAATGAAATCTCAACGAGAAGTGTGGCCGACGAGAACGTCGAATCCTAAAGGGGAAGAAATTGTGGCAGCCGCTTTGTGAAGGTCAGGAAAAGCCCAAGTGTGGATCCAGTCCATATCAATGGGGATACACAATCTCATATTGGCTTAAAAGAATAAAAAAAATACATGGTTTATAAGTAGAATTCATCTTCTTACTTAGTACAATACATTTTGGGCCAACTCCAATAACAAAACTATGTTCGCTTCAACCCAAAGCAGACACTAAGAGCATTTGAGACATCACATTAACATATTAACTAGGAAGATATAATCATTTCAACAAATATGGATTAAAACAAATGGACATTATCTTTATAGTTAAGAACAAAAATAAGAAATAAAAAATAATGATTAGAACTAATTAATCTAGATTGCAATAAAGATAACGAAGACCAATAGGTCCGTAGTAGCACTACAGGCAAATTCCCGGGTTTTGGATTCCGTGTTCGAACCCAGACTACGGAATTTCCTTTTGTTTTAGAGAATTTTTAATTTTTGTCACACTCTCTCTCTATACTATTGGTGAAAAAAGGCAGAATTACATTTGGGTGGGTTATGTATTCTCTTTCACACGTTATTTTGGGCATCACACTTGAATTCTTCTCCCAACTCTCTACAAATTTTGATATAAATTTCACTTGTTCTGTAACAATTACGAACTCGATGCATCTTCATTTATAGATCCGATTCATGGTCCCACTCAACAACGATGTTATATGCAAGACTAGTGATTCAAATGCAAAATATCGATAAAAATGTCAGCAAGCATTTCAAGGAAGACTTCGACCATTCTTCCAAATTTGTCGTCGCATATACTCAAACGATGTCATTTATTTTTGTGTCATTTGGTTCCTCTAAACATCGGCATGATAAAATTATTATCTTGAGATTTATGGGCTTAATTGGGTCGATAAGTAGCTGATATTACATTATACCAAAAACACAAATCTTAAGAAAAAAAAAAACAAAATGTGAAAAAATAATTTGATCTTGAATTTTGAGTAAACTAACCGTTTGCTGATATCTTAAACTTTAATTTTTTGACAATTTAAATCTCAAACTAAGTTCTGTTAATATTTTCAATTGTGATGTCAAAAAAATTGTTAATTTTGCATTTCACGTGTTATTGAATGATCTTAAAATAGAGAGAAAGAGAGGGGAAGAGAGAGATTTTTAAGATATCAATTGTCTAGACTAGTTCACAATAAAATTGCACCTTATGTAGATGAATAATTATAATAAATTAGTAATGTTATATTTATTTTTTATTTATATTTTCTCAAGTAATAAATATTGATCAGTATAATTAACGTGATAAATTATAAATAATTAAAATATATTATTAATTGCATTAATTAAATTTGAAGGGGGAGGAAGTAAGAAGAAAAGATAGAAATATAGAGATTTTAAAGTTATTATATTTTAATAAAGATTTAAAATAATTTAATATCGACAAAAAAACAAAGCATTTAAATATTAAAATTAATTAAGGAAAGTAGATTAAGCAATGATTAGTTTTTATTAAATCAAAGCTCGCCTGTTTTCTGCTTTCCGTCGAAGTTGAACGCTCAGGCGCCAAACGATAGAACGCGCAGTCGCCTTTCCTCTTCGACCTCTGGTACGATACCTTTTTCTTCTTCTCCTCCTCCTTCTCCTTTTGTTCGTCATCTCTTTCCTGTTCTGTTTCATAAATCTCTGCTTCTCCGACTGTCTCTAGCTTTCAGTTTGAATCTTTTGTTTTCAGCTTCTTTTCTTTTTTTGGGTTTGGTTTATTTTTGTCATTAATTTCTTGTTTATTTGCTTCTTTTTTTTATCGTTCTTTTTGTCATTAATTTCTTGTTTATTTCAAGTCTAGTTTCGCTGATCTTGAGCGAGAAATTTTGAATTGCTCAAAGCTAACTATGTCGACGAGGTTCCTGTTGGGTATATATGACTAGGACACAAAAATCTGTGCAATTTTTTTAAGGAAAATTTCAACTTTAGAGTATATTTAATGATTGATTCTTAAATTTCAACCATCATAAATATGTTAATATCCTCTCAATGAGAGCTAGTTTTTCTTTAAGGATAATTTTCTTCTTTTCTTGGGTGTTTTCAGTTTTAGCCTTTTTTGTCCTATCAATTTCTTGACGATTTTACGAGATGAAACTGCAATGTAATGTATAATGAATTCTATTACTTCTATGTGCGTGCGGTTCACACACAGACTGAAGTTGGAGAGCATCTTGTCTGATGCAGTTTTGTTAATTATTTCACATTTCTTTTAAGATCTCCTGGGCAAACTAGCTCTTTCAATAATCTACTTCATTGCACAATTTTTTTTCCCGAGTTTTAATAACTCAGGGCTCTTTGCATCTTTAACATTCCCTTTTTTTTTCCCTTACAGTTTTTATGGGAGACAATGATATCTTGAATTTGCTATTTGCGGTTGGCGTTTGGTGTTCTGCATATATAGCTGCCGCAGTCATTGCATCATTACGTATCTTTAACTCTCTGTGTCCATTTTGATTTGAAGCCACTGTGAAGGTACCATGGGCTATGCTCAGTTAGTCATTGGCCCAGCAGGCAGCGGAAAGGTGATCAAATACTGGATCCCATATACTTTTCACTGCATTTATTGTTCCCTGATTTTTCTAAATATCTTTTTGCTCGTCTTGGATTTCTTCATGCTGACTATTTTTGTGTGACTTGAACTACTGAATCTTGCGTTCTTTCTCCACAATCAGTCAACTTATTGCTCTAGCTTGTATCAACACTGTACGACAATTGGCCGAACTATTCATATTGTTAATCTTGATCCCGCAGCAGAGAATTTTGACTATCCTGTAGCCATGGGTATGTAGAATATCCATAACTATTGGCAATATTGTTGATTCATTCAGGAGAGTTTTAGAGCTATAAAATCATATTTTCTTGCAGATATCAGGGAACTCATTTCCTTGGATGATGTCATGGAGGAACTTGGGTTGGGTCCCAATGGGGGCCTCATGTACTGCATGGAGTATCCTTTAATTGAACCTTTTCTTATATGGTAATTAATTCTAAGTTTTTAAAGGCTGGAATTTTGTGGACAATTTGGTTGTATGTTGGAAAATTAAACTCATAATTGATTGCACAGATCTTTGAAGGTCCCACTGTACCCTCAGATTCTTGTAGGAAAAAGTTTACTGTGTGCAGCAAGGAGTAATTATGGAGTAGTACATTTTAGTGTTACAGTTTTGGTCAAATTAAAGATAAAATTTATTGTATCACTCTTTTGTTTTTTTATATCCTCCCTTTCATTCTAATTTGAAGATTGCCTTAGCTTTTGAATTTAGACACCTTGAAGAAAATTTGGATGACTGGTTGACAGAAGAATTGGACAATTATTTGGAAGATGACTACATTGTTTTCGATTGTCCAGGTACACATTCTAATCTACTTGTCTTGATGTTCACATAACTTGGAATCACAAGTGCATGTCATACTAGCCATGCAATGCTCAAGAAAATTGTGTTTTCATAGTCGATATTATTTTTATTCATATATTTATTTATTTTTTTAATTAATTCTCTCTCATATACTGTTAGTTTATTATTTATATTCTTTTGCCTTTTAAAGGATACTAATTGATGCGTGGATCAAGCACATTTTATGACAAGATTCTATTTTTTGGAACTCCCAACTCGATGAATGTGAGGGAGAATAGCGGAGTAAATCGGCAATGAGCATGAGGGCGATTGAGAGTAGGCGAGGGAGAGGGAGGGAGGTATGAGAGAGAGATGCTGGAGTTGAACATCTTGGGTCGGCAATGTGGCAATGGTCTGGCAATGGGCATTGTCAAAGCGGAAGTAGCATCAATTTTTGCTAACTACGATTGCCATCCCACATGCCAGGGGAGTGCACGAGTGACGAAAGGGGCTCTGAAAGGGGCAGTTATGCTAGGGCTTGTTGTTAGAATTGAGTTTGCGAGACAAATGGTAGTCGCTCATTTCAACAGGTGGTATATACATGATGAATCACCAATGAAGGTTCTAGAATATGAACAGAGGTTGAGGAAGAAGGCTGGATTCACATATCAAGGTAAAAAAATGACAATTGAAAGATGATGAAAGTGGTCGAAGAGAAAGGAAGAAAAATGAGAGCAATGGCTCATTGACAGGCTGGCAACTGCCATATACACCAAACTTCTTTAGAAAATAGAGTATAAGAGGTTTGTGGAGATTGATAATGCATTAGAGAATTTTGGAAGCCAAAATCAAAAGTAAAGGATTTGAGTCTAGGTACCTGCGACAACAATAATTCCAGTTGGTAAAAAAATTTTTGTCATCAACTTTAGATCACTACAACACAAATGACAGCATCCTTCGACAACATAAGGTAAGATGATCTTACTAGGCTGTGGAAATGGAGCCCAGAGAGCAACAACTTTTCTTAAGGCTTCACATCACTAGAAGGTGATTTCCTTGGAAGTTAACAATCTATGCATCAAAGGCTATGTGTACTGCAAAGAATGTCACAGATCACATTAGAGGGTTGCTAATCAAGTAACTTCTATTTGAGATAAGAAAACCCAAACGTTTGAATCAAGGTAATTGCTAATCAAAAAACTTCTTTCAGTACAAACACATATGTTCGAAGAGGAAACCAATCATGTTACTGCCCCAACAATGAGAAGAAAGAGTAATACATATATCCATGAGCCTTTTATGAAGAATAAATAGGCAGTTGCTGAAAAAAAATGCAAGAGCGCGCATATCAGATCATATGCTAGCATGAATGCAATATAGAAGAAGGGACATCAGCCCTTTTATTAATCCTGGTACGGTGTAAACACTATTTTTTATTTGCTCCTGAAGTTGGTGGTACACAAAAGAAATACTTTCATAATTGCAAAAGGAGACCAAGCAATGTTGCTGGCCAAAAAAATGTGAGGCAATCTTATCATGCTGAGACAATGACTCCAACATGACAAATGATATACTGAGTGATGGTTGTTGGAGCCATTGTATATGGATGTAGGCGATGGACCCTAGTTAGAGTGATCTACTCCTGGCGCAATAGGCATGTTTGTGTGACCCAACAAGAGGCGGTCTAGAGGTTACATTGGGGTCCAGCTAATTGGAGGAGGACTGGATGGTAGTTTGGGGTTTGACATTTTCTATTAGATAGTATTCTGTTAGGATTTTCCTTGTAAGGAGGAGATGTAGTATAGTGCATTATGTAAATTTTCTGAGTGAAGGAGGAACTATGGAGAGCTCACAAGCCTGTTGAATTGCCTTTGCACCCTGTAATTCCTCTCTTGTTGAACATAGAAGAATGAACTTGATGTAGATCATTCATAAAACAACTGAGTTTCTTGGTTAAAATGGGACTGTTGAATCTACATAGATCGACATTTCGTTAATCTGGTTGTGACAGAGAGTCTGGGGGCTTTTATGACAACTTATAGAGATTATAAACTGGAAAGTAAGGAGTTTGGGATTCAATGCTAAGACCGTGCAATCAAAGATTTTCTAATGAAGGAAACCTGCTGTTGTTATTTTACAAGAAACATAGATAATGAAAGGTGATAGTAAACTTACACTGAGGTGAGGTTTTGTAGTTATCGAGTGTGTATGGCTCATGCTCTGAGCAAAGGCGGCTGAGATTTTGGACAGAATTGGATGATCTTTTTGGTCTATGATTTCCCAGATCGTGTGTGGGACGACTGAGGAGAGTTGAATATAGTAAGATTTTATTAAGAGAAATCCACCTTAGACATAACTACCTGCAGCATGAAAGCTTTTGATGGTTTTACTTGTGACGCGAAGTAACGAAACATCCCCTTAGGCAGTTTGTCTTTAAATTGTATGAATATCCTGGACAATATGGTTAGTTGCAAATTTGGTAAGTTTCTATTCACCTCATGATGAAAAGATCTTTTCGACTTGTTTCAAACTACTGCCTTGTAACGCTTGGTCTTTGACTTACTTGGTCCCACCACTGGAAATTCATTCTCTAGTATCTTTCAGGATCAGTGATTCAAAAGGTAAGAAAAAGACTAGATAGAGGGGAAAAGAGGTTGTCTCTCTCCTAATACTAAACATTTCAAGAAGTGTCCAATTTTTTTTTCTCCTTTCTAATTGGAAGCATCAGTGTTTTATTTTTGGAGATTTTTTTTTGCCTTTGCATCCTCTATTAATTCTTCTTTAATACAATTATAGCTTGTTTTTATAAAGAAACATGACGATGCACATATTAAGGGGTTTGGAGTTTGAAGCATTATCCGTTCTTGATCATTCACATGTTCGATGAATCTTTTTCTTCCCTCGAGATAGCTACTTTTTTTAATCAAAAGTTTATATTTGAACAGGAAGAAAGAAAAAAAGAAAAAGTTTTGGCATTAAAATTCCATCTTCCAAAGGAACAGCATGTTTTATCATTTGTTTTCTAGACTCTGCATTTACTAATCCTAGTAGAGTAGCCTTAGAACAAAGTGTTGGAGATTTTAGCTGATTAATTTGTTGATTATAAGGAAAGTATTTCCTTTTTCTTATAAATCTTTGGACTTACTTTATTGTAACTTGATTAGGTTAATTTTAGGAATAATTTTCTTTTATTTCTATTTCAGCCATTTTATGGCTTCTACATATGTATATATTATAGACCCTGTTCTAATGAGAAAATAAGAAAGTGAATTAATTTTCATGATATCAGAGCTTCTTCTGTTCTTAAAAAAATTAAAAAAAAAATTTCTGTGCTAAAATCATGTCCGGCGAATCCCAGAGACAAACCTATGAAGCTATATTTGCAACGGGTCAACACGCATCCTCGTCAACGATGACAATCATCCCAACAAACCCAGCACCCCTGGAGAACCACTCCCTACAAATTACTCAGCACAAGCTGAATGGCCAAAATTTCAAAGAATGATTTCAATCCGTATTGATGGTTATCCGCGGAAGAGGCAAAGCAAGATATCTAACCAGTACTGTTAGAGCACCAAACACCTCACCAACTTATGGCACTTGGGAAGCGGAGAACTCCATTGTTATTGCATGGCTAATTAATTCCATGGAGCCAAGCGATGGAAGAACATCTCTTCTACAAGACAACCAAAGAAATATGGGACGCAGTACAAGGAATTTATTCAGATCTCGAAAATACTTCTCAGTGCTTTGAGATTAGGTCAAAAACCCAAAATATAAGGCAAGAAAATCTCTCTGTAACAGATTATTATAACTCATTAGTTGAACTATGGCAGGAGATGGACCTATTTTATGAATTCGGATGGGAGTGTACGAATGACGTTGCCAAATACCAGAAGATTCTGGAAAAAGAGCGGACATTTGACTTTCTGCAAAGGTTAAATCTAGACTTGGACGAGGTTCGTGGACGGCTACTGGGGATAAAACCTTTCCCGACACTGTGAGACTCCTTCGTTGAGGTTCGAAGGGAAGAAAGTAGGAAACGGGTCATGCTGGGTTCGACACACTCAGGTGTAGTCGCCTCTGTGGAATCCCATAGCTCAGCACTTTAGCGAATAAGCAACGAGGAGGCCAAAGCCAACCTGTAAGAGAAAATTCGTTGCCTAAAGATCAGACTAGAGAAAAGTCTTGGTGTGATCACTGCAACAAGCCGTACCGTACACGGGATATCTGCTAGCAATTACATGGAAAACCGGCTGATTGGAAGCCGCGGTCTCAACGAGAGCAGTGTGGAGGATAGAACCGAGCAGCACATGTCACTGAGACATCATCTGGATAGGCCACCCAAGCCTTAGGTTTAAACCTTTTTGTCTCCTAGATGGAAATATTGCATCAACTCCTTAGTCAGACCAAAAGAGAAGGATATGAAAATCAAAACACCACGGCTGCAATGGCACACGCAGGTAAAAGTTGCTTTGAGAATGATTGGATTATTGACACAGGTGCCTTAGATCATATGACTGGGTCAAAAGAAGTGGTTGACGAATATGGTGAGAATGGCGATCACATTAAAGTATGGGTTGCTAATGGGAAAATGTCACATGCCATAGGAAAAGGGACGGTTTGCCTATCCAATATGGTTTTGAATTCTGTTCTATATGTTCATAAGTTGGCTTATAACTTGTTATATGTTAGTAAATTAACAAAGGATATGAACTATGTTGTAACCTTTTTTCCTACTCATTGTGAATTTCAGGACCACTCTTCGGGGAAGACGATTGATATTGCTGAGAAAAAGGATGGTTTGTACTATCTCACCAAAGCAAGAAAACCCAAAGAAACATTCTTGTCTGTTATCTCAGAAGCGGAAATTATGTTATGACACCAATGCCTTGGTCACTCAAGTTTCTTCTATATGAAAACTCTGTATCCAAATCTTTTTTTCAATGAAGAGAAGTTTTCATTTCACTGTGAGTACTTTGTTCTTGCTAAACAAACACGAGTCCCTTATCCAATTCATCTACATTCACAAACAAAACCTTTTCAACTGATGCATAGTGACATTTGGGGTCCCTCAAGGACAATGAGTTTAACTAGAACTCAGTGGTTCATCACCTTTATTGCCGGTCATACAAGAGTTTGTTGGGTATATCTAATGAAGGAAAAATCAGAAGCTTGTATTTGGTTCAAACAATTTCATAAATTTGTCCAAAATGTATTTGAGTCCACCATTAAAGTCCTTAGGACTGACAATGGGGGATAATACTTTTCTAATCTATTTAGCCAATACCTGGGGGAGAATGGGATACACCACCAAAGCTCTTGCATAGATACACCTAAACAAAATGGGGTAGCTGAACGAAAGAACCGTCACTTACTGGAGGTAGCTCGATCTATCATGTTTTCAGGATCTCTTCCTAACTCCTACTTAGGGGTGGGCAAGAACCGACCAGAACCGAGAACCGAACTGGAACCGAGCTGCGGTTCCGGTTCCGGTTCCGTTTCGGTTCTCGGTTCTTATAATGCAAATTGTTTCGGTTTTCGGTTTTATTTTATAATTGCGGTTCGGTTTCCGGTTCATGATTCAAGAATCGAGAACCGACTGTTGTTAACAAAACAGCAGGGAAAGTGTCGAGAA
The DNA here is from genome assembly GCA_022433065.1 of Begonia loranthoides. NCBI lineage: Eukaryota > Viridiplantae > Streptophyta > Magnoliopsida > Cucurbitales > Begoniaceae > Begonia > Begonia loranthoides. Next base: position 29,736,290 of record CM039474.1, on the reverse strand, counting down.
GAAGCCTGGAACCGACTACCTAGAGAGCGAGAAGTGCGAACGGCGATTGAAGTGCGAACAGCGAACCTGAGGCTGAGATTGAAAAGCGAACGGCAAACAGACTGCGAACCTGCGAGGTCTGGAATAGAGAGGCGATTTAGGGTTTGCGATTTAGGGGCGAATGGACGAACGACTCTCTATGAGTTGCAGGTGACTGAGAAGTCTCAACAGGAGCATTCCAAAGAGGTAGAGCAGTTTGTACGAGGAGGATCTGCTGTTCGTTCAAGCTTTTCTGGCGATTTTGGCGACTTCGTCAGAGGGTATTCCGAGAAAGAGGCATTCTTCCATTCTCCGATTGAGAAATTCTGTCGGTATTTTTCAACCTCTCAACCTGATTATTTCTATCTCTGCTTTAATTTTGGTGATAGGTTCTGTCTTAATATTGTCATTTGGAAACTCATAGATTTACTGAAAAAGCGACTCAAAGATAATGTATTGGTCATTGTTTGTGTTTCTGCTATATAGAGGAAAAATGTTGAGGATTATGCCCTGGTTGTCACTTACAGTTCTGTTATTTGTGCTTGAGGAGCCTGAATACGCTGTATTATTCATGCTCTATTGTTTTGTTTGGGTTCTGCTTGTTGGACAATATTGAGGGTAATAATTTGTCAATTGGACATCGCTATTGTTGTTTTGTTAAGGATTTAAGGACTTATTTTCTGTAGATTGTTTTCTGTTCTGTTTTGGATAATGGATTTGTGATGCTATTGTTGTACCTACTGTGTTCTTGATAGCCCTCATGAATAGGTTGTGTTATTTTGTTTAAGTTACGGCTTTGACAATGAAACCAAGGGGCTTATATTGGTTTCTGATTTTGGTGATTTTGTTGATGATTTTTTTGAGAATGTATACTGATGAACATTTTGTTTAAAAAATTGAAAGAATTACAATTATGTTTTGTATTTGATTTCTGCTAAATTGGATAAATTGGATGGAGAAAAGTTTTGTTATACTGCAAGTTGGGTACAGGATCCGACCTGTTCTAGGAAATAAGACTTATTTCCTGCTAAGAGAGGAAATAAGACTTATTTCCTACAAAGAGACTTACTGGATGAATTGATTAGACACTGTTGCTTTTAGGTAGCTTCATCCAATCAATTTGCCGAAGCCCTAAATATTAGATCTTTAATTGTTAAAGATCTGGAAAGTAAAATGGGGCCATTGGAAGTCAATTCAAAGAACAACAATGATGATCAAGAGGTGAAAAAACAGGACATAGTCATCTGGGAACCGAAACCAAAACCGGAACCGAGGAAGTCAATTCAAAGAACAACAATGATGATCAAGAGGTGAAAAAACAGGACATAGTCATCTGGGAACCGGAACCAAAATCGGAACCGAGTTCGGTTCCGGTTTTGGTTTCGGTTCCTTGCGATTCCGATTCCGGTTCCGGTTCCGGTTCCTTACTCTCATAACCGAGAACCGAACGGTCGGTTCCGAGAGGTCCGGAATTGGAACCGAGAACCGATTTGCCCCCCCTACTCCTACTGGGGAGAAGCTGTCCTTACAACAACTCATTTGATAAATCGGCTACTGGCAAAAACCTTCAATTTTACGACCCCTATGAGTAAGTTTCATAAATGTTTTCCCAATACTAACCTGTTTAATTCTTTGACTCCCAAAGTTTTCGAATGTATTGTGTTTGTATACAACAAACAACCTGACAGAAGTAAACTTGACTCCAAAGCTTTCAAATGTGTTTTTGTAGGTTACTCACCAACAAAAAAGGGGTACAAGTTTTATTCACCCAACCTTAGGAAATTCTTTGTGTCGTGTGATGTAACATTCTTTGAGGATCGACCCTACTACTCAAAAACACCTCCCACTGAAGAACACTAAAATGAAGAAAAACATTGGGATCCAACTTAGAATCCCAAAGTCTCCCAACTAGTAAATCAATATATTAAGTTTGTGTCAAACCTAGTGTAACGCCCCAAATTATATTATCCCCAATTTTGAAAACTCTAAAATTTTTCCCAAATCGATTTACAAAATTAGGTTTAATTTGGTCGTTATAAATCCTAATTTACAAAATTAGTTAATGAAATAGTTATTTATGGCGGAAACATTTAATTAAACAACATAATAGTTTAAAACCATTTATTAGAGTTAATCCTAATATTCAAAATCCCATAAAGCATTTAATTAAAACTTTATTAAATCAAACGTAGTTCATTGAAAAACCAAATACAAACTTATTCAAATAAAACTAAAACATTAAATAAAGTTATTCTCAAAATATGAAAATTTTAATAAAATTCATTCTGCTGACCCATCATTGACATATTCGATATTTCCCTCTGTATGCTCTTCTACTTCGGGAAAATCCTCGATCAGTCCAAGTTCCTCATCTGTTAAGAATTCACCTACATCACAAAACTAAAACGTGAGATAAACTCAGTAAGTGGAAACACGTGCATAAATGTTTAATCTCATGCATTACCAAGTTTTTAAGTTTGAAAGTTACATACTGTTTGGAATTCATTTTCCAGCCCTACCAAGTTTCAAGCTTTCATTAGCTATCACAAGGTTTCATGCGTTCAAGCTTTCATTAGCCATCTCAAAATAACTACCAAGTTTCAAGCTTTCATTAGTTATCACAAGGTTTCATGCGTTCAGGCTTTCATTAGCCATCTCAGTTTCCGTCAATTCCATCAGTTTCATGCACATACAAAATGACCTATAGTTTTTATCTTGATTATACCATGTGTCAATATCTAGTCGTGCGTGACAGGATAAAACTATATAACTCTAATAACAAAATAACAACTTTAATAACGAAATAATTATAACGAAAATATTATATGCCTTATGATGTAGGGCCTATGGCCAAAACGACGTAAGTGTACCACTTACCTGGATTCCGAGAGAGTTAGGACGTTAGGATGATTTAAGTGTTGAACGAACGTTGAAAATCGTCGAATACCTTCCAAAATAATATATCTATTAAATTTTCGAAAATAACGATATTAATCCTTGAAAGAGATTTGGGCAGAATATCGTTACCGTCAAAGACCTTAAATGAGTCGAAGACGACTTCGGGTCGAAACTGGGTCGGGTCGGATCAAGCTGGATCGGTTCGGGTCGGATCAAGCTGGATCGGTTCAGGTCGGGCCGAAACTGGGTCGGTTCGATTCGGGTCGGGTCAGATCACTTAAGTTGGACCGAACCTCTTCTTCCTCCTTCTCTCGTCTTCTTCTTCGTCCCGCGAAAACCAGAGGCAGAGTTCCTCTCTGCTTCGTGTCGAGAGTTCCTTTCTCGTCGTTCGTCCGTCGTAGGTTGCCGCTGGAGGAAGAGACTTCGCCGCAGAGGGGAGTTCGACTGGAGGAAGTCACTTCGGGAGGGATTCCTTCGCGGATAGAGGTGAGCTTCTCAGAGCTTTGAAGACTTTCTTCGATTTGGTGTGTCTTTCTTCACTGTAAAGACCCTCTATTTATAGGGGAGTCTCGATCTTCCTTCCTTCTAAGTGTCATCACGAATCTGGCCTTCCAGAGGTCCAGATTCAGTGACAGAAATAGGAAACATTTCAAGTTTCCTGTGATAGCTCCAACCCGCGTAGCTTACAAGGAAGCCAATTCACTTTAGGGTTTTGATTTGGTTGAATTGGGGAAAGTTTCCATTAAGTTCATTTGGAAATTCCTCATATCTGTCAATCCGTGTGGGGAATTTTGGAAACTAATTCCAATTAGGGTTTTCTTGCCTCTGGATTTGGGGAAAATTGTCATTGGCTTGATTTGATTTTGGAAAGTTTTCCCAAAATTGTTGATTCCGAGTAGAAATTTAGGAAACTCATTCAATTAGGGTTTTTAAATTTAAAAAAAAATACAGTCAATTGGGGATTTAATTACTTGATACGTTACACCTAGAGAAACCAAACATTACAAATTCATATCCGAGTCCTCAAAATGAGCAGCTAACATTAGAAAGTGAACCCACTCCTAACCTTGAACAGAGAACAAAAAAACCATTGCAGGAGTATTCACGTAGGCCTAAAGCTTCTTAGCAGGGTCAATCGCTCAACTACGGATTGGATCTTGAATGCAACACTGAGATCTACACCAAGCTCCTACTATTGATGATCTTGAGTTGTCTATTGCAGTCCGGAAGGGAATAAGATCCTGCATTAAACATCCATTATCGAATGTAGTAACAAGTAAACAGTTGTCCCCTGAATTCAGGGCGTTTACAGCGAAGATTGATGAAGTTTGCATTCCAAAAAATATTGAAGAAGCTATGATGAATCGAAAGTGGAAAGAAGCTGTTCAGGATGAAATGAGAGTTTTACAGAAAAATGGAACTTGGGAGTTGGTTGACATACCTATGGAAAAAAAGGTAATCAGGAGCAAATAGGTGTTTACAGTTAAGTATCAAGCTGATGGAGAAGTAGAAAGATATAAAGCTCGTCTGGTGGCATAAGAATACACACAGACGTATGGAATTGATTATGATGAGACATTTGCTCCGTTAGCAAAAATCAATTCCATACTTGTTCTTCTATCTATTGCTGTCAATCTTGAGTGGAGACTACAACTTGACATCAAGAACGCTTTTCTGACTGGCAATCTTGATGAGGAGATATACATGAAGGCTCCACCTGGTTTCGCCCAAGGAGAGAAGGTTTGTAAGTTAAAAAAATCTTTATATGGTTTAAAGCAGTCTCCTAAGGCATGGTTCACCAAATTCAGTTCTACTCTGGCCCGATTAGGGTATTACCAAGGGAAGGCAAATCATACTCTGTTCATCAAAATATGTCACTCAGGCAAGAAGGCTATTCTCTTGGTATACGTGGATATAATACTTACAAGCGATGATGAGATTGAGATTGGTAATCTTAAAACCAAATTAAAAAAGGAGTTTGGAGTGAAAGATTTAGGGCCGTTAAAGTTTTTTTTGGGAATGGAAGTAGCAAGGAGCAAAGAAGGCATATTCATTTCTCAAAGAAAATACATCCTTGAGTTGTTAAAAGACACAGGAAAGTTGAGTTGTAAACCCGTGGGAACACCACTCAAAAAATCATGGAAGAACAGAGTCTCATGGAAGGATGAACGGAAGGATGAGCCAGTAGACAAGGGCAGATATCAACAATTAGTGGGAAGATTAATCTACTTGTCCTTGACATGACCTGATCTAGCTTATGCTGTAAGTATTGTAAGTCAACACATGCATTCTCCTACTCTGAGAGACTTGGGCGTGGTAAATCATATTTTGAGGTACCTCAAGGGAACTATTAGGAAAGGGCTGATGTTCGTGAAAAGTAAGAGTAGAAGCATAGAAGGTTATGTTGATGCTGATTGGGCTGGAAGTGAAGATTGCAAATCTACTTCTGGGTATTGTACGAAGTTGTGGGGAAATTTGGTGACTTGGAGGAGCAAGAAGCAAACTATATTGGCAAGAAGTAGCGCAGAAGCTGAATTTAGGGCAATCACACAAGGAGGTTGTGAAGTAATTTGATTAGAACGATTAATGCAAGACCTAAAACTAGATGTGGTTTCCTCAAAATTGTTAAGTGACAGTAAATCTGCCATAAGCATTGTTAATAGTACGATTTATCATGATCGAATGAAGCACATCAGAATAGATCGGAATTTTGTCAAGACTGAAATTGAAGGAGGAATCAATCTCTGCTACATCCCTATTAAGGAACAGGAAGCTGATATCCTCACTAAAATTCTTTTGAAATCCAGCCACAAAAAAATACTTGACAAGTTTGGAATGGGAAATATCTATTCCTAAGCTTGAGGAGGAGTGTTGGAGATTCTAGTTGATTAATTTGTTGATTATAAAGAAAGTATTTCTTTTTACTTATAAATCTTTGAACTTACCTATTTTATTGAAATTTGATTAGGTTAATTTTAGGAATAATTTCTTTTTATTCCTTTTTCTATTTCAGCCTTTTTATGGCTTCCATATGTGTATATATTATAGATCCTATTCTAATGAGAAAATAAGAAAGTGAATTATTTTTCACAAAGAGTGCTTGGGTAATAAGGTAATTGTCAAATTTCTTATAGAGAGCTTGGATGGGATGGTAAATATCTGATTTTCTTCATTCCAACCTTACAAAACTTGTTATTATATGTTGACTTTCGTATGTGTTACAAGATGTGTTTTTTCTACATTGAAATTTGTGCTCGAGTGTTTTTACCTATAATGTTTGAACAGGTCAAGTGGAGTTGTTTTCACATGTTCCAGTACTTCGAAACTTTGTAGATCATTTAAAGAGAAAAAACTTCAATGTTTGTGCTGTGTACTTGCTTGATTCACAGGTGTCTACAAGACCCAGTTTTTTTTAAATTTTTCTTAGCAGTTATGGCCATATGACCTCATTATGGGCTATGCTTTGGTTCTTTGTTTGAACTAATGGTTCCTCCTTTTTTTTTTTTAATTTCAGTTCATGACAGATGTGACCAAGTTTATAAGTGGGTGCATGACTTCTCTTTCTGCTATGGTGCAGCTTGAACTACCACACGTTAACATCCTGTCTAAAATGGATCTCGTCACTAACAAAAAGGATATTGAAGAGTATATTTCTTTTCCCTTACCTTATAACATGTTGTATAATTGTACACAAAGCTGTTAGTGCATATGTTCTGACATTTACTTTTTGATCTTAGTTTCATGAATCCGGATTCTCGAGTGCTTTTGTCTGAATTGAATCAACGCATGGCTCCTCAATTTGCAAAGCTAAATAAAGCTTTGATTGAACTGGTGAGTAGTTTATACTTAACTTCTTCCACCCACTTTCTTGTTTATTTGTTTATGTTTATATGCTTGAGTAGGATTGATGCCCAGGAAAAATAATCGTGCATTTTGAAAGAGTTCCACGCATTTTTTCCTCTGAATTTGACTCTGGAGAACTCTTACTCTGGTTGGGTCTCAAAAAAATTATTACGATTAGAAGTTTTTTTATTTTTGAAGATTTTCATGATGCGAGAAACATTTAACTCATCCTTCAAGAATTTTGTTTTTACAATAATGAGTTTAGTTGGTCGTTTGATATTTTGTAAATCTTTCTCTATCTATTTTTCAGCTTTACATATTTTTGTGGCAATGTTAGGTGGATGATTATAATATGGTGAATTTTCTGCCTCTGGACTTGAGGAAGGAGAGCAGGTACCTTCTTTCGTTTGTGCTTTGGTTGTGATTGTCTGGATGGTGTAGCATATTTTGATAGCCTTGTCTTTCAAGTCTTTCGACAGAGGATTGTCTATGGCTAAAACCGTCAGAACTTTGTCCAAATAATTGATACAAAGATTGAATCCATTTTATTTGCAAATTTGAATTCTATGCATGTATAACTGGATTATATCTTTTTTAAAGAAACTTATGAGTGAGAAGTGAAGATAGGAATGTGGTAGACAAATTGTCATTCGCAGTCATTGGCTGCAGAATGTATGTTACATATTAACTGCACAAAGATATGTGAAAGCTATGAACTGGTTCGATATTGAGTGATGATGTTTGGCTGTGATTGACTTACAGTATAAGGTACATATTGGCTCAAATTGACAACTGCATTCAGTATGGTGAGGATGCAGATGTGAAGATCCGGGAAATCGATCCAGATGCCGCATAGGCTGTCTTTTGTGCTCTGCTCGGCAAGTTTTCATGAAAATATATATATATATATATATATCCTCACAATTTCGAACCAAATTACAGTGTAATAATAACATTTCATGTTTAAGTTGACTTAATTATATAGATCAAGTTTTAATTACTTCCACAATTATGGGTTTTTAATTTGGTTGATAATCTGAAGTCACCTAACCATGTACAAAAGGTTGTAGGTTTGTCTTGTTTATTGGGGACTCTGTGAATCAACTCTATTTGGTATTGTAACTGAATGAGAGGGCTAGTTTAAGTTAAACGAGTCAATCTGACCAGTGTAGTGCTTTAAAGACTCAGTGAGTTAAGCGAGTCAGCTTGTTTAAGTTAAATGAGTTGAGTTCAGCACTTGGAATTGCTCCTTTAACTCGATAATAATAATAATTTTATAATTTGAATTAATGTATATTATAATACTAATAAAATTCCAAGTAACTATTATAAATTTAATATATATCTAATAAAATTCCAAGTAACTACTATAAATTTAATATATATATATATATATATATATATATATATATTTTCATGAAGCACCCCAGTCAACTGGATTCAAATTTCTTTTCACGCAGAGCTTGTTAATTAAACAAGTCGACACTGTATCAACTCGTTAGCTTAGTGAGCCGAAAGTGAATGCTCGACACTCCAAAAAAGGTTGACAAGAAATACTGAGCCTCTTAATCATTTATGAGTCACTGGCCATATCGAGGCTGCATGTTTCATACGGTCACACGTACATATGTAATCTCTAAATGGGAAATTGACAAATTAACCATTATAGTTTATTATTGATAACAAATCAATCATTGTGGTTTATTTTGTAACAAACTAACCACTGGCGTAGGGAAAAAAGATAAATCTAACATCGCTGTCACGTTTGCCGTTACCAAACACGTCGCGACGTCGTGTGTTGCGAAGAAAAGCAGCCAAATTTTGGCCTGGACGCCGCAGCGTCCTTACGACGCTGCTGCGGAGTCCCAGACACCCCCGCGAATTTATAAACAGACAGCTAACTCCTCTCGACATTCAGAGGCATTTGATCAGCGATTAGCGAACTCTAGAGAAGTCCGAGAGCTGAAGAGAAAGAAATTTTCGAAAAGTTGAAGAATTTGTTGACAAGCAAATGGCGTCTTGGAGTGTTGAAGAATCCGTTATTAACCGTCAATGTGAAGTAGGGCCCACAGAGACATTTTTGGCCAATGAGAATGAGGTAGGTGGAATTGGAAATGAAGTTTCAATTGTTTTGCATTCTATCTCAGCAAATCTAAACGAAGAGGACGATGAGGACCTCCGATCAGCATGCCAATCCACTAGTGATGAAGAGATGGACATGGCAGAGAGTAGGCTGAGGCGCCAACTAGAAGCACAATGCACATTCGTTGGTATGGGGTCTTGGCAAAAAGTATAGTTCGTTGAATAAAATTAGAGAAGAAATTGTCGATCATACATTGAAGAATGGGTACAGGATAAAATTTACCCACAGTGATGCGCATCGGTTGAGGGCTGCCTGCCAAGAAGGGTGCACGTGGCGGCTGCACGCCTCAAGAATGCAAGATGAAATGATGTTTCAAATAAAGTTCAACAACGACGTTCACACTTGATCCAGAAAGATGGAAAGTCGTCATGCCACTGCCAAATGGGTGGCAACGCATTACTTAAACAGATTTAAAAGTCAGGCCGACTGGGACATATCTTCCATATTGAGACAGTCAGGAAAGACTTCAATGTTAACATCACACCCAGCCTTGTTAGAAGGGCAAGAAATGCCGCAAAGAAAATGAACGAAGTGGATGACAATGAGCAATACAAGCTCATATGGTCCTATGCTGAGGAGATTCGGAGGTCAAATCCTGGAAGTTTCCTACGTGTTGACCTTGACATTAGTGTATTTAAAAGTATGTACATGTGCTTGGATGCATGCAAGAGAGCTGTGCTGAACTGTGGTAGACCGGTTATTTGTTTAGATGGTTGCCACTTGAAGGGAGCGACTCCAGGCCAGCTGCTCACTGCTGTCACTATCGACGGAAACGATGGTATGTATCCGATTGCTATAGCAGTCGTTGAAGCAGAAAATAGGGCTTCATTGAGATGGTTTCTAGAATTGTTGTTGGATGATCTAAACACCCCATCTGGCAATGGATGGACAATCATTTCTGATCGACAAAAGGTGCGGTTTATTGCTTTTGCATTATGTGTCTATGTTATGCATTTTTTACCAATGTCTGTCTCATATTATGAATCTTTGCAGGGACCAGTGCCAGCTGTAAAAGAGGTGGCATGGCAAGCAGACCATCGGTTTTGCATCCGACACCTGTATGCCAATTTTCAAAAACAATTTAAAGGCAGGTTGTTCAAGGATGCAATGTGGGCTGCATCAAGAGCCACAACAGTGAGGCAATTTGAGAATGAGATGGCCAAGTTATTTGTCCTTGACCCGGCGACCCACGACTATTTACGAGGAATAGCTGTGACATGTTAGGCTAAACATGTCTTCTCTTCCATCCCAAAGTGCGACATAAGCCTCAACAACCTCAGCGAGTCCTTCAATGCCTGCATCCTACCCTCCCGGGACAAACTAATTCTAAGTATGTTCGAGATCATTCGAAAGGGCATCATGGGTAGGATCGTAAAAAAAGATGAAAAGATGGTTCAGTCGACCGAACGGTTGTGTCCAATGATCAGCAACCGCCTCGCCAAAGTACAACTTGCCAGTCGAAATTGGAGCCCCTAGTTTGCAGGAGCTACCCAGTTTGAGGTCAGCAACGATACCGACATGTACTCTGTCGATTTGGACAGGTGTACTTGTACATGTTACCGGTGGGAGTTGACCGGCATCCCGTGTGTCCATGCAATCCTGTGCATTAACTTCACGAGGAGATCTCCTGAGGAATTTGTGAATGCGTGCTATCACTGGGAAACATACATGATAATGTACTCCTACTTTCTCTGCCCCATCAATGGGCCGATTGAGTGGCCTCCTGTGACGAATCTTGATCTAATTAGCCCACTGCCATTTAAAAGGCTTTTAAGAAGGCCACGCGTATGTAGAGTACGAGATGTAGACGAGGCCCCAAGCCGGATGGTGCTAACCAGAAGACATCTCAATGTCACTTGTGGCCGGTGTGGTTGTGTGGGGCACAATTCCCGTACTTGCGATGGGGGAGGCGAGTCAAATGCTGGGGCATGCAGAGGGAGCGGTCGAGGCAGAGCAAAGGAGGTAGAGGAAGGTCGGAGGGCACATTTATGGGGTTCAGAGTTCCCAAGACAGCCCCCGAGACAATTCCTGCCCTAGTCTCTGAGATAGTTCCCGATAGAGTACCTGGGACACAGGTGAGCCCATTACCACATTTACATTTTCAAGTGTTAATTGAATTGAACTATGATAATTTCATTTGTAATGTGTTTTGCAGGAGTCGGATGCGCTAGGTCCACAAACACAAACGTACGCGTATGTGGACCTTAACCTTCTGTGATACATTCATTGGATAGATTAGGTTTGAAATATATGTCATTGTACTGTACGCGATATTTGTAAATTTTGAATTCATAAATCTGACTTGGTTTCATCAAGTTCAATTGATCAATTTCAATTTGTTTCATTTCAACAATTTCAATTCAAATATTGCTTCCATACATTTGGCTCACGAGTGTGCATGGCATCTGATTGTAAGCTCACAAACCGCCGCGGTGTGCTGGTCACAAGCCGCGGTGTTTTGCTCAAACGCCGCAGCGGCGTGGTCACACACTGCCGCTCGTCATCACAAACAGCCGCGGCGTGCTGGTCACAAGCGGCGGCATTTGGCTCAAACGCCGCAGCGACGTCGTCACACACCTCCACAGCGTGATCACAAACACCGCTTGTCAAGACCCGGAGGGGGGCCTAACAGAAACGCCGGGCCAAACGACCCAATCTTCGTAGAAGACCCGATCGCCCAACCCAAGGCTAGTTATATTATGCAGAAGACTTGTATAAATACCCAGCCGCGACCCACTTGTGATGGGCCACAGTCCATATAGTGATTGCGAAAATAATTAATAATGTGAAATTAATAAACTTTAAAGTCCAATGATTATGTGCATTTAATCAAGAAGATCCAACAATCAAGTTAACCACTTTTACAATCATCCAAATTAAAAGTTAAAGTCATCCAATCTTACGCTTACCAAATAAATAAAGGTTCAACTAAAGAAAACGAGAAGAAATGGAACAAGGTCTACAACTAATCCGTGCAAGCTTTGCTACTCTTTTCTTTACCTGGAATGGTGGGAGTCGTGGGGTGAGTGACTAGCTCAGTATGGAATTTATACTAAATACTATGCATGTGTAAAACTTATTTTACCTTTTCTTGAAAACCGTGAGTTTCGGGGAATCATGCACATTTTAATAAAACATTGAAATCATTTTCGTCTCAAGGATTGAGCCTCCGACGAGGTTTAAGAAAACATGGTTGTGTATATAGACAACTATAGGTTAAAATACTCTCATCGTGTTTTATTCCAAACTCGTGATCCGCGAAAAAGGAAGGTCACTCAAGGACTCTTCCAAACAAACACACAGAAAGGTGGTCATATCATGCAAGCAACACCTCATGAGCCCGGAGGAAGAAAAATGACGGCGATCCGTAGACCGGGCTCGTCACCCGGGTTGTTGTGGAAATTTCGCGACGACACGCCCGTAATAAAATACACTCTGATCAAGTTTAGAGATTTGCAACCCACGAAAGCAGTCAACACATTCCCAATGTCTCCTATTTCACACAGCGCGCAAACAAACCATCTCCACGCAGCAGGAGATGTTTCGAGGGTGTCCCCTTGATACTTTGACGTTCGCGACCGTTCAAAGTGTCAGGAGGATTCATCCCAAACAGGTTATAATCATCATATAATAACATGAAATCCAATGCACAAAAGTAAACGTGTAAAACTTTTGTACATATATAGTATAAAAAGCTGACGTGCTGTCGAACAGTCTCCGTCAGGTTTTTCAAGTGTGGTATTCCAGAAAATACAGTTTTATTTTTAAAACTATGCAATGCGATGCAAGCAACTAAGTATAAAGCCCCTACCTCGTGGGCGGTCATTTCTCGTATGCGAGGGAACAACCACCTCTAGAGTAGGCTTGAAGTCCTCAAACCTGTCCGAGCCTACAACACGTCAAATATAGAAAAACAATCTCATAAACACATGTTGAGAAATGATTGGGAGATCCTATACTGGATTTAAGTTTAACCTCTATTCTCATGCTTATTTTTGTAAACAAACTCATCTAAATCCACAACAGAATCTCCTAACTTCATCACTTAGTAATTATCCAAATTGTATCGAATATGTCTGTCGGTTCTTACTATGCACAATTCCTCAGGATTTCAACAATTATAATCAAAGAGTGACCAATGTTATAAATCCTTAGATGATATTAACCAAACATAATCCAACTTCAATCCTGAATCCTCAACAATCACCCATGAACTAATATCTGAAATAGAGAGCAAAAATGAGCAATCTGCTATTTGAAATCCCATTTAGAACATAAGCCAAAACTATAGCCCTCGATTTTTAACAAACAACATGTAGGAACTATACCCAACAGTAACCAAATGAAGAAAGTAAGTTCAATCAAGAAACCAACTCCCAACAATCCTCTTCAATGCAACCATAACCAAACTGCCAACAATTTAATAATTTTTCCTTTTTCTCTTACTTCAATATTATTTTATTCCAAGATTACCCCTTTCTAACACTAAGGCAGTGTACTTTGTCTTCTCCTTTCTCTACATTTTTGTTTCTTTCTTTTACTTTACTTTTTAATTCTACTCCAATTCCTTCTTCTTTTCTTAATCTAAATCTCCCTCTGAAACTCCAATTTCAATTCCAGTGGCGGGATTCCTTCCCTCCTCTACTTTCATTTCCTCATTAATAATAATAATAATGATAATAATAATATAATCCGTACTAAATATATATTACATATCATTAATTAAATTCATCTAGTTCATATTTAATTTTGATTTGCTCCAAACGCAATCAACAATGATCATTTAATTTTTGACTTCCTTTCTAAATTTATTTAATCACTAGTAATATCTAATTTCACCGATTTGACTAATTGATCAAAATTTCAGGTCGCTATGCGACAATTCAAGTCGATTTTCCAACATTAAGACCAAACATTAACACGAAAAATTTACGCCTGAAATTTACTCTTGAAAATTCTCGATTTTCACACCACTGCGGCGTGATCACAAATGCCGCAGCGGCGTGCTCACAAACTGCCGCGGCGTGATCACAAACCGCCGCGGCTTGTGACCAATACGCCGTGCATTTGGAGCGAAACGCCGCCGTTTGCTTATTGAAGCCATTGAAATTGTTGGACTGAATTCACCGTAGGTTCTCCATACACTTTTGTTTAATTATGTACTTAATGTAAGTCATACAGGATTTACTTTTCACTTATTCTCACCCCAATTTATAGAAATTTGCTAGAGTCTCTGTGAAACCCGAGAATTTTTAAGAGTAAATTCTACGTGTTAAATTTTCGCGTTGATATTTGGCCTTAATGTTGAAAAGTTTATCCAAATTGTTGCGTAATGAACGTGTGTGAAATTTTGGTGAATTAGTCAAATCAACGGAATCAAGAATTTCCAAACGGAAAATTTCTCTAAGAGATAGAATTGGAGAATTAAATTAAAGTTGTAAGTATCATTGGGTTAAATTGGAAATAGTTAAAGAGATTATATGATATGTGTATTTATTGTATATGTGTTATTACATTAATTTATTAAAGGAAATAGGTTGAATAGGAATGAAATTAAAAGAAAGTAAAGGGGATGGGAAAATAAGAGATGGGTCGCGGCTGGGTATTTATACAAGTCTTCCGCAACAATTTAATTAGCCTTGGGCTGGGCGATCGGGTCTTCTACGAAGATCGGGTTGTTTGGCTCGGCGTTTCTGTTTGGCCCCCTTTCGGGTCGTGACAGAAATTTTTGGTATCAGAGCTCAAGGTTCCACGATTTCCAAATAGTGATTGCTTGAGAAAAATTTTTGGGGTAAAATTTTGGACGAAGTTTACTGTGCATAAGAAGTTTCTAACCAAGTACAATTCTCTTATCAAAATATTGAGAATGTCGTCGAGAAGGACATCTCGTAGCTAATCGCAAGAGAGTAGTTCTGGTCTTATTGTAGCGATGATGTAGGCTTTGTAAAATTTAACTAGTGACAATTCTGCATAGGAACCTAATATGACGAAGATGATGTATTTCCTGGAGTTTGCTAGAATGAATTCTGTAATACTCTGATTTCTTGTATCGAAAGTTAAAGAGTAATTGGTAAATTGATTGGGTGTAATTTGAGTATTTGGATAATTGTTGAAGATAAAGTATAAATTGATAGAGAAAACGACTGGAGTGTGCTCGGATAACATGTGAGCACGTTAAAAGCAAAGTGAAGTTGTAAGGTATGCATTTTGTTGGTAATAGATGTGGTGAATATGAAAAATGTAATGTTAGTTAATTAATACTATGTCGGATGATTTTATATGACGTGAATGATTGTAATTCTTTGATAAAATTTATTGATGGATGTAACACATGATATATTATACTGGAACTTGTTGGAATTTAGTGCATGATATATAACTATAGCTTTTGGGGGAGTAAAGAAATAGAGGAGACTCTGCCCAAATTTTTATAAATGGGAAAAAAGAGAGTGGTTAAAAGTAATTTCGGACCCGTGTTTAAAGGTGGTGGAAACACAATGAGAGCAGAGAGTTGATTTTGGCAAATGGGGAAAAATTTTGAGACGCTCCAAATTTTGGGAATATTCCAAGTGGGGATTACTAGTCATTACTTGGAAAAATTGACGTTCGATTGGTGGAATGTCGTGAGGTCCAGTTATGATGTACAGTCGATAGAGTGGAAAGATTTTATCAAGGTATTTGGGGTATAGTATAGTAGTATTAGCCATTATGAGTCTATGGCATGAACCTTTTACAAGTTGACCTAGGGTTAGTGTTAGAGTTAGTGGAGAAGATGGAATCTTCGTTGATTTTTAGTACTCCTTTAGGTTTTCATAGTGGAGTAACATATGTGTGTGGAGCAGTCTATGTGGTAATCGACGACTGCAAGTTTTCTGTTAACTTGATTATATTATCGATGGATCAGTTTGATGTGATTCTGGATATGGATTGACTAAGGAAGTACCAAGCCATTGTAGAGTGTCATCTGAAAAATGTTACAGTTATTGCGAATGATGGGCAAGTTGTTGTCTATCGAGGTGGTCTTAGTATGGTGACAACTATCCCTATATTACTAGTTTGTCTGGTTAAGCGCAATGCATTAGAGCAGTGTGATAATCTCTGGTTGGTTGACGGCGATGGTGAGACCTTTGGGCATGATATGGATATCTCTGTATTCTAGATATATTTCTTGATGAGTTGTCAGAGTTGTCTCTGGACCGAGGGGTTGAGTTTCGCATTAGCTTAGCTCTAGGCGCTATATTAGTTGCAACTCTGGCATATGGAACGACTCTGCAGAGTTGAGTGAAATAAGGAAACAGTTGAAAGAATTGAGAGAAAGTGGATTCATCTGGGGGAGTATGTCCCTTTGGGGTGCTCCTGTGTTATTAACAAAGAAAGCCGATAGGACTTTGAGGCTTATTATTGATTATCAGAGATTGAGTCAAGTTACTTTGAAAAACAAGTATCCTTTAACTAGGGTCGATGACTTGTTTGACCAGTTTGGTGGTTCACAATATTTTTCCAATATTGAGTTGAGGTTCGGGTATCATCATATGAGAATTTGTGAATAGAATGTTTCAAAAACAGGTCTTCGGACGAGATATGGAAATTTGAGTTTCTAGTTCTACCCTTCAGTTTAACCAATAGTCTAGTCATTTATGGATCTAATGAATTGAGTTTTCAAGCCGTACTTAGATTAGTTCTTCGTGGTTTTTATAGAGGACATTCTGGTGTATTCGAGGTCTCAAAGTGAGCATAGGAAGCGTTTCAAAATTGTATTACAAACTCTAAGGAATGTAATTGTTTCGTTTGGGAATGGGGCCCCTACATTTTAGTTATTATGCGTTTGATTGTCCTTACTAGTGATTGTGAGGTTGAATACCAAGAATTGAATGATTACTGTCAAACCTAGATATTAAGACATTCGTGTAAGAACTGTTATTGCCTATTGGTTAGTGCCTATGTCCATATGTTGTTAATTCTGTGAAATTTCTTATTGATAGATGGAAACTCTGTGAATACTTGTTAGAGGGATTGTTGTAAGTTTAGGAATCTGTTTGATATTTATATCCTTTAAGTGGTTTATTGCCAGTATGTTTAGCTTAATGACCTAAATAATCACTTCACTAGTAAATGAGAAATCTGAATACATGTAAATTGATGGATTTTGGAGACTTTGAAAACTTATGAGCTAAGAAGGATCATTTTCTGTTTTTTAGATTAGTTCGAAATTTGTAAATGCTTAGATTTCTAGATTTTGGAGACTGTTTTTAGTTTAGTAATTGGCAAACTATTGTTAGAAGTTGGAGTCTCATGAACAAGGATAAATTAAAATTTGAATTTGGTCGAGGATTGGAAATCTGTGATGAATTAGTAATTAATTTAATGTTTTATGGCAACTTAGCAATCTGTATACGTGTTGAGGATATTGCCCATGTGATGTTAGAAGATGTCTGCCATGTGTAGATTATGGGTTTAGTAAACTATTTAGACAAATTTATGTTATAATTGTCATTAAGTAGGTGCAACCATTCCTAAAAATTTGTGTATACGCCATTGAATGAATACATTGTTCTGTTGACGGTTTTCATGATAGTTATGTGATTCAGCATATGCGGTCAGTTACTCTTGAGGACGTGTTTTATTATTGATGATAGGATATGATCTGTTAAGAATAAAGATATGTTGATATGTTTTGTTTATCTTGAGGATTGATAACTTGTTTACTGGTTGAACGGTTTGGATATTCTAGTTATAGGTTTGAGATTGTGACTAAAAGGTTTGGATATGCTAGTTATAGGTTTGAGATTGTGTTAACTAATTATATAATGCCCGAGGAATTGTTATATTACTTCGACGTGTTGTTTGATAGTCGATGTTTCTTGTTCTTGGACTCTGAGGATGTGTTGTATGGCTTGATAAGCTGTTTGATAGAATATGTTCCTTTACTTGAGAGTCTCGAGGTTATGTTTACTATGATGCTGAATTAAGAAATTTATAAATAAAGATGAATCATTTCGTTTTATTGATGCGATTAGAATCTGACAAGGTTAGAAAATTTAAGTTCTTAAAATTTGGAAACTGTTTGGGCTTGAAGGTTGGATTTTGAGTTAAGGAATTTTATTGGACATAGAATTTATAGATGTTGTTAATTTCTCTATAGCTTCTAAGTTGGAATCGCAATCGGATTGTATTTGTAAAGAGAGAATAGAAATTAGAAATGTTTGAATAAAGATAATTTAGGAGACCACAGATAAGATACGAATAATTCGGGATAGAATTAGGATTGTGCAAAGTAGGCAAAAGAGCTAGGCTAACTTGAAGAGGCGTGAGATTGAGTTCGATGAGGATTTGTTTTCCTTAAGGTATGCCCGAGGTGGGGTATTAGCTGATTTGAGGTTAAAGGAAAGTTAGACCCGAGATATATTGGCATAGTTCGGATTGTTGAGAGGATTGGAAGGTTGAAGCCGACATGATGAA
Source organism: Begonia loranthoides (assembly GCA_022433065.1). Classification (NCBI taxonomy): domain Eukaryota; kingdom Viridiplantae; phylum Streptophyta; class Magnoliopsida; order Cucurbitales; family Begoniaceae; genus Begonia; species Begonia loranthoides. Next base: position 29,717,929 of record CM039474.1, on the reverse strand, counting down.
GAAGTATCCATATCCCTTTTGATGTATTATGAGTTTTATTTTAAATTTCGGGACGAAATTTCTTTTAAGGAGGTTAAGATATGAAACCCGAGAATTTTTAAGAGTAAATTCTACGTGTTAAATTTTCGCGTTGATATTTGGCCTTAATGTTGAAAAGTTTATCCAAATTATCGTGTAATGAACGTGTGTGAAATTCTGGTGAATTAGTCAAATCAACGGAATCAAGAATTTCCAAACGAAAAATTTCTCTAAGAGATAGAATTGGAGAATTAAATTAAAGTTGTAAGTATCATTGGGTTAAATTGAAAATAGTTAAAGAGATTATATAATATGTGTATTTATTGTATATGTGTTATTACATTAATTTATTAAAGGAAATAGGTTGAATAGGAATGAAATTAAAAGAAAGTAAAGGGGATGGGAAAATAAGAGATGGGTCGCAGCTGAGTATTTATACAAGTCTTCCGCACAAATTTAATTAGCCTTGGGCTGGGTAATCGGGTCTTTTACGAAGATCGGGTTGTTTGGCCCGGCGTTTCTGTCTGGCCCCCCTTGGGGTCGTGACAGTCTCTCTGGTTTTTTACTCCCCCAAAGCTATGCTCATACATCTTGCACAAAAAATCTCAAGGCAGTTCCAGTATATATAAACAAATTAAACTAAACATAAATTACGACAAAGCACGTACAACGTAAATGTACACAAATTCAACTAAACATATATTACAAAGTCAATGTAAACAAATTACAACATAGTGTACATAAACAGAAAGTTCTATGCCGCCTGCTTTCCGATCCGTTTCGGCCGCAAATCCTTGACCGCAAAAGATAATTGCGGGTCAAGGAATACATGTTGAGCTAGCTGGAACAATGGACCCTCATACTGAAAGGTTGCTTCGTCGTGCACGTGAAATTGTTCTGGAATAGTGCACTGTCGTATCACCCTCTTCCCCTCACTCGTACATCGCAAGACGCCGTATGGACTGCAATGCAAAGAGAACAATTGCCATAAGGGAAAATATGTAGAAAACAATATTAAGAATTTACACAAAGGAAAATACATACCGTTGTTTGTCAGTGGGAGCTACGATCATGGAAATTGATTCCGGCAGCAATCGCTGGTAAGCATATTGAGTGTGCAGGTCAACGGAGGACATAAAACAATCATGCTTCGGGTGGGTCTGCAAGGTAAACACCGCATTAGATGATCTCAGTAAACATGAACAACAACCCAGAGAAGTGAGATTGTTACTTACGTGAATCCACCCTAATGAGATTAGACCATTTTCCTGATGAAACTCCAATACGGCTGCGTCGTTCACCGAATTGCACTGCATATAAGGTCAGATGAGTACGAAGATAAAATGTTATTCACTGACATACAAACAAGGTTTCTCACCGTATCTGACGTCCTGACTTGGTCAGGGAAGATGAGATGAGTGACGACGTAGGCATTGTCCTCCAACTTTCCCCCCAGAACTGCGCACGTCTCTATGTTCTTCACAATATTTGCTTGGACATACTTCTTGAACATGGTCATCAAATCATGAGCCTGCAAAAAAAATGTCAAAATGCCATCAGAGTAACAAAGCATGAACATGACCAAACACACATATATAACCAAATGAAAGACGTACCACGCACACAGTTCTAAGGAGCAAACCCTCAACTGGCTCGGCAGGCACGGCTGGAGGAGCAGGTTGGCAGCTTACGGCACCGATGCTGCAAATGTACAACGCGTAATTACGTCAAACACAAACAAAGTAAATACTAGACTTTGCGTACAAAGTAAATCACTTACGAGCGATATGTGGCAGTTGTTGCTTCAGAGGACGATGACGCGGATGCCATCCAGGCTGCTCACCTCTCACATCGCTGAAGTGCTGCCACCACCTCACGGTGCCAATCTGTTGCTTGCATATGCCGCTCTTGTGCAATGCGATGTCTCTCTTCTGCGAGGGTCACTGCTTGCATATGCCACTCTTGGGCCATTCGATGTCTCTCAGCTGCGAGATCATCCCCTCTTTGTATTTGGATTTGTTGCATTTGGAGGTGCTCCTCCGTCATTTGCATTCTGGTCTCCATCCTGCTCATCCAGTCAGACGTCTCATCAGGCCTTGGAGTAAAGTGAGATGACTAAGGAGGAGGCCGCTGTTCATGCGAGAGGGCTGAAGGCTGAAGCTCTGAGGGGGGTGGACGTGTTGCTTGCTTCCTGGACTTGCGCAGCCATTCCTCTCTAACGTTCGTGAACCCCATTCGGTCCACTTTTGCTTTATCGTAAACGTGTAAGGGCAACTCGTCAATTCTCGGCTCTTTCTGGGAAATGGGCACTCCATAGTGATCAACGATGGTCTGTATCAGCCAATTGTACAGGAGGTTCTTCAATGGGTTGTTCAGCATTTCATTCATGTGGCTGAGGATGATAAATCCAATGTCCACCTTTTTTCCGGTGAACATCTTCTCTAGCATATAAAGATCCATGCAACTAACATGGTCTCAATGCCCATCCCGAGACAAAATCCTGTATGTGATTTTGAGGTGGATCAATCTGGCTATGACATTCAGCTCCTTGCCCTTTGGCTTATGGGACTCAGCAACCTCGGGATCCAAGTGCAACAATTTAAGCACCGTTAACCCTTCTCCTCAGTTGACAAATGGTGGATCCCGAGACACATGATAATATTCTTCGCTAGGCCAGTCAAGTACACATCCAAGAATTATATTTACGTCTTCGGGAGTGAGCCTAAACTCCCGTCCAAAAACGTACATCCTCAACTCTAATTGTTCGGTTGACATTTTCAAATTTGCATAGAACAATCTTATCACTCTCTCACAATAACTGCCCCTCAGTTGGCACAACCCGGCTAATCCAGCATCTTCCAACAGTTGTTTAATTCCCATTTCAGCTAATGAGTCCAAATCAACTATTTTCGAGACAATAATTGCACGGTTTTGAATATCATTTTCATGCCGTGATTTGCAATTCGATGACCTGAATAATCTGGACCTCCGCCCCCCTGTCACAGGTTCATACCGGAAAATTGACCCTCCGGCTTCTCCTTCTTCTTCTTGCTCGGGTTCAGCTTCAAATTGCCACTGTCCAGCGGTTTCTACAGCGTCAGCGGTGTCTTCGTGTGGCACTACCGCGGGTTGCTCATGGTACGACATCACTGGTTGCTCATAGTAAGACGTTGCGGGTTCCTCATCATAGGACGCCCCGGGTTGCACATCGTAGGACGCCGCGAGTTGCACAGATATCCTCATTGCCTTCCCACGCTTGCTCACCAATTTCTTTGATCGCTCATACTTCCTCATTTTCGGTGTTTGATCGCGGTGAAAATAGTTTACCGAGAGGTTTCAGTGCTTTTTCGCGTTGCAAATGGGTGAAAATGGCGAACCTTAGCCTTTTGGTGGTTATGTATACCGTGATTAAATTTGGAACGCCATGGGGGTGTCCTGGGATGCCGCGACGGTGTCTCGAGACGCCGCAGCCACATCTAGGCCAAAATTTGGCTACTTTTCTTCGCAACACATGACGCCGCGGCGGCGTCCAGGCCAAAATTTAACTGCTTTTCTTCGCAAAGACACCACGACGTGCTTAATAAAAGTAAACATAACAGCGATGTTGAATTTGTTTTTTTCCTATACGTCCGTGGTTAGTTTATTCAAAATAAACCACGATGGTTGGTTTGTCACCAACAGTAAACTACGATAGTTGATTTGTCATTTTTCCCTAAATTATTTATGTACATCAGCGAATAAACAGTAGAACCAAAGTCCCTAATTTGACAATATAAAACGACAACTGAAGGAAGAAAAAAAGAGAAAACAGTGTCACCCCATTTGGGCTATAAGCACGTTGATACACATTTTCCAATGTTTTGTCTCTATTTTTACACGCTAAGTTTATCACCCACATGTCGAATTTCACACCACCCATTTTTCTCGCTAAAAGATTTGGTATTACAATGATAGTGTACAGAACAAGATGAGAAAATTACAATGACAGCTATGGCTACGATGCCCTACTAAAAATGATCAATGAATTCGATCCTGGAGTGGAAGTTAAGTTCTCAGACGACATAAGTCGGCCTTACTCGTCGACCATCCCTGTTATTAAGTTCATCCCAACTAATCTCTTGAGCACACTCCCCACAAACAGCATGTGAGCCAACTTTAGTGCCCTGACTTCTCAAGGTTAGCATATGTGAAAGGATTGTGCATTTCCTCTGGAAAAAACGATTTCTTGGCCTTGATTCTGCAACCATATAAACCTCCTCTGCATATGTAACATCTTGCTTTTGCTCAGTTGCAACATTTCCCACAGGAACTTTCTGCTGTTCTTCCCATTCCAATGTCTTTTGATATACTTCCCAGGCCTTATCTTGCTCTTCTTTTGATAGTTTTTCTTCTTCATTTTCCTGTAGTAGAGTTTCGTGTTCATGGTAATTGATAATCCACCTATGATAATTGAAATAGAAGATGGATCAGAAATTTATTTTGCCCAATAAATTGCCTGAATAAAATAACGAAATACAAGAACTGCCGCTTTTTTAAAAGAGAAATTGCGGATCTCTCAATTTCACAACCTCGTGGTAATACAACTACCTGCATCAGTGTTTGTACACGGAAAAAAATAACTACTAAATATAAACAAATACAATGCCAGAACAAAGTATTAGATAGCACCATGATGGATTTGAAGCCAGAACAAGTAAAAAAAAAAAAATTAACTCTTCCAACGCGAGATGCTATCTTATAAAAGAAGATTGTAACAGCTTACACTGTCAAGGTCATATCATTAGATAACGATTGTAGTAAAAGTTATGAAGTCTATTGTCACAGATGCTAGACAATTGAGCATAAACCATACCCAACGCATAAAACCTCCACAATTTTTCAATTAAAACACATATGGTCACTGTGCGGAAGTAAATGTATTTAGTTTCCTATAAATAATTTGAACTTTATGCAAGTTCGACATAGTTACAAATATGTTTCCGCAACAAATTCATGACTCCCAAACAGTTTTATTCAGTTCTATAACTTCCGTACATGTGCCATTATTTGATTGATTGCTTCAACAGAGCGTACATGTCAAATTTTGAAATTTAAACTAGTAAAAAAATAAATAAACAATAGTAATAAACTAATTGATTCCCTGTGGCAAGAAAGTCACAAATGAGTAGGTATTAGGATCTAAATTTGATCATTGAACTGCTATCCATCTAACGTGGATATGGTTCCTCTTGGTATTAGTTTCCATATAGCAAGGAATTAAAATGTGTAGATACGAAATATTAGGAGAATACCTAGGTTGGTGTTTGCTAAGTAAACTGTCCATCAACCTGTCAGAAGGGCAGCTTCCTTTAGAAAGAGGCTCCTCCTGCTTCGCCAAATTTCCACAAGGGTCAGTAATATTCTGATTGCACCCATGCCCATCCCCTTGGCTCAACTCAGATGCATCTAAGTTTTCTTCATCACCAAATTCAAAAAGGTGTGACATTTCTTCTTTTGAAATTGTTCTATGTACTTGTTGTCGATCAACGACTCTTGCTGCCAGCCCCTCCTTTGTCACCTACTCAATTTTGTATTTACATGAATGCAGCATTCAACAAGAAATAGAAGAAGGATTTTTTTCCAATTACCTGTCGCTTATAAATTTTTTCTTCCATTGTACCATGTGCCAACAATCGATAAACAAACACAGGTTTTCTTTGGCCATACCTGCAATATTCAATAAGAATTTAATGGAAAAAAAATATATCAAAGGATCACTAGTGCGTTTCGAGTGGTTTCAATTGAAACTGTTATCTCCAAAGTAATTTTAAGAAAATTGGACATTTCAATCAGCGTGCATGAAATTAAAGGCTCAGTTTTTCATTAAATAAAAGCAAAAAACTCCAAGAATCCTCCCTCAACCAGTTCATTAAGGTCTCAGTCAAGAGAAAATACCGACATTGGCATGTAAAATTCTAAAAATGTATATTGTAGGAGGCACATTTCTCTTTGCTTGTTTAATGCTAACCATACACAATGTGTAACAAAACATGAGACATGATTTTAATGAAGGAAAAAAGGAAAATTCTTTCTCTTTATCAATCATTTAATGCTTTCCCCTAAATAAAAATTCGTCCAACTTATTCCATCAATTCCCCTACTTCCTCAAACCATCCAGAAATTTAAAAACAAAAAAAACAATGCCCAGTTCTGTAACAAACTTTTGCCCTTTTAATTAATTAGACAATAAGATTTCATGAGTCAATATATTTTACCCACACTTTTGAATATTGCACACAGTACTTTTTTATTTATTTTGCGACAAATAACTCTAGCCCCCTACTTTGTTTTTTTGCTCGAAAATAACATAGGTCTTTCATCTCTAAAGAAACCTAGCATGTACTTTTAAATCAAGGACTTCTAAAATTTATTAGATGGTTAAAGACATTCTTGCCCGTATCTCCTACATTAAAACAAAAGAAACAAGAAGACTAATGACATTGAAGAAAACAAAAAACCAAGCAAAGTGAAGCGGGAGAAGCTTCAACTTTGTGAAACAGTTGACTCCAGCAACCAAGATACAACAAGCGTCGAGTGTTTTTCTTTCATAAAAAGATTTCTACCAATTCAAATATTGATCAGATTCTTGATTCTTGGTGATAGCCAAGACATGTCATTTGGAAAAACAGCCATCCGTCTTGACAATCATTGAGGTCCATAAGTGAACTTTGTTCTCGATGAGTATTAATACTTGGGTTTTCATAAACAAACTGAGACATTAAATTTTGATTTTGATTTTTTTTTTTTTGCATTCATCTTTTGTTTTTCCTAAACATAAAATGAACACAATATTTGCTCAATTAACCATGCTTACAAAATATTAAACAAAGAAATTTAAGTTGAGGTGCAAGAGGAATAAAGGTTCTTTTGCTCTTTACTCTCAAGCATCTCTCTGTTTTCCTCTGTCCTGTCTTCTTTAAAAAAAGGTTCTAATTTCTCCAGAGAATGAACTTGGTTGTTAGTTTTTGGAAAAAAATGTTTTTCCTTACTGTGGGTGCTATTTGGCATTTCCCAATAGGAAGAGCTTATTGTTTCTTTCTCTTGTTCTGTAATATTTAGAGGATCCCCCTTCTTTAGTATTCTAAGCAACAACCGTATCCATCTTAAAATTGCTTTCTTGTCAGCCAAATAAATATCCCTTGTAGTTCAAGAAAAACACAGAAACCGAGTTTAAAATTATATATAAAATATCTCCCTTCTTGTTCATTTAAGAAGTTTACCTCCATGCTCGATATATAGCTTGAATATCATAAGTTGGATTCCAAGAACCGTCCACAATGATCACACGATTAGCTGAATGGAGATTGATACCAAGTGATCCAGCTCTTGTAGATATCAGAGTGCACTTTACTCTTTCATTTAAGGGTTCATTAAACCTCTCAACAAGTCTTTGCCTCTCGGAACTCTCAGTTCTTCCATCAAGTCTTCAAATAGAAAAACAACATCAGTCAGTAAATAATATAACACAAATTTGTGAAAACATAATAAAATCGTGATTTGTATTTCATGTCCTTCCACTAGACGTTCTTTTATTCCATTTTTTATAATATCTTGTATCAATGTTCATAATGTTTCTTATATAAAATAAGTAATTAATATAACATTAACAACTGGTGATGGAGATGGAGATGGAGAGTATAAAAAAAATATAAACAGTTTTCTTCTTCAGTGCATGAAGTAAAATTAGCAACTGGAATAGGGAGAAAATTTTAGCTCTGATCAGTCATGAAATTTCCTACCTATACCAGTCTTTTCCCTTCTTCCAGCGTTTTCCACTCTGTCCTTGTCGGGGTAGTCTTGAAAGATACAGCTCAATCAGGTCAAGAGTAGGAATACTCTGACTAAAAACCAATGCCTTGTCACCCAAATCAGAACACATGATTATGATCTCTAGCAACAAAACCATTTTGCCACTATAATCAAGCTCTTTAAAATTATTTTCATGAAGCAGACCATTCCACCAATCCTGGAAAGAATGCACCATAGGTAGGAAAATAATCAGAGTATGGAAAATGAAAGTTAATATACTCCAAGAAGTTTACACATCACCACATTCTTTTTTTTTTTCTTTTGAGTGATAGGAATGAGATTATGCTTAATGAGGGCACGAATCAGCTTATCCTTAATGAAATTCTCTAAAATAATGTTAGAAACCCTGAGAAAGGAAAAATATGCAAGTATATACCATATACGAAACTAAAATACCTTTCGGAAAAAGCCTTCACCATTTTTACTCTGGAATGTATCGTACACATTCCTTGGCTTCTCTGTGAGGTATAAAACATAGGAGATTTGTGTTTAGAAGGATACGTAAGTTGAAACAACCCTCAAAAAAGAATTAGAATTTTACAAATCCTTTTTTATAAGAAACGAATTATATTAAAAAAGAAAGAAGAACAAGACAAGGAGGAGGCATTTTCATTATTTCCTCAATTACAAATATTTAAATCAGCAACCAGAGTTAGAATAGGTTTTCTAATGCGGAGGACTATAACAAAACCATGTTCGTGCAATCATAGGGTAACGACAGTTTCAAGATATGGGTACAACTCCATTGGTTTGAAACATGAATGACGAAAACAAAGATTATACATTGGATAACAACGTCCAGAGTGGAGATCATGTCTTTAAATAATTAAATAATCTTTTGCTTGACACTACCAAGTACCATGGTTTGTGAGAACAAGTGTCAGAGGAAGCTACAAAAAGAGAACTGAGCACATGAATCCAACGTCATACTTCTTCAAAGAAGTATGACCACCATGGAGGTCGACGATTTTTCCAACCTTAATGCCATTATCTCTTCTTTTTCCTTTCAGTTGATATTGTTGACCCCCAAGTCACTTTCAACAAATTTTCCTTTTTATAAATCTCTCTAAAAGAATATTGCCACAAAAATTTCAAGTATTTGCTTGGATCTTCCTAAAAGGAGGGCTATAAATGAGCAACCAAATTTAGAAGAGAATGTCTATATCACTATTGATATGACAAAACCAACTACCACATTATGGTTTGATGGACATTTCGTATCGCTCCTAAGTATGAGGTTGGACTGCATTATGATTTCGCTGGCTTTCTCAACAATGACTTTGGTAAGGAAGAAACACACAAAATTGAAGTTTATCGGCAAATTGGGTATTTTGACAACTTTATGGATTACTTGGCTTCATCGTAACAATGCAATCTTTAAGAACAAACCACCAAAGACAGATATTTAGGAAAATAGTTGTACATTAATCGTAACTTTAACGGTTTATTTGGGTGGAGTCTTGTCCATTCTTCTGTTTCGTACATTCTTTCTCTTAATAGAAATTGCTTCCTATCATGTCCAAAGAGGCATTGTTACACACGCTTCAAGGCTTATAATGAAACTAGTATCCATATTATGTAATTGTGCTCCTTCTCATTTTTCAATCGACTTCAAAGATATTCATGATGATATTGAGAGTTTCATCAGTTATTACAGAGGAAATGCATAAGATGATGAAACTAATTTGAAGAATCACTATTTAAGTTATCTTTAAGGCTACTTGGCTCAATTGCAATAAGATTATATTAGAGGATATATCGACAAATATTGACTTATGGTAAAAGGTAAAATTTTATTGTCATTAAGCATGCTTATAGCTCAAAGCATTTTACTATCCTATCTATCCTCTTACTTTAGTTCTTTCTAATTAATGAGAAATTGTTGCTTATTCGTTTTTATTAGAATTTTGCTTCGGAGTGGCTATCTAAATATTTATATATCTTTTCTTATAAAAAATTATTTTCTTAAAAGAAATCCACGTCATATGAACTTCTCGTAAAATGAAAACTTAGATGTTTGTTACATTCCCCTAGGCTAACTTTAACAAAGTGATGTTGTAGCTATTAATGTGAAAGAAGAGAAGTTTGACTAATTAGCCGCCTTCGAATTTTTTGGTTAACCACTTAGCGGAAATGCACTCTCTAGTAGCTTGTGGGACCGAACATTCAAAAGGTAAGAACTGACTAGATGGATGGAAAAAATTTGTTTCTTGCGAAGGGTTAAACTCACTTTTATCCATTCAATCCTTGATGGTATTATCTTTTGTTTTTAAGTTGTCAAACATAGTTGCCATGTCGATGAACAAAGTGATGAAAGACTTTCTAGGAAGGTCATGTGAAGATAGAAGAAATTGCACCTAGTTTGGTGGGATACCGTGGTTATTCACAAAGCCAAAGGAGGTCTAGGTATTCGCAATTTCCAAGCTAGAAATAGAGCATTGTTGGAAAAATGGTTGTCGAGATTTTCTATGGAAATTGATGCTTTTACAGCACGATGATGTCTAAAGCATATAGAACAATGAATTTTAGTTGGGTAACCAATACAAAAAATCAAGCCTTCTTTCATGATTTGTGGAATCACATTTCTCTTTATCTATCTTTTTTCCAAGAATGTATTCTTTCAAAATAGGGGATGAGGCCATAGTTCACTTTTGGGAGGAGCATTGGATTGATGGCATTGCACTATGTTTCAAATATCCTTACATTTATCACATCTCTTACAGCAATTTGTAATTTGGAGCATCGAACAATGTAAGTGTGAAATTTGAACTTTTGACGACCGTTGAACCATTTAGTGATGGGTGAATTGTCAAGTTTGCTAAATGATATTACTTTGATTACTCTAAGAGCAAAAGGAGTAGACATGCAGGTTGAACACTCTCCTTCTGCGATGTCCTCATCAAGCTCGTTCTTCTCAACACTCACTCAGATACCACATGATCCTCTTACAGAAACCTAGTCAGCTAAAAGGAATATCGTCTAAACTTCAAGTGTTTGTGTGGCTCTTTAAGTATAGGGAAAATCTACATAAATGACCAAATTGAAAGTAAGAACTTGCATATTATGCCATCTCCAAATTGTTGACTCTTCTGCAAAGGCCAAGAAGAAACTAGCTTCCATCTTGTTTTTCAATATGAGTTCAGCATAGATATTTAAAGGTGATCTTCTCACTTTTTAAGCTGCTCTGGGCAGTACAATTGTACATTTTGAGCTCTCTGGACTATGCTTTTGGATAGAAAGCAAAGAATAAGAAGCTGCTTTGGTTTGGATTCATTGCAACAACATTGATCCTTTGGCCACAGCCCAACCCGATCATCTTCAAAGACATGACATCAAATAATAGGGTGGTGTATGAAAGCATCAACTTCATTATTAGAAAATTTAAGGGAAATTAACAAAACAAACCCTATAGTTTGTCTTCCGCAACAAACCCTATGGGAAATGAATGACGCAAATCTTCCCCTTACGTTTTTCGTAAAAAAAATAGAGGCAAACGCTGCAACCAAGTTAACGTCAAGGCCCGTCCAAGGATCAACAACGGACGTCCTTCAACCACGAGGGACGTCCAAGGCTGATCCAGATTTTCTCGAAAGTAGTACGAATGTTCGTTTCGAATGGTCGTTCTTCCCCTTTGTTGTCGGGAGAGTATCTGACTAAGAGAGAGACATCGTGATAGGAAAGCGCTGGCAGATGAAGCTTCATGGCTGTTAGATGAAGGGACAGATATCTCTCCATGAAGATGGAAGGTCAAGATAGACCAAAGGCACTAGTGGACATTATGTCGAAAGGGGTCATATGCAAGACACACTATTTTAAATGGGAGCAGAGTCGTAGACAAAAGTTGTTGGGCGTTGGATGAACGACTCAGACGTCCTTCAGAGTTAGGGGATGTCCATCGCTGGAAATAGACGTTCAGGATAGATTATTGAAAAACAACGTTGTCCCTAGCTTAAAACGGATGTCCCTCACTTAAAACGGGAGTTCCTCAACTTATGACGGACATCACTAAGCCACAACGAACGTCATTCAGCTTAAAACGGACATCCCACAGTTTACGATGGACATTGAGGATGGATTATTAAAAAATGACGCCATCCCCAACTTAAAACAAGCGTCCCTCATCTAACTACGAGCATCCCTCACTTAAAATGGACGTCCCTTAACTTACAGATGTTTCTAAACCTACAACGAACATCCCTCAACTAAAAATGAACATCCCTCAGCTTATGAATGACGTCCATGAGCTTAAACTATAAATTTTAAGAGAAATTGCTAGGAGAAGGATCATTTGAGCTTTTCCATAAATCTTATTTCGCAATTGAAACTAAGTTTCAAGTCTCACCCTTGTTTCATTTATGGTAGTAGCGTAGCATATCCGACGGATAATCTTTAGTAATTTTTAAAAAAAACTCAAAAAATCTATGGTTGATCCTTGAACGGCCGTTGGAGGTGTAGGTGACGTCCATAGCGTTTTCTAAGCGGAAAACGTGATAGGAACGTTTACATTGTTCATTTCTCATAGTTCGAAGTTTTAGTAGTTTGCAAAAATTCTTCAAGATTTGCCTTGTTACAGAGGCCAAACTATAGGGTCTATTTTGTTAATTTCCCAAAATTTAATAACTCAATATTTTAAAAATTTCTAATTTGCTATGATCATTTCCAATTGGATCAACATACCATGTTGCCAGTATGATTTTGAGAGAATCACAACTCTAGTATATTCTAATTCTTTATAATAAAATATTTGTTTCTTAAAAAATATATATGCATAACATTCTTTAGTCACATATACCCTAATAAAGTCTCAATTTCCATTGCTTGAGAAGATACACATTAGTCTTCTGTGAGATAAGGTGATGGTTATTTGTTGTCAAATACACTCAAGCACCAAATACTTGTACTAAGTCCTAATAATCCTCATCCATTGTAAGAAAATTTGTCAAGACAAAAGATCTCTATATTAATTTGCGGGAGAAAAACATCTGTCCCTTCCTAATTTCTTGAAGGAAAAAAAAAAGCTCTTAACTGATGGCAGAGAATGTACAATAGCAACAAAGATTTAACTTATATTCAAGTGACAATCTGACATTGCAAAGTAATAAATCAAAATGGTAAGATAAGAAAACTACCTCGGACAGCTGTATTAAAATCATTATTGTCATCACTGGAACAGTCATCCGGAAGAAAATTCTCCAAGGCATCATCACGCCTTGCATTGTCTTCTTTCGTGATTTGCAAGATCCCAGGATGATTCCATATCTAATGTTTACAATAGAATTTTTAATTTAAAAGCCAAATGGACACAGATGTAATAAAAATAAAGATGCAATTCTAATAGAGAAAAAAAGATTTGAGGTTCAACAGTTTACAATCATTTATTATGCTACTGCCATTTGAAGAAAAGAATGCCGAATATAATGTGATGGAAACTAAAATAGAAAAAAAGTGAGATAAAAATACAAAAAAGAATCTGAAAAAATACAATTGTTCTTTAGGATCCTGATAAAGGAGAAGTTTTACTGGGTGACCAAATCCAAAACAAAATCCTTTATTGGCACACCCAACATATTGTTAACCTTTTAACCTTCAATGCCACATATGCGTGCCACAAGTTTTTTGAATTCTGTTTTTAGGTCATAAGGAACTAAAAAGAAGATGAAACTCTTTTAAAAAATGAAAGTCTAGCTACTCTTTGGATTATTTGGCTTCACCTGAATGCTATATTTTTGAAGATGTGGAATGATTTAATGGCCTTTTTTGAGATAATATACATTATTCATTGCAAAATGGGCACATTCCAACTGAATGGACACAAGAACTTCAAAATGTAATTTTTTTTTATCCATAGCAGGAATTTGTAATTCCTCTTTTCTTTTACATTTTAGACTTTTAGATAATTTGTAATTAATAAAAAAAAAAAGAAAATTAACAAAACAAACTCTATAGTTTGGAATCTGTTACACGGCAATCTTTGAAGAAATTTTACAAACAATTAAAATCTTAAACTATGAAAAAAGAACGAAACAAACCTCGCAGTCACGTTTTCCGTCAATATAAATGTCTCTCAATACTAAACAACATCGTCTCTCAACATTAATGAACGTCTCCTAGTATCAATGGATGTCCCTCAATAAAGGGATGTCCGTTCTAGGACGAAAGACGTTCGTCTTAAGTTGTGGGACGTCAGTTGTGGAACGAGGGACGTCCGTTTTAAGTCGAGGGACATCCGTTTTAAGTCGAGGGATGTCCGTTGTGAGACGAGGGCCGTACGTTGTGGGACGAGGGACGTTCGTTGTGAGACGAGGAACGTCCGTTGTGGGATAAGGGATGTCTGTCTTAAGTCGAGGGTCTTCCCACTATTTCATCCCAGCCGTTCATCTCTCACGTCGGACATCCATCTTCTGTATCGAACGTCCCTTAATTTAATTTAATAATCATTTTCTTTTCTTCCTTTATCATTTTCCATCCAATCGTATGTTATTCCTCTATGTCTACCAACCACCTTATTTCGGCCTGAGCTCCTTCTACTACGATTCTTCTCTTTTAATCCATATTTTCCATATTTATTATCTAAGTGTTCACCTTGTCGCTGATTTTTTTGCCAATCATTTGGAATCAAAGCTATTCCGATTCATATAATTTGGTATCGGAGTTAATCTGATTCCTATCAAACGTTCGTCTCCTCATGGATCAGCCTTGAGTGTCCCTCTTCGTTGAAGGACGTCCAAGGTTGATCCGTGGACGTCCGTTGGAGGTTTAGGTGACGTCTTTGGCACTTGCCTCAGTGTTTTTTGCCTTCTTCATTTCCCATAGTTTGAAGATTTAGTCATTCGTGAAATTTCTTTAAGGTTTACCTTGTCGCTGATCTCAAACTATATAGTTTGTTTTGTTAATTTCCCTAAAAAAAATTAAGCGCATAATTTATAATTACTAAAAACCTTTAACCAAAAATTTTCTTTATTGTTAAAAAGAGGTGGATTAAAAACAGAAAACTATACAAAAAGAGAGCAAACAAAATGCACTCACTCCCCATTCAACTTTACTTCAACAACATAATTTTGATAGCACATTTAGCCTATGAAACTAACACTTAACAAGTCTTTGGGAACACTCCCCCATTCAACTTGACTTCAACAACACAATTTTGATAGTGCATTTAGCCCATGAAACTATCACTTACACCAACAAGTCTTTGTGAATCCATGGGAAAGTGAAATATCCGGGGGTGACTAAATTTAGTAGGAAAAAAAATCACATTCTTGATAAGATAGCGGATGGCTTTAACATCACAAATTCTTTTCTTGTGTTTTTTTTTAGGAAACAATATTATGTATCTGTAAAATACAAAAAATCCTTCTAGTGTAAAGCGATAAAAAAGGAATATTTCAATACAATAAGTGTTCTGTAGTACATGATCCTTGGCCAATAAAAAAAAATCTAATATCATCCTGTAAACACTACTATTCAGCAAATTTTCCTAAAAAGAATATACTTGCAAATTTTTCATAAATACAGCTCAAGACATATATAGTAATAGCGACAAGAAAGAGAGGATAGGACAATATTTTCAATCATCAAAGCTAGGCAAGTTACAAATAACCTTGTAATTAAATATAAAAAACAAATGGACACCACCAAAGCGATTAATGATTACAGCCATCAAACAATAAAACCTAACATCATTGCTGACAAAACCTAGGTAAGAATTTCGTTTTTAAAATCCTATCATTTCTTTGGATGTAACTTTTGGTAGAAATCGTAGCTTCACAAACATCAGTTGGTAGTATAGAACGAGGTCTGATAGCTCTCGATCAATCTTGGTTGTGCAATGAAGCTCATCGTCAGGAAAGTCTTTGTATTTATTCGTACTGCTCTGAATTTCTATAACAAGAAAGAGAAATACAAATGCTATCTCTTCCCCCCAAGACTTTGAGAGTCTAGATTCTCTCTGTTTTAGAACTGATCACTTATTTTTCATACCCTTCCCTTCCTGCAGTCGTATATATTGGACTCTTCAATTTCACAAAACCAACTATTACAGTTGGAACTTCCTACACTAACAGTTTTAGTAGTTCTAGAAACTGACATAATAACCAACACCTAACCTTCTCCCTCAACCGCAGCAGCTTTACACACTTTCTTCTTTCTACTACAAGTCAACCTTATTGGTGGCTTATCAAGGTCCTGTATTCAAGTTTCCTTGGGTGCATCCATGAATGGATTGTGCTAAATTGTGGAGAAGGAAAAAGGAGAATCACTTAGACATGGTGTGGACCCCACTTGTAAGGGAATTGTTCTTAACAGACACCTAAACTAGTTGGACTCGGGTAGTTTGCTCCTATGTCTAGTGATGATTGATAAATATTAAAAAGTAAAGTATTTGTCGATACCACTAGTTGCAAACTTTGGAAGAAAGGGTGGCAACTGCTCACGACATTGTTAGAACCATTGCCTAACAATTAGTAACAACAAAAAATATCCACACAATTTCAACACCGGGTGATGGAAAATTGTAGTTAAAAATAACAAATAGAAACATTGAATTAGGTGGAAATAGGATGTATGTCATTATAAATTAGTAGGGAGAATTCGACAGTATAATAGTTTCTAACCTAGTTCCTTTTGTAAGTGATCTATCCGTAGGTTAACAAATGTCTTCAATCTAATTTTGGCATCTTCCTTTTCTCATTGAAGAGGAATCAAATCCATTTTTCCTGCTCAACAAACAAAATTAATACTTCTCTTTACAAGAAAAAAGATATAAAGTTAACTTGATCTTGTATACTTCACGTTGTACAAAAAATGCTACTCTTCATTACTACTTTACACTTCATGAAGTTCTTCATTTCTTTCAAAGCAACAGCTAAGATAAATTGCCAACGTTTAATAGGTACTCAAAATAATGACGATGATGAAAATCAGAAGACATTACAAATGTTACGGAATTTCAAGCCAGCCAACAATTTTAATACCAATCTGTACTTATGTGGTATGTGCAGAGTAACAACTGACATTACTTGCTTTTTTTCAAAAAGAAAAGTAGATGGTACTCATTGCATGAGTGGTTCTAAGTAAAAATTGGGGTCACTACAGATGGTAAATCTCTGAAAAAATGAAAGGGTAACAATAACATCCCAGGATAATACCTGAGCTAATGCTTGGTACCCAGCAAAAAAGCTTCTCTTTGGCAAATTTATGCCAGAAAGTCGGTCTTTAGTAAACCCATGCTCATCAAGAAATCTTTTGTATAATTTCCTCTGTAGAGGAGATAACTTTACAGATATTACAAAGACGGTTTTAGGTGGCAAGTCTTTCTTGGCCACATTCACATCCATCCTCTGAACAAATCCTTTTAACTGTTCATAGAGAATATGAGACCTTTGGTTCATAATTTTCACATCATTTAGCGTCGAATTCGTGTGTTGTCCTTGTTCTATAGGATTCTGGAAGCTGTGACATAAGAAACCATTTTCAGGGCTTTAAAGCTGAGGAAATGAGAGATGCGTAAAAATCATATAGGTGAAATCTTATAAACGAAAATACAGATGTCAGAGTCTTGCCGGTTCCTAAACTCATGGCTGCTTCCAAGAAAACCTTCTCTCACAAAATCCACCATCTGTTTTAAATAGTACATTTGATAAATAAAGCAACCACATAACACAGAAGTCATTTAACTTACAGCTTATTTTAAAACTCACACAGTAATATTCCATGAGATTATTTTGAAGAGGTGATCCCGTAAGCGCAATTCTCCTCTGGCATTTCACCTGTTTCAATGCTTGGGTTATATCGGCCTTTGTATTCTTAATCATATGGGCTTCATCACAGACAAGAATATCAGGTCCATCCTGCAGTTAAACGAGCCTCAGAACATGACATAGTAGGAATCAGTATATCCTCTTCAGTAAATGAGATTTGTTGGAATTGTTGTAGCCCGTGATGGATTTGTAAAGAATGTAGCCTAAAATGCTTTAGGATTAGTACTTTCTTTTTGCACTTTCAAATTAAAAAAAAAATTGCTTTTTTTCTTGATAGTACAATTTTTTGGAGAATTTCTTATGCTGGAAAAATCAAGTAGGAGGTGGTTAATTGAAAGCTTGTCCAACATAATTGTAATTTAAGTAGTAAAGAAGTAATAACCAAGGAAGTCCTAAATAAGATAGGGATACTTATGAGTTTATAGATGTCATCCTAATTGGAATGTTTTAACATTTTCCGATGTTAGTTATTTTTACTCATTATTTTTAGAGTGAAAGGAAAAAAAAAGGAGTCCTTAATGCAAAAACATATAATACAAGTGAAACTTAAGCAAACTTTCCCTATAAGCTACCACATAAACTAATTACATAAAGAAAAAGTAAGTCAGTAAGGTAGCCCACAACATCAGCAATTGCTATCAATGGTAAAGAGTTCCTAGTTGTACTTAAACTCCGACAGATGCATATGTATCTTTTTTGGAAGAATGACTTGCACTCTTCACCCTCCTGGAAAAGAAAGAGAACAAGGAGGAAGGACCAAGCCATAAAAGTGAGCATCACTTGGTTAGACCACTTTCACCATTCTCAAACACCACCACCCCTCAAACCCCCCACCACCAAACAAATATAAGCACATGTTTGAGAAAGATGACAATTTATGATTCAGAGGTCTTGTTTATAGTCAGGTGCACTACAGATCTCAAAGAAAAGAAATCCCCTCTTTTCTCCATAATGAACTAGCAAAAGCGCATGCTCGGAATTCAATTACCTAAAGGAGGGCACTCTCTCATGCTTGGAATCGCATAATCTTAAACCTATTTTTAATTTGCATTCTGGCATTGATATATTAATAGGAAGAACATTCCATAATTACGAAATGAGCACCACCATGGAATGTATGTATATGACTGAACAATCTCATTTAGGAAAAAGAAATCCTCATTTATCCTAACTTGTCCAAGGAGGAATAGATCTAATGGAGAGCGGTCCGACAGAAACAAGTTTATCGGTGGAAATGAGGACGTTAATCCATTGGGGATGGTTGCAAGATTATTCTAAGTTGTCTTAACGTGGGTGCTTTAAGTTTCGTATAAAAATTATCAATTGGAACATTAGAGGCTTGACATCTAGCTCAAAGAGACGAGTCATCAAAAAAATCTCAAATAAGGAGAATCCGGACATTGATTTTTCAGGAAAGAAAATTGGTCTCTTCGTAGTAAAATGACTTTGCTGGTGTAGATTTTGTGTTTCAAAAGTTGGGTCATCTTACATGAAAATGTCAATCTAGAGGGATTATGATGATGTGGCATGTTCGAATTATAAGTGTGGCAGAGGTGTTGCTTTGTGATTTTTCCATTTATATTAAAAAATAGAGGGTGGAAAAACCAACAATTGGTGGCTATCAAGGGTTTATGGTCCTTGCTCCCATATAAAACTATTAAGACTTTTGGTTTGAATGGTTGATAGTCTGTGAATGTTTCGGCTTATGGGTATTGTAGGTTTCTTGATAGGTTAATATAATTGTTGTCATCAGCATAGAGTTCACTATGCATCAACCATATCCGAGCTTGGAAAAACCGATAGCCAAAGGTGATTATAGATGGAGAAGGACCTGCGAAGGATGAAAGCTGATATGGAACTAATGTCATGACTGCTATCTTTGCTAAACAACCACGTTTTGTTCTTGCCCAAAATAGAGGCAACGCTCCAACTCTTGTCACCGATTAATGGTAGAGTTGAGCTTGTAAATATATATATATATATATAACAAAGCATAAAAATGTGAAGATTGGGTTGAACAGATTTTAATCAAATAAGTAAGACTCTGATGAGAATTGCTCTTTCTTTTATTTCTTGAAGAAAATCATTTACACTGTAGCAGACTAATTTTCTACTACACCCAACTCCCTTGCACTCTTTTCGTACCTCCCTCCTCTCTCCCTTAACTATTTATTAACTAGGTAAACAGTTACATTGGCAGTTAAGCGTACTTTCGTAACAATCATCCTTACTTCTTCCTCCTAGCGTAGGTGAATCTTATAAGGGGCTTGTCATTACCCCCGGCCCAAAAAAGAACCTTGTGCTCAACGTTAAAAGTAGGAAATTGCAGACAAATATCATCAAAATCCTCCCAAGTTGCTTCCAAGGGCGACAAATGACTCCATTTAATCAACACCAACAAACGTTGACTATCATCACACGGCTTTTGAACATCCAGAAGAGACTCAGGCTCAATAATAAAAGAAGTATCATTGTAAAGACCATCGAGCAAAGGTGTGATTGTCTGCACCTCACCTCTAACTTCGCGTAGCAGAGAAACATCGAAAACTAGATGTATCGAGGCCGAGTTCAGTAACTTCAGCTTATAAGAAACCTTACCCACTTTCTCAAGAATCGGAAAAGGACCGTAAAACCGAGGAGACAATTTAAGGTTCGACGACTTAGCGATGGAACGCTGTCTGTAAGGCTGTAATTTCAACCAGACACGATCACCCACAGAAAAATCCACCCGCCGACGATGTTTGTTAGCTGCCGAAACCATAAGAGATTGAGCCCGATTGAGATTCACCTTAAGCAATTCCAAATATCATCCCGCTCCTATAACAAAGAATCCACCAATGGAAAAGAAGAAGCATCCTGTAAATCATACCGTAAAATGGACGAAGGATCTCGTTTGTAAACGGCTCTGAAGGGCGACATTTGAATCGAAGAATGATAGGATGAATTATACCAATATTCTGCCCATAATAACCAACGAAACCAAGCAGCTGGCTTTTGTCCCGTGAAGCAACGTAAGTACGCTTCCAGAGTTCTGTTAACAACCTCAGACTGGCCATATGTCTGTGGGTGGTAGGCCGAACTAAACTTCAAGGTTGTTCCATGTAAACGGAACAACTCCCTCCATAAGTGGCTAACAAAAATTTTGTCCCTGTTAGATACGATGGACTTGGGCATACCATGTAAGCGAAACACATTATCAAAAAAGATTGAGCCACTGTTTTTGCAGTATAAGGATGATTCAACCCCACAAAATGAGCATACTTACTCAATCTGTCAACCACTACAAAAATCGTATGCTTGCCATTGGACTTCGGCAAGCTCTCTATAAAATCCATGGAAACATCCTCCCACACATTCTGGGGAATGGGTAGTGGCTGTAGCAACCCTGCTGGAGATAAGGCCAAATACTTATTCTGCTGACAAACCCAACAATTGTTAACAAATTGTTTGATAGTTTTACACATGCCCTTCCAAACCAACTTAGCTGCCATGCGTCTAAATGTTTTAGTAATACCACCATGACCACCAATTGGGCTCGAATGAAAGAGAGTTAAAAGTTGCGAAATGAATCTGGAATGAGTAGAGATCACTTTCCTGCCATTATAGAACAACAGAGAATTACAAATAGTGTACCCATTTGGTGCTTCCTCACCTTTTAAGAGTAGAAGTTTAATGGCCTTCAGCTGTTCATCATTCTCCAACTCAGCCTCCACATCAATCAGATTAACAACACCATGACACAATAAAGACGAAACAACAACCATTTCCAGAGGAGATCTTCTGTGATAAAGCATCGGCCGCTGTATTTTCACAACCAAGCTTATACTGTACCTCAAAATCATAGCCTAATAGTTTCATCAACCACTTCTGATGATCAACAGCCACCATCTTCTAATCCAGCAAAAACTTCAAACTTTTTTGGTCTGTTCTTACCATAAAACGTACTCCCAACAAGTAAGGACGCAATTTTTGAATAGCCAAAACAATGGCCATCAGCTCCCTTTCATAGGTAGACTTCATTTGTTTCTGTTTAGAAAGTTGCTGATTGAAATAAGCTATGGGTTTTTGATTCTGCATAAGGACAACTCCGACCCCCACACCTGAAGCAACGGTTTCTACCACGAATGTGCCTGTAAAATTCGGAATGGCAAGAACTGGTAACAAAGTCATCGCCTTTTTTAAACTCTGAAAAGCCCCTCAACTTCACTAGACCAGCCGAATTTATCTTTCTTGAGCTGTTCTGTCAGTGGCAGAGCGATACAACCATAACCGGAAACAAACTTCCGGTAATACCCAGTCAACCCGAGGAACCCACGCAGCTGTCTAAGAGTTGTAGGGGATTGCCATTCCAATATTGCAGATATTTTAGACGGGTCAGCAGCCACCCCTTGTCCAGAAACAATATACCCCAAATATTCCAACTCATGTTGAGCAAAAGAACATTTTTTCTTATTTACATAAAGTTGATGGGTAGACAAGATCTGTAGGGTGATTCTCAAGTGCTCTAAATGTTCAATCATAGAAGAGCTGTAGACCAAAATGTCATCAAAGAATACTAATATAAACTTTCGAAAGAATTTGTGAAATATTTTATTCATCAATGATTGGAACGTAGAAGGGCCATTAGTAAGGCCAAAGGTCATTACTAAAAATTCGTAATGGCCCTCATGCGTTCGGAAAGCCGTGTTGTGTACATCTCCTCGTCAAACTCTTATTTGATGGTAGCCCAACTTTAAATCCAGCTTTGTAATGATGCAAGCCCCATGCAATTCATCCACTAATTCATCGATTACCAGATAGGAAAACGATCTTTGATCGTTTCACGATTTAATGCTCTATAAGCAACACAAAACCTCCAACTATTATCCTTTTTCTTAACCAAAATTATGGGGCTAGAAAAAGACTAGAACTAGGTTGAATAATACCCGCATCCAACATTTCCTGAATTAATCTCTCTATTTCATCCTTTTGAATGATTGGATATCGATACGAACGCATATTAATGGGGGCAACACCATCTTTCAACCTAATAGCATGATCACAATAACGAACAGGAGGCAATCCTTTAGGAAGATGGAACACATGATCAAATGATTGCAGTAACTCATTCAACTCTGTATTTTGCTCTCTAGAAACCTTCAAGGATGCACTCTGGATGTTGCTAAGTTCCAGATATAATCCATGCTTTTCCTTCCATATTGTTTTAACCATTGCCTTCATCGAAATCTTGGACTTACAAAGGCTTGGATCTCCACGGATACACACCATTCTGTTTCCCAATTTGCATTTCATCGTTAATAACCTCCAATTGACATTCATATCTCCTAACGACTCCAACCATCGCATGCCCAATATCACCTCCGAATTTCCCAAATTAATTGGTAAGAATTCCTCTATGACCTCCAACTCAGGTAGCTGTAATAAAACTTTTTTACAGACGCCTATACTTTGTATAGCTTCTCCGTTACCAAGCTGTATATTGTATATACTAGTTGAAATAATCAGTAGTTGCAGCTCTTCTACCAACTAACTAGCGATGAAATTATGTGTAGCTCCACAATCAACTAACACAATAACCTTCATCTCTTTTACCCTTCCCCATAGCCTCAAAGTTCTTGGATTAGTAAAACCCATAACTGAATTCAAAGAGAGTTCTACTTGGTCAGAGACAATTTCATCTCTACTCGTAACCATCTCCTGCTCTTCTTCTGATTTTTCAAATGACTCACCCTCATCCTGCAACATTAATACTTGTAAGGTTTTCTTTTTGCACTGATGACCCACCACATACCTCTCATCGTATCTAAAACAGAGACTTTTCTCTCTTCTTGATTTAATCTCTGCATCAGTCAATCGTCGTCTATTTAATTCATAATTCTTTGTTGGCGGTTGTATCAGTTGATCCATTCCAATATTGTTCTTATTACTAGAAAATGAATTCCAATTGATCCTCTCGGCGTAAGGCTTCTCCATCACCTTGTTCATATTGCCTTTCTCAGGTTTGAGCAAAAAATTCATGTCTTCTACTACTTGTGAAGGGTGCATCAGATCGATTAATCCCATAGTTCTCATCCGATGAACATCTCCTTTAATTTCATTCTTCAACCCATTATAGAAGTCACTAATCAACACCTCATCAGGAATGCCAAATAAATTTGAAACTATAGATTCAAACTCTGTTCTGTACTCTTCCACGGAACCCACCTGTTTAAGCGACAACAGCCTTTTCACGACCATTTCTGTTTCTCGAATGTGCGAATCGATCCAAGATTCTATTCTTAAGTATCATCCAGCTGCGAAAAGGTCTGGCATTGCTCTCCCATTGATACCAGACCAAAGCTGGTCCTTCAAAACACACTGTGGCCGCTTCCAATTTTTCTTCTTCGGTAAGTCGGTTTAACGAGAAATAGCGCTTTGCCCTAAAGAGCCATCCCTTTGGGTCTGTACCACTGAACACTGGAAGTTCCAATTTTCGCGGAAAATAATCTTGATTATGGAACGGTCTCCATCGCCCTCCTTCGCATTGCGTTCTGCCGATGCATTTATTGGCACTTCTACTGACTCTGCCGACACATGTTGCTCATCCAGGCGAGCCAATACCCTCGCCATTTGTTCCTGTAACTGTGCCATATTCCGACCCATTGTCTCCTTCCATCCAGCGTCTTCCTTATGTCGTTCCGCAACGTTCTCTTTTTGGGCTTCCGATCTGGTCATCATCGCTTCACTCAAACGGAACCGCTCGCCAGAAAAAGTAACTGCTCTAATACCAAAAATGATGAGAATTGCTTTTTTTTTTATTTCTTGAAGAAAATCATTTACACTGTGGCAGACTAATTTTCTACTACACCCCACTCCCTTACACTCTTTTCGTACCTCCCTCCTCTCTCCCTTAACTATTTATTAACTAGGTAAACAGTTACATTGGTAGTTAAGGGTACTTTCGTAACAATCATCCTTACTTCTTCCTCCAAGCATAGGTGAATCTTATAAGGGGCTTATCAGACTCATGACCTATATTAAAAAAAAAAATTTGAAGGTGCTTTTAAGGTTACAGTAAAACACCTGCAAGATCTGAGTTATTTCATTTGCAGTTTGTCTATCCTTGACATGCTTCCCAAAAGATAAGTTCCGAAAAGCAGTGTAACCAATCAAAAAGACCCCACCTTTTCTTCTCCACCTTTTAAGCCATTCTAACCTTCCGTCCCTGCAAAATCTAATCACATCAGAAGCTAAAAACACAAGTTGACAAAAAACAATAAACTTCATTTTTTAAATCAGAAGCGACTTCATCCTTAATCAAGTCTGAATTTTTGTAATGATCAAAATAAACAAAATAACATGCTCAGTAAATAATAACACACAACACAACAAAACAAAACATGCAAGAGCGATCTATCTAGTAACTGTCTGAGAGAATAAAGTCACCAAATATATTTGGAGAAGAACCGACTGGAAGAATTACCAAGTCATGAAGCAGGATTCAGAATCTAATAGAACTACAAGTATGTTTCCTAACAAATTTTATGTTTTCTAACCATCTACATAGATATTTTTAAGGGGATTAATCTTCATTGCATATTGCAACAATAATAGCTCATTGGGAAAAAAAGGCACAAGTTATGACACCTAAATAAATGAGATGCTAACTATATTATGGTGACATTATAGTATGCCAAAACATTTGTATTGACAGCAGCGTTTGAAGAGTACTTAAACAATGTTCCTCAAGATGGTTATGAGAAGACTTGTTATAGGATTGCTTAGTTAAAAAAAGAACTTTTATCCAATTAGTAATCAAAGGAAATACTTTTACAGCAGAAACACAAAATAAAAGAGCTCTACAGATACTGGCTAAAAAGATAAAATGATGTAACTCTCAATTAACCTTCCTACATCTTCCAGCATGAAGACACGAAGGCTTTTTACTTCTGAAGGTCTCCATTTCAGGAACTCTTGTCGCCAGTTATGCAACACATTTACTGGGGTGACAATCAGAGCAGTTCTTAATCCCACTTCAACACTTCTCATTGCAATGTATAAGAATGCGATAACCTGCAGACATAAGACAATCCCATAGATCAAGCAAACTATGTTGAACAAATATAAATAATTAAAAAGAAACAAAAACAAGAATATGCTACGACAAAACTAACTACTTGACCAATTGCATGCACATCATCTCATTAAAAAAATATTTGTGAAGACATTATTCATATTGAAACACTTGAGACTCCAGAATGTTCCCAAAGATTTGACAAGGTGTATCATGGATAAATTAGATAGACTTGCTAATTTGACAAGGTAGACCATGGAGAATTGACTTACTTAGCATTGCTACTCAATGAGAACTTACTTTCAAGTAATTTCAGAGATATGACTGTTAAAAAGGGATTAAATGGATGAAAAAGGTTTCTTTCACTAGAAGAGCAAGACTTACTCTTATACATTCAGTCCTTCATGAATGCTCCTACGCATAACCTATCATTTTTAAAAATACCTTAAAACTATTTGGACACTCAGGTTCTTGCAATGACATAGATCCTTCAGCTACATTGTGTGCGATCATTTAAATATGACTTCACACCCCATGGTTGTGTTGGACTACCATTTTCCTATTGTTATTTCTAAATGGATGGACAAAGCATAAACCTAATACTATCACTTCGTATGTTCTTTGGGAAAATTACTTATACTCCCTTAATATTTTATATTTCTTCTTAATAAAATTCTTTTTTTCTTAAAAAACCACAAGGTAAGGGCAAAGACGTTAGATAAAATCGTTCACTTTTTTTTAGAAGAGGCCGAGGGAAAGGGAGATTTTTATATTATTTTGTTTGGCGAGGCAATGTTATCAAATCCAAATTTAATTTGGGTGAGGGGTGACTCAATAGCAGCATCCAAATAAGAAACAATACTTCTAGGGCTAGAGTAGATATGGCAATCAATGCTTAAAGGCAAATATGGTGTTAATGCATTTGGTTCATTGACCAAACCAGTTAATCATGTTTCTACTTGCAATCCCTGAAACCATATTTCTTTGTTTGTCACGTTTTCATGAGTGCATTGCATTTAAAGTAAGGATTAGGTCTTGGTTAATTTCTTGAAAGATTGGTGCATTGATGATAGTTCGTCATATCTCCAATACTCGTGTATCTACTACTTTCTTACAATAAAAATGTCTTTGTTGCATCACTATATATTCCTAACCAAAAGAAACCCTTTCTTTAGAATTTGGTTTTTTAAAGATCGTGGACTTATTTGAAATTAAGCTAGCTAAATTATTCATTTGCTTAGAAGATCTTCTCATCCATTCAAATCTTACCTCCTTTCATTCCATGAACTTTACTTTCATGAGGCGTACTTCGATGAAAAGAAACCCCACTAAATTATAAGTATTCTCTTAGATCTTAGTAAAAAAGTTTTATACCGGTGCTCAAATTCAAAAGAGAAACTCTCTAATGCTTGTACCATTGGTTTTTCATCATTTTGTCAGAATCACAAAGAACCTAGAAGTCAAATTCATGCTGTTTGAACTTCTCAATCTTTTAGATGAGAAAATCAAATCAGGAGATAAAGTATCTTGCACGAATAAATAGCATTTTAGAAATATTTTTGCTTATTAGCATGTCTTTTTAGGGCATGACCAAACTGGGACAATATTAATATCCATATTGCAAAATGAGCATATACTTTTAAACATTTTATAAGTTACCCTGTCCCTTTGATCTCTTCGGTCCTTTCCTATGTGATGGACATAACTAAACGCTAAGAGTATAGCTGTCACATATTTCTCCAGGGAATTTTTTTATTATCCATTTCATAATACATTTTACATAGCTCAATACCAATCATTTGTTCTAAAAAATATATTAGAAATTTTATTATGGTATAAATAGTGAATATACATATATAGAGAGAGCATATACTGTTAAGCATTTTATAAGTTACCCCATCTCTTTGGTCTCTTCTGTCCTTTTTTATGTGATGGACATAACTAAACCCTATGAGTATCGTTGTCAAATATTTCTCGGTAGAATTTTTTTTATTTATCCATTTCATAATATATTTTACATAGTTCAATACCAATCTTTTATTCTAAAAAGGGAAAATAACAAATCAACCATCATTCTTTGTAATCAATGACAAGTCAACCATCATACTTTTTTTGCTAACAAATTAACCACTGAGCTATGAAAAAATGACGCCGCTAACATCACTGTCACGTTTGCCGTTCAATGCCATAATGTCAAGCCGCGGCGATTTGTCCACAAATCGTCGCGGCTCCATAATTTTAAAAACACAACACGACATTTTTGGTGACCCGCCGCGTTTCATGTACAAAACTGCAGCAATGTGACAATAAACCGTTGCGATGGCATATGAAGCCGCAGCAGTTTATCGTCACATCGTTGCGACTTCATATGACACTGCAGAGGTTTATTGTGCCTCGTTCTGCATTCCCAAAATCCTAGTCTATAAGAATCGCATGTAAAGTCCGGCGAGTTCACCGGGAACCACGAAATCCTCGGCGACGTTGGAAGTGGAAGCAATGTTGGAGTAAAACTCAACAGAGATGATCTGAGGGTTAATTACTACGGTTTTCAACTTCAATGTTTTGGGAGGCTAGATTTCGGTCATTTTCAGACAGTTACAGGACTACGAGTGCTATGAGCCAGTCGCATACAATGGAGCGCCTCAGAGCACTCGAAGTCTTGTAACTGTACCGACAATGACCGAAACCTAGCCTCCCAAAAAATCAAAGACGAAGATCATAGTACTTAACCCTCAGAATATCGTTATTGAGCTCTACTCCAACATTGCTACCACTTTCAGCGTCGCCGAGGACTTCGTGGTTCGCGGTCAACTCGCCGAAGCATCGGTTGAGGGATGCCTACTAGATGAAATGCAAGGTGAAATGATATTTCAAATAAAGTGTCACAACGACGTTCACACTTGCTCGAAAAAGATGAAAAGTCGTCATGTCTGGTAGCAAGCGGAGCATCAGTTTTGCATCACGGAAAGTCGATCCAATAAGGAATATCAGATAATGGGATTGAGTGAGCAAACATGCAAGGATCATCTACAACAGTTTCTTCGAGGTAAACTGTTGGATGTTCCTAAAGAAACAATACAAATGCTTGAAATGGTTACAACACATCAATTCTTATAGCACATGTACATTATATGATTGTAATAGAATTCGTAAATTAGTTTGCAGTTGTAATGTACATGTACATGATATGTTTGTAATGGAATTGATAATTTGGTTGTTGATGATGAAATGCAAATTGATTATTATGAAACTATAAAATTAACAACATTTCCCCAAGCCAACATTTCACTTTTTGATCGACTGCGTTTCAATTTGATTGATTCTGTGAAACCTATTTATGCACAAGTTTCTTAAATTTTTGAACGAAGCATGTATTAAACCGCAGCAATATGACGATAAACCGCGGCGGTTTCATATGAAGCCGCAACGATTCATCATCACACCGCTGCGGTTTAATCGGCGGGGCATCAAATTATAGTGTTATTCTATTTAAATATGGAGTAGCGGCAGTTTGTAGACGAACCGCCTCGACTCGACATTATGGTGTTTAACGGCAAACGTGAAGCGATGTTAGCTGCGACATTTTTTCATAGTTCAATGGTTAATTTGTTAGCAAAAAAAGATGATGGTTGAGTTGTCATTGACTGTAAAGAATGATGGTTGGTTTGTCATCTTCTCTTCTAAAAAATACTATATGAATTTTATTGTAGTATAAATAATGCATATATATATATCGATATATAATAGTACAACGGAAGATTTTTTCATAATCGAAACAGGAAAATAAAGAATCAACAAAGAAAAGACTCTCAAAATAGAAAAATTGTATTAATTATCAAAAAGTCTCTAATATTCACCACAATCCTTTTAAATAGAGTTCAGGTTACAATCTACAAGATCTAGGAAAATTTTTAAAAATATAAAATCTATCTATAAGAAGTTAAAACCAATAAAATAAATTAAATAAGATAAAGCAAATAAAATATTAAAAGATAATAGTCTTATCGGCTCGGGTCAACCTACATCAATCTCCACTCCTCAAAAAAAAAACTCATCCTCAAGTCTTGTAGTTGTGAAAAACTCCTCTTAGATCAAATATGAATTTGGTGTTAGATAATTAAAAAATTATATTAAACGGATACCACACTACGCATTTTTGAACCTCAATGGAAACCTCTATTGTTGCTTCAAGTTGATTGCAAATCTCGAATAAAATAATAAAATTTGATTCTTTAAATTGCTCAATAAATTGTGATTTTGTTTTGCCACATTTGTCTTTCACAATGTTTTATTATTGTAAAAACATTTGTTTTTGAGGTGAGACAAACATGTCATCTTTGTTGAGAACATTAATTGTCTAACCCAACAACCTAGCTACTTCATTCAAAAACTCTTCGTCGGAGTCGAAGTCAATTTTGTCACCGGCCGAAAGTCGTTGCCAAACATTGGTAATGTTGGATCCACTGTTAATCGGTGGATTCTGGCGCTAGTATGTGAGAAAACCAGAGGATTCAGGGGTTGCAATTTCCAGAAAGATATGTTTGAGTCGCCACCGTCCAAGCATTGTTTGCCGTCGGTCAACCATGTTCTGCGTTGAGGTGTCATCGGTGATCTTCTGCGTGCGCTGGAGATTTTGGATCGCGACTCAAACATTAACTACGCGCAGTGTGACTCGTCTTTTCTCATCCATGCTCAGTATTGAGGAAGGATCTTTGGAGGTCACCAGTAACGTTCGTCTGTCATGGTCACCTGAACTTGCATGGCTGGCGATTGGCCAAACCAAAGGTGGGTTGATCCTCGTCCTCAATCGCGATAAGGTTTTGCATTGTATTTTTTTTGTTTTTTGCAATTTAGTTTTTATTGTTTGTTGTTTTCTCTATGTTTATCTGATTCGCTAAAATCGAATCTTTGTTTTATCAAATTGTGACGCCGCTTGACAATCATCACCTGCGTAAGATTATCGAGAGTTTCTTGAATTCTGTCATATCATTTATTAAACCTATTGATCCATTAGTCGTTGGTGATTCGTTGTTCACTAGAATCGTTCTTAGCCATCCGCTAGAGATGAAAATTCAGGCTCTAATACCAATTTGTTGCAGCAGAATTTTGTTTTGTAATCAAAACGGAAAAATAAAAAAACAATAGAGAAATAACTCTCAAAATAGGAAAAATTGTATTAATTATAAAAAAGTTTTAAAAGTTTATTTTAATATTCACCACGGTCCTTTAAATAAAGTTCAAGTTGTGATCTACAAGATCTACGAAAGCTTTTAAAAATATAAAATTTATCACTAAGAAATTAAAACAAATAAAATTAAATAGATAAGATAAAGCTAATAAAATATGAAAAGATAATAACCAATGTCTTTGGGCCGTCCTACATCAATATATATATATAAAGTATCACACTGCATATTTTATAACTTTAATCGAGCAGCCTAAGTAAAAAGTACCTGAAATGTTTTACCAAGGCCCATGGTATGAGCAAGGATGCATCCAAGTCCTTTATCCCCAGATTTCACTTTCCGAATAGATTGCATAATATTTTCCCACAGAAATCTTATTCCAGAAACCTGTAATAAAAAATGAAATAGCATCATCAAAACTTTCTAATCCAAAAAGAAAACCATAAAGCATATCAAGCAAATACTAAAATACCATAACAACTTTTAATTTAAATGGAAAGGCGAGGAATGACTATGTGGAGGTAATTGCACTATAAAGGCAGTAATAGAAAATTAAGATTTTTTTTTTGGAACAAATAAAACATTTTTAAAAAGGCGAGCGAGATGAAATTAAGATATTAAAAAATAAAATTTTGCTTCTTTTACGAAAAATGGAAACTTTGTTACATATCAAATAAAAAAGGAAACACTACAAAGATAAACAACCAAATAAAGCTGAGAACAAAAACTTGAAAATGATACACCACAGTTTGTAGGACAAGTAAAAACCTGGTGTGCTTTCAACTTCACTGAGATGCTAGCAGGAATTCTAACAGCTTCCTCCCCATTTTCTCTCACAACATTTACTATATATCCTGTTGAAGCATCACCTAGCACTTCAACAGTTGCATCTTCAGATAAGCTCCCATTAGAGCCAGCAAAGCTCATCATTTTAGACCTGGCTGAAAATTGGACTTGCAAAGACTTCAAACGCTCTTGACGTTCCTAAAAAGTTTATAACATGATAAATTATTTTAGACATGAAACCAGCTATGAAACAAGTAAATTAAGAACTTACCTTTTCAATTGCTATTTTTCTTTTGGTCTCTTCTCCTAGTTCAGCATCATCAAGAATTCTCCGAATTGTTTTCTTATGTTTTCTCTTGAAGCTGATAAAAGCACGAAAGCATTTTGAATAAAGATGAAAGAGACGAAATTTGGTCTAAGTACTATGTCAACATTTCAAAAGTTCACATAAATTGGCCAACAAACTCAAATTATGATATATAAGTATCAAGAAAGAAAGGCATCATTCTTGCAAAACTGCAAGGAAAGACTGGTGTGGCAAGCAACCATCCTGATTCAAGTTCATTGCCCACCATAGAAAATTTATTTACATCAATGGAAAAGAAAAGATACATATCATATACTAGGCTAAATATTGCAACATTGCAAGTCAATATATACATCCTCTACTAGAGCCCCGCAATGACACAGTTGAGAAACCTCAGCAATGTTTGGAAGTTTCTACATGTAATGTCTGTTTTTCCCGAAAAACATATTCATTAAGACATTGAAATATACTCTGAGAGTAATTGGAGAAGATCTATGAATGATAGGAGGTCCACATTGGACCACGTTGATTTTGTTGGAGAAATCCTATAACTGGCAAAACGAGAAGCAACACTTGGTTACTACATCCAGAGAGGAACCTACATTAGAACTTGGGAATTTGGGAGATGAGTTTGAAAAAATTCTTAAAAGGTTTAGGTTGGACCTTTCTTAATTACTTTCTAAGTTCCTCAAATACAAACCTATTTACCCAGTACTTATAAATTACTAATTCCACAATTCTGTCTAAAACTTTTAAATTATAAGAAGATAGTCTATAATCTAATAGTCTTATTTAACATACAATTGATGAGATCTATATTGATCAAGAGCAAATTGAATTTGGAAACAATTAAATAATTCTAGAAATTCAAACACATGATCACGGTAACATTGTGATCTTTCTCCTTGTTTTCGAATCCTCTCCCTCAAGCTACATCATAAACCTCTCAAATATTCAGCTTATATGCCAAACCATCAAATTACACCTTAAACTAAACCCTGAAAGAGATTGATTAGTTCACTTATATCACCATAATATTACACTAATTATGGACAGATTCGTCTAAAGAAAAGAAAAGTACTTATCTTAATGTCAACAGCAGATCAAGAATCATAATCTAAGATGAAAAAATCACACTACTCTCCATAAATCAGGATGCTGCATTCCACATTCACCCTCAAGTTGATGAAAAAAGATTTTCCGTTCTCAGATTTTAGATTATTGATTAAAAAATACAAATTGCCAAGCCCTTAGTAAGTACATCTACAAGTGGCCCTTAGAGGACACATATGGAGTACAAATCAAGTCAATGTCCAACTTTTCCTTAATAAAACGTTTGTTGTTTCACTATGTTTTGTTCTAGCATGTAGTCCACAATTGTATACAATATTTATTGTTGATTTATTGTTACAATGGAGCCTCATAGGTTCCTCCCTTTGATTTTCAAGTCTAGGATAATTTTTATACACAATAGTTCACAAAATCTTAGTGTCATACCTAGAAATTCTGTTTCAACACTCAACGTTACAAGAACATCTTGTCTCTTACTTCTTCACGATACAAAATTACTCTAAGAAAAATGCAATATCATGAGTAGATCTTCTTAGCTACAGAGTAGTGACCCTACGAGATCGGCATTTGGATAAGCTTCAATTGTTAGTTTAACACATGTCTTAAACAAAACGATTATCCCTAAAGTAGCATTTAGATTGTGCAAGTGCCATGACTCGGAGGCAGACCTGACAGAAATGTCAAGCCAAACGACCTGATCCTCGGAGAGAACCCAATCGTCCAGCCCAAGGCTAGTTGAAATTTGTGGAACACTTGACTAAAATTCTCAATCATAGTCCACTCGAGAGGGGACATGATCCATATTGTGATTGTAAAAGTTAATGTACAATAATATAAAAATTACATGCAAACACCACCTGTGAATATAACCCAATTATCCAAAACCAAATCCAAAGCATCATACAAATTATATAACAGCATGTTTACCAAGAAGTAAAGATACAATTAAAAGGTAGGAAAGAAAGAATAATCCAAAAATGGCTCAAAGCTCGAATACCACAAGCCTAAGTGCTCTTGTCTCTACCTGGAGGAGAGGGGTCGTTAGGGTGAATGACTAACTCAGTAGGAAACTTATACTAACCCCAATGCACGTACAAAACTTGTTTTACCTCCTTTTATCAAAAAACTATGATTTAAAGAGTTATGCATGTTTCTCAAAACATTTCAAAAACAGTTTCCATCCTTTTAAGGAAAAACCAGCCTCGAAAGGCACCGACGAGATATCGAAGAAAACGTGGTTGAATACATCGACAGCTATATTCAAAATACTCTCGTTGATTTTACACTGAAAAACCATTACCAGTGAAAATGAAGGGTCAATCAGGGACTCCTCCGATCAAACACGCAGCGAGGCGACCACTATTTCCTGGCAACACCTCGTGAATATTAAAAAAAGCAATGGCGGTCCGTACACCCAGCTTGTCACCCTGGGTTTGCCAACGGGCTAGGCTCAGCGCTGATATAACTCGTATCATCACCCGAGTTTGCTGACGAGCTAGGCTCCACGCCGACAAACACGTAACAAAGAAAACCATAATCAGGTTCTGGGAGTCGAAATCCAAGAAACGTGTCATCATTGCCCTATATCCATCTTTTCACACGGCGTACAAATAAACATCTCCACGTAGCAGGAGATGTACCAAGAATAGCCTCGTAATACTTTGGTACCGAAACCGTCCAAAGTATCAAGAGGGTTTATTGGCCCTAAATCAGATATTACATCATACCATGAAAACAATATGCACAAAAGTAGACGTGTGAAACTCTCGTACATACGTATTATCAAATCTGACGTGCTGTCGAACAGTCCCCATCAATTTTGCATGTGTGGTAATTCACAAAATATTTGTTTGTAAAACCATGATATGCAGATGCAAAACATGAAGGTATAAAATCTCTACCACTTCGGCATTCCTTTTTGCCAATCGGGGCAGCGGTCCCTTCGAGAAGGATCTCACAATCTTCAAAGTCATCGGAGCCTACAAACAAGTCAAATGCAAGAATTCTCACCCACAAATCTCAAGGAATAGGTGGAAGAGTCCTACACCGAGACTAGAAACCCAACTAATGTGTAAACGACTCAAATACAAGCGTTTCTACATAGTATGGTTGAGTATGAATAGCTTTCTGGTCAACCAGTGGCGAAATTAGGGCAATCTGCCCATTTTCGGTCAACCAATAACGGGGGGGCGACTGGATACAAATTTGGGACAATGTGTCATTTTTTGGGCGACCATAAACTAAAACCTGGTCAATTAGACATGTTGCGGTCGACCACCCTGGCCGATCAGTGACATTTTTGGTCGACCAGAACAGGTTTTCGGCATAGTTTCCTCTTCGGAAAGGCGCCATATTCCTTTGTTTTCGCCTCTCAATGACGAATACACCTACATAAACTCCAAATAACCCAATATAATCCAACAATGTCCCTCGAATTCAAGTTTTTAAGCTTGAATCCGAGACCAATATATTTCAAAATTTCAAACCCTAAAATCGAAGACGAAAACCAACCTATTCGAGAACCGTCTTCACAAAGATCGACGGTAATGATGTCGGGAATCCAAAATCGGGGTCAAAACCTCACAATTTCTCCGATTCGATTTTTGATTCTCACCGTGTCTTCTCCAATGTCCCTCGAATTCAAGTTTTTCAGCTTGAATCCAAGGCCAATATATTTCAAATTTCAAACCCTAAAATCGGAGACGAAAACTAACCTATTTGAGAACCGTCTTCACAAAGATTGACGGTAATGATGTTGGCAATCCAAAACCGGGGTCGAAACCTCACAATTTCTCCGATTCGATTTTCGATTCTCACCGCGTCTTCTCTACTATCGGCATGCAATAGAAAGAAGAATAATTCTTCTTCTTTATTCTTCTTTTTTTCTTTTATTAATTTATTTAAATATAAAATATATATAAATATATTTTATAATTTCAATAAATCCAATCCAATTTTCGATTCCGATTCTGATTCGATCCAAACACCAACCGATAACGATTCCTTAACCAAAATAATTCACCATTTTCGTTTCCTCATGTAATTTACCACTCGGTAGTACCTAATTTTACCGATTTTGACCAATTGACCAAAAATTCACACGTGGCCATTAAACCTCTTAACCAATTATTAAGCGAAAAATTTACACATAGAATTTATTATTATTAAAAATTTTACGAGTTTTACAACAATACTCGATAAACTGCCTCCAAGTGAACTTCTTTACAATTGTGCAACAACTCTCTCATTCATTTCTTGGTTCATAGCACCATCTCCACTAACTTCCTCTACCATGTAGTTAGCCTCTAATGGTGTGTTATAGGTTTACATGCTAATTTTTTAGTTTCCTTCAGAAGATCAAAATGTATTTATGTTAAGAAATGAAATCTTCTTTTTTAAATGAGCAACTTTGATACCCAAGAAATACAACTTTCCAAATTCTTTTTGCTCAAACTCCTTTATTAAACATTGCTTTATTTCCCTTCTCATTTTCATTATTTCTGGTATATATGATAAATAACATATAAAGTTTGGTCTAATAAACTGTCCATAACTCATACTTTCCATCACCTTTGTAAATTTTCCAAATCTTGACTTTGGTGATTGATTTAGTAGCTGTAAGGCCATTTTTAGTATACACACTTTGTTGCCCATTCTAATTTTTAACAAATCCAAGAGGAATCTTGATAGAAATTTACGTAAATTCCTATCTAAATCAAAACAATCAACACTTTTATTTTGCAAAAACAACAAAGAACTACAAATGCCCTGGCACTTCGAGACTCCAGGCAATCTCCCACACCAATCCCTTATAAAACTTTTCGATAAACCCCCCTTCTCACTCTTTCCCTATTTATTTTGTTATTTATTCTTCAATAACTGAATTTCAGTTATTTCTCAGCTTCTCACTCATCTCTAGCTAAGTGACTTAATAGGAGACTTATCAAATCTCCATATAAAACCAATCTTCTAGATCTCCATACAAAAAGACATCTTAACATCAAAAAATTATTACGTGTTCTAAACAAAATTGACAGCTAAGGATAATAAGATTCTAATTGCATTCATTTTTGCAAAAAGATAAAACGTTTCCTGATAGTTTGCTGCATATATTTGAGTGGAACCTTTAACTACAAGTCTGACTTTATACCTTAAGTGACCCATCAACTTTATACTTCGCATTGAACACTCATTTACAGCCAGCTAAAATATAGAAATCCTCAATTATTCATGTTCATTAACACCCATTCCCAACGAAGACCATTTGTTAGCTAAAATAAAAAAATCCCCAATTATTCTTGCTCACAAAAGATAGAGACGGTAAAGTAAGGGAGATGCTAGCTCCATAGGGGAACGAGATTGGTTTGAATCTGACTTTCTCAAAACTATTCTTTTTCCTACATATAAAAGATTTAAGTATAAAAAAAAATTTCAAGAAGGGTGTTAGAAACAAAAGAACTCGAAAAGTCCAAGAAACTAGCAAGAGAAAGATCTTTTTCAATCTTTCCCGACACAAAAAATTATAAGGATAACATTGAGGGACATTATTACATAAAGAACCTCATCATCAAAAAATCACTTTATTCATCTAGATTCAAATGGACAAAAAGACGCAACAAGGAACAAAACTAGCAACTAAATTCCTTCTGCCACAACTTGCTGTTATGGTGGAGTTTTTTTATTGTCTACATGGCATTAGTGGGAAGGGCATAATGGGCATCAAAGATTTAGAATAAAAGGGGGAATGATAAGGCTTCCAGGCATCGATGAAGAACAGTCTTTGTGTTACTTTTTGTTATTTTTCTCTCTCTCTGTAATATTTTTCTTTCTTTCACTGTAAACTTCTCTTCTTGTGGTGATTACTGAGCAATTTCATAACAAATGGTATCAAAGCAGTCACGATCCATGGGCGAGACACCCTCATGGATGAACGAAGAGGTGTTGAACCAATTCAGTGCTGAGTCAATGTATTGCGGATCTACAATTTCTCCTCAGTTGCAGCAATTTACACAGAGTCAAGATCGATTGGAAGGAATTCTTCACAGATTCGTTCAAGACTCTAACTCCAAATATAATACTATTATGGCTTAGTTCAATTGGCTACTTCCAACTCAATCGGACGACAAGCAAAAGCTTGACAGTATTGAAATCAAAGAGGACTGTGAGCTCCCAGCTACCTGTGAAAAAGAAATCAAAGTCGCTGAAGTTGACGGCAAGAAAATTAATGTGGACTGTCAAGCTGAGTGTCACGGTCCTACTTTCAAGAGACTTAAAATGAGTCGTGGGGCACCCGTTGTTAGGGGGAACAACGAGTCAGCCTACGAAGTATGCCAACGGCATCAATTACTCACGACGTTAGAGCGAGCTTTGTGTCTAACGAGCAAACAGTAAGCGAGCGAGATTAATCGAAAAGAGCATCATTGAGCATAGTTTGTATGTAAAACGTTTGGTCATTGATTGGCAGCAAATTACATTGGGTAGGAGGGTCAACGTGCAATCATGTCTCTCCCCTTAAAGAGCAATCTGCATCATCTCCACCATGGAAGGAGTAGACATGCTATGGTGGCGAGGAGTCACTTGCCCAAAATAGAAAGAAAAAAAATACAAAAGAATTGTTATAAATAGAAAGAAATCTACTGTAACAGCATAGGCGGGCATGGACAACACGTCCTGGACAAGCCCGAATTCTTACACTGAGCAAGTGGAGGTAAAAGTTGTTGTTCCAGATTTGGTGTGCTCACCTGCTATAGCAGATTGTACAGGAGAGGATGTCTCTTGCATTGCTCCAATTTCTTCCATGTTCCACTCAGGTCTGGTCCAAAATTATTCTCTCCTTATTCCTGGTTGTTCTTGTCCTCTGTTCGGTATAGTTCCTGGTAGAAATTTAATGCACACAGACATGCTAGCGAGCTTAGAACTTGGGCAAGAGCCTAAGTTCTTGAGAAATAATTTTGTTGGATTTGTTAACTTAATTTCTAGCTCTATCTTAGTCAAGAAGACTTTCTTAGAGAATATATGGAGCTACGTTTCTCCAGATAATATTATTGTTGAAACTGAATTTTTAGTTCGTAAGATTTTGAACAATAGATAGACATTAAAAAAAATATATTAAGCTTTAGTTTGAGCTGATTTTCAAGTGTATGACACCATGTTCACAAGCTTTGGTTGCTCTTCACTTGCTACATGAGAAGAAATGTTGTTTTGTAGTGATATTAAGTAATTTTTCAACTCTACAATGCTACAGTAAATCCTCTAAAACGTTGTTGCGTATGTCAACCACGTTTATATTTGATCCTAGTGAAGGATTGTTCGACACAACGGCTAGTAAAGGAAAATTACCAGTAGAGGATGCATCAGACTATGTCTTGAAGTTAAAACAGAGGAAAAAGCTTCTTGTAGCTTACTTTGGTGATGGAACATTTGCTTGATGTCACCCATCTCAGTTAAAGCCATTTGAGGAGAATTTTGAAGAAATGTCAAGTAACTCGAAGAGTTTTCAAAATGCCATGCAGGAAGCCATCGATGAGATTGGTAGGAATATGCAGTAGGATTATGCAGCGAAAGATGATTTGTTCTTGCGATGGATTAGATCAACCTTACGGGCAAAATGTTGGGATCAAGGAAGGGGTTCTCCTACATGACACTCAAATCTTGAAGATTTCAGGTGTTCTTCTGGAGCCTACCGAAATTCTTGATGAATTGAAAGGTATTGCTTGTGGAATTTCTATAAACAGTTTGCTACAACTGAAGAAGTTAGAAAGCCATCTTTCTGCCTTTTATCGCTCAAGAGGGGGCAATTAATTGCCTACTTATCAAGAGCCCCTGTACTACAAGGGATTTTGTGGAAGTTAATGCACAAGGGCCATAAGAAGAAGATTGGCTTTCATCGCCATTGAGCTCAAAATTTAGCCAACCAGATAAACCCGTGTTGCGAAACTGCCAAGCGACTTCAGAAAACGGGCAATGTCAAAGAAGGAAGCCGAAAAGCATAGCAGAAATCAAGCATTCTGATTTTGGCCTTACAGCTAAAGGCATTTACGAAGATAAGAGTCTTTCTTCCTCTAAGAGAAGAAAAAGTAATGTAACTGATTGTCTTGAAATTGAAGCTGCGTCTAAAGAAAGGTACAGTGAGAGTGGTCAAAGTGATGAAGAGCAAACTCACAAGTGATCACTGTCGAGGGAAAGGAAGAAGAGCAAGTACTTGTCGCCTCCCTTCACAAGCTTGAATAGGGGAAAGACGAGAAGAGACTCTGAAGAGGAGTCCCTTAACATTTAGGAAAGAATGGCCAAAGCTGCAAGCAATATTGCTAGGTCTTCTCCAATTTTAAGGCTCAAAGATGAAATGTTTCAGAAGAAGCCCCTCGAAGATTTAGATCTAGATCACAAGAGATTAGAAAGCTTAGGCCAACAAACACTAGAAGAAGATGAGAATGTGACGACCGATCCATTAAAGAACAGAAAGTGAAAACAAGAATTTGGGTGATCTTAGTCCACGGTGCCTACCTGATGGAGCAATTTGGGCTCCGAACGAGGTAGAACTTAAATCTTCGGTGAAAGTCTTAAAGCAAACCATAAAGGAAGGAATGTCTGAAGGTTATACTGGTTTAAAGCTTGTGATTAGGAAGAACCATTTTTGAATGATAAGGTAAACGATTTATTAAATCGTCACACTCAAGTTTACCACTCTTGAATGATAAGATAAACGATTCTGAGAGGCAACTCTCAAGAACTCTCTAAAGAGAAACTTTTAATTTCTTAATTTAGTACTTAAATTTCAACTACTAGAAAACACAAAAACACTAACCCCAAACTAAATAGCCAACTTAATGGAAAAACTATAAATATATCAAAGTTCTGAATTAATTAATTAAAATTAAAAGCTAAGGCGGAACCCGTGGCACATCAACGCTTTAAGGATACCTCTCCACAGACTGAATCTAGAAGACTCGCTCCTAAAGCTAGTGAACCACCAAGAGTTTCAATTTTTTTTAAGAAACAAATTGCGTTCAACATTGTAAAATGGACATAAAATTAGGATAAGAAATTTTAAGGGCTTAATAGGATTAATCTTAAAAAAATCCATTTGGAAGGATTGGAGGACTAAGGAAAGGCTAGAGAATGGTAGATTGTTTGTTTCTTCAGAGTATGTAGACATGAGAGAAAATATTTTCAATGAGGATATAACAAGTTTGACTTGTACATAAACACAGAGAACCACATAATAAAGAATACAACTAACAAATTGAAAATATCAATAGATCACAAATTCCAAACGAGGAGAGATGCCAATGTACCTCAAAGCAACATTTACATCTGAATCTGAATTATCTGAATCATTATTGGAGTAAGCTCCATGAGCAACCACTGAATTTATGGACCCTGTTGCCCTTGCCAAATCTGCCGTCAAACTTTGCAAGAGATTTGGGCAGCAGCAACAACAATGCCAACCAGAAGATATGAGATCAGACAAGCAGTCTACACCAACATTTTTTGTTATACATATAGAACAAAATAATGTTTTGCATGATTTACAGCTAACTAAATCAGTGCTTCGTCCACACCATGTACAATAACATTCAGAGCATTCTGGATCCTGCAGCAATTCCAAAATGGAACAGTCAGAATGAACAAACCACGTCCAACATTAATATTTAATCAGCCAGATCAGATTTTATAACTACCCAACTTCACTACAACAAAGAAAATGGATCCCAAAAAACCATCTTTATAATATATTGAAAACACACCACAACTATTTTAATCATTAGTGCTGCACATCATGCTTTTTTTAAGGAAAGTAGACTGCAGACATTTGATTTACTATTCACTGTGCTTCTAAATGAGATTACTAATTAAGATAACATAGCTTTGGTCTTCTCTAACTAGAAGGAAATTACTATAATCTAAAAAAATTGCACTTTTTCGAGAAGGGTTTTTTCCCCTCTATTCTCTAGTAATTTCTTGCTTTGTATACGTATTGTTTCTCATAAAAAAATAAGATGAAAAAACTATGTAGAGGCATTTTGGTTAGTTAACAATGCTTCGTTCAACAACTTGATGAGCAAGTAATATATGAATTAATAGAAACATGCATAGTTTTCCATAGATAATGTCTTCCCGTTAGGGCATAATCAACTCTTGGGCCTTTATTTGAGATATGTCCATATAACAATAGACATCATTTGCATCTTGAAAAGAAGTAGTCTCTTATATGACAACAGATTTTGCTAAAATTTTCAAATTATTTCACCCCCAAAAGAAATAACTATAAGGAGGGCATAAATTATTAAGTCAAACAGTTTATTAACATTCTCTCATGTGCAGGCTTCTGACCTACTATTTTAATTTTAAATTATGATAAAGTAATGAAGTCAAGATTCGAGCTAATTATTATGCCCTAACACCATGTATCAGACTACTAAGATCAACATGTAATTTTGCAATGAGATTCATAAGCATAAAAAATCCTTCAAAAAAGAGATAAATAGCCTGATGCATTTAAACAAATGTTAAGGAGATCGTGTTATTACCAACACTTTCATGTTTAATTTTTCTTCCATCAAGCATTTGCATTCCCCACAAATAATCACATTAAGAAATGGATGTGCATGGACTTCCACAATCACATTATCACAAGCAGTACAGGAAAAGTTCTCATTTAGCGCGTTCTGCAGAATTGAATCAAGTTCAGAAGTGTTGATCTTTTCCAATCCATAACAGTCATCATTGTGAATTGATGTTTCCCGTGCCAATGATTCATTGCCGCTGTCAATAATAGTATTTCGACTCTTCTTAGAGTCATTGATTAGTTCCTCACCGTCACTTGAACGCTTAGATCCTCGAGGTTCATCAAAACCTGGAAAATTAGACTCCAAATTCAACAAAGAAAAACATTACATCGCCACCTTTTTAGAATAACAAAAAGCCACAGAACCTTTGAGCACTCTGTTATTGTCTTCGTCAATCACATAGTTTTCCTCATCACAAGTCACATGGCTCAACGAGTTAATTGGCGATAAAGGCTGTTTGACATTGTCTTTTATTGAGACATCACATAGGGGAATTTCCTTTTCAAGGATCTCCTATATCAAAATACGAGAATTATAGTCACCGAGTGGAAGGTGCAGGACCATCTCATACAACTAACATATTTTACAAGAGCAAAAAATTCATATACAGCATATTAAGCATCCATAGAATCAGCCTATTCGGATTTCTTCGTTGGTTCATTAAGAATGTTGAAGCCTCACTATTCTGTTTTATTCATAGGTTTAATGTCAATGACTGTAAATAAAATAGTAAGAAACAGATTAACTGTATATTTTGGTGAACAAAACACAATGTACTCATTTCCATTGGAGAAACCATTAAAAATGAGAAATTCATTGGGAGATTGCAACGGATTCTGTTTATATAAGATTGCAACAGACTCTGTTTAAATATTTAAGAAAAGAATGCTCGTATTTAGCTGGAAAATCACAAAAGATAAAGACTTTCTTCAAAAAAAATAAGGGATGGATACGTAATTATATTTCTTCACAATTTCCTTCTACTTTGGTATAAACCTCCTCTATATTTCACTTAAGTGAAGAGGTGTAAATTGGTAATGAAGGTTGGAAAAGAAGTGCTCAGCTCAGTGTTAGGAGAGAGACACCTCCTATATATTTATTGTATGACAGACGTAAAACATAAAGAAATTAATTAAGAATTATGTAGTAATTATTCTGGAGTATTTTAGTAATATAAATTTAATGTATAAGAACTAAATGAAGAAGGAAGTTGATGGGGGCGGTTAGCAAGAATTCATTGAGAAAGAGAGTGTTGGGAGGAATTGCAGACCCTTCAATGCTGTTGTTGTTGGAACAAGACTTTGTGTTGGTGAATTAAGTATGAAATTGTATTTTGATTAACATTGGTGATTTGATTTATTTAAAACTACAACCTTACCGTCGTAAGTCTTTCTCGCGAAGACGAAATGAAAAGTTACATCCTTCTTTTTATGGACCTTACTCCGTGGAGGCCAAGATTGGTCAAGTAGCTTATCGACTTACACTTCTTCCAACTGCCAACATTCATCTTGTCTTTCATGTCTCTCAGCTTAAACGAGCCATTGGAGCCACATTTGCTTCTACTGATATTCCACCCCAATTATCTTCTGATTTAGAGCTTCTGGTCAAACCATTTAATGTACTTGATGTTCGTTAAACAACAGCAGTAGGAAAAGGGTTCTTAGAAGTTTTAATTGAATGGAAAAACTTACCTCAAGAAGATGC
The DNA here is from genome assembly GCA_022433065.1 of Begonia loranthoides. Classification (NCBI taxonomy): domain Eukaryota; kingdom Viridiplantae; phylum Streptophyta; class Magnoliopsida; order Cucurbitales; family Begoniaceae; genus Begonia; species Begonia loranthoides. The sequence continues at coordinate 29,673,629 of CM039474.1, read as the reverse complement.
TACATGGGAACCGTTTGTTACTATTCAACAACAATCCCTACTTTTCACCTTGAGGACAAAGTATCTGATTTGACAAGAGGTAATGTTAAAAGAGAGACACCTCCTATATATTTCTTGTATGACAGATGTAAAACATAAAAAAATTAATTAAAAATTATATAGTAATTATTTAAGGGTATTTTAGTAATATGAATTTAATGTATAAGGAAAAAACGGAGAGGGAAGTTGATGGGGACGATTAGCAAGAATTCATTGAGAAAGAGAGTGTTGGGAGGGATTGCAGACCCTTTAATTATGTTATTGTTGTGACAAGACTTTGTATTGGTGAATTAAGTGTGAAATTGTATTTTGATTGTGATCCGTTTTTAAGATATCTAAGGAAAGTAATCAGAAATCTCAACACTCAGCAGCTAGTTACACTATGGGCAAGAAGTATGAGTGCATTGGTCTTCTAGTAGAAAATATTGGGCTTGAAGGTCCAAGACAAACTATACAAATGGTAGAAGGGTAAAGAGGAGGGTAAGTATTATTTTGGGGTGTATATTTAAGAGAGAGAAGCCTCTCAAATGCCTATCAATGTTTTCCTTTGCTGTTTTTAAAATCAAGCAAATATCGTTGTCTCTTTTTTCGTTCAATTTTCTTTATCTTAATTTTCCAGATTCACTATAGTATTGGATCATTGGTATTAGAGCATCCTTCTTGGCAATGGTCGTGAAGAAAGTAGACGACCTATTGAAGTTCAGTCAAGCCTTCGTGTTAGATGAAAATGAAAATAAACAAGATGGAGCAAGAGGAAATTATTTAATATAGGAGATGAGGTGCTATGGTATATTCAAAATTAGGATCAGTAGTATAAAAAATTTATAAATTATAGGAATCTGATTTAGAACTGTATAGTTTACTATATTTCAGTTTCTTTTCTTGTTTTAGTACATAGTTGTATAAATTCAAGACTCGACCGAACAACCATGACACGTCTTTTTTTGGCCTCTATTCACAGTGTCACTTAACAGTCTTTCTTTCCGGCTTCAATTTTACTCCAGGTCAGATTATTGTCTCTGTGTTTGTCATCCTAGAATGAATATTGATTGACCTTTTATAGTCTTGGTCATCCTCAGGATTCTCTGCCAAATGTTATCGTATTTGCATCAACCACATTACCTACAATTGTATTTGAAGAATTTGTCCTCCACTACTTAAAAATTTATGTCCATTCGTGAAATCAATAATGTTTGAAATGTGGAAACTTATTGCTCAGTCTGGGAAAGCAATGATTAATCAGTATTGGGGATAATTACAGAACATTAAAATAGCTTGTGTTGAATGGAAAGAATTATCTCCAGTAGTAACAAGTATGAACATTGATTGAAGGTACGGGAAGTTGTGTCAGCACTTGGCAAGAGTGATATGATGTTCTCTGCTTGGAATGAAGAAAATTCTAATATTGAGGTTTTAGCAATTCTACGGGACTAACAACAATTGTATGTTCTTTTAGCACTAGAACAGAATTAGAGTCGCAACAAAAACCTACATAAGGTTCATGATGCGGAACAAATTATGAGATAGAGAACAACATCTCATCTCCAAATCAAGGTGAGAGGATCTTGAAAGAATTCGTAGATTTCCTCCAAGGACGATGACAAGAGATGAATCATTATCAATGTCGCAAGATGAATTGTATGGACAATGTTGCTCCAGCTAAGAGATTTGTAAAGAAGAAAAGGATTTATGAGTTTATGGGAAGATATTCAAACTAGTCTTTCATTTAATTTAATATATATATATATATATATATATATATATATATATATATATATATTACCTCTCAAATCTTTCATCTATGCACTAACTCCCGGCAACATATGAACTACAATATGACTTTTTTCACCCCACCGATGATATTTATGAACTTCCAAAAGTTGTAGCGTATCCTCCACGATTATTACTAAAAGAAGTTTTATTCCTTTTTTAATTCACGGTGAGATAATGCGATTTCTCCAGAATTCCTATATTTTCTGAAGCAAGATGACTTCGTCCAATAAAGAACAAGACAACTGTGTGAATATGACAAGGGCTATTGTGTGAAGAGGACCCAATAGTCTCCATAAATTGGAGAGGTCAAGTCTTTTGAATTTAACAACAGTCCTTTTTCACGCCTAATAAATTTAATCCTCAAAATACCCAATATCACGCTAATGTTTTGCTAATTTTTCAAGGACTGAGCATCTTATCAACAGTTACAAGACAAGTGGACACGTTTTACCATCTAAATTGTCAAATTCAAGCTCTTTCTCAGGTCAAATTCAGTCTTGATCATCTAAGCCTCAAGATTCTCATCAAAAGTTTTCTAAAGAAACCAAATTTTCTGCAGCAAAGAATCTCTACAATACAAATATTGTTCCAAATGGACTTTGTTTCTTGAATCCTTCTTTCCAAATCTGATTTTTAATTCCCACTCTCCTTTAACTTTATCGGACAACTTTCTATTTAGCATTTTCACCATGAGATTTTCTATTTGAGGTTGATTAAAAACTTCTCAACTGTCATCATTAGACTTAGAGACATCTTCCTCATCCAAATAAAATGTTTCTCAATCTACAAGTATTTTTTTATCAGTATCAAATACTCTACATCAAATTTTTATTAAGAAATATCTTGAACAAAAACAGGATAGACCATAAAGGTACAGCAGAAAGGATCCACATCTTTTTAGTGTCATGGGATCTCACTATATACATTCATATTAGAAGCATCTATATGGATTCTATAAAAATATATCTATATATATGTCATTTATCAATAGTACCTCAAAAGTGATACGGAGACCAAAGGACAAAAAACAATATAGCAGTTTATGTCCTTCTGACGTCATGTGCTACTTTAGAAGTGCAACCCACATAGAGCAAAGACAATAATAAATGATATGCATAAAACCTGTTTATGTTTCTTTTGACATCTTCGCTTCTTTAAACGAATGTGGAGTTTTTTATCAATGTTTGCGTCATCTTCCTCCTTCACCTGCCACACCATATCAAAACTCTTCTCATTAAACACGAAGCTCATTCAAATATAAACAGAAAATTAGATATTTATAACACATATCCTATCAAAAGAACCTTAAATATTTTCACTTGAGATCTAAGCTCCACATTTATACTCTAATTTTCAAGCCTTCAAAAATAAACTAAAAACCAAAAAGTGCACAATACCTGACAGAATATACTACTTTTCAAAATGACAATAATTTTAATAAGAATGTTTTATTTTTCTAACATCCGTAAATTAAGCGGTGGAGACGTATCAAATGACAATAACTTTATATAAGGCATTCAAATATGCGGAAGTAAAATCAATCAAATCTCAACATCTATGGACAAAGTAATGTGTACATAATGGAAAAGCGATCTACTATGAAGCATTTACCTCCAAGAATTTTAGATTTTTGTCGATGTTTTTGTCCTTTCAACTGAAAGGTGATGGTATCACTTTTTTTAACCCTTCTCCCCAGCTATATTTCTCTTTTTTAATGCACACTTCAAGTAAAAAATAGCCAAACAGAAGCAACTCATCCTTGATTTGAATCACCATTTTCATAATTAATCATAATAAAGAATCATTCTCAAAAGGCCCTTGTCTACAAAGGCCTTATTCCGATCCTTTCATTAAATTTCCTCTCATCTCATAAGAAGATCCTTTCTTCTGTTCCTTTCAGAAGACTTTTAAACAATTACCAATCATGGTTTTAAAAATTGTGGAGAATCAGGTTATACCTTTTTAAAAAAATTTTTTTGCTCCTCAGAAAGATCCATCTCTATTTCATTTGCAATGGCAGCTGCAACAAACGGATCACTAGAATTTCTATCGATATCATCAATCTCTTCCACCTTATTGAACATAAAACAAAAAAAAATTTACTTCCAGAATCATTTAAAACATTAGCACAAATTAAAAAATACAGTGGTGCAACAAAAGTTTTGTTTCAAAAATCAAAACGAAAAAGAACGAGATCACAATAGGATATGAAATTTTGAGAATAGGCGTATTTCAATGTCAATTGTCTAACTCTAATTGTATCATAAGCCATTAAATAGTGTTCAAACTGTAAAAAAAGACAAATAAACAATAAACTTAAAACTCTAATCTAATGCGAGTCACTCATGTGCTGAAGGTCAAGTCACTAATGTGAGTCATTCGTCACGCATCTTATATAAACTCATTATTACCGTTGAATTTTGTAAATCAGTTATCCAATACAAGTTGTGTTTTAAGTGAAAAATAAATAAATAGTTATTGAGATACTGTTCCCTGGTGTTAATGTAGTGGTTTTTTTATTTACACAATTCATTGATGCAATAACTTTTAACCAGATGACATAAGACTATATCTAAGGGCAGACATTTAATTTGTGTTTAAATTAGGGTTTCGCTTGTTATATAAGGAACAATCTAAAGGCAGATATTTTTTTGCCTTTAATCTAGGGTTTTCTCTAGTTATATCAGGAACAATCAAAAAATGCATAAAATGAAGAAAAAGTAGAAAGACTAATTTTAAGGCTTAGAGTGCCAGCTACAAACAAATTAATCTTATCCTAATTGAGCAAGAATCTTGGTGTACATCAAATAAATGAAATTGGAGAATAGAAGAAGGGCGACTTATAACTTAATACAAGTTTTTAATAATATGGTTGTTGGCATGACTATCTGTACTAAAAGGGAAAATCCACTAATAAAGACATAAAAAAAGGCCTTCTATGCATGTATTATCAAAAGAATGATTTTTTCTGCTATAACACAAATATTTTATAGAAGTTAAGATATGAAGAAATATGCACGCCTAGATATTTTATGCAGGCTGTCCTAAAGTGATATCCATTTTCTTTCTAATGGGTATGATAAAAAGCAAAGTGTGGAATTCGACCACTCTGGTCATGGACTCCTTTTTAGTATAGGATCTTCTTTCTACATTCAATTTTTTATTGAGCCAGTGGTAAATCTTACACTAGAACTTAGAACAATTTGGTTTAGGGAACTCTGGAAAACTCTTCCAGAGGGACTTTATTAAATTTGTAGTAGAAAACACCCAGGGTTTCAAGAGCCTGGTCTCTCCAAATACATCTCACTAACTTCCTAACTCCCTTTTACAATCATCCCCTCTTTTATCAGCTAACCCAACTTAGCAACTGTCACTTGACAGTTGACAGCTGTAACTAATCCCCAATTAACTATCACTTCCCGGCTCCCTTTTCCCAACCTTCCTTCTTGAATATGTAAACTTCAAGGACAACTTATCAGCCTGGTGTGGTGTGGAATCACCATCACTGAACATTCCTTGTTGGTTAGACTGTTGATCTAGCAATCCATCCTGGCCACAGTCCAGAGTGTAGCCTGCCTGTTGAAGACTTTTACTTAAGTAACTTAATGCTCCATGCAGCGGGAATGAAAGCATAATTCGTTTGAATACTCCCACATGCTGAATCCTCGTTGCCTAATAAAGGGGAGAGTACTTCCAAATTCTAGGAAGGGCAATTGCCCTAAATTGCAAAGACAGAAAAGAGGTGGAATGCAAGACGTAATATCAGGCTAAGGTAGCGCTTGGATCTGCTCTGTCATTTGTTCCCTCACAATCTTTCAGTGACATCACTAATGAGTTACAAATCACAAGTTAAATGGAAGGAATTTTATTCAATGGGCTCCATTTGTTCTCTTGGTCATCGGAAGAAGAGGAAAAATGGCTACATCACAATGGAGATTCCACATTCCACAGTCATAGATTCAACTTTATACTCATTGGGCGACTAATAACTCTCCAGTCATGGCTTGGTTGATAAATTTGATGGAACTAGGAATCAGTCGTACTTACCAATTCCTACTGTTGCTCAAGCAATTTGGGATGTTGCCTGGAAAAACTATTCAGATGTTGAAAATGTTTCTCAAGTATTTGAGCGAACAAACTCAATGAGATTCAACAAATTACCATGGACATCCATAAATACTATAATGCATTGCAAACACTTTGACAAGAGAAAAATATGCATTATGAGGCTGATTAGGGAGAGCTTGAAGACGATATCAAGTTCAAACGAGACACATTGAAAAGTAAAGATTGTATGACTTCCTAGCTGGCCTTAATAAAGGTCTGGACAAGTTCGAGGGAGAATACTCAGCAGAGGACCATGAGATCTTATATGTTTCAGGTGATCTTATATGTTTGATCTATCAGGCTTAAAGAAAGATAAAAAAACCTACAAGCAAATTTTATTTATCTCAAAATGAAATGTTTATGATAAGATGCTGTTTCAAGAAAAATAAGTTAGTGTACTTGATGGTGCAATTGGAAGAACAAAATATAATATTACTAGCTTTAATTTGAACGTAAACCCAGCTCTGAACCCCGAATGTTGGTCACAGCCCTCTCGTTGAAATCATTGAAGAGTCTTTTAAAAAAAAACTTGAGAAGAAAAAAAAAATGTGTCACATAAAGAGCCACTCCTGTCAACTATTTGAAGTTTGTGTTTGACCTTTATTTTCTTCAATATAGTTCCTACTTTATAGAAATGATTCAAAAGTGGAATCAAATTATTATCAATATATGAACAAAACATGTCACCTCGTTGACTCCAGGGAAATTAAGTCCCATAACTGCAGCTTGTTGTGGAGTGTTAGCCAAGTATACGGAAGCCCAATGCTTGCTGCCAAATAAAGTGCCATCCCCAGATGCCCCATCACAAAATATTTTATTGAGAGTACACCAATCAACATTTGAATTTTCTGTCGTGCATGTATCACCCTCATGACCAGAAAACTTCTTCTGCAAATATCCACTTGCTCCCTCCTCCAATAGTTTACCAAGCTTCCTGTATCCACATCATAAATGCATATTGAATTAGTAAATCTTTTACAATTCACAGCTAAAGGAAGATTTTGCCTACCTTCTTACAGGCCTTTGGATTTCGAGAATCTTCTCAGCATCAGTGATTGACTCTGTAAGATCACGAGTCACTTGAGATCCAACCCAATGTATCCTTTTTTTCCAGGCATCTGTATGACAACCATTAGGAGCTTCACTTTCAATGAGCTTGTAAAGCCTTGGTAGGTCAATTCCGATACCATCAAGTTGCTCCTGTTCAAAACAAAATGCACACGCAAGCCAAACTAGAACTTAATCACACTTTACAAAAGTAAAAATGAAGGAGCAGATGAAACAATGATTTGGATACATGAACAGAACAAGTTGCATAACCATGAAGGACTCAATGGAACCCTACAACAATAGAATCTCTATTATTTCATTTTTGTCTAATTGCATCCCTTTGAAGAGAAGTAGTCAAATGCTAAAAGAAATTGCACCAGGACATATAAAAGTCTTGAAAGATTGATTCAGAACTCAGCAAACATGAAATAATTAAGAAAAAAAACATACCAACAAGTGAGCACTCTCATTCTCTAGCTCATCAAGCACAATTTCCCATTCAGCCCTCAAGGTATCCATTTCATTCGCAACAGCTATTTCCAACTATCCACAAGTGATAATATATAAACGACAGTAAAGAAAATGAACTATTCAGGTATGAAGTTAAGGCAAGAAACAAACTAACTTTTTCACCATGAAGAGTTTCTGCCAACTCCTCTCTTACTTCAATTTCAACTTTAGCGAGAGATTCCTTTTCAAGGGCTTCTTGGGCCTCTGCAGCCTAATCCAATAACAGTACAATACTACATTCTTATTTTTCAGACTCCTCTAGCAAAGAAATAAGTTGATAAAATTCTAATAAAAAATACAAGAAAGAAGTGAACTCATTCTAAACCATGTGGTTGGCGAACATACACAACCAAAATTCTAATCCCTGCCTTTAGGGAGCTTCCAGTAATCTCACAATTTGATTTGCTGCTTTAGCTTCTTCCCACACTACTGAGAAAGTTTTAACAAAGCTATACTCTTTCAGCTGCAATGCAGCTTTAAAATAAAATCTGGTTGTAGACTCTAGCGAAATCATTAACTTAATGTTATTGACCAAGGGCAAGCTGCCCAAACATTAGTAGATCCAAGCTTCTAAGGGAACAACCTCCCAACAAACAAGGAAATTTGCATTTTAATCTAGCAAAGTAAAAGACAGAAGAGAATGCCGAATTAAATTATAAATCATCCATAAACTATTCTGATTGCTCCACCCCATCTTTTCTCTTTCATATGGTAAATTATATACCGCAATTAAATTTTGGCATGCAACAAAACTACAATAAAAATCACCAACATTTAGTCTTTGACTAAATGTATTGAAAGAAGGAAACTCACATTTAATCATTAGAAGTGCTTTTATTTTTTATTTCTTTCCATGTACATGTTTTAGTTCAAAAAGAAATCAAGAGAGTAACATACAAGAATGAACCTAAAATCAAGAGAGTAAAATATCAACTTGTTTCTAGACTTCAAAACTCCATTAATTTTTTTCGTCACATTAATACTAAAATAAAGAAACTGAGTACAAATTGTGAGCGTTAAAAAATCTTCCATTGACATTCCACTGATAGAAAAAGCCAGTAACTTTTCATGGAATGTTAATTTTTTTTACAGGTAACACACATACATACATATATATACATATTGTTAATTTTTTATAGGTAACATATATATATACTAAAAATGTACAAAAGAGAGGATATGAAATTGTTCTTTTAATTTCATAAACCAACTTTAACTCCTTCAGTCACTTTAACCCAGCTCATCATAAAAATTCACTGGTTGTAAACTTCTACTTCATAATGCAATTCCACCTTTTCTAAATCCAGAGTGAAGAAAAATGTGATTTCAAGCATTTGTTTCACATACAAACACGGAACAGTGTGTGTGTGATTCTCTGTCAAACTAAATCCAGGAATAATATACCTTACTCTCAACTTCCAAGAATTCTGAAATTAATTCCTCTATCTCTTTTTCAGTTAAAGGTTCCTGCATAATAATGTATAGACAGACTAAAGCTTCAAGAGTAGGACGAAAATAAAAAACAAACAACATTGGTATATGCATCCAAACATATGCATGTAAACATAATTACGTATATTAAAGACAGGATTCATTCAAAATTTTTAAAGGGAAAAAGACAAGTATGAACACGAACAAAAATAAAATGGAAAACTTCAGCTACTTGCCTCAGGCAATTGCTCATCTTGTCCAGATGCCAATGACACATCATCTTCATCTGTAAAAGAATCGCTTGAGGTACTTCCAACATCTGAAAACTCATCGCATCTTTCATCCATCTGTTACAAAGCAAAATTTACTGAGTTCATCAAGCAAGATGACATTAAATAACTAGTACCCTCTGCCAAAGATTAGCATACCATTACATTAAGAACGAAGGAAGAGATGTCAGAAGCATTACAAAAACTAAAAATTACAATTTAAGAGAACAAATTTCGCAAAGTGATTCTTTTAAGAGTGAAGAACACGCATTCAGGTTTGCATTCTGACACTTGTTTAAAAAATATTTTTGAAATGTTATTCATGGCCCATACAAAAAAAAAGGTAGAAGTCCAAATGACCAAGGAAATCATTTGTCATGAACACCTGTTAACTAAACCAAAGCCACCAAAGTAAAGAAAAATCCTTTGAAAGTTTAGTGGATCGTTTGCAATGACAGATCCCAAAACTGAGGCATTCCCAACAAAATCGGCAATCTATCGAAATAAGATGAACATGTCGTTCTCCATGTAAAATGGAATACAACTAGACTCAGAGCACAAAAGTACATTATGATACAAAAGAACTCTGGACAAATAATTTAATTCACTATCCCCTTCTATAACCAGAAAATTTCGCATAGAACCCCATCAGACTGGGAAAAAACGATTGAGAACAGAAAGCCCTAAGAGAAAAGTAAAAAGTCGTGAAATTATTCAAACAGATTGATAGCATCCAGGAAAGCAACAAGAAAATTGATCTCCAATTGACATTTATTGATGAATCACACTGATCTGACACAGATACAGAGCAACGACGACTGTTTCTCGCAGGAAAAGAAAACAATTCGTAAAGGAAAAATGAATGAAAGGAACAATGAAAAACTACCTTAATAGAGAGAGGGACCAAGCGGCTACAGGAAGCGAATTAGGGAAAAGCTCTGGTCGTCGAAAATGTAGAAAACCGGGGGTGCTCTTCCCCACCCTGGTCAGTGGCATCCGCCAGGAGATGGCAGTTGAGTCGGGGAAAAGGCGAGTAGAAAAATCAGTCGGCACCTTCAGTCAATTAGCGTCGAGATTTAAAATTAAATATAATCTTAGTTAATAAAAAAAAAAAAAGGAAAAATAACAAATTAACCATGATTTGTGATCAATGACAAGTCAACTACTATCTCTTATTTTCTAACAAATTAACCACTGACGTATCGAAAAATGACAAAGCCAACATCTTTGTCACGTTTATCGTTAACAAGCTGATCTGGAGCCGCGGCGGTTTGTAAACAAAACGCTGCAACTCCGTGATTTTCCAAGAAAAGAATGTCAAATTTGGCCTGAACCACCGCGGCGTCTTGGGACGCCGCCGCAGCGGTTTGCTGGACTCGACTTAGAATTGCATAAGTAGACAGTGAGCTCCCCGCGATATTCTCAGACACTTTATAAGCGATTAGCAAACCCTAGAAAATTTGAAGAGCTGAAGAGAACGACATTTTGGCAAAGTTGAAGAATTTGTTAAAAAGCAAATGACATCTTTGAGTGTTGAAGAATCTAGGAAAAATGACAAATCAACCATCGTGGTTTCAAGTCAATGACAAGTCAACCACTGTGGTATAGGTTTTAACAAGTTAACCACTAACGTACGCGTAAATGACAAATCAACCATCGCAGTTACGTTCGCCGTTAAAACGTAGTCGGGACGCCGCCGGGGTTTCCCGGGACGCTGCCGCGGTGTCCTAGGAAGCGTCGGCGGTGTCCCGGGACGCCGCAGCAGCATCCTAGGACGCCTCGACAGTGTCCCGGGACGCCGCGGCGGCGTCTTATATAGTTTAGGGTTAAACATGTTAAATTGCAGATTTGAGGGCTTAGACGATGGATTTAGGGGTCGAAACAGGAGGGTCATGGGGTAAACCTTAAATGAACGTAGATCTCTGAGAGAGCTTCGATTTGATACCTTATGCGTCCAATTCCGACACTCGTAGCGAAAGTTATGGTCGTTTGAAGTTGAAGAGGTTGAAAATCTAATAAAAACATTGATTTTGAAGGAGACCGCAGGGGTGTCGTGAGGAAACCGCAGGGGCGTCCCGGGACACCGCAGGGACGTCCTCACGACACCTCTACGGCGTCCAGACAAAACTTTGTGTTTTCCTTCGCAACACACGACACCGCTGAGATGTCCCAGGACCCCGCAGCGGCGTCCTGACTAATTTTTAACAGCGAACGTCACTGCGATGCTAAATTTGTCATTTTCTCATACGTTAGTGGTTAACTTGTTAAGACTTAAACCACATTGGTTGACTTGTCATTGACCTAAAACCACGATGGTTGATTTTTCATTTTCCCAAGAATCTATTATTAACCGTCAACTTGAAGTGGGGCCCACTGCCACATTTTTTGCCAATGAGAATGAGGTATGTGGAATTGGAAATGAGATGCAATTGTGTTGCCTTCTGTCTCAGCAACTCTACACGAGGAGGACGATGAGGACCTCCGTTCATTATTTCAATCCACTAGTGACGAAGACATTGACATGGTCGAGAGTAGGCCTAGACGCTCACCACAAGCACAATGCACCTTCGCTGGTATGGGCCTTGGCAAAAAGTACAGTTCATTGGAAAAAAATTAGAGAAAAAAATGTCAATTATGCATTGAAGAATGGGTAGGGGATAAAATTCACTCACAGTAATGCTCATTGGGTAGGGCTGCCTGCCAAGAAGGAAGTACGTGGCGGCTGCACGCCTAAAACATGCAAGGTGAAATGACGTTTCAAATAAAGTTCTACAACAACGTTCATACGTACTCGAGAAAGATATAAAGCCGTCATGCCACTGCCAAATGAGTGGCAACGCATTACTTAGACAGATTTAAAAGTCAGGCCGACTGGGACCTTTCTTTCATAATTGAGACAGTCAGGAAGGACTTCAACGTCTACATCAACATCACACTTAGCCTTGCTAGAATGACAAGAAATGTGGCCAAAAAAATTAACGAAGGGGATGGCAATGAGCAATACAAGCTCATATGGTCCTATGCTGAGGAGATTTAGAGGTCTAATCTTGGAAGCTCGGTGTGCGTTGACCTGGACATGAGTGCATTTAAAAGGATGTACATGTGTTTGGCTGCATGCAAGATGGTCGTGCGAAACTATGGTAGACCGGTATTTGTTTGGACGTTTGCCACTTGAAGGGAGCGACTCTGGGCCAGCTGCTCACTACTATCACCATCAACGGGAACGATGGAATGTATCCTATTGTTGTAGCAGTGGTTGAAGCAAAAAATAGGGCTTCATGGAGCTGGTTTCTGGAATTGTTGCTTGACGATTTATACACTCTATCTAGCAATGGATGGACAATCATTTCTGACCGACAAAAGGTGCGGTTGATTGCTTTTGCCTTCTGTGTTTACGTTATGCAATTTGTACCAATGTCTGACTCATATTATGAATCTTTGCAGGGAATAATGTCAGCTGTCAGAGAGGTGGCAGGGCAAGCGGACTATCGGTTTTGCATGTCGACACCTGTATGACAATTTTCAAAAACAATTTAAATACAGGTTGTTAAAGGATGCAATGTAGGTCACATCTAGAGCCACAACAGTGAGGCAGTTTGAGAGAGAGACTGCGAAGTTATTTTTGCTTGACCTAGCAACCCACAACTATCTATGAGGAATAGATGTGACATGTTAGGCCAAACATGTCTTCTGCTCCATCCCCAAATGCGACTTAAGCCTCAACAACCTCAGCGAGTCCTTCAACTACTGCATCCTACAGGCCCGGGACAAACCGATTCTAAGTATGTTCGAGATCATTCGAAAGGGTATTATGGGTAGGATCGTGAAAAAAAAATGAAAAGATGGCACGCTCGACGGACCTTTTGTGTCCAATGATCAGCAACCAGCTCGCCAAACTACAACTTGCCAATCGAAATTGGAGCCCCCAGTTTTCAGGAGTTGCCCAATTTGAGGTCAGCAACGGTAACAAACAGTACTCTATCGATTTGGACAGGCGTACTTGTACCTGTTACCGGTGGGAGTTGACCGGCATCCCGTGTGTCCATGCAGTCCCGTGCATTCACTTCACGAGGAGATCTCCTAAGGAATTTGTGCATGTGTGCTATCACCGGGAAACATACATGGCGATGTACTCCCACTTTGTCTGCCCTGTCAATGGACCAATCGAGTGGTCTTCTGTGACAAATCTTGATCCAATTATCCCACCGCCATGTAAAAGGCTTCCAAGAAGGCCACGCAAACGTAGAATACGAGATGTGGACGAGGCCCCAAACCGAACAGTGCTACCTAGAAGACATATGAACGTCACTTGTAGTCGGTGTGGGGGGGGGGGGCACAATTCCCATATGTGCGAAGGTGGAGGCAAGTCCAGTGCAGGGGCCGGCAGAGGCGACAGAGGGAGAGGCAGAGCCAAAGGCAGTAGAGGAAGGTCGGATGGCTCATTTATGGGTTTCAAAGTCCCCAAGACAGCCCCCGAGACAATTCCTTCCATAGTCCCTGAAATAGTCCCCGAGAGAGTATCCGAGACAATTCCCGACAGAGTTCATGAGACACAGGAGAGCCCATTATCTCGTTTACATTTTCAAGTGTTATTTGAACTATGCTAATTTCATTTGCAATGTGTTCTACAAGAGTATGATGCGCAAGGTCCACAAACACAAACATACACAAATGTGAACCTTAACCTTCCGTGATACATTGCTTTGATAGATTAGGTTTTATATATATAAGATTGTACTATACGCTATAATTGTAAATTTTGAATTGATAAATATGAATTGTTTTAATAAATTTGAATTTGTTTCGTTTGACCAATTTGAATTGATATATTAGTTTCATACATTTGGTTGTGGATGATGCAGGGAAATTGATTACAGGTAGCATAACAAGCCGCTTTGGTTTGTGCATCGCCACCGCGACTTGCTCACAAACCGCCGCTAGCTTGTGAGGCTTGTGAGCAAGCCGCGATGGTTTGTTGAGCAAGTCGCGGCACTTTGTCCCAAGCCGCCACGACTTGCTCACAATTGTTGCACTGAGTTCACCCAAGTTTCTCAAAACACTTGTCTTTAATTATGTACTTGATTTAGGTCTTGCACGATTTACTTTTCACGTATCATCACCCCAATTTATAAAAATTTTTTGCAAAATCTCCATTGTTTCTTTACTCCTCCAAAACTAATATCATACATACTGCACAAAATCTCAAGCAGTTCCAGTATCATCCAAACATATAATTCATCATTTCTACTATTCTTCTTTCATCCAACATATAATGTTTAAGCCAAACATATACTTCAATGTACACATAGTTTACGACAAAGGCAACTAAACATAAATTACAACGTAAATGTAAGCAAACTATAACAAAGTGTACATAAACATAAATTTCTACGTCGCCTTCTTCTTTCTGGTCCGTTTCGGCCGCAAATCCTTGGCCGTAAAAGACATTTGTTGGTCAAGGAATATGTTATCGGCTGTGTCGAACAACGGACCCTCATACTCAAAGGTTGCAGCGTCATGCTCATGGAATTGTTCTGGAATAATGCAGTGTCGCATCACCCTCATCCCCTCACTAGTACACCACAAGATGTCGTACGAGCTGCAATGCAAAGAGAACAATTGCCGGTAAAATACACGTAAAGCAATATTATTAATTTAGACAAGGGAAAATATATACATCTATTTGTCAGTGGGAGCTACAATGATGGAAATTGCTTTCGGCATCAATTGCTGGTAAGCAAATTGAGTGTGGAGGTCAACAAGTGACATAAACAACCCATGCTTGGGTGTGTCTAAAATGTAAACAATGTATTATATGATCTCAATGAACATGAACGACAACCTGGAGAAGCGAGATGGTTACTTACGTGAATCCACCCTAATTTCAATAGACGGTTTTCCTGTTGAAACGCAAATACGGCTTCATCATCGACCGCATAGCACTGCATATAAGTTTGGATGAGTACTAAGATAAAATCTTATACACTAAGATACAAAGAACGCTTCTCACCGTATTTGGCGTCCTGACTTGCTCCGGGAAGATGATATCAGTGACGATGTAATCACCGCCAACCAGCTTTCCCCCAAGAATTGCCCACGTCTCTACGTTCTTCCGAGTATTTTGCGCAACAAACTTCTTGAAGATGTCCATCAACTCCCGGGACTGCAACAAAAATGGCAAAAAACCGTCAGATTAACAAAGCATGAACATGAAAGAACACACATATATAACCAAATAAAAGACGTACCATGCGCATAGTTCTAAGGGGTGGAGGCTCTGACTCTCTGGTCTCCTACATCTTGGCCTACACAGTTGGCTGAGCAGGTTGGAGGCTTACAGCACCGGTGCTACAAATCAACAACACGTCATTACATCAAACACAATTAAAGTAAAGACTGGACTTTGCGTACAAAGTAAATAACTTACAAGCGGTATGTGGTTTATGTTGCTTTAGAGGACAATGAAGAGGCTATTGTACGGGTTGATCAGCTCTCACGTCTCTGAAGTGCTGCTACCAGCTCACGCTGCCTCTCTTCTGCTCACATATACCTCTCTTCTGCTCGCTGATGCCTCTCTTCTGCTCGCTCCTCCCCTCTTTGTATTTGGATCTGTTGCATTTAAAGGTGCTCCTCCATCATTTGCATTCTCGTAAGCACCATATTATGGAGCTCGTGCATCATGCTCATCCAAGCGGACGTCTCCTCATGCATCGAAGTAAAGTGAGATGACTGAGGAGGGGGCAACTATTCATGTGAGGGGGCTGAATGCTGAGGCTCTGAGGGGGTGGAGGTGTTGTCTGCTTCTTGGTCTTGCGTAACCATTCCCCTCCAACTTGGGTGATCCTCATTCGGTCCACTTTCAATTTGTTATACACGTCAATGGCTGACTCTTCAATTCTCGGCTCTTTCTCCAAGATGGGTACCTCATAGTGCTCAACGATACTCTGGATGAGCTAGTTGTACGGCAGGTTCTTGGCTGGATTGTTGAGCACCTTGTGCATGTGGCTCAGGATGACGTATTTGATGTCCACCTTTTTCCTAGTGAACACATTCTCCAGCAAATAGAGATCTATGCAACTAACATGGTCTCGATGCCCATTCCGAGGCAAAATCGTGTACGTCATGATTAGGTGGATCAATCGGGCTATGACATTTAGCTTCTTGCCCTTTGGCTTGTTGTACTCGGCAACCTCAAGATCTCAGTGTAACAACCTAAGCACCACTAGCCCTTCTCCTCGGTTGATGAATGGTGGAGGCCGAGACACATGATAATATTGATAGCTTGGCCCATCCAGTACACATCCAAGCATTATATTTAGATCGTTGGGAGTCAACCTCAACTCCCGTCCAAAAATGTACATCTGTACCTCTAATGGCCAGGTGGACAGTTCCAAATTTGCGTAAAACAATTTAATAATTCTCTCGCAGTAACTACCCCTCATCAAGTACAATCTGCCTAATTCAGCATCTTCAACCAATTGTTTAATTCTCATTCCTGCCAAGGAGTCCAAATCTACTATTTTTGAAACAATAATTGCACGGTGTTGTATATCATATTCATACTGTGTTTTAGAATTAGAGGTGGCTAATGAGCAGAGCCGAGCCGGCCGAGCCTGAAAAAGTCCGGCTCGTCGAGCCTACCAATCTTAACGAGCCGAGCCTAACGAGCCGAGCCTAACGAGCCAAATGTACATAAATAATAATATCTTATATAAATATATTATAAATTATTTCCAATATTATACAATTTAAAACTATAATAGATATTTATTATTATAATGTAAAAATACTATAATTAATAATTTAATTGAATAAATATTTTTATTACAATTTCAAAATGAAAATGAAAATTACAATTTCAAATTTAAATGAAAATTTAAATTACAATTTCAAAACATAACTTACAAATTAAAGAAAATATATGAAAATGAAAATTACTATTTCAAATTTAAATGAAAATTTAGTCTTCGACATCCAAATTTTTGAATTCTTGAACTATGTCATCCTCTCGTTGTTGATCTCTCGTCACAACATCGTTCCAATCCTTCAAGACCGTTGCTGGCCTAAGACTTAGGCAACGGTTTGCAAGACCCTTGCTTGAGTGGTGACTCAAGTTGAGTATGAGCGACTGAGCCTCAGAGTATGAGGCTACTCTAAGGCTCAAATGAGTCTGAGCCTCAGACTCAATCTAAACTTCAGACTGCCTCGATTCATCATCTTCAGAGTCTGAAGATGATGAATCGAGGCAACGTTGAGGCTTGCGACGACGAAACCATGATGACAAGATAGAGACAAACGCGAGCCAGAGACGATCTCGCCAGTCGCCATTGACGCTAGCGGGTGCCGACTGACGGTCTTGTGATGACGCGAGACGAAGATCGTGGCCTAACGATTTCGCGACGACGCGAGAGTCAAGACCGAGACGATTGTAGCTTGCGGGACGCCGAATGGAGACGACCTCGCGACTGACGATTGCAGCCTGCGAGACGATCTTGCGACGATGACGAGACAGAGACATGAGACTACTGAACCTCGCCTGACCGACTCCCTAACGCGAGACGCCTGAAGCCTCGCTGCCTGGCCGGGCCCGGGTAGTCAATTGGTGGGCGGGCTCGTGCCCGCCAGGCTCGCGAGCCAGCATTTTCGGGCTAGGCTCGGCCCGTCTACCAGGCCCGGGCTGAGCTCGCTCGGTGAGCTCGGTCCGCTACAATTCCAAGCTAAGCGGGCGGGCTTGCAAGCCAGCCCGCCCATTAGTCACCCCTATTTGGAATACACTGTCTTGAATAGTCTTGACTGGAAACCCGCTGTATCAGGTTGGAACCAGACCAATGAGCCTTGGGCTTGTCGTTATTTAGGCTCGGCAGTTTCTTCGTCTTTCAACGCCGCGGGGTTGAACATCTTCCACTGCCTCGAGTTGAACATTTTCCACCACCGCTGTTTGAACAGCTTCCACCGTTGTATTCTCACTCTTCAACGTCAATTTCTTTGTTCGGGAATACATTGTGATAGAATGTCTGACCTTGTTGTTCGCCAAGAGTATTTCGCCGTCTGACCTGAGTGAAAATGGTCGAGCCCTAGGACCGCAGAAGTTATGTATGTCGATTAATGAAGACGCCGCTCATAAGATCGTCGTGGTCTCTTGAGATGCTGCGGCGTTCAAGCTAAATTTGGCTTTCTTTTCTTCGAAAACCACCGAGCTGCGGTGTTTTGTTTATGAATCGCCGCGGATCCAGATCAACTTGTTAGCGACAAACGTGACAGGAATGTTGGCTTTGTCATTTTCCCATACGTCAGTGGTTAATTTGTTAGAAAATAAAGGATGGTGGTTGACTTGTCATTGATCGCAAACCACGATGGTTAATTGGTCATTTTCCCTAAAAACAAGGGAAAATGACAAATCAACCATCCTTCTTTATTGTTGGTGACAAACCAACCACTAATATTTTTTTTCTAACAAATTAACCACTAACCTATGAAAAACTGTCAAATCCAATATCTTTGTCACGTTTGCCGTTAAACGTGATGATGTGGCGCCAAACCGCCGCGACTCCATAGTTTATAAAACTATGCAAAGACTTGTGATGAACCGCAGTGGTTCAGCAAGAAACTGTAGCGGTGTGTCAAGACACCGATGCGGTTTTGTCTGAAGTCGTCACGGTGTCTAAACCGCAACAGTTTACTGAGAATTGTATAAATACACCGAGGACTTCTCACGATTTTCTCAGACAATTTGTCAGCGATTAGCGAACCCTAGAGAATTCTGAAAGCTGAAGTGAACCAAAGAATTTGTTGAAAAGCAAATGGCGTCTTGGAGTGTTGAGGAATCTGTTATTAACCGTCAAGTTGAAGTGGGGTCCACAACCACATTTTTTGTCAATCAGGTACGTGGAATTGGAGATGAAGCTGTAATAGTGTTGCACTCTGTCTCAGCAAATCTACACGAGGAGGACCTTCGTTCATTTTGTCAATCCACTAGTGACGAGGACATAGACATGACCAAGAGTAGGCCTAGACGCCCAACACAAGCATAAGGTAGCTTCGCTGGTATGTGCCTTAGTAAAAAGTATAGTTCACTGAATAAAATTAAAGAAGAAATTTTCGATCATGCGTTGAAGAATGAGTATGGGATAAAATTCACTCACAGTGATGTTTGGAGTAATGTGCCCATCAAGCAAATGTAATAGAACAATTTTATAATATATGAATAAATTTATATTGATTGATATTATGTTAACATTTTATATTATGTTTTATAAAATTCATAGAAAATTCCTTGGTTATTTATGCTAACTTTATATTAACATATATATTGTATATATGTGGGATAAAATATAAAGAATAATAACCAGAATATGTCCATGACTTATATTTGAAGTATGGAATCTTCAAATAGTTCATAGTCATAAACATAGTTTATCTCATTAAGAATGTATAGTCATATCCCGACTAAATATGTAGTGACATAAGATAAATATGTTTTATATAATATGATTATATAGGTCTGGACCAGATAAAATTATATTGTTTTGATAATTTTCGTTAAATATAGAACAATTAATTTTATCATAATGATGGTCATATATGTATGATCTTAATTCGTTGTATTTAACAAACTCTTATTTTATTTAATTTATTCTTTGATTTACTAGGTAAAGTTTTGTATGAGTTACGATTCATATACCTTGCATATTGAGAGTGAATTAAAATGAATAACTAGAAATGTTAATATCGATACAATGAAATTCATTTCTATAGATTTCCTTGTTTGTTAGTTCAAGGATCCAATAATTAGCGCATAATTCACAATCGTTATAAATTAATTATTCAATCAAGAACTAATGGTAGTTAATGATAAAGACGCAATATGAGAGGTTAACGGATTATAAACCTAGCTTTATTGCGAATCTAAATGAAAGGTTAATACATATGTAATGACTATATCAATGGACATTAATTAGAGTAAATATGCTATATAGTTTTTGAGAGTGCAACTCTAAGTATTTAGTGGAATTATTTTAGAGTTAATAATTATGTTAATTAATATAAAGAGTTTATATTAATTAACAAAATATTATTGGAGCTTAAAACTATAGGTCCATCGGTCCCTTCGTCACATTCTATCATTATTCGAATAATAGAAAAATAAACAAAAAAATGTTAAATAATTAATTATTTAATACACTCAATAATAAGTTTATTATTTTTCATTAGATGAAATAATTAAATTATTGATTATTCAATTAATTAAGACAAAATGACAAAAGTTGTCATAGTTAACATATTTGTTATACTTCATTAAATAAAATAATTAAATTATTGATTATTCAATTAATTAACAAATATAAAGTAACTTTTGAAAATAGTTTTTAAAATAGATTTTGTCAAATTTGAGTTAATGTCATAGTGCCAAGTGTTGAGCTATGGTAACAAGACCTTTTGTTTACCATAACATTTTTGTTATAAATGTATTATAACTTAAATGAGAGATTAAAAAGTTAATCTCATAGTGCTAAGTGTTGAGTTATGGTGATAAGACCTTTTGATTTCCATAACATTTTTATAAATGTATGAAATCAATTGTAACTTTAATGAAGAATTTGTAGTGTTTTTCTCTAAATGCCATAATGGTCATTATAGAGCTATACCACTATAAATAGACGTCCAACCTCATTAGCTTATGAGGTTGAAAATCTTTAAGATTAAGGAATCTATTTTGAGAGCAAAATTTGTGTCTTCCGTGTTGACTTTAGAGAAGTATTTTCTAAATCTAAATAGCGTCTCATGTGTTGAGAATATGATCTATCATAAATTGAGTGTGATCTTGTTTCATTCATCACGCCCACACGTGCTTTTTCGAGGTGAGGAGGATTGGTGGAGAAGATCTAAGGTTAATTTTGTACCCGTATGAAGTAAGCTACAAAGGTAATATTCTTCATCTTTTAGATTAGATCTAAATAAAGATTTTTGAATACATATTATTATTAATATGTTATAATAACGATTCGTTTTATGTTCATGTTAAAATTATTTTTCATGATATATATACGTTATGTACGTTACCATTGTTATGAACATTGGTAATTCCGTCGTGCAAGGGAACCTAAAAACCAATAAGTAACGCACATCGCTTGAGGACTGCATGCTAGGAAGGATGCACGTGGCGCCTGCACTCCTAAAAAATGCAAGGTGAAATGACGTTTCAAATAAAGTTCTACAACGACATTCACACTTGCTCAAGAAAGATGGAAAGCTGTCATGCCTCTGCCAAATGGGTGGCAACGCATTACTTGGACAGATTTAGAAGTCAAACCGACTTAGACCTTTCTTCCATAGTTGAGAAAGTCAAGAAGGACTTCAATGTCAACATTACACCCAGCCTTGCTAGAAGGGTAAGAAATGCAGCCAAAAAAATTAACAAAGGGGATGGCAATGAGCAATACAAGCTTATATGGTCCTATGTCGAGGAGATTCAGAGGTCTAATCATGGAAGCTCGGTGCGCGTTGACTTAGAGATAAGTGCATTTAAAAGGATGTACATGTATTTGGCTGCATGCAAGATGGCCCTGCTGAATTGTGGTAGACTTGTTATTTGTTTGGACAGGTGCCACTTGAAGGGAGCGACTCTGGGCTAGCTGCTCACTACTGTCACCATTGACGGGAATGATGGAATGTATTCGATTGCTGTATCAGTGGTTGAAGCAGAAAATATGGCTTCTCAGAGCTGGTTTTTTTAATTGTTGCTCGATGATTTATACACCCCATCTGACAATGGATGGACAATCATTTCTGACCGAAAAAATGTGCGGTTGATGGCATTTACCTTCTGTGTTTATGTTATGCATTTTGTACCAATGTCTGACTCATACTATGAATCTTTGCAGGGGCTAGTGCCAGCTGTCAGAGAGGTGGCAGGGCAAGCGAATCATCAGTTTTGCATCCGACACCTGTCTAGGCACATTAAGAAAAACACTACTTTTGCATGTGATCTTTACATTTTCAACATAATTCTTAAAATTTTGCAGCCTTGTAGGTGAAGATCGAACGTACTTCACAACTCTCCGTACTCTTGTGATAGATTATTGATGATTTTTTAAATCATCACATACAATCAATTTCAAAATATGTGCAAAACATCGTATATGCACGTGTTCCCCATTCAAAACTTTTGATCAAATATGAAATTGCAACATCATTCGAAGAAGCATTGTCAACTGTGATAGTCAAGACATTTTCAATTTTTCATTCAAATAATCATCTTTCTACTTCTCTACTAATCATTTCACCTTTATGATTTGAAATCAAACAAAAATTAATAATTTTCTTATGCATTATCCAACCATTATCAATATAATGAGCAGTTAAAACCATGTAATTCAAATTTTGAATAGAAGCCCATATATCAGTAGGTAAACATACTCGTTGAGATATTTTTCTAAAGTATTCTTTTAACTTCCTTTTTTTTTCACGCATACTAACAATATCTCGTGCAATTATAGTTTTAGAAGGTGTAACAAATTTCGGTTGCACATATAGAGAATATGCTCTAAAACCCTCTCATTCAACAAACTTCAAAGGCAATTCATCAATAATAATCAATTTTGCAAGTAGATTTCGGCAAGTTGCAACACTAAAACATGACAAATTGGAATTGGATCTCATATTATCCATATTTTGGAAGCTAAAAGTCTTTTGCTTGATATCCACACTTACCAAAAATTTTTTGCAACTATTGATGTGTTTTTTCAAGTTTGATATACCATTCTTTGATGTAGGACATGCATATATTTATGAACAATGATAACATTTCGCTCTAAGGTTGCTATGATCAGTGCTTTCAATCCTAGTAAAATGATTCCAAACTTCTGCTTTTTTTCTCTTGGTTTGACTAGTAATAGAGTTAATAGTATGACCCTCTACAGTTTCATTAACACTTTCCATTATAGAAGGCTAAAACAAAATGTAAAATCATTAAACCAAATGTATTAATCAATCATTTCAGAATTAATTTTAGCCAAATGAAGAATCATCCATTCAAATCATTAAATCAAATGCATAACCAACAATTAAACCAAATGCAGAATCCAATGACAACAATCAAAAGATCCATAAAAAACATTCAAAACAAAGAAATTGACATAAATAAATAGAAACATCCATCAAAACTCAAAAAATTAAAAAATAATGAAATTTAGTAATCATCATTGAAAATTGAAACTAAAGTAATAAACAGTGAGCACCATGAAAATTGAATTCATTTAGCAGTAAGAGAAGAAACTTGAATATGCATAAAAATTGAATTCATTCAATTCAAAAATAAATAGAATCATAATCATTACTCACCATTCATTCAATTCAACAATTAGACAAGAGACTGATCGAGACTGTCGACTGTGGAGAGGCTAAAGCCGAGACTAAGTCTGAGATTGAGGCTGCGAGCAGAGACTAAGAGGCGAGGCCTCGAGGGAGGCTGGATGATGCACAACTATCTGAGTAGTGAGCATCGGAGAGCAAACAGCAAAGCTAAGCAAAATGACAGTATGAGAAAAAACAATTAAACAGTGAAATAAAAATTCAAATTGCAAAATGCAGATTAAGAACCGAGCAATCTACATCAAAGCTAGAGGGAAAATTGAGGCTGAGAGGAGACTGGCAAGTGGCGACTCGTCGACTAGCGACCGAGATGCAAGGCAACTGGCAACCAAGAGGCGCTTGGCAACCGATATGGTGACTTGGCGATGTGGCGACATGAGTTTCCGAGGGGGCCATGGGCGAATCAGAGCAGCAAGTTGAAGTTTTAGGGCGAAGCAGAGCAGTGAGTTGAAATCTTCTGTGTTAGACTTTTTGTTAAGCTTAGTTTTATTTTGATGATGACTAAATATTTTATTTCGCTAGAAAATAATAAGTTTTTTTATTGTATTTTTATGGATATTATTCTTAATATTTTTATCATAATATTTATACTCGTATTTATTGGAAATACACTCAAAACGAGTATTATTCATGTACTAGCATGTTTATCTAAGTCCATGTAGTGAATACATATCGTTTCAAGACTTAGGAAATTAAAAGAAAAGAAGGAGTGTTTTTGGACGGGTTGCGGACGTGAGATGCGACCAAATTGCGTTTTGGTCTTTCGATCACAACGCAGTCAAGGTTAGTGTTGGCTAATGGGCGAGCTGGCTCGCTAGCCCGCCCGCTCAGCCCGTTACTGTAGCAGTCAGAGCCGAGCTCAGCCCGCTACAGTAACCGAGCGGCTTATCCCGGGCCCAGTAGGCTGGCTGAGCCGAGCCCAAAAAGGCTAGCTGGCGAGCCCGCCAAGCCCGGGCTCGAGAGCCTGGCTAGCAAACCGGCTCGCGAGCTTGGCGGGCTGGCCCGGCGAGCCCGCCCTCCAGTTGCTTGGCCGGGCCCAGCGAGCCTCTCCAGGCTCTAGTCTACGTCGGCGTCTCGAGTGTAAGCGAAAGCTCCCAAAGGCCAGGCACCTCGGCAACCAAAGATTGTATTCTGTTTGGGAATACAAAACGGTGAGCACGCTGGTTTGAGTCTGGCTCCAGTTGCATGTCCTGACGCAGTAGCACTTCTGGTCGTGGCGGTTCTAAGGGCTGATCTAGCGGCCATGGCGGCAGCGCGAAACTCCATCCATTTTCTATGAAATAAATCTGTTACTTGGGTTCGATCCTCGTCGGAAACTTTCAGAGAAGAAGACGACCATGGAAAACAAAAATGAACTTCCATCTGAAATTTTTGGAGCAGAACTGGAGATGAATGCGAGGGGACTGGGGAGACAGGACGACTTGGACGACTTAAAATGAGCTCCGATCTGAAGTGTTGGAGCATAACTGGAGAGTGGAGATGTGTGGGAGGGGATGGGGAGACAGGACGACTTGGACAGTTGGACATGACTTGAAAGACTCCAATAAATATTTAAATTATTCAATTATGTTAATTTATTTAATTAATTTATTAATTATAATATTTTTAAATTATAATAATCAATATTTATTATAATTTTATATGATATAATATTGAAAATAATTTATAATATATTTCTATAAAATATTATTATTTATGTATATTTAGCTCGTTAGGCTAGACTCGTTAAGGGTCCTTAGGCTCGGTCGGCTCGTTAGGCTCGGCTCGTTGGGCTCGACAGGCTCGTTAGACTCGACTCATTAAGCTCGGCTCGACAGGCTCATTAGACTCGTTAGGCTCAGCTCGTTAAGCTCGACAGGCTCAACAAGCCAGACTTTTCCTGGCTCGGCTCGGCCACCTCGGCTTGTTAGCCATCTCTAGTCAAGGTAGCGGTCGAATCGGGCGACCAATTTAATATGGAGTTTTGCTTTTGGTGCTGAATTTTTTGCATGCAACGCGATCAAGGATGCAGATGAGTTGTTCGACTGAAAACATCAAACTTTGAATATGCCATTTTCATCTTTTTTGCGGACACAAAGCGGTTGATGGATTCGGACAAGGAATGCGACCGAATGTGCAAAACAAAGAGACCCGAGTGTTTTTGGACGCGACTTGGTCGAGCCAGCGGTTGAGGTATGCGATCGAAAATGTACAGTTTTGCACAACTGCTCTTTTCCAACGGTCGGATTTTAACTAATATATTTGCAACGGTTGGCTGCGGTTGACCCAAAGGAAGAGGTTAACCGAAAATGGGCAGTTCTATATAAAGAGAGAAGCACTCCATTTGCTCTACACCGAACTCAGAATTGAGGTGAAGCCCTGCCAAAATTTACATTCAATTTTATATTTATTGTGAGCATTGTAATCCTACTCTCTCCACCCATAAAATTGAGAGTTATTATTGTAATACCTCAAATTTTTATATCAGAATTTAATAAAGATAGTTGGAAAATAATTTGGGACATTGGATTAATTAGATAATTATCGATGTATTACCAATGACGTAGTCGTAAGATTTAAGAATTTTGGGAAAATTAAGCTAATTAGGATAAATACTAATAAAATAAATATTAATTGAATCAAATTATAACACACATGTGATTAATTGGATTAATATCTATAAGTGGGGTTTGTTGTTAAATAACTGAACCGATTCAGTTGGAGAACCGGTTTAGCATTCCTCATTTCATCTTCGGCCATTTGACGAAATGAGAAAATGGGAGATATTAAGATGTAATTTGGATTATTTGGGATTTAAATATAAAGGGATTAAATAAATGGGAATAAGGAAATTAAAATGGAGGTTTGAGAGGAGAACCGGTTCAGCTGAACGGCTGAACTAGTTCACGCAGGATAGTGGTTTGGTTTGGCCTTTGGCCATTAATAAGAAATAGGGAGAGAGAGAAAGGGGGATCAGGGAGGCCGAGAAGGAAATGAAGGGAGAGAGAGGGAGTAAGGGCCCGGGAGTGCGATCGAGAAATCGCGACGACGAGCGGGACGGCGAGCTTGGAACGGCTGCTGCGACGGCGGTGTGAAGCTGTCTGATGTCCGGTGAGCAGTTGCAGCGAAGTGGCGAGTCGCAGCTAGGGCTTCACGGACAGGACAAATCAGAGCTCCTGCGATGGACGATTCCGGCAACTATTGGAGGTATGCTTGGTTGGGTTTTCTCCTCCTTTGCATTTTGGTTGATCGGTTGTGGCTGGAGACAAGATTTTAGGGACAAAATCCGGCGAGCTCATGGCAGGTGCAGGGGGGTGATGGTTCTGGCTTCGGTTCGCTAGGCAGTGGATTGGTTCAGCTTGCAGTTTGGCCGAACCGACCTTCACTTTACAGAAAGCCAACAGCGTGGAGAACACACTCTGAAAATCTGGAGAGGCTATCGGGTGTGCGAGAGGAATCCTCTCTGCGATGTTGCATCCTATTGGCATAATGTTTGCCTGCTGGAGGTTTAAAGCTACGAGAAGGAAGGATTTGAGGAAGAGTGAGAGCTGGGAAGAAGGAGCTCTCTGGAGAGCTGAAACGAGAGTTGAAGTCAGTGATGGGAAGTTGTGCATGATCGAGAAGAGATGGGAAAGGAGGGAGCTGTGCTTCGGATGTGTTGAATTGTGAGTCCCCTGCTTGTTGGTATTAAAAGGAAGAAGAGGAATAACAACGAAGTGCGAACACACAATAAAATTCAAGGTAAGAATTTGGGTGTGTCTGGGCCATTTGGAGGCCCTACTCCGCAAGTAAAGTGCGCGAGTGTGCGTTATGTGTTATGTAGCTTATTGTGGCTCTATGATATTCCTTGATAGTTCTGTGATTTAAATGTTTTATCATGATAAATGTTTCCCTTCATTATAGTATAGATTTATTAGCACTTCGTAGCTCTATGTTGATTGTTGGTTGTTCTCTTTACTTGCGTTACTTCTCCTTGAGTGACAATTCCTGCCATTATACATATATATACTGCTGAAATTTGCTGTAAATGATTTCCTTGATTGCATATGAGTTCCGTAATTTCTAGCGATAGATGATGATAATGTTGAAAACGTGAATGACCAATGGGTATGAATGGGAATGACAAGTCTGGAAATGAGCTAAGAGTTTTATGGTGTTGCTGAATGTTTATAATGTGATCATTTCTTCGGTTATTGTTCTACCACTTAGCTAAATGTTCATCGATAATTGCTAAACCCTTAAACTTGTTAAATATAATCAATTGAGCATGTAACTCTTTTAGTAATCCAAGCTTGTAAACTATTGAATCGCCATTTATTTACTAGCATGTTTAAAAAGTACTTAACTAGCATGTTAATTGATTTGAATAATGCAATAGCATGCTAACTTACTTAATTAGAATAATTAAATTGAACAATCAATATGCAAGCATGTTCCCTAACTAATCTTACACATGTTAAGAAAATTGCTAGTGGAGGATGTTAATTAGTAGTTGATTAGGTATTATTTTGCAAGCTCTTATTGGCAAGCATGTCCTCGTTATGCTTCCGTTAATTATTGTCTTTATCGAATAGAGTAATTAACTTAATTAGACGTTGAGCATGTAAATGAACTAGCATGAATTGGCATGATCAATTAGTATGTTCAATTAACTAGGCTAATAAGTAATAATTAGATTCAAGCATGTTAAAAAACTTCGATAATAATGATAGTAGGTTAATGAACTAGTGTAAGTAACAAAAGAAATCAAACTTGCGTATGTTAACTAATTTATTGAACATGTAATTAACTAGGATAATAACTAGACTATTAAATATAGCATGTTTGACTAATTAAAATAAAAGTATGCTTAACCAATTAGATAAGGATTTCCAATTTATAAGCATGTTTCTGTTATTCGTTGTCTACAGCATGTTTCCATGTTTTGCCCAGCTTAGGTCAATGAGCATGTTTAGTTAATTGTAATTGTCGTATATTACTTTATTGTCTCATCTTGTTCATTCGTTGTTTTAATTCGATATCATAATTGTTCCCTGTACTGATGTATGCTTTCAATTATTGTTATTCATTATATGCGCGAGTTCAATTATAGTACTTTTACTTCAATGCGCATTTCAATTTCCGTTAACGTACGTTATAATGCACTATGTATCATGTTAATAGAAACCCGTAGGGAGTGCCACTTTGGGGTGGTACTCACGCATGTATGAGTGAGGAAAAACGTTAAGAACAAGAATGTTCGGGATGGGCGGGATACGCCCATCACCGAAGAAACCCTCCAGCGGGATACGCTAGAAGGGAAGAAACCCTAAAGACGGGATACGCCGGAAGGGGAGGCCCCTTGAAGGCTGGATACGCTGGAAAGGGGACGAATGCTAAGAAAAGAATGTTTGGGATACACCCATCACCGAAGAAACCCTCAAGCAGGATACGCCTGAAGGGCAGAAACCCTGAAGGAGGGATACGCCATAAGGGGAGGAACCTTGAAGGCGGGATACGCCAGAAAGGGGACGACCAATGAGTTGGGGTAAATGGGTAGTCGAGATCTAGCCTAGCAGCTAGGATACACCCTCACCTAGTCGGGAAAGGGACTAGGTTACGCACAGGAGGTTAGAAGCCAATCAATTAGGTCATCTCAAAGGACAACCTCCAATCGTCAGCTCGAAGTACGAGTAAAGAACCAAAAACCAATGAACGTAATAAAAGAATTGGTTTGGGTGGCCCCCATTCCAAGAAGAATTATAGAGAGAGATATGCATAATTGTTTTTCCCTATTTCCTTACTGGGCGAAAGCTCACGTCCTTACTTGTGGTGTAGGTACAACGACGAATAGATAATAAGTAGATGATAAACGCCTAATAAAGCAGCGATGGATGATTTGCACGCGCGAGACTCGAGGCTGGCCAGATTAAAGAGTAAATGAGAAACGGTCGTAATCATAATAAGTTTATTATTGCATTGTACTCCATTGTTTAGATTTCCTTTTAAATATGGGTGTGCAGAACCGGCCCGGTACCGAAGACCAGACCGGAACCGGTCTTTCGGTACCGGGACCGGTCCATATATATGGAGCACCAGACCGGATCCTGTCCGGTGCTATCGGGACCGGTCCTATGCGGTACCGGTCCACGGTACACGATACCATTGAACCGGTACCTTGTAGAACCGGGATTTCATATTTAAGGGCAAATCTGAAATCCCAAGTCCCCACTCCCCTGCCCTAAACCTAATCCTAATTCCTAAACTGAATTTAATCCCGTAGCCCCACTCGTCCCTCGACTCGTTGCTCCGGCACTCTCCAGTCCAGCCCTCGTCGTCAGCCAGCCTCTGCCAGCGACCGCCGACCAGCGAGCTCCGAGCTCCGTCCATCGCTCCACTCGGCACTCTCTAGTCCAGCCCTCGTTGTCAGCCAGCCTCTGCCAGCGACCGCCGACCAGCGAGCTCCGAGCTCCATCCATCGACCGTCGCCAGTCCGACACTGCCACTCTGCCAGCTCCGAGCTCCGTCAGTCGTCGACAGACGCCACTGCCAGCTCTGAGTTCCGAGCTCCGTTCGTCTGCCACTGCCAGCTCCGAGCTCCGAGTTTTGAGCTCCGTTCCGTTCGTCTGCCACTGCCGCTGCCAGCTCCGACCTCTGTCCATCGCCACTGCCACTGCCAGCTTGGTTAGCACTCTAATCTACTTTGTAGTCTGTTCTGTGTAGTGTTTTGATGCTGAATGATCTGTTCTGGGCCTCTGGCAATAGTTGAAACAATTGATGAATGATGAATGAATTCTGTTCTGCTTAGTGTTTTGCTGAATTATCTGTTCTGGTAATGGTTGAAAGTTGAAACAATTGATGAATGAATTCTGTTCTGTTTAGTGTTTTGCATATTGGTAGTTGGTACATGTCAGTTCCGTGTTTATTGTTTTTCATATTGGTAGTTGGTGACTGTTATGTTCATTGTTCTCAGTGTATTGCTTGTGTTTATTTATTTATTTCAGAGGGTATTTTTGACTGTTATGTGATTCTTATATGTATTTTGAAATTGTTTAAAATGTAGATAATGGATAGCTTTAATGATGAAACAATAGAGAGTGTTAATGTTAATCCTGTTACTGGTCAAACGACGAGGAAAAAATCGGATGTTTGGAATCATTTTACTATGGTTGAAAGCACTGATACAAACAATTCTAGAGCAAGATGTAATTATTGTGCTCAGACTTATGCTTGTCATCATACAAAGAATGGGACTTCAAGCTTGAAAAAGCATATTAATGCTTGTAAAAAGTTATTGGCAAGTGTAGATACGAAGCAAAAGACTTTAAGCTTCAAAACTGTCGATAATATGGGATCAACTTCCACATCTGCATCATTTAGTAGTGCAACTTGCCGAGAACTTCTAGCAAAAATGATTATTGTTGAAGAAATGCCTTTTAAGTTTGTTGAATCAGAGGGTTTTCGAGTTTATTCTAAATATTTACAACCAAAATTTGTTGTACCCTCTAGATCTACGATTGCACGAGATATTATTGGCATTTATGAGAAAGAGAAGTCAAAGTTGAAAGATTATTTTAAGAACGCATCTCAACGCGTTTGTTTGACTACAGATACATGGACTTCTATTCAAAATTTGAATTATATGGTTTTAACTGCGCACTTTGTTGATTGTGATTTTATTTTGCAAAAGAAGATCATCAATTTTTGTTTGATTGCAAATCATAAGGGTGAAACCATTGGAAAAGAAATAGAGAGATATTTATTTGAATGGGGGATCGAAAATGTTTTCACAATTACAGTGGATAATGCATCTTCTAATTACGTGGCCCTTTCTTATTTGGTGAAGAGAATTCGAGCTTGGAATGGTCTAGTTTTGAATGGTGAATGTCTGCATGTGTGATGTTTTGCCCATATTTTGAATTTGATAATTTGTGATGGTTTAAAAGACCATTACGAATGTATTATGAGAGTACGTCGAGCAGTGAAGTATGTTCGATCTTCTCCTGCTAGACTACAGAAATTTCATAAATGTGTTGAACAAGCTAAAATTGTGTGCAAAAGTAGTGTCTCTCTAAATGTGGCTACAAGATGGAATTCCATGTATTTGATGTTAGCCAGCGCAGAAAAATTTGAAAAAGCTTTTGAGAGATTGATAGAAACAGATGATTATTATCTCGCTGATTTGGGTGGAGAAAGTCCTCCCACAACAAAAGATTGAGCTAATGTTCGAGAACTTGTAAATTTTTTGCAGGTTTTTTATGATATGACCTTAAATGTTTCAGCCTCATTGCATGTTACTTCAAATACATATGTTTGTGAAGTATGCAATTTGAAAATAGTTATTCAAGAGTATGTTGAATGTGATAATCCATTATTGAGGCGAATGGTTATTGGAATGAAAAGCAAATTTGATAAATATTGGGGAAGCTGCGATAAAATGAATATGTTGATGTATGTTGCAGTTGTTTTAGATCCTCGACATAAAATAGAGTCTTTGAAACATTGTCTTTCCCTTGTAATGGATTCTGATAAGACGGATTATTTGTTAAGCCAAGTACAACTTGTGATTAAAAATTTATATTTCGAGTATAAAGGTGATGCGGGATTGGAAAATACAGAAGACAACTATAATAGTTCAAGTGTACCAACCACAACTACAAGCTTACCACAAAAGAGCAATTTGAGCCACAATAAGATACATGGGCTGTTTCATAGTCGCCCAAAACAACCAAATGTTTCAACTACGCGATCAGAAATTGAAAAATATTTGTATGAAGAATTGGAAAACAATGCAGACAAACTAGACATTCTCATGTGGTGGAAAGTAAATTCATTCAAATACCCAATTCTGAGCAATGTGGCAAGAGACATATTGGCCATTCCCATTTCTACTGTTGCATCGGAGTCAGCTTTTAGTAGTGGAGGAAGAGTACTTGATCAATTTCGCAGTTCTTTGTCCCCAAAGACGGTCGAAGCGCTTATCTGCACTCAAAGCTGGATTCGATCCTCGAAATATGAATCAATCAACTTCAATGATGATATGAATGAGCCAGGTATCTTTTATATTTATAGTGTTTTCTTTTTTCTTTGTTTTATTTATTACTATTTTTTCTAAATTTGTTTTCAATTTATATTTTTCAGATATTATACAAATTAATGACGTTGATGATGAAGTGAATTAGTATGAAATTGATAGTGATCTCAGTTGTATGCTTTATCCACTCGTTAGCATTATCATTTATATTTTATCATATATCTTTGATGTGTAAAAGTCATACTTCTCTTCTATTTTGTAGGATGTAACCTGTTGACTGTTTTGTAAGTTTCTCATTTTAAGTTATACTTTACTTTAGACATCATTTATCATATATTTGAACTATATAATTACTATTTTGAAGTTACAATGTATAAGCTAATTTTTGTATCTGTTTTATAATACGAATGGGTCACTCAAAACTCAATAAGATTTGCTCAGGTTAGTTATATTTTTCTCCAGAATTGAAGTAATTGAACTCAATTATGTTAAAATAATATTTAATTTTTTTCTTTATCTATTTTTCAATATTTTTTCAGTGGATGCTCCAAGTTTGGTGGCTCGTCGTGCATACACGTTAATATGAAGACAAGCTTGCCAATGTTAATATGACAATTATGTAATTTTTTACTGATGTTTGCATTTTATATTATTATAATTTTACATTACATTTTTTAATATTTAAAAAAACAGGGTCCAGAACCGGTACCGTAACAGGTCTTCTGTGGGACCGGTACCGGTCTTCCAAAAAAGAGAATCGGTACCGCCGGTCCGAACCGTGCACACCCCTACTTTTAAATGATTTAAATACTCTTCCGCCATATTTTACGATGATTTATTTTATAACGCTTTTGCACATTTATCAATTGGTTTTCATAACAAGTTTAACAAAAGAGTCAGTAGCGATCCGGTTAGACGCACTCTGATACGTTTTGATTTTAAAAAGAAAGAAATTTCAAATTTTACGCATTTTCAAGGATTTACAAAAAATTCGGGTCGTTACAATTATTGGGAGAGTTAGGATTTAGATTTCGGTTCTACTGTTTCCAAAATACTTGTACGTTATTGTAAAGGGAGACACCTTATGAATTAGTCATATAAGGGTGACACCCCGAAACAGTCAACGGCTCGATTGAATGCCTGTAAGTTCAATCAAATGGTGACTCCTAGGAATAGTCAAGTAAATGGTGACGTCCCAAAATAGTCAAAGGGTGACACCCTAAAATAGTCGGTTGTAACGGTTTGGTTGGCACCCGTAAGTCAATCTAGTTAGTGGATCTCCAAGTGGAATCTTGGATCGCAGACGTAAATGGGTTGCCGAACCGCGAAACAATATCGTTTGCATCTCTTATCCCTAATCTCTTTATATTCATGCATTGAATGTTTATTTGTATACGATAAATCATTTAGGGATTTAGAGAATTTAATATCGCACAAAAAAAATTAGAACACTATATTCATCCTCCCCCCTCTATAGGCGTGCACATGGTACAACATTCTGCACTGCAAAATTGCTGATTTAAGAGCTGGAGTCTAGACGTCTAGTCATTGCATTGCGAATCTCAACCGGGCGCCGCAACTCGCATGCATAGCGCAAGAAGACGAAATGACAAACGAGTAACGAGCCCTAAAATGCGGTTCGGTTTGATTTTGTCAGTTTTGAGAAAGCAAAACCAAAAATAAACCGAATTGTCCGGTTCTTAACAAAATGAGCCGACATTTGGTTTTTTGGTGTGCAAAACCAAACCAAACCGAACTGAATTGACCAGTTTCGATTCGGTTCTTCAGTTCTGGTCCTGTTTTGCACACCCTTAGTCTTGGTTTTTAGATTCCCTTGCACAGTAGAATTACCGATATTCATAACAACGGTAATATGCGTAACATATATATATCATGCGATATTAATTTTTTCAATCTCAAATATGTCGTACAAATATATAATCAAACAATGCATAAATATATTAGACGAGCTAAAATTTTTTGTGCGATTTTTATTTTTCCAACCATAAGTGATTTATCACAAATATATAATCAAACAATGCATAAATATAAAGAGTAATTATTAGAGAGTGCAAACGATGTTGTTCATGCGGTTTGGCAACCCCCGGCCTACGTCCCGCTCCAAGCTTCCCACTTGAAAATTTTTAATCATCCAACCTCTTCGGTTGGCGATAATTGACTTCACGGGTGTCAACCAAACTTTTTACAGACTGTTCTCAGGGCGTCACCCTCTGGATTGATCTTCACAGGCGTCAATATTGCCTTTCAACGTTTGAGTAAAATAAAAACACAAAACTAAAATTCTTAACTCTCCCAAATCTAAATTCTCAAGTTTGGGGATATAGAAAGTTAGGATTTACACTCTTTGAATATTGAGAAATCAAGA
Source organism: Begonia loranthoides (assembly GCA_022433065.1). Lineage (NCBI taxonomy): Eukaryota > Viridiplantae > Streptophyta > Magnoliopsida > Cucurbitales > Begoniaceae > Begonia > Begonia loranthoides. The sequence continues at coordinate 29,638,702 of CM039474.1, read as the reverse complement.
AATGATTTTAGCAGATATTCGCTTCGATTGTCACTTTGTTACTTTAAGTTTCGGAGTGTCTTCTATATATAGACACTGGTTGGGCAGTCGACCATTTCCATTTTGATTGATCGTCTTTTGATTGTTAGAACTAGCTGTTGCATTTTGCAGAGATATCAGTCGACTTGTCACGACCCAAATGGGACCCGAGACAGATTGGGGAATGACCCAGCCCAAAGGACTAAATTGTCCGACCCTTTTTCGCTTAAATTTTATTAATTGACAGTAGAAGACTTAAAATGTTACTTAAAAGCCAGGGCCAACGAATAATGGCTTAACAGGTTCAACAAGTGACATAAGATAGCAAGTAATATAATTCAAAAAGAAATAACTATGCAGAAACTAAAAATAGGATTCCAATAAAATGTACCTCACCAAATATCTCAAGGGTGAATACTAAAATAAAATAAAACTTCGCAAGATCTAAACTTGATTTGGCAACTGAAATTCCAATTGATAAAATCCTGAAAAATGTCATTGGGGTGAGTTGACTAAACTCAATAGGGATTATGTTTTTAAAGAAAAATTTAATTAAAAATGATGATTAAACATGCATGAATTTAAAACTCATGTTTTACAAATTCCTTTAAAAAAAGAAGTACAAAAGGGCATGTGTGTGAAATCATCTACTAGTATGTGGTACATAATTAAAATAAGCCCTTGTTGTACAAATAAAAAATCACAGTGAAAATGGAGCCACTTACGGACTCTGGGCACATCATGCTATAAACATATAACAGAATAAAGGCGATGCTCGGCAATCGTAAAAGCCAAATAATACCCTGATCAGATTTTGGGATTCGTAACCCAAGGACACGACACATACAGTTGTCCTATTAACTATTTGCACTTTAGGGATTCGAACCCAAGGACATTTGAAAAATATCCTATTACCCAATTCAATAACAAACAAACACATTCCGCACGGTAGAATGTGTGAAAATGAAATAGACCCCAAATCGGGTCGATCAAACTTGATTCGCACAACCAAGTTAATCTAAAAATATTTAAATGCATGCTTAATTGAAACGTGTACAGTGAAAATAAAATATAACATAAAAATCTTACGGTCATAGAATGGAAGCGCCGATTTTATATGAGATAAATCTCAAAATATTCACTTTTGAAAAGAATTATGCAATGCAGTGCATAAAATAAACCCCTATCTCGAAGCGGCTACTACCAATTTAAAGTTCAATGATTCAAGTCCCAAAAGTCAATGGATTTAACTAAGTAATCGGGTACTTATCCAAAAATGAGGTATTGATTTTTGAGATTAAACTTTACAAATTAAATGTCTAATTATTATTAAAAGTTAAATCCAAAAATCAATGGAATTTAATAAACCAAGTATTATGACCCAATCTAAGATTAAAATATGTCCAAAAAGGCCCAAAATTGGTCTGGACCACGACCCTAAGGAAGTTGGACTGCGGCCCAGCCTAGGACTGAACAACGTAGTCCACGATTTGCTAAGCTGCTGCCCACAAGTCTGAAAATCATTGGAGCAGTTCATGGCTAGAACAAAGATGCTCCAATCGTTATCGCAGACAATCGCAACACTGCATCGTGATTGTCACTGACTCTGGCCAGGACATGACAAACCGCTGCGGTTTGTTACGAGACCACCTCAACTTCAAAAGACTATAACTTTGGCTACATGTGTTAGAATCGGCTCCAAAAGGTATCAAATCGAAGCTCTATCAGAGATCTATGACTTTTCACAGGGTTTACCCTATGCCCCTCTTTCTCGGGCCCAAAATCACGGGTTTAAGTCCTCAAATTTGTAATAAAATTTTTTAAACAAACCGCGAGTCATGAGACTGCCACAGTGTCATGACAAATCGCCGCGGTTCGTCATTAAAGCGTTAACAGCAAACGTGACAGCGATGGTTGCGGCGTCAATTTCTCACAGTTCAATGGTTTATTTGTTAGAAAAAAGGATGATAGTTGGTTTGTCACCAACATTATAGGTTGATGGTTGATTTGTCATTTTCCCTAAAATGAAATAGAAGTTTATTAAATACAATGAATTAAGATCATACATATACGACCATCATTTTGATAAAATTAATTTTTTTATATTTAAAGAAAATTATCATAACAATATAATTTTATCTTAATCCAGTCATATATAATCATATTATATAAAACATATTTATCTTATGTCACTACATATATAGTTTAGATATGACTATATATTTTTAATAAGATAAACTATGTTCATGACTATGAACTATTTGAAGATTTCATACTTCAAATATAAGTCATGGATTTAGTTTAGTTATTACTCTTTATATTTTATCTCATATATATACATTATATATGTTAATATAAAGTTAACATGAATAACCAAAAAAAATTCTATGAATTTTATAAAATATAATATAAAATATTAACATAATAATAATATAAAATATTAACGTAATACCAATAAATATAAATTTATTTATATATTATAAAATTATTATATTACACTTATTTGTTTAACACATAATCCTAACAGAAGATGTACCTGATGAAGAAGGGGCTAGTGAAATTGAGAGCGGGGAGAAAGAGAGGAGGAAAAGAAGCAGAGGGGAGAGTACGGGAGAGAGAAAGAAGAGGAAAGAGATAAAAAAAAGAAAGGTAGAAGGTTTGGGGGGTGATTGGGTAAAAAAGTACCGGTGAGTGTAAAAAAAACTTAGTGGTAGTAGACAAAGTTTAAATTAATGATAGCTTCAAATATAGAGTTTAATTTGACAAATTTTAAATACAATATATTAATTAAATGTTATTTTAAATTATAAAATTTTATATGATAATTACCTTATTTTTTATAGTAATGTCACGGTCTAATTTATATTCTTAAATTTACAGCCTTATATATATATATATATATATTTTACAGTTAAAATAATTATGATTTTATATAAATTATTATACTGAAAAATAAATAATACATTCAATTATAATATACCTACTACTAAATATTCTTATTAAAAATACATAATAATTGGAGTAAGTGGCATGTGAATTGATTGTTGTTTTCAACAACCATAATTTATGACTTCAACATTGCATTATTGTTTAGTGTTAATTTTCTTAATTATTACAATAAAATTAACTATTTACACTGTGCAGATAAATATTGAAAAAGTAGTTGCAATTTAAATTTTTTTGAAAAAAATACAAACTAATAATTGGAGAAAAAATAAATAAATGATATGCCAAAACATACAAGCTAATAATTCAAAAAAGTTATTTCCTACCAAGTATCTCATTGATTATTTGCCCTAATTGTTCTCCACAATCTTCCTGCGCATGATGCCCTGCCTGCAATAGTAAAAGCACATCATATAAACGTAATTTTTGTTGTGTTAGTTGAATAGTTGTATCTAAAACAAATGCTATTGTCTGAAGCAACAATGTATTAGCAATTCATTATCAGAATTGGGAAGAAATCAGTAAAGAGAAGAAAATCATGGAGGTTAAACCGTGATCTTATAAGCATTGAATATGAGGAGGTTTAGAAATGACATTTAAGAACAGGCAGAATTATGGAATCTAGTCAATAGGGGTGGACACAAATAAACACATGGAACTGACCAATCGAACCTGACTTGCTTCAGTTTTGGGAACTGAGGATTGAACATTTGGAAACATAAATATTTGATTCAAATTTTTGGTTATGAAATGTGAATGCCGGAAAACCAATTTCCTAGACCAAACCGGATTTTCCAAAACCAACCCACATGGAAACCGAAACGAAGCAAACTAAAAAAAACCAGCTCGATTTTGGTTTGAGATTCAAAACTGAAAAAATAGCCGGTTCAATTCGCTTTTTGGCGAAACCGAACTGAACCTGGCCTGGTCGAACCCCAAAGCTTCAATGGAATGTCTTAATTTGATCAAAACAGTCAATATGAAATGGGAAATCATCCCAGAGAGAAACAGATTGCTAAAGAGTTCTTGATGACACTCAAAACTATTTTCCAATTTCCAACACTGACATGTTAAATATTGTTTCTGGGATGCAAAACTTTGCAGCTACAAAGTCAATTAAGAAACTTCATCTGATGTACATATGAATTATGCAAGTGTACATACCATTGGGATTTCGAAAAGCTTAATGCTTGAATCCTTGCAGAAATCTTCGACACCATCGTAGCTCAACCAGCGGTCTCTTTGGCCCCAACATACAGTAGTACGAACTTTCCAATTTTCATCCATTAGGGTACTCCTCATCTCGTTCACATACGCCTACAAGTCATAATTGCATATTTGTTAAGCTTAAGCCATCTTTTCTATCATCAGCTTGACCTCAAAAATGGAAATTCTAACAACCAACACCTAGTTTTGTTGTGTTAATAGGACCAAGTGCTAGTAGCACTTTCATCTTAACTAAATAAATAAATTTTTCACAAATAAATACTTTGAATAGAAGATTAGAACATTTGTATAGGAGAAAAAATTGGCCTTCTTCCTTTTTTGGTTTTACTAATACAGAGTTGAAGTAGTTAAATAATCTCTTTCATCTTCCTTGTTCATTCGTGTTTCCGAACTACACTGTGCTAAAATTTAGTGATCCGAATGTTATTTGGGTTTAACCAAAAAACCCGCATTGTGATAAAAGTGATGAAACAAAATTATGAATTTTTTTTATAGGTTTGTGGTGGTAAGAAGGATTGAGTCAATAGGTCCAAGACTAAAACCAATCACTAACCCTCTCGGTGGTTATGCATTGTGGATCATGGGAGGAAGAGCTCATCACCCGCAGTATAAAACTTGTTTTAGAGTTTAATTGCACAATATATATATTGTGTTTTGAATTACAAAACTTATATTTTACTTTAATTTTGTTTGCCCGTAATTTTTCTCTGTTAGAACTTTTTACATCAATCTCGGTTTTCTTTCTTCGTTTTTCTTTTTTTGTGATTCATGTTTAATTATTGTTGATTGCATAAGGGGTGAGATCCAAGTGATTACGGGTTATTCAATTATAACATAGATCTCAAACTTTTTTTTTCAGTAAACAAACAGAGAAAGTGGCTACAAAATAGATATTTACCTTTAATTCATTCTTCATTGCCCTGCTAATTGCATTCAAAGCGAACCCGGAAGAGCCAGATGTCAGATAAGGCCTTCTATAAACCATTGCATCATCCTCTTTCATTTTATAAGGACCACAGCTCGTCAAGGCTTTATCACTAGCCCTTAAAGGATCCTTAATGCAGATTACAGAACTTTATTACTGCGTTTAGAATAGAAAAACTCTCCAAAGATCAATCAACAAATGAAAATACCTGATTTTTTTACATTTACCATGATATATAATATAGTTTATTCAAGTTTTTTCATTCGAAAAACTAACTGCAACTTCAAACATTTCAGGTTTATGCGGCTATACAGCAAGAAAATCAAATTCAAAGAAATAAAAAAACTAATTAACAGCCAAATAACTGAAACTAGCTGCTTAAGAACTGTAAATACTAAAATTAATTATTCGACAAATATTAAAGATGAAAAACTTTTTACCTGCGAAAATATTTCACCAAGCAGAAAGTTGCTGAAAATTGACAATGTTGATGGGAGGTCAGCATGCTTTTGCGTCAACTGAATGATAAACAACAACAACGTACAAAATTGTTAGTTGTCATCTTAACAAGGGCAAATTGCAATCAATAACTTTGTTGAATGGGAAAAAAATTGTTTTTCATGTAAATAAATAGGATTGGAAATATAGCATTGCAGCAAATAAAAAATATGCTAAGCTCTCGATTTTGGAAAGTAGAACTAATTATTGTTGGAGACATATTTGGAGATTGTTGTCTTCCAACTGAAAAGGGCTTCATCCACTAAGCATATTGGTAGCTAACCAATTTCTGTGGTCATGCCAAATTGGAAGACCATTGTTGTCAAGTGATGGGTTTTTGTTTGACAATGGCTATGGCTTCCAACTGAAAATATTTCAACAAGTGTTTTTTAAGATGTTCAAACTTATTAGGATATAATTGAAATTTCGAGAGGCGTTGAGTTTCATTAAAAGCAGACAAGTTCAGGGAAATGAGCATGTTTACTATCCTAAATGTGAAAATCCCAGGAAGAAAAGCACTATAAATGTTTAATAGTGGTTGAAAAGGAAACGTAGAGCATAGAATTCTTACGGGAGGGTTTATAAGAATCAAATTTCTTATCTTTTCCTGATTTTTTCGTGCATATTTAATGACAACTGGGGCAAAGTATCCCTGAAAATACATCCAATAGTGAAAACTTTTAGCTTTGTCACAAATAAATAAATTCATGCCGCAAAAAGCATTGCTTGTACCTGGACAACAAGTGAGATCTTATCAATGTCAAGCTCCTTAACAAGAGATTCTAAGGACAACACATATTCTGCCAGCAACATAACAATTTTACTCCACTTTTTTCATAATTCCAGGAAACTTTCATCTATCTTATCTACAATAATAAAGTACTTACCATTTAAAGTATAATCAAAGCCATATTTGGGTTGAGGCTTGTCTGAGAATCCAAAGCCTGATGTAGAAAAGTAGCAGAACTGTCTACATTTATTTTATTTACAATGACAAGGACCAATCTGACAACAAATTGAACCCCCATGAAAGCAAGAACAAAGGCATACTCTAAAAGGGTAATGGATCACGTTATTAGGATACTATGAAGTGAAATACAGACATGAATATGTGAATACTATGAAGTGAGTCGTAGACATAAAAACATAATAACTCAACGGGATCTCTCTAGATCCCCTTCAAATCGAGAAGAAAAAATTTGGGGTAGGCCCCATCGAGCTATTAATTGTTAGATTTTTTCTTTTGGATTTGATTGATTCATTCAAGTGATTAAATGTTTTACAATTAATTATAACCCACATTTTACCATGTTAACTTTGTAGATTAGAGCAATGGTTTAACAAATTGTGGATACAGTAAGTTTTCAACATAGACTAAAAAGCTCAGTTGAATCATGTCATTTGGCTTGTTGACGTTTCAAGTGAAATCCAAAGGTATGCTTAAAACTTTAAACTGCACCCCCATGACCTCTTGTAAGTTGAAACTGCATTCGTTATCAATTGGCTTTACCTTTTCAATGTGAAACTTATTACTTAAAGTAATTACTCAAAGAATACACTCCTACAAGAAAATCAACGCAAGCAAGGAATGAGTCAGGAGTGTTTCCTTACCTAACCAATCAAAAGCAATAGCGTGATAATTTGTGCAAAGGATTGGTAGAACTTTGCGGTAAGAATATGCCTATTGACAACAACATTATAGATCACTCTTAAGAAAAATACCAATCAAAATATTGCACTATCTACGGTAAGATCACCTCACAACTAATAGCCATGCAAATTGCAAATGCTGTAAAAAAAAAATCCAAAAAAACAAATGCTTGTAAGTGTAACACGAGAGTAGATTATGATACACAATCCGATAGTTAAAAAAGTCATTGCTTGGACATTGCACATAAAGTCACGAACTTCCGGATATTAGACATAACTTCTATTTTTCATTTGCACTTTTGATGAATAATTTAATCCGTCTACCTCTACAAGTCTGTATCACACTAAATGATGGTAGAAAAAGGACAAAGGATCACCTGTGAAGGAAATCCATGAACTAGTAAAACTGAAGGATTAACAGAACTTCCGGACTCAACGCAAAACCATCTATAGCAAAAAAAAAAAAAAAAGAATTGCGGTGATCCAGTAAATAATCTAACAAATCATGCAACTTTTTGGAGCCAAGAATGATGTTATAAAAGTTAATAGATATATCAGCAAATCATAAAGCTTTTAACCTAAAAATATCAGCTGAGGCCTGAGATCCAACTCCTAACTTCAATCCAAAAATTGGGTCTTTTGCCTTCTCACCAGAACCACCAACAGTGAAGGCTTTCACCTAAAGATGTAATTTAAATTTCAGTCTCAAGCCGGACGTTGATATGCTAAACGTGTAGCACTGAGTCAAACAAAGTAAAGATGATAGAAGATTTGTTCTCAGTTCACCGGTTAAATCGGAATTCCCCAAATACATTTTCAAGTTTTGACTCAAGTGCGAGGTGGCCACATTCTTTCAAGTATATTATCTGCTCCAAGAGATTTATCTCTCTTTAACCCCTTGTATAAGGATGGTAAAAGAAAATATAAGAAAACAGGCCTATCCACCCAACCCAATCTTCGAGATAAGTCAACATTTGGTGGGCTGGGACCCAGATTTTTCTAATAGTTTTGTGTCCAGAAAAAGGGCCGACCCCAATTACATCTCTACAAAGACAATCAACTGCTATTTTGACTAATTTTACTAAATATGACAATCCAAGTCTTATTTTGAAGCGGCTCACTTGTTTCCTAAAAGAGAAGGGTAAAAAGAGATGCATATGTATTGCAATAAAACCCAGGAATCGGCAGCACACTAGCTTAAACCAAGAGAAAGAAGACAAACCGGAGGAAAATGAGGCCACAACTAAAGAAAGAAAACACGCTAGCCCATTTTGCCCACAAAAATCATACGGAGAACAGAATTGAAGTTACGAAAAAAAGAGGACCATTCTCGTACATTTTGTATGGTTTTGGTGGCATGGCCGAGCGGTAAGGCGTGGAATTACTTCCTATTTTTCTTGTTTGATCAAAGGTGTCCTCTTTATGTGGCCAGTTGTTGGTTTAGACCATATATTCTTTACCTCCACACAAAAGCTAAGCTCATAAAAGATAGAGATGAAGGCGAAATACTCACTATCTTGCCTCGTTTGAACCATTCGTCAGAGGGACTCGGTTCATCAGAATATTTTCCTGCTTCAAACCCACAAATTCAAACGAACAGGAGTGGAAGAAAAGGAAAAAGGAAAAAGGAAATCACAAATCAGAAACCTCCACTGAAAGAGAAGCCGTCCCCAACCGAACTAGGAGCATCCATCAGATAATCCTGCTTCCATTCAATCAAGCAATACCGTCGAATTCGGTACTGCTAAAAAGAAGAAAACTAATGAATGAAATGGAAGAAAACCTGTGAAGAGAATAACTTACGTCGTCATTGACCTTGTTGGCTCTGCAAGCAGCTGATGAAATGCGTCTGAGTCGGAACCTCGGCCAATTGATTCTAAAGGACAGTAAAAGAGGAGAAGAAGAAGGAACCCCGGGTATCTGGCGGTTATGAACGCAATAGTCGAGAGTCAGGGCTGAAGCCATTGCAACTTCAGAGCAGAGGAACCTCATCACACTTACTTGGCTGTTGGAGGTGGGTCCAGGTTTTGTTGCTGATAAGATCGGGTTGGTTGATAACAAGTGTCAACTCCCTCTGTCTCTCTCTCGTATGGTTCGTAACAAGTATGAACTGAGTGTTAATTTCTTGCGTCTTAATCTAAGATTTTGAGGTGAATTCCAAGCCAACTGGTTGTTAAATACAATGTAATCAAATTTTTAATTTAATTAACAAAATAACTATTAAATAACGAGATCAATCACAAGTCAATCACCGAATAATTTTTACTAACAAATAAAAAATTTAACTATGAAAAATGAACGACATAAATATCATCGTTAATTTAAGAAAAATGACTTGACTATTTCGTTTCAGAGAATTCCTAGTGGAAAATAGTTAATACCTATGGAAAAAACTACAAGAACTCGTGATTTCAGATACTTTTAGTGAAAATAGTTGATACTCATAGAGAATTAATTATAGAAAATATTGTATAAGTTGATTTTAATTTTTGTTAATTTTATAATTTAGAAGAATTTATAATAATTTAGATGTTGGATGATTTAGAATTATTTTACTGTCTATGAGAGAATCACAACTTATCTGTATTTTTTTACGAATAAGACAATAAATTTATTACTTATTTGCATATGAACTTTTCTCTGCCGAAAGTCATACTTCCTGCTTCCTATTTCAACAACTCATCTTTCTACTGCGGAAAGTCATTTTTCATGAGTTCTATTTGAATGACTCATTTTTCGCAGAGAAACGATAATTTTTTTTTTAACGGAAAACGTAATAGTGATGTCTACTCTATTCATTTCTCATAATTCAGTATTTAAGTTATTAGAAAAAATTATTCAGTGATTAATTTTATAATATAGTGATTGTTTTGTTAATTTTTCTTGAAAATAAAATCTAAAAATTTTATTTTCTTGAATTGATTTTATTTCATTGTGGTTAGATTTTGAGCCAAAACAGAACAAAAAAAAAAGAAAAAAAAATCAATTTTACTAAAAACAAGGAGTTTATTTAGCCCCTGTTTTTAGTCTAATTTCTAAGATTTTTTCAAAAAAATTATTATTGTTTTTTATTATTAGAAAATTAACAAATCTCCGAGCTGTTGAATGAGCGACAAGTAAAGCTTTTCAATATAACTGTCCACCACAAAAAAAAACAAAATTTAAAATTTTAACAACAATGATGACAACAAGATTTGTTTAATGTTTGTTTTGTCCTAGAATCCATGATTCAATGTATGTTTTTTGGTTTAATTACCCTTTATTATTCAAACAAAATAAATAAATAAAAATATGATTTTGATGAATAAAACTGACAACCAAAAATATAGAAATTTACTTAAAGAAAACAAACTATGAGCAATAGGAGAGAAGCATCACCATAAGGATGAATATAGCAAGAGCGACGTCCTTATGCCACCCACAATCTATCTATCTATCTATCAAATTCTTCTATTCGCATTTAGGGGTCATTAATGAGTTAGGCCAGGTTGGTCTGGAGCACTAAATTGCGACTTGGGTATAAGTTGAGGTGTCTAAAGCCTGAACTCTTACAAAAACATATTCAGAGTTTAGTTATTCAGTTACGTTGTGAGCCAAATGAACATTAAATTAGGGTAAGCAGACTTTAGTCTTACAATCAGCCTCCGCGAGGAATTTGGTGCACTAAACTAAAATAAAACAAATTGCAAAAGCAGGCCGAAGCTCGTGGAAGCCAATTGGCTGGAGGGAGAGAGAGAGAGAGAGAGAGAGAGAACGTGTGGAGGGTTCTGTAGTTGTGGATGTGATAAAAGTGGAAGGCGACTGCATCTTCCCCACTCTACTTTCCTCTTTCTTACATGATGTTTCTGCATCTCTCCAATTTGCATCGTTGTTCTCTCCCTAGAGCTCCCATGGGAGAGTAGAATGGCATCCAATCCATGAATTCTACTCTTCTCTTTCCCCGTCTCGCTTTTCTCTCTCGTCTTCCTTCCTTTTCTCACCCTTCTATCAGTTAGCTGATCCGGGTATACTTGTTAGAACTCAGATCTCATCTCCTCGTTAGGGTCCTGTCATCTTTTTGTATGCTTGCCTTGGTTTTTAGCACCCTTATCTTCTTCTTGACAAAAGCCGAGCTTCATTTCCTCTCTTGGTTCTAGTTTTGCTCAGGGATTTTGGTTTTCTTCTACTCAACCCGTATTTCTCCTCGTCAATATTCGCGCCGGTAAGCTCATCTATCTACCGCACATCAACCTGTGAGTTAGTGTTTTCCGTTTGAATGGATCGAAGTTATAACATTTTAACATTCCTTCTAAAACATTCATAACTAGGGTTTCTTTTTATAACTGCATATACAGTACCTTGATGCGTATTAAATTTATGATTAGCTATCTTTCTTTCTTTATTTTTATCTATCAGAAGAAACTTGTGCTACATAATGTTCTGTAATGTTTTTGCATTTCACGCTTAATTTCTTGAATAGCTATTTCCTATTAAATTTTATAGTTAATTCTCCATGGTCTTAACTGTCGTTATTTAACTCTTAACTACTTAGTTTTTACATGTTACTCCAATCGAGTGTCTTAATACCTGTTGTTTGCCTAAGTTCTATTTTTTAAGCAAGATTTTTAATATCTACACACATCTATTTGGTTTCGTAAAAGTTTTCAACCTTGCTTAAGTACTTCAATTTGTTAATGTTGTTTTTGAAATAGAAAAGTTTGATTTATCTGGTCAATATCCCATTTCTATAATCACCCCTGAAGTGAGTTAGTATTTCTGATCCTTTGATTCTTTCTTCTCATTATTTTTTTGTGATTGTTAACGAGGTTGGAAAAGCTGTTTGAGCTACTCCGTATATACTTTTTCCTGCACCAGGTTGCTTCTACTGTGCTATATTCATGAAGTTGAAATGGCAGATATAAAGTTGTGGGTGAAGCATAGACAAATCAGAATTGGATAGAAAATATAAGACCTTAAAGAAACAACAGAAAATATGAAGAAAAGGACATCTAAGGTATGGTATGGCGATCCATTGCTGTGTCGAGTTTCAAAATGAAAATATAAGACATGAAATTCAATATTTTCTTTATAAATGTCTAATATATGTTTATGTTTTTCTTCATTCTGTGAGTGAATTGGAGAAATTTTGCTTTTTTCAATGCTAACTATAAATTTATAGTTATTCATGGGATTTGTACAATGTTTAGATATCAATGTACTATGGATTCATCTTATGGAATAAAAATACTAGTCTCAATTTTGCAAAAAATTTCATGGTCTTATTCACAACTGCAGTTTTTAGTCCCTACATGTCTAAACATCCTTTGAATGAGTCCTTGCTAGTTCTTTGAATATATTTCTAGTTAAGGACTTTTCTTGTCAAGTTTTATGAAGTAAAGATGTTTCAGTTCAGAGTATGAAAATGTGAAAGAGTTGAGGTACTAGCGCATGAAAAGATAAACCAATCTTGTTTCGGAATATATGATTGTTTCAATATTAATTCTCAACATCTCAGTGCCATTCACATCATTGGAGCTAGGTTGCCTTATACAACTTAGAAATTGAAAATATTGGTGAAATTTTAATTGGTTAATAACGTATATAGATATATGAGTGAATGAAACTTGACATTTGTCTGCTGTTTTCACTTTCTTTTGTAACTCCTAGGCTACTATGGAAGATACACAATCAGTTGCTAGTTTGATGGACTCTGCCACCTCTAAGATACTACAACTGCAGAGAGCATTTGCTGAACTTGAAAGTCATCGGGCAGTAACTCTTAACTTGAAATGGAAAGAACTTGAAGAGCATTTCCATGGACTTGAGAAATCCTTGAAGAGGCGTTTCCATGAGTTGGAAGACCAAGAGAAAGATTATGAAACGAAAACTATGGAGTCTCAAAAAATGTTAGGAAAGCGGGAAGCAGCTGTTATGGCTAAAGAGGAGGCTTCGTTGGAGAAGCTTCAAGATGGAAGAGATGCTGCTGTATTTGCCATTAACAATGTCAATGCTCAAGATAAGCACCAAAAATTATCAAGTCATGAAGCCACTGTTGTGACTGGGGACAGCCTTTGTGGGGAAACAAATGGAGTAGAGAAATCACCTGATTCTTTGATTGCTGAAATTAATGTTGAAGATGTAAAAGATTCTTCAGAGGATGGAAATTTTGGAGTAAAATCTTATCCCCAGCTAGTACAACTCTGTGAAGAAATGGATTCAAATGGGCTTCACAAATTTATATCTGATAATCGCAAAAACCTTGCTGCCATAAGAGAGGAAATTCCATTTGCTCTTAAAGCTGCGGTAAACCCTGCCCATTTTGTTCTGAATACGTTGGAGGACTTCTATTGTGGGGAAGTTGTGAATCTGGAGGGAAAGAAGGATTCAAACCTGTTGGGTCTACGTCGAACTTGTATCATGTTGATGGAGTGTTTAAGCATTTACCTGACAAACCTTGATCTTGTGTCTGTTTCTGATGTGATTTCAGAGGATGTTATGGATCGAGCAAAAAGAATTTCTGAAGAATGGAAACCAAAGTTGGATGCTCTTGACATTGATGCTAGCAATGGGAACTCATTGGAAGCTCACGCATTTTTGCAACTTCTGGAGACTTTTAAAATTTCATCTGATTTTCAGGAAGAAGAATTGTCAAGGTTGATACCAATGGTATCCCGCCGTCGTCAAACTGCAGACCTCTGCCGTTCCCTCGGGCTGGCAAAAAATATGGCAGGTTTGTTTCTCATTTACCTATGAGGATCACCCTATGCTTTCAGTAACTTCCTATGTCATTTTAGTGAATGAGTAGACCTTGATGTTCCCATCAAGTCGCTGCATGGTAAAAAAAAGTAGACATATTTTTCCTATCACTATCTAGTTATCCATAAATCTATCATTATAGTGATTGGAGAAGGCTCTTTGTAGGCTAGGGCATGGTTCAGTAATTTGACACTGTAACGGAATAATTGATATGAAAATGTAGTGGAATAAATAAATTATGCATAACAAAACTTTATTAACTGTTGGGTTATTTCATGGCAGGCTTGTTTACTGTTTTCTTTCTGGTTTGCAGGTGTCGTTGAAGTTCTAATAAGGAGTGGTCGACAAATTGATGCTGTGAACCTCGCTTTTGCATTTGAACTTACTGAGCAGTTCCCGCTTGTTCCTTTACTGAAATCTTATTTAAAGGAGGCGAAGAAAATTTCTTCACCAGTAAAACCAGGAAGTTCATTTCCCATTGCACAGGTGTTTTTCTCTCAAGATTGTCTTGCAGTAATTTTTTTTTGGTGCTATGTTCATCATACTTTGAATATGAACATTTTTATACCTTTTTTGTAGTACACATCTTCACTCCATAAACTACAAAAACTTGTCATCATTCTTAGAATGCTGTAGTTAAAAATGCTTTTTGACGGTGATGAATATTGGTTGCACTATTACTAGCTTTCTTTGAATTTTGTTTTGGATATTGCAACTTCTTCTGATTATATAAATTGTTGGGTCACATGTCCATTTGTGGTGTGTCAGTGTTATCACTAGTTTTGAGTTATTAAAAGCTTTTAGCTGTGAGCTAAAGCCTGATAACTACTGTTTGCCCCAGCCGTTGTGGTTTCCACTCTTGTGGCTGTTTTAGTTGAGTTTGGGCCTTTCTTCTAGAACAAAGATTCAAATGTGTAAGTAGCTGACATTTTTGGTACTGTGTAAACAATTATCTGACATGTCAAATACTTGATGCGAGATGTATATTAAGACCACTTTTTTGGCTTCTACTTTAATTTTTAGTAGCCAATTGATTTATAGTTTGTTGTTGCGGGAAACCATGAATATCCCATAGACATTTTGAATATGACTTGTTCGCTATCAACCCAGGTGTGCGAATTTTAGAATAGTTGAGTAGAGGTTGGAGGAAATGGTTTGGTCAAGTACAAAGGAGACATAAGGATGGTACTTTTGTTTGAAGGATATGTTAGGAGAATGATTATAGTAGATGGTACGATTTTTTATATGGTAAATATTATTTTTCCTATTAGGTACGTGCAACTGAAAAACAAAAAAGGTAACAAGTATTGGAAGAATTTCTCAATGCACACAGACATCTGAGGTTATTGAGGTTTAAATATCATTAGATTCTTAAATCTGATCTGAAAAGTTCCATTGTTGAATGAGGGATGGGAAATTCATGGAAAGTTGCAATGCCCACCCTGGACTTGGTATTTTTCAATGAAAAACTAAAAGAGATGATGAGAATGGTGTACTTAATTCAGGACAAGGAAGTAAAGAAAAATATTTCTTGCACGTTTAACAGTGTACAACCACACCACTTGGGAATCTGTATTAAGTTGATTTACAATAACCACTTAGTAGTTCTTTCTTTTTGTGGTTGTCATCTTTGAGTTAAAGGCAGATTAAAGTGTCTGTTTCTTTTTTCAAATCATTAATATCTTTCTATCTTTTTAATGTTTAATTAATATTCTAACGCATAAGCGCACACATCGATTATTACATTATGTTGTTACTTGAATTATCTTCACTAAGAAAAATGATTTCAGTATATGAGTTTGGACGCCAATCAAACTAGTCTCAAACCTCACATGAATGCTTGAAGAAGTGGTGCTAACTACAGTTACTATACAAATTTTATAATAGCTTCCTTCTATTTTGCTTGGTTGATATTCGTCCTATATGGCTGGATGTTTATATCTTAGCAGAGGATTCCTTTTGTAGTTCCTCCTACATACTTATCCTAATCCATGGTTGAGAAGTGGTAATATAGGTTTCTTCCCCATAAATGTTATTCTAATCTTTCAGACTGATCTAATAAACTTGGTCTGGTTTCAGAATGAGGTAAATGAACGAGAACTTGCCGCTCTTAAGGCTGTAATTAAGTGCATTGAAGAACACAAACTTGAGGACCAGTATGCTGTTGATCCACTCCAGAAACGCTTGATTCAGTTAGAGAAAGCCAAGGCAGAGAGGAAGAGGGTACCTGAGGCTGCAAGGCCTCAAACAAAAAGACCCCGTGCTAACAGTGTCGGGTACGGCCCTCCTCTCCGTGTTGCTAATCCTGCTCCTGACAAGACAATGTATCCAAGGGTGACTGATAATAGGTACCAACAGTTCGTGTATGATAGACCACCTTACGCATACCCCGGACCTCCTACAGACAATCATTGCCCATCGTTTCTTGGCTCGGCGAGTTACAATCACCCGGCTGCTCACGGCAACTACTTTGGAAACGGGTATCAGTACCAGGCTGCTTATCTCCACTAATCTTTAGTGAAAATGGGAAACCAGGTGAGTCTGATCTTTCTGTCAGTTTTAACTCCTAGGTTTTTTAACCCTTCAGCACTATGAACTTTGCAGTGTATGAATGTATTTAGCGTTTTAAAAGACTGATACTTTGTCGTTTGTAATTTCTCAGTTAATGTACTGGTTGATACTCTAATATATATATATATATATATAAATGCTCTACTTTCTGATGTACATATTGTTTAAACTCCATTTGGTTTTATTCTTATCTTCTGAATTAGTTCCAACTTTCTCTCTCTATTTCAGGTAAAATTTCTCAGTTGATGTTTGGAATTTTTTTAGAGCTCAAATAAACCTCGTAAATGTCCAAATTAGCGTAGCCAAGAACTAGGTTTCAATTTTTTTATTCTTATCTTTTTGAGTAATATTTATGAATCTTTTTTTATTTTTTACTATTCATGAATAATTTACTTTGGATTGCATCGATGACTTCCTACTTTGCTGTTGTATTATCTTTCAACTGGAGCCATTTTTGTTAAACTTCACCCTACTCTGCTGGATTAATTAAATTATTCAATTCGACCCAGGACATTAGCTCAAAGAGGTCAATTTTTTCTACTTCGACAACTATGCGAGGACCTAAAAATAATTATTTATTTACTAATTCATTTACTATTTTGGGTAAAGTAGAATATAAAGGACAAAACAGAAGGTTTCTTTCTGCCTTACGTTACATAGCCTAGAACTTTGGAAGCCATGGACGCAGAGACACCCTTCAATTTTGAATTTTCCATCTTTTGACCCACAATGAGATGATGCCCTTCTCTAAACAGCAATGGATTGAGGCTTCTCACTTCACATTTGTTTCCCATGAGGCAGAATTACCATATTCTTCCGATGAGAAAGATTCGATGGTAGGCGTCGGAGTTGTATTTCGATATTTAGCATGATGTTCTTCGCCATTGCTTCCCTATTTTTTGATTTAGTTTGAACCAACTCCAGCTCTTCCTCCCTTTGGATGCTTCACAAAAGAGGCCGGAAGCCAGAGCTTGCTGAAGCCACAGCTCAAACTCTTCTCCATCTTCATCCATCATTTCAGCATCCAAATCCCACGGAAATCTGCTTGACATGGATCGTTGCATCGTTCTCCCGAGACCAACCATGTTTACATGGAAGCTTGGCCTGTGGGTGTTTGGTCTACAAGCCATTCCCTGCAAAGAATGAAGCGAGGATCAAAATGCATGCCAGCTAAAGAAATATAACAAAGAGACGATCCTTTGAAAAATCCTGGTGACATTTTACGCGAATTAGCCATTTACGGTTTGTTTAGTGCACATAATATATAAAAATATGGGAATCTGAGATTGATAAGAATGAAATATATTAGAATAAAATTGATTAAGAATAATTTATAAAAAGTTTAAATACAAGGTATTCAAGTAATTTATTCTATTAAAAATAATTTATGATGTTTTAGGAAATAATAAATTATTAAGTTAACATCAACCAAATAGCTTCACTTTTGGAATTAACAATAATTTAACATCATATGGACCATTAAAAATAGGACTCATACGTCACAGGGTAAGTTAACATATATATTATTGTATAATTCTGTAAACCTCAATCCTGGAGCTTGTATTTTGAAACTAATGATAATCTAACTCAAAATGTCAATCCTATAGCTTAAGTTTTGACACTAATGATAATTTTGACTATTTTAAAATGTATATAACAATTATATTTATGTTTTTATATTAATATAAATTTTTTATCCTTAATATTTTCAGTTTTTATATTCATACACAGACATTGTATCAAACATGTTTATTTTACCATTCATATCCTAACTTTCCTATGAATCAAATGGACCTAGGCGAATGTCAAGGTGATTGATTTCTTATGATAGACAGTAGTACTTCAAGGGTAAATGAAACTTTTGTGGTTTGACTCTAAGAAGCCCTTTGGACAGGAACAGATGTGATTTGAATTGCATCTCCAGAGTCATCTTTTCCATGATTATAAATGACATTCTAAAGGGCAATTTAAGATTTGAGACATCTTAATGATTGTTTGCATTCTGTCATGGACGCACTAAGAGAGCTAAAGAAAGCTATTGACAGACTATAGTTTGTGATAATTGAAGTAGGTCATGGTAATGAAAAACCATGAAATATTCATGGGAAAATAAGAAACTGTAAACAGCTTACTTGACAAATGGCCCATTCTGACACATCAAATATTTTGTCTTCAGCACACACAAAAGCACGCGGTATTTCCATCTACAAGAAAACAACGCAGAGAAATCACACATCCTGTAAAATTAATTGTTACTGCAACCAATGTGGAAAAGAGAATTGAGAAAGCTGCTTCTTTTCTTAATCTTCTTTTTTGAGGGAATACCAAATCACTACGCTAGGTAGAACCCGGAATTTTAAATTGGATGTTTTACCAACCGCTCCAAGCATCCTATGAATGATTATGAAATAAGAGATTATACTGATACAAAATGATGATCGAGTTGGGGGAAAGATGCTGCTTAAAGTAACTAACCTTTTGAGGCCTCTCAAAGACAAGAGACCCTTTATATTCAACCCAACCATCTCCATCTTTGGCGTGATGGTGTTGACAACAATCCTGATGTCAACAGCCCAGAGCAAGTGTTAGTACCAGCTTAATCACAAAGTATATATATATATTTTTATGATGGGGAAGTTCATCACACACCTGCTACTTAGTAAGCAATGAATTTCTTATTTTTTTGGAGTGAGAGAGAGAGAGAGAGACCTGACACCATCTAGCCTTCGTCTTACTCCTGCTGGTGCACACCCATATATGTGAATGGCCACACTTAGTGCACTGTATACGCCTCGACTCTTCAGAGCAATAATCTGGATTATGCTGCTTATATGACCGTACATAAGCTTCTTAGTTTTACTTGAGTGCATCATTAAGAACCATTTAACTCCATACAAAATTAATAGACCACACCAAAACAAAATTAACAATATTTTATACTAATAAGTTATCATATATAAGAAAATGGGTAATTGACTTGGAATATCATAGCCCTAAGAACATTGAAAATTTCTGCTTGAGCAAATTAAAGATTCAAAACTAGCTCATAAACAATCTCATTAGGTCAATACTCTAATTGTAACGTTCTAGGGTTTAGTCAATTTTGAATTTGAATTAAAATTTTATTCTAAGTACATTATTTTTTCAATTTTGAATCAGAAATTAGTTTTTCAAATTAAAATCTTATCCTAATAAGTTAATTTTCGAATTTTAAATTTAAAATTCGAAATTTTCCAAATCAGAACCACATTCAACAAATTTTAACCTTAATTTGAAAATTTTCCTAAAATCTCTCAAAAATAGAGTGAGTTCCGAAACTCAATTTGCAACCAACAGTTTAACAACTGCTTTACAACTCCGAAAATCTGAAACCAACTCGAATTTCAGGGGAGTTTCGGTTGAAAACCTCCTCTATAAATAAAGGGTTGAGGCAAAGAAGGAAACTCACCTCTCAACTTAGTCTCTCTATTTCTTTTTGCCTACCTTCCCGACGAAGAAGAAATTTCGCTCTCTATTTCTCTTTGCCTACCTTCCCGACGAAGAAGAAATTTCCTCCATCAGCCGAGCTAGTGCAACGAAACCCTCCCTCCGAGGACGAGTCTTCAGCGATGGCGGCAAGGACAACTAGAGGAGAAACTCTCTCTCTACTCTTGGGCACTCACGCAAAAGAAGGAGAAGAACCAGAAGAAAGACCGGTTCAAATTTTAAGTTGTAGTGAACTGGACCAAACTAGTGAATCGGCCTTGATCTGCCCAGACCAAACCGAACCGATTCTGCCTGGACCAGACCAGCAAACCAGATCGGATCGGGCTTGCCAAACCGGACCAGGCCTATTGAATCGAATCGAACCTGCTGAACCAACCCGAACCTGACCTGGTCCAAATTCAAACTGAAATTCTCTCAAATTTTCTAGATCAATCCGATTTCAACTCCAATCCGTTTAATGGTTTTTATCGGTAAGTAATTTCTGCTCAATTTAATTCAATGATTATTATTTTTAGAAAGAATTTAACCACAAATTAATCTTTTAGACTGACTCATTTATTCGACGGCTCAAGAATACCTTAAAACTCTAATATTCTCGAAATCCAGGTAAGTAAAAATATTGGTTTTCAACGTTTTGGCCATTGGCCATACATCACAAAGCAAACTTTTCTTTAATGTATTTTGCAACTTTATTATATTATTTTGATCATGATATTTCAAATTGTACAAACATGATTAGATATTGGCATACAATTAAAGAAAGATAAAAATTGGTAGGTCATCTTGTATGCGAGTATGAATGCATGAATCTGATAGAATTGACGGAAAACATGATGTGACAGCTAATGAGAGTCTGAACGCATGAAATTTTGAGATGACTAATGAAAGCCTGAACACATGTAAATTCTGAGATAGCTAATGAAAGTCTGAACGCATGAAAATTTGAGAGAACTAATAAAAGCCTAAACGCAGGTTGGAAAATGAGTTCTAACTAGTATGTAACTTTAACCATGGAATTGATAGAAAACATAATGTGACGGCTAATAAAAGTCTGATCATATGAAAATTTTGAGATGACTAATGAAAGTCTGAACGCAGACTGGAAAATGAGTTTCAATCAGTATGTAACTTTAACCATGTAATTGACGGAAAACACGATGTGACGACTAATGAAAGTCTAATCGTATGAAAATTCTGAGGTGGCTAATAAAAGCCTGAATGCAAGTTGAAAAATGAATTACAACCAGTATGTAATTTTAAGCATGAAAATGCGGTAATTCATGAAATTAATTTAATTATTCACATATTTTTACTTACTGAGTTTATCTCATTTCTAGTTTTGTGATGTAGGTGAAATTTTAATAGAAAAAGAATTTGGTCTGATCAAGAATATTCTAGAGTCAAACGAGCATATAGAAGAAGGTGTTGTCGAATCAGATAAATAAATTTATTGTTTAGTTTTCATATTGTTTTTCACTGTAATTTTTAAGAATACTACGTTGATGAAATTTTTATAAATTCAATTTAATATTAATAAAGTTTTTGTTAGATATTTATTCATATTTAATTTCCTTAGTAAATTAGATTTTAATTTGGTTTAGTATTTTTATAGAAGTGTTTAATTAAAACATTTTATTAAATAATGTTTATTTAAAGTTTTAAATAACAATAAATTAAATTGATATTCCCTAATCGACCGTATACTATTTGAAAAGAAATAGTTTGCGCAGCTGTATGAAATGACGTATTATACCATTATTCTGATCAAGGGAGCCAATGATGCCAAAGTTCAGGTTGATTATGCACAAAACAACAAAGATAAGTTTCGAGACATCGATTGACAACTTCAGTTTGCCCATCGAATTAAGGGTGATAAATTGTACTGTGTCGCAAAGATGTAGAGCTCTCGCAAAAAATGACTTATAAAAATCTTATCTCGATTGGAAACAATTGAAAAAGAAATCCTATGGAGATGTATAATATTTTTAACAAATATTGTCGCTATTGTCTATGTTGCATATGGATGGCGTAGAGCTAAAAAATGTACATATTTGTTGAGTCAATCCACAATCACAAAAATGGTATCAAAGCCCTCGGAACAAGGTAACCCTTCAATAAAGTCCATTGAAATATCTTCTCACACTTGATTCAGTATTGGTAGAGGTTGCAAGAAACTTACTGGAGATAGTGCTAAATCTTTTGTTTGTTGACAAATTTGACCAGACGAAACAAAAGCATAAACATCTTTATGCATACCCAACTAAAAAAATTCAGCTAATAAACGTTGAAAAGTTTTAGCTCTTCCTGCATGGCCGCCCACCAAACTATCATGAAATTCTTGTAATAAGAGATGAATTGATAGCGAACCTTTGACAAGTATCACATGGTTGTTGTAAAATAAATTATTAGCAATCACATAATAACCATTGGAATGACCAAACTCTCGGAGGAGTTGTGTTTAAATTGCACACATATTAGGATTTTTTTTTTCAATTTCAGCATCAATCTGGTCTCACGAAAGAAAAACCATAGATGTGGTAATACTCATTAAAGACAAATGGGGACGCCATGAAAGCGCATCAACAACTTTATTTTCCTAATTATTCATTTTATGTTTTATGCCTGTTATACAAGAAGTAAATAGGAGGTGTCTCTCTCCTAACAGCTTATACTATTATTTCTTAAGACACTGCTGCCAAAAATTAGTTCCTACAGGATAATATTAGATTCTTCATTGCAAGGACAAACTACTAAAACACTTATCAAGATTTTAAGTAATACTTTTCTTACTTCTTAGGGAGAATTTCTTACCTTTCCTTTATAGTACGTTTAACACTTCCAATGCAAAATTTGTTTCTTTTATAAAAAAAATTAGACAATTGAATACAGAGTATTCCATAAGAATATGCAAGAGTCCAATCATACTCATGTACACAATAAATTTAAGTTTTACACTCAAAACACATTCTTACTAGCAAGAGCTAGATTAGGCAAGATAACTGTCCCGAACTCCATACTATTAATAAAACGACGTACAAAAATACAAAATATCGCAGACGTTCAAAAGATCTGTTAACTCTCCCTTTTAGAAAACTATTTTGCAAAATACTTTTTTTGATGTTTCTTCCACACTCTCATTCCATTCCTAAAATAAAAATCTTTTAGAGAATGTGAAAAGACAATAATTTAAAACACATAATTTCACTCCTTTACATTTCATTCTAAAAATATTTTCTATAATATTCTAAATTAAATACTAATTAATTATTGAAATGGGATCTATCAATACCTATCGCCCAAAATGCATCTTGTCCTCAAGGTGCATCATCTTAAATTGTGCCTCATACCATGGCTTTGGTCGTTCAACAGAATAGACAAAAATGAAGTGGAAGCCCTCGTCCTTTCGTTGGTCAGATCGGAGGTGAAAACTCCTTCCTCCACCTCAGACCAGCGTTGGCCTCCCTCACCAAGTCGTCCACCCTGACCCGTCGATCTTCACACTCAGTCCATCACCATCTTTCTCCGTCATTTTTTTATCGATTTCCAGCCTCTCAATGAGATTTTCTTGATGGTATGTCGTATCACTATTTCCTCCTTGATCGCGGTGAGCGTTGATTTCCCCCATGGTGACACCAAACTTTGCAGCATAATCATGGCGGTCTCCTTGGAAAATGCCCTCATGCCCTCATCTTCAGACTCACCTTCATCCACTTTCTATTTTTCCTTTCCAGCCACATTCAAACTTCTCTTTCCCAAATGCAATTTCTGTGTCGCAGTTACGACCGCAAGCTGCTCCGAACCAAAGCGAAATAAGCCCTTAACGTCCCGATCTCATGAGAAATTTTCTCAAGAAACGCTTTCATTTCCTATCGAAACTCCTTGCGGAGTTGATCCAATTCGGGCTCTCCGAAATATTTTTACTCTGATACCATTATTATGAACTTCATACTATTAATAAAATAACGTACGAAAATACAAAATATTATAGACATTCAAGAGGTCTGGTACCTCTCTCCTTTAAAAAAAAATTTCACAAAATACTTTTCTTGATGTCCCTTCCACACTATTTAATGCTAAAAATAATTTCTAAAATATTCTAAATTAAATGCTAATTAATTATTTGAATGGGGTCTATCAATAACATAATAAGACAAAAAAAATAGTAACCAAAAGTTCATGCCAAAAGGTAAGCAACATCATTCTATATACCTTTTGGGAAGTTTCATACTTATGACAGACACTTTTAGTCTTGGATTCTTCCTTCCTCAACTGCTCATCATAATCTCTCTTCTTTATAGAATCAGAAAGAACCTAGCATGTTGATGCCAAGCAAGCAACAGAAATGACCATAAACATAATATCCTTAAAGCTGCACATTTTTTATATAAACATATTATTGAAGAAAGAAGTAGCTTAAGTGATAATTTTGCGTAAAGATAAATACCTCATAAGCACATTGAAGTTTTTTAAATGATTCACTTGCTAGTGGACTTCCCATATTTTTATCAGGATGAACAAGTATAGCCTACAAAAAAGAATTGAAGCGGGAAAACAATAGACCAATAAGCACCAGAACTCTAAGAATCACTTCAAGGGAAATTGAAAAACTATGAGCCCGAATAAAAATCAAGGAACCATGTGATTAGGCGAAACTGCTCTTGCATGCAAAGGAAATCTTTCCTTTGGGTAATTTCATAATATAACAGTTTCTTTAGATGAGGAACCTATAAGCAAAGTACACTGTTCTCCACATCAATGAAAAATAGTAAATAATCCAATAGGATTGAACATCATGCCAAACCCCCAAAAATGAAAATAAAAAAACATAACAACAAAGTGAAAATATTTTACATATTACCTTCTTCCTGTATTCCTTTTTCATGATGACAGCATCAATATTTCTATGGCGAGGGAATCCCAAAGCTTCATAGTGATCCATACAATTTAATATTCGTCTCATTTCATCAATTGAAGCCCTCTGCTCCTTGACAATCTTGCTACCAGAATCCTCTTTCTGATCATCAGAAACACAAGTCATTGCAGCCAGGGTGGATGATTTACAGGAATGCGACGCTTCGTATTCACTGGAAGGAGTAGAGTACTCACACTCTCCTGGCAAATCCTCCTCAGTAACCATTTCTGATTCTTTAGGCTCTTCAGCGGGTAGATTTTCACTTGCATTATTATCACACCATTGGAGCAAATAGTTTAGTGTATAATTAGAAAAGAATGCAAGATTTACCGAGGAAAAAACTCCAATCCATCCAGTTTGTACTTTGACACAATATATAGCATATATTGTTGCCATTAAGACCACCAGCCGAGTGTGATTGAAGGAGTATAAGTAACCTGCATTTGATAATAAAATTCTCTTAATATAAAAAGAAACATAGTGAGTTTTGTAATTGAGAAATATTAAAAGCACCTTATTATTTCCTTTTTGAACTAATATTTTGAACATGTTCTTGAAATACGTGAGAGGAATTAATAACTTATATCAAATGTATATAAATTAAACGTTGTGAAGCGATACAAAATTTTGTGACTTGTTACTCCGTCATAAGAGAAGTAGCTGATGAAGAAGATATATCACTGCAGCTAAGGTAGAATAAAAAAATTATTATTGAAAGTTGATGAGCACAAAATTACTAATTATGGAGCTTCAATATGGTACTCAATCACAAATTTCCTGGTAAGTTGACAGTAAACAACAAATTTACTAGGAAACACATCCATACCTCCAACCATGAACAATGTTCCAGTAATCCAAAAGTTAGCATACATCCACAAAATAAGAATGACACAGAGCCCCACAATAAAGAGTCCAGGAGTATAACCCAAGTACTTGACAGAAGCTCCCGCAGCTCCCTAGAAGATAGAAGTAAAAGCATTTGATGTGTTAGACTTCATTGTAAACATATGCCCAAGATGCACGGTTTTGCTTTTCTCTTTCTGTAAGTTTCTTTTTCTTAAGCATGGATGAAAAAATATATATTAGTCTGCATTCTCAAAAATGGAAGGCAACAGCAATAAAAAAAAAGTACAGATCATAACCTAACAGAGTCTGACACTATACAAAGGAACGAGAAGATACCGAAAAGGCCAAAAAAGACCCATTTTAATAACAGAAGTTGAAGGAGACTCAAAGGAAAAAAAAGTGAATTTATAGTAATATTACAGAAAAACAACAATGGTTGACCTAGGGCTATCAACCACGCACAAACCTTAGTCTTAAGCAATCTCTGGGGTTAAAGGTTACATTATTGAATTGGTGGCTATTACTGTCATATTAAACCAAGTGTTTTATGTAAACAAAAACTGAATGGGTTAACAAAGTTTCCAAGAACAAAAAGAAAACATAGCCGAGTGGAGATGAGCAAAGAAAGGAACTGGGAATCTTGAACAGTTGAGTTTTTCCAGAGTCGAAAATTAATGGCTATACTAACGACATCATAGAGTTTTACTGATGGGTATAAAATACATTGAACATCTCTCAGCAAACTCATTCCTCTATATTGTAACATGTTTCACAAGGAGTCCATTAAAACATTTGTAGAGAGGCCACAGATGTAATTCCCAATGATTATTTACTACTTTTCTAGAAGCTTGTCAATGAGACTTCCACTCCACACTAAATTTTCCTTATTTCTAATCCATATATAGAACCACTTTACAGGTTTAGGGTTGCCGCATAATCAGTCAATCAAAACAATAACCATGGTGCTCCCTGATGATGCACAGAAAAAGTAATGGAGAAAGAAAAAAAATCAGTTTCACAGAAAATGGACAAAATGAGAAGAGTGCCTACCATACTAAGAAGAACATAAGCCAAGCAAGAAATGGAAGTCAAACTAAGAAAACAACTCCACATTATAAGGAGAAGTGCCGCTGAACCCAATTGGATAAATGACTGAAAACCTCTTATAATGCAGTCCCTCCATTGAAGAAGCAGGAAGTGCAGTAACCGCAAGAGCCAAGAACAGCCACCGCACAACATTGGCCAATGCCTTTCCATAAAAACCCCAACTGTATCTCTGAAGCAACAAACGGCATTGTGAGCACGCAAGCAAGCATGCTTCTGCCATTGGTACCATTTCCAACCTCGCTTGAAAAGCCCTATATCCTTCATCGTATCAGATTGAGACCTCCCCGCTAATATTAATGTTAGGAGGAAGATGATGCTACCGTTGACCATGAATGGGGAAAAGAAATAGCAAAAATCTCATTTCCAGAGAAATGTGAGCAAAAACCACAAGTCCAGTCCATCAATTTCGAATATGAACGTAATCTGCGAAAACTATTTAGAAACGGAAAATCCATCTGCTTTAATTGCCCGCATTTCAAGCACTAAAACGAGATGATTCAATGAGAACTGCATGGAGCTGGTGTGTTATTGTAGCTGAGAGCACCACTAACTTGGTCACGATCAAGATTCACCGTTCGACAGAAATTGCTTCGCATGTAAGTTTCCCCAAAAGCAACAGCTCTCTGCCCGTTAAAATAATACCAGACAGACACATTTTCCACTCAAACCAACACTTTTCTTTTCCTTTTCCAACGCAGTTGAAGAAATCAACAGAAATCACGAACAACCACAGCTTCAGCTCACAGATGAAAACCACTGGGCAACTCTATATACTAACAACAGACGACGAAAACTCGAAAAAAGGTGAAATGGAGCTCGTGAAAAAGAAGAAAATCAATATGCAACGACGAGAGCAAGAAGAAACAAAAGAAAAGGGTGACCTAAAACAGGATTTCCATTAACAATCTCTCCAGTCTCTGGATTTGCCTTGGGGGAAAAGGCGAAGTAACCCTAGGAGTTTCAGGAAGAGCTCGTGAAAAAGGAAGAGTTCGGAGCGAGAAATGAGCTCCGAGCAAACTGACGTCACTTTCTGGCGAATCTCAAACCCAACCACCAACTCATGGATTAGGAATTGAACCCTACTTACCTTAACCAAAACGATTCTCCTAATCATGATGATGTCACATGTTAGAGGGACTCGATCAAATCATAATTATAATCCTTCATTATATTTTCTCGTTAGTTCAACATCACCAACGGAAAAAATCAGAAGACGAACATTATCTGTCGAAAAATGGCGCGGGACATACATACATAGAATGGCTAACAGAAAGATGCAGAGAAAGCCAGGGACAAAAAAATGAAAATCCTAGAGAGAGAAAACATGATTCGACAAATTTACAGTAAACATAAAGATCAAAAACCATCAAAAAATACAGTAGCAATCAAAAACTGGGATCGTTCTTCACAGTAAAAGTCGAATTTGGAAGAGTAGAAGCTCCAGATGATAAGGTATAGCTGTCTAGCTTATCAGACCCAGAAGAAGCTTCATCGGAGGAAATAAATCTTGATTTTTTCGGCTGCTTTTTAGTCGGATGCGTAACTTTAAGGTCCATAAAATCGGAAATCAACCCGGGTTTTGTTATCTCGTTGTCGTCGATCTTCATATCTCCTTTCAGCATCTTTACGACGGTCGGCATTGTCGGTCGGAGCCGTGGACTGTCTTGGGTGCACAGAAGACCGATCTTTAGATATCTACAAGCCTCCTCAATGTCGAAATATCCGTTTAGTGATGTATCGATCAATCCGACTAGCTCTTTCCGCTCGAAAAGATCCCATGTCTGTGATATCAGAGTAGATGTTTCTCATCAAATAGACTGATGGATGAAAAAGGAATCTTATGACGATCGTCATTTGACATCGAAAAAGAAGAAACGAAAAACTTATAGTCATCAAAGCAAATCTAAACGAGTAGACGACTGTTGTTCTACAGGCCGTTCTTCAAAAATTCAACTGAAGGACGAGAAATAATCATTATTTTTATCGAAAACATTCAATTACGAAGCCGAGGAGACGAAATCACGTACCCTTTCTAGAAGAAACTGATCGCCTACCGGGAGATGTGTATTAGTGTTACACCTTCCGCTGACTATTTCCACGAGGAGGACGCCGAAACTGTATATATCGGATTTCCTCGTTACTTGTCCTCGTATTGCATATTCCGGCGCTAGATATCCACTACACAGCAAAAAAGTTTACATAAGAGAAAAAGGAAGAACAAAAGAACAAATCCAGATAAATTTTGTCAAGAAATAAGAAACCCGGAGCAGATAAAACAAGATCCTAATTATCGAAAGCTTGAGCCATTCAGACATGAACACAATCAGCATGGTTACATTATAGAAACAGGAGGCAAGGTTTACGCTTGTTCTAAATAAAAGCAGTCATACTGTGACTAATGCCTTTCAAATGCAATGCAAGATATGATGAATCGAAGTAATAATAATTCCATAATCTCGCTTAACAAATTTTTCGAAGGAGTTATAACACGACCGTTTGATCTTTTAACTTCTATAACAATATTTTTGAATTTGGGACACAAATTAGAGGATAAATGATCTGGATTTTGATTTGGTTTTACAAAAACCAATCGATCATGGATCGTTTGAAGCAATTCGAATATGTAAATGTACAATCTCAAATAAAGCAAATGGTTTTCGGTGCTTACATCGTTCCTGCAACACGGGTGCTGACATGAGACATGCTCGGAGGGATAAGTTTTGCAAGACCGAAATCTGAAATCTTAGGCGTTAAATTTTCATCGAGCAAAATGTTACTTGCTTTGATGTCTCTGTGAATGATATGAGGTCGAACTTCCTCGTGAAGAAAGGCCAGCCCTTGTGCAATTCCAATGCAAATATTAGTCCTCGTTCGCCAGTCGAAGTTGATGTTATTGCCGTCTTTTCCTGATAGAGAGCAGCAGTTTTTTACATCATTCAACTATCGTCTTGTTCAGTAATTCGAACTCACGAGAGCCAGCAAACAAATATTAATAATGCACTATAGAACGACAGAAAGATCGTAAAAAAAAACAATGAGAGATTCAAAGATAAACTTCTCCATGAACCGAGAATGGATGATGATATATACCGAGGAGAGTTTGAGCAAGGCTGTTATTTTTGAGGTAGTTGTAGACTAAGATTCTGTGATTTCCCTCCACACAGCAGCCATAGAGCTCGACCAAATTCTCATGCTGTATCTCTGTGATGACGGTAATCTCTGTCAAAAATTCTCTCAACCCTTGCTTCGATTCAGCTGAAAGAACCTTTACGGCTGCGATCTTCCCGTGTTTTAAATTGGCCTGATCAACGGAACAAAAATTAGGAAAGAAGCAAAGAATAATCTTTCACATGATACGAATTCTGTTTCGAGGATAGTAAATAATCTGGCTACCTTATAGACAGAGCCGAAACCACCCTCTCCGATTTTATTTACTGGACTAAAATCTTCGGTTGCTATTCTTAGCTCTTTGTACGTGTAGAAATTAACGTCATGAATGCCCGAAAATTCTGCTGAAAATTTAAAAAAAAAATCAACTTAAGACATGTGTATTGCATAAAAAAAAACCATTTCAAGCATGTTCTTCAGTGCCTGTTTTGAACAAGAAAAATTCTCAAGCAAATCCATTGAGAAATACAAATTTTTCTGACATCAATTTGGCAGTTACCTTCTTCTTCATCAAATCTTCCTCCAGATGAGTGGTGTTTTTTACTGAATAAGAATGGGAAACAATTCATTTCTGAAAGATTGACTTGAAGAAACCGTTTTACTGCGACTGTTAGAATAGATTTCTCGGTGGACCTGCCAAACAAATCAACAGAGAAACATTATTTCTGAGAATTGAATCGCCAACTCACAAGATCATTCCGTTGGGGAATCAAAAGGAAGAAAGTAAGAACACTAAATCACATCGCAAAGCTGAAAATTACTTAATCCGAATGGATTGAAAACAATAAGGAGATTGTAGAGCATGATCCTGGCATTTAAGCATAAGCTATCAGATAATCAAGTAATCGACGCCGTAAATCCAGAGATATTAAACAGAAAAGAAAGATTCTCCATCCTCGAGATCGAACATAACCTTAACAGTACAGAAGTTCATTTTCCATACAAAGAATCTGAATGAAAAAAAAAATGGAGCAGAAGAAAACGATTACCAATCTCTAATAAATTTTTGCAACCACCCAATTTCAGTTCAGAATCAAACGAAGTACTAACCTACAGGAAAATTATGAACTCTCTCGACAACACAGCCGCCGCCGCCGGCAACGCCGATGATGCTGATAAACAAAGAAATCTAACAGATCACAGAGAAAAAACAGCAACCCAGAAGCTGATCGTTCCTAAAAATCAACTCGGAAACTAGCAGAACTCTTTCAGGCATAAAAAAAAAAAAAAGGGAAATGAAGGTGAGCTGGTTGGGAGTTTGAGGGCTTTCAGAACAGACATTATTAATTATTAAATAGCATTCAGTGAAAAGTCTACGAAGGGATGCACAAGTTGATGTAGAATTTTCATAATCACCTCTTCTTGGTGTGAACGCATATGGATTAAGAAGCTGTTTTTCTTGATTTTCGTCATCAAACAGGCACGTTTAACGATCACCTGTCAGCTCTTTGCGTTTGAGAAAGGTTTATGAAAACGATCGTGGGCTTCGGACAAGTCCAGGTTGGTGAACCAGTCATCGACACGACATGCGAGGCAAAGCTTTAATTTTACAGTTTTCTTTAATTAATATATATATATATATATATTTTTTTTTTCTTCTATATTTTAAGTATTTATTTGTAATTTAAAATGTCTAGTGTTCGAGTAAATAAATTTTTATCAAACACGAGGCCTTTCAAATTACTTTAAATAATTATAATATATTATAAATTATTAAATTAATGTGTTATTTACATTAATTAATATCTGACAAATGACACCTAAAGTCAAGTCATTATTAAATATAAAATTTACATTATCTAGTTTTGTAAAAGATAAATCAACTTGTCATCAATAATAAATTAATCACTATAATATTTTTTTAATAATTTATTCACTGATCTATAAAAAAATAATAAAATAACGTTGTAGTCTAAATATATTTTTCGTTAATAAATTAATGTTAAACAAGTAGTGTCTCAAAAATACCACTCAAAACGTTACAAAAATTTACGATGTTTTGTGAGAGACAACAAAAATTTGTGGTGTCTGGTGAGACACCATGAAAATCATTGCGTCTTATGAGAAACTGCAAAAATCGTGGCATTTTGTGAAACATCGCGGCTGTTTTGCGGTGGCTTGCAAGACACCGCCTCTTCTCGCGGTGTCTTGAGGCAGTGTCTTGCAAGCCACCGCGCGAAGACACCGCCTGTTTTTAAAACCAGACTAAATAGAAGAACACCTCCCTAAACAAGCTGATTGTTATGTTATCATCGAAGAACAAGCAGCAATCTTAATAACTATTACTAGAAACGAACAGTAAGTAATATTAAGAAGGGAGAAAGTTTGGTTGAGCGGAGAAGAAACAAAAATCTGTTACCTGGGTTGGATTCTCGTCGGAAACTTTCAGAGAAGAAGAGGACCAAGGAAAAGAAAAATGAGCTCCGATCTGAAATTATTGCAGCAGAACTCGAGGTCCGTGGGAGGGGAGACGACTTGGACTTAAAAAGTAAAGACTCAATTAGCTTGGGAACCAAGCTCCAAAGGGCATTAGCTGTACACCCTCCACCAATAAAGACAAAAAATGAAAAATAATGCACGTGAAGTCATGGTTACAGGTCTTCGTCGACAACATCTATTACAAGACTAAGAAGCTGATTGTTTAGGGAGGTGTTCTTCTATTTAGTCTGATTATCTTGTCAGCTTCTTTCTCGCTGATTTCATTTATAAAGATCTGTTTTCTAATAGTGTTTTCTTTGCTGAAAGTTTTCTTAATTCATTTCTCTACATTTTCTGTTGGGTTAATTCATTACATCTATTGTTGATTTTCCAACACCTCCCTAAACAATCAGACTCAGCACTAGTAAATAGAAGAACTAGCGTTGGGAATAAAATGGAGAAGAAGAATGATTTGTTTGGGAGGATATACAGTGAGAGGGTTTCAGGTTTTTTATGATATGACCTTAAATGTTTCAGCCTTATTGCATGTTACTTCAAATACATATGTTTGTGAGGTATGCAATTTGAAAATGGTTATTCAAGAGTATGTTGAATGTGATAATCCATTATTGAGGCGAATGACTATTGGAATGGAAAGCAAATTTGATAAATATTGGGGAAGCTGCGATAAAATGAATATGTTGATGTATGTTGCAGTTGTTTTAGATCCTCAACATAAAATAGAGTATTTGAAACATTGTCTTTCCATTGTAATGGATTCTGATAAGACGGATTATTTGTTAAGCCAAGTACAACTTGTGATTAAAAATTTATATCTCGAGTATAAAGGTGATGCGGGATTGGAAAATACAGAAGACAACTATAATAGTTCAAGTGTACCAACCACAGCTGCAATCTTACCACAAAAGAGCAATTTGAGCCACAATAAGATACATGGGATGTTTCATAGTCGCCCAAAACAACCAAATGTTTCAACTACGCGGTCCGAAATTGAACAATATTTATATGAAGAATTGGAAAACAATACAGACAAACTAGACATTCTCATGTGGTGGAAAGTAAATTCATTCAAATACCCAATTCTGAGCAATGTGGCAAGAGATATATTGGTCATTCCTATTTCTACTGTTGCATCGGAGTCAGCTTTTAGTAGTGGAGGAAGAGTACTTGATCAATTTCGCAGTTCTTTGTCCCCAAAGACGGTCGAAGCGCTTATCTGCACTCAAAGTTGGATTCGATCATCGAAATATGAATCAATCAACTTCAATAATGATATGAATGAGTCAGGTATCTTTTATATTTATAGTGTTTTCTTTTTTCTTTGTTTTATTTATTACTATTTTTTCTAAATTTGTTTTCAATTTATATTTTTCAGATATTATACAAATTAATGACGTTGATGATGAATTGAATTAGTATGAAATTGATGGTGATCTCAGTGGTATCCTTTATCCACTCGTTAGCATTATCATTTATATTTTATCATATATCTTTGATGTGTAAAAGTCATACTTCTCTTCTATTTTGTAGGATGCAACCTGTTGACTGTTTTGTAAGTTTCTCATTTTAAGTTATACTTTACTCTAGACATCATTTATCATATGTTTCAATTATATAATTACTGTTTTGAAGTTACATTATACAAGCTAATTTTTGTGTCTGTTTTATAATACGAAGGGGTCACTCAAAACTCAATAAGAGTTGCTCAGGTTAGTTATATTTTTTTCCAGAATTAAAGTAATTGAACTCAATTATGTTAAAATAACCTTTGATTTTTTTCTTTATCTATTTTTCAATATTTTCTCAGTGGATGCTTCAAGTTTGGTAACTCGTCGTGCATACACGTTAATATGAAGAAAAGCTTGCTAATGTTAATATGACAATTCTGTAATTTTTTACTAATGTTTGCAGTTTATATTATTATAATTTTACATTATATTTTTTAATATTTAATAAAACAAGGTACAAAATCGGTACCGGACCGGGACCGGAAAACCCGGTCCAGAACCGGTCTTCCAAAAAGGAGAACCAGTACCGCCAGTCCGGTGCAGGACCGCTGTAAAACCGGACCGGACCGGTACAGTGCACACCCCTAATGGAAATATTACTTAAAACATTCATTAAAGTTCAAGGTTAAAAATGTACCCTACTAAATCTTCAAAATAAGGGTTAGAGCAATAGTTAGTGTTTTATGAAACATGTTTGTCATTGAACCCATACAAAATAGATACTTTCTTCTTTTCTTTAGCCATACGCCTACTCTAGTCGCATTTCCTCTGGATACACCGCAGGCTCCACGTATAAGGTCTCCTCTTCTACTCTTGCCACAACCATCTCATTACCTACACCACAAGTAAGGACGTGAGCCTAAAGGTCCAGCAAGAAAATGAGGTTTATACATTATGCTTATGTCTCTCTTTAGTCCCTTTTGGAATGGGTACCACCTCAAACCAATCCTTTCATTACATTCGTTCGTTCGTTTTTTACTCGCACTTCGAGTTGGAGATTGGCGGGTTCATAGGGGATGGAATAGTTGATCGGATCTAACCTTTTACTTGCAACTAGGTCCCAATTTTTGTCGAGGTAGGGGGCTTCGCCAAGCCGTACACTAGATCTGCTACCCATCTGCCCCCCAACTCCCTTTTCTTTTCTTTTGTTTTATTTTTTTATTTTTTCCTCTCTCAATGCATGTGCGTATTACCCCGAGGTGGCACTCCCTATTTGTTTTTATTATCATGATGCATGACGACATGACAATTAAATAACGCATATATAAAAAGTAAATAACAATAATTTAAAGAAAGGACAATCAATAATTGAGTGAAATTTAAATTATGTAAGGAGGACAAAAGCATATTTGAATAAATATAGGGCAACAATAAAAGGAACACATAGGAACGGAAATCGAAACATGCTACTAAAGAAGATTTTATTTTAGTTTATAACTACATGTACTAACTTGAAGATTTAACAAGAAATAATCAATTAGCATGCTTGAAGACTCATAGTTAATTAACATAATAATTAATAACATGCTTGAAGATTTAACAAGTAATACTTAATAACATGCTTGAAGATTAAACAAGGAAGATTAAACATGCTCGAACACCTAAATTAAACAACAAAACATGCTAGAACTAGCTAAACCTACTCACATTTCCGTTAACTAAACGTGCTCGGTTAAGTATTGGTTAATTGGTCATGCTAGTGATTAAACATACTTAAAATGCAACTAATTAGTTTAAACATGTTCGAGGGATGTTAAACAATGGTAAGGGGTTAATTAAACATGCTTTAGATGAAGAACATAACCACAACGAAGGAGTTAAGGTGTTGTTAAACAATAAACATAACAACAACGAAGGTATTATAATGGACATGTTTTGATACAGAAAATAAACAACGATCATAACCGCTTTTAGACAACGAATATAACAGCTTTTAGACAACGAACATAACTACAGCGAAGGAGTTAACGTGCTTTTACACAATAAACATAACAACAGTGAAAGTATTATAATGGACATGCTTATTACAGAAAATAAACAATGAACATAACAACTTTTAGACAATAAACATAATAGCTTTTAGACAACGAACATAACCACAGCGAAGGAGTTAACGTGCTTTTATACAATAAACATAACAACAACGAAGGTATTATAATGGACATGCTTATTACGAAGATTAACAGTGAAGAAATAGAGAATAACTAACGACAGTTGAGGTATTACGAATGACATGTTTTGTACAAACAATAAACCATGAACAAATAGAAAATAATCATGCTCAGAATAGGAGTAAATTGTAGGATAGTATACTACGAGTGAACAATATCATATATCACAAGTGAAAATACAGAGTCTAGCTCATTTATCCCTAGCAATTACCATGAAATCCTTAGTTCATAGTTCCACACTATCCAGCATAACATCAGACAAGGATTAAACCAGACAGGCTTATCCTCAGAAATGGTAAGTAAAACATTACGTGAGTATTGAAATGAAGTTAACCAAACAAAGTATCCAAAGAGTAACTACACAGAGTATCTAACAGAGTATCTCTAAAGGATTTACAGAAATTTAACTACAACCAACAATCATCACAGTGATTAGCTATCGCCAGAAATCATCACAGAAAGAGATTATCCACAACCAACAATCATCACAGAGAGATTAACTACAACCAAAAAATCTCAACGCATGCACGCACGTTTTACTTGTGGGTAGGGCCTCCTCTAGCCAAGACTACCCAAATCCTTACCTTTTGTTGATGAACTTAGTCACGGACAGCAGACTCCTTGCTCCTAGAACCACACTTCACGCAGGGGATCCACTCCAGAAGGGGAGAAACAGAGCAAGGAAGAAGAAGGAGAGTCACAGGGGAAGGAGACAGACTGAACGTAGGAGGAATGGCTGGAGGTAAAATAGATGGGCTTACCTAAGGGGAACCACCTGAACACCTATGGAGGGGTAGGAGGCGGCTCGCGTGGTTTGGACCTAGGGGGGGGACCGTTCCATGTCAGGGGAGGTCACGTATCAAAAGATTACGCGACTAGTCGTTTGATTTTAAATCTCTAATGTCACAGATCTGGGATATTTCGAACGATGATTTTAAATCTCTAATGTCACAGATCTGGGATATTTCGAATGAGTGCGGACGTGATGGTCTCGTCCGTATGTGTAAAATTCCTAAGGCTTACGGACGAGAAATAACATCCTCGCCTTGTCTGTACTGTCCGAATGTGACATTCGGAAGCGGTATGACATGCGCATAATGCGTCTGCATTCGTCCGAAAGTGTCCAGGAATTGGACGGATTTAAATTGGACGAATCCGCCTGCGTCCTCATTCGTCCGCATGCATCCGTAAGTGTCCAGTTGGACAGTTAGAATGCGAGGATCCATCCTGCTTCGTCCCAAAGTGTGATCCAAGCGTGTGCAGATGCCACATCTCATCTCCACTGCATCCGCATGAGTCAAATTTCTATTTTTCTTTGTATTTTCCTACTAAACTTTTACCCCATAATATTTTTTTCATAAATACATGTCATAATTCAACAAATATAAATACACAATGTAATAATTAATTATCACCAAAACTTAATTACATTACATATATGAGAAAAATAGTATCAAAATATTACGCTAACAATACAGCTAGCCATACTGTCTAAAAAACAAGATACAATAATTTCGAAGTGGTCTTAGTTGTTCACATGGAGAAAATTAGTTTTTTTTTTCTTCTAATAAAATTGGATCAATTGTGTTGTTATTTTGTATTTTTTTTAATTATTGGTTTTTTTAATGAATAATTTTGTTGTGTTTGAAAATACAAAAGATAAGGTGTTCTTTTACCTTTAAATAATGTAATTACTTTTCATCGTCACCGTATTTTTACGCAGTGTCTTGACCACACACCACGTTTTTACGCAGTGACACCACGTTTTACGCGGTGTGTTGACCACATACCACATTTTTACATGGTGACACCGCGTAAAACGCGGTGTCTTGACCACACACTGCGTTTTTGACTTGTTAACGGAGAACGAAAAACGTAACTTCGATGTTTGCTTTGTTATTTTCCCATACGTCAGTGGTTAATTTGTTAAAAAAAATACCCTAATGATTGACTTGTCATTAATCACAAACCACCACGATGGTTGATTTGTCATTTACCCTTTAAATTACTATTTTTTGTTATAGAGAGCACAACTAACAGGAGTGAGACAAGTACTGGTCCAACCGGATAAAACAGAAAGTTTCAATTTTATAGTAGTAGAAAAATTGAATTTAAAGCATATTTTAGCAAACCTGAAAATTCTCGGTTCTAATCTTGAAAAACTATCAAAACTATCAAGAGTGCATTTAAGCTTTTTCTTTTGGCAACTCGTGTAGAATTACAAGTTTAAATTGATCAAAATCGAGCAAAAACTCAAGCCAAAATCAGAAAAATGACATAATAACGTGTTTAATTTTTAAAAATATATTTCTATACAATAACAAATAAAAATATTACTCTTAAAAAAAAATTAAAATATCGTATCTCGAACAGTTTACTCTCTATTTACTTAAAAATAATGCTAGCTAAAAAATTTGACGATGAATAAAAATGTTATGCGCATACAAAATTATATATCAGTTAAAATATATACGAATGAAAGTGTGCTCTCGATTTACTTCAAAGTTTAATAGCAAGAACAAAAACATGATATTGAATTTATTTTAATGCTTTGAACATTAAGTTTAGAAAATTCTGTTTTTTATTAAAATTATTATTATTATTGTTTATTTGAATAAGATGGTCCAATGTTGTTGTCTTGACATTCTCACGAAAGCTATAGATTTGAATACAATTGCCTCTGTCTTGACATGCCACCGTTGAACAAAAAACATGTTCAACAAGAATCTAATCAAACAAATCTTATAAAATATGTGTGGTTATATAAAATAACCACATGCTTGTTACTTAGTAACTAATACATATAGAAATATTCTAAGTTGCTAAAAAATATAGTGGGAGAAGAGTATGTATTAGCCATTTTTTTTAGATAAAGATTAGTCCTTGTTGCCATGATTGGACTGGCTTAGAATAAAATATACTATTAATCATCGTATAATTTAACTTCGAGGTGTATTGTGATTTTTAGTAAAAAAAAAAAAGAAGATATATTATGTGACGTTCTCAATCCTTCTGGTACAATATTATCTATTTTGTGCTGAAATACGCATGGTTTGGTTATTGAGATTATCTCAAAACGCGTTGTACTAGGTAGAGATTAGAACTTTACTTATAAACCATTGGTTTTTCACTCTCTTAAGCGATATAAGATTGTTCACTCTATTAATATGGGTTAGACCTTCACTTAGGTCATACTTATCTTCACAAAGTCGCTTAACCTAAAACTTGGAATTTCGGAAGAAGATTAATATTTTATGTTTTATTGTTTTGTTATTTTTACAATACTTATTGGTTGAAAAAATATTTTATTTAATTGAAGATGAAATATTTATAACAAAATTTATAACCAAGTGCGATCTAAATCATGATATGGCAATGACCTAATTTTTTTTAAAATAAAAATTCAGATTAAAATTATAAAAATAATTTAAATTTCAATAAAAATAATTTACTTATTTTTCTCGTGTTAAAATAAGCTCATCAAAATTGTCGGCGCTTCAAAGTATGAACCTTCACCTTAAAATTGTAGTGTGAAAGGCAACCAGAACGAAGAACACATGCGAATCACTAAGTATTTGTTGACCCAACTAACATAAACTATTTTAATGTGACAAGTTGAAATTATTAAAAAAACCATGAATATAATTATTTGATATGATTAAGAGATCTTTTTAGACATTCTTTTTCAAAATAAAAATTAGAATTTTTTTGTGAATTTATTTTCAGCTTTTTTTTTGGTGCATCAAAAAAACAATATAATAAACCCGCTTTAAAGTTTTTATTTTCTAATATCCAATAATAATTGTAGTTTGTGTTATTCGTATAAAAATGAATGAACATATCGTTATATTTTTTAATGTAGGATGAGACTACAGGTCTGAATAATTATATATATGCGCAAATGTATACTATCGTAAAAAGAAATAAAGTGATACAAGATTATATATCATATACCTCCATAGAACAATTTCTAAAAGTACCTTATAAAATCAATTAAAAATCCTTATTAAAAGTTAAAATAACACATAGCAATAAAGATGGTGATAAATCTATGTGATAGATGGTGGAGAATCAATTTTTTAACCCTTGTAATTTTCTATATACATGTCGCATCAATGCTACAACAATATCAATTAACTAACTCAAAATTTTAAAATATATAACATAATAATTTGTCGAGCTAACATTTTATATTGCTTTCATATGTCGATGCCAATATAATAAAATATAAAGATGAATTCCATAAGAATTATGTGATACAAGCATATATATTTATAGTGATTACATAAAAACGTTAACTTTATGTCATAAGAGTTCTAAATTCAAGTTATTATTCAACAAGTATGAATAACAATTTATGAATTAGACAATCATCATTTTACCATAATAAAATTTAAACACAATATTAAATAAACTACAAAATTTGGTAGTTTATTATTTAAATTTAAAGAAAATAAGTTCTTAATAGATAGTAAGGAACAAAACAAAATGATTCAATATAGTCAAAAGTTTAAGAAAACAAATAAACGAGAAAAGAAATCATTCCCGATTGTCAATCACCGAAGACACTTTGTTGTAGCATTCACGTCCCTCTACTCCGGGGGTAATTAACTTGCATAAATTAACGACTAAATCTAGGAAACTAATATGAGACTCTACTCTAAAATATGAATGTTCAAATCGAATTAAAGTTGCTATTTTATAAAGATCGGATTCGACTTCTTTCAAAGGTATAATTTGGGCTTTGAATTTGGCAAATTCATGAATTTTTGTTGGCAAACATTAAAGTCTATCTTCTCCATATGCTTAACAACTTTCTAAAATTTTCATTTCCCAATCTTCGTGTTTTCTGAAAATAAAATATAATTGATCAATAAAAACATATCTAAATAATTAGAAAATTATAGAAAGTTAACTAATTTTACAATACTATATTTTAAAATTCAAAATTATGGATCGAAATAACAAAACTACTGTTTTCTATAAAGGGAAAATGACAAATCAATCATTGTACTTTGTATTTAATGACAAGTCAACCACTAAAATATTTTCACTAACAACTTAACTACTAAACTATGAAAAATAGATGGAGCAATGATCTGCGGTGGAACGTTGTATTTCAACAGTGAAACGTTATCTTTCCACTATTCGTTAAAAAGAGTTGTCGTTTCGTGACGGAAAGTTGTTGTTTCGCAGCGGAAAGATAACATTCCACCGCAAAATGACAACGTTCTGTAGCCGAACAACAATGTTCTGCTTGCAAAAAAATTATTGTCTACTGCGGAACGATCACTTTCTGCTGTGGAACTATCACTTTCTGCCACAGGACGATCACTTTATGCCGCAGAACGATCAATTCTACGGCGGAAAGATTATTTTTCTCTACAAAAAGTGAGACATTGGTGATGAATACTGGAGGACGATGATGGACCAAGAAAAAGAAAAAGAAGATAGTGATGAGAAGTGGACGGTGAAATCAAGAAGAGATAATTGTTTTCGACGATGAGAAGATGTTCGAAAAACGTGGAAATTATTTCTGACGATGGACCAAACCATGCCGGAACTTTCTAACATCGTCTTCTCGTTAATATTGCTTCAACTATTGAAATTTTAGTATAAAATAGTTAGAATTTATAGATATAAAACATAAAATCAACGGCGTTTTCGTGGTAATATTTCTCAACAAATAATGACAATATTTGTAGCATCAATTTTTTATAATTTAGTGTTTAAATTATTAATAAAAATTATTTAATAATTAACTTATAATGTTTGATTTGTTAATTTTTAATTCTATAAAATAATAGTTAAAATAAATACTGCCCGTTTGACTTATCGCAAGTGGCTTAGAAAAATATATTATTTGTTGGGGTTTACTTAATTAAAATTAAAATTATAAAGATGGTTGCTAAAAAACAGATTAGGTTTCCAAGTCGAAGTTGAAAATTCTTTAGTGAATTGGTGATCTCAATTCTATCTGGCGCAGCCTCAAGAATCAGCGGTGCGACATAATTGAAGAACAATTGTGTCTTTGAGGGGGTGTGAACATACTTAATTTACTTTGTGTTTTTCACTTAAGTTGTTTTAACGACACACAAGAATATTTTTTTATCTGTATTTTGATTTTTCATGATAAATTTTCTATTATTTACCCGTTATTTTTTCTCATAAGAATTTTTAAGTAAATTTTGTTATTGTAGTTTTCCTTTATTCTCTTCAATTTTCATTTAATTGAGCCAAAATTTGACGCAACCCATGAATTTATTTAGGGTGTACATGTTGGGTTTCAAGTCCGGCTCCAGATCGTCCGGAACCGAATAGTTGGTTTTCAATTCTGAGAATTCTGTACCGAACCCAGAACCGATGGGCACGGGACCCAAACCCAGAACCGACCTCGGTTTCGGGTCCAGAACCGACCTCGGTTTCGGGTCCAGAACCGGCGGTTCTCAGTTCCTCCCCCCTGCTGTTTTCCTGCCTAAATACACACTACATCCTGGAGCAAAATGCAAATGCAAATCTGTAATCAAACACACCACACACCACAAATAAATTTTGCAATCTGTAATGCAATCTGTAAATTGCATTACAGATTGCTGTGCAACAAAAAATAACAATCAACAATCGGAAATCAGAACAAAAAGTTGCCTTTGAAAATCGGAAATAGGATCAAAAAGTTGCCTTCGGGTTCATCACAAATCATTGTCATTGACTCGTCGCAAATCGCAGCTTCTGTCCTCGTCACAAATCGTCGTCGCACTCGCACGCAGCTTCTATCCTCGTCGCACTGCACCTTAGCACCTTCTGTCGTCGTCGCAACTCTCACGCACCTTCGCAACTCGCACGCAACTTTGCAGCTTCTCGATACCTTCCAGAATCGGGGATTGGGGTTAGGGCAAGGGTAGCAGCGAGTTAGGGTTATGTAAATTAGGAATTAGTCATTTTAGGGGTCCTTATCGGTTCTCGGTTCTTCTCACTACTACCCGAGAACCGAACCAGTTTTAGCACCACTAACCGAGAACTGACAAGAAGCATTTTCTTGGAACCGATGCTTGGAACCGAATCAGAACCGATTGTCAGTTTCGGTTCGATTCTCAGTTCCTGTCGGTTATTGCCCAGGCCTAATTTATTGTACCATAAGATAAGAATTGAATTAATTTAAGAGAAAATTGAATTCTTGTGACGGAACTAGCAACGGAGGGTATGGTTGATAACCCCTTAAACATTGAGGTCCACAATGGCATACTTTATGGGGTAGATTAATAATTATCCAATTATTTATATCTATAATAATAATGTTGACACGTGTAAAATCAGAATAAATAATCACTTGGACTTTATCAACGGATCAAAATTAAAGATTTGTTAAATAATAAACCATTTCAATTGGATATTTAAAGTGGATTAAATTAGTAGTAATTATAAATTAAAAGAAAAATAATAACCATTTCATTGCAGCCAACTGCAGGAGACAAGAGGTAAGGACACTCCGGAATGGCGCAGGTCACCAACACAATGAGCAGCGTTTTGACGAAAATTGCCGTGGTCGGAAGTGGAAGTCTCTCCCTCTCTCTCGATTTTCGTTGATGTTCTGATGCTAAATTTACTGTGTGGAATGAATGTAAATGAAATGCTGAATTGGGATTTCTTGGATCAGTTTCTGGAGCTGTATGCGCATGGAGTCTTGCGACCAAGGGCTTGTCCGTAACCTTGTTCGACTCTGGCCGTGGCCCCGGCGGTCGGATGTCAACAAGAAGGTGCTTTGCTTCCTTTATTTAATTTTTTTTTTTCTGCATTCTAGTTCTGCTACCATTTTCTGCTTTTTAATGAAATACAATCTCCAGTTTTTAAGGTTTTGTATTCCTGATAGATAGAATTTATAATCTTAGCTGTGAAACATCCAGTTTGAATTCTACTGCGATTGAATTGTGCTGAATTCCGTTATTGCGAGCAGAGAAATTACAGAAGATGGGAAAGAGCTGTTTTTCAACCATGGCGCCCCATACTTTAATGTTAGCTATCCTGAAGTATTGAGTTTTGTTCGTGAGTGGGAATCACGAGGGATTTGCGCTGAATGGAAGGAGAAATTTGGGACTTTTGATTGCAAATCTAATCAGTTTGTCAACATAGAACAGGTTTATACTGTTTAGAATTCACTGCATTTAGTGAGAATATACTTTGTTTATTAATCAGACATGTTATAATACGCTCAAAGATCTTCATAAAAGAATAGAAAGAAAAGATACAAACAGATCACACACTACCACTCTCAATTTCCCCCGGACTACACTGGAACTATACTCCCTTCTTCCCCGAGACTACTCTGGAACTACACCTGCTACCCAAATAACCTCTCTACAAATCTCATGATCCCCTCTCCAACTACACCGAGTTTTTATATAATAGACTCAACTTACAATTACTAACAACTAATTGAATAACCACCTCTCCTACATTTATTTAACCTCCCAACTAATTAACTCCATTTATTAACCTTCCAACAATTATAAATGGTAATGATGACCTATCATGTTATTACAGAAAATATAACATAAAATACTTCCTCTGCATAATAAAATTATTGATTTTGATTTGACG
Source organism: Begonia loranthoides (assembly GCA_022433065.1). Lineage (NCBI taxonomy): Eukaryota > Viridiplantae > Streptophyta > Magnoliopsida > Cucurbitales > Begoniaceae > Begonia > Begonia loranthoides. The sequence continues at coordinate 29,593,900 of CM039474.1, read as the reverse complement.
AAGCACTGTGTATTTTCCTATGTGCTGAAATATTTGGATTAGAAATCTCAAATGTAGGCACCTCAGGTTGAATTGCATTGGATGTTGAAATAGTATTGCTTGATCTAAACAGGCCATGATGCTTTTTTTTTCTTCCATATCTTAATGTTGTAGGTCACTTTCTTTTCCATTTTCCTTGTCAGAGAATAACTAAGCTAATTCATTTTGTCAGCACCGAACTTAAAAACTTTTGAGTTCAAAATTTCCTTCTTCGAAACATACTAGTTCCCGATTCAGTGTCACACATAATTTGTTGTATTCCAATAACTGTGCTTCAAACATCCTTTTTTTGATAGATGGGTTGATTTTATCCAAGCACCATGTGAGATTTCAGTGAAGATTATGGAAAGTAGTAGTTATTTTCTGGTGATTTACCATTCCTAATCATAATTAGTGCAAACAGCATTTGTTGGAAGCAAGCTGCTGAATATCAATTTTTGTATTTAGGAAGGAATTCATGGCCGATATGTGGGTATTCCAGGAATGAATTCAATATGCAAAGCTTTATGTCGTGAGCCTGGTACATACCCCATCATTACTTTCTCCTCCAGAGTTAGTTTTTCAAACTTGAATACCAGAAAAACTAAAAACTAAAAACTAAAAAGCAGTTTCTCTCTATCAGGGGTTGAAAGTAAGTTCTCTTTGACTGTTGGTACGATAGAATGGTTGGAGGGTGAGAAGTTGTGGAAATTAAGCGATATGGATGGACATAATCTTGGTCTTTTTAAGGCTGTTGTTGCATCTGATAAAAATGTAGTTTCACCGAGGTTTACCAGTGTAACTGGACGCCCTCCTCCCCTTGGTATGATATTGATGGCTTTTTTCAGTTGTTTTAGATGAAGTTTTGTACAAAAGAAAATTACAGAGATTATTTTTGCATGAGAACATAAATTCTGTTTCATTCGCAACTTCCATATCATTGCAATTTTGAAGCTTCTTCTCATTTTTGCTGTCTGTGGACCTAATAACGCTATCACTGCAATGATCAGAATCCGATTTCTGATCTTGCCATGCTAATAAACTGCTACATCAATGATATCTATGTTGATGTACTTACATTAATTTTGATTTTTTGTTGCAGCATCGCATTTGTCCGTCATAATGCAGGAAAAATAGTATCTGATGAACTTCAATTTAGTAGTATATTTGAGAATTTATTTGTGCCTTTGCAGATTTAAGCTTGGTTCCAGAGTTAGCGGTAAAGTTGCAAAATATTCCTGTCAGTCCACGTTTTGTTCTCATGCTAGCATTTAAAGAGTCTATCTCGGTATGATGATATTTTCGCATGTCTGATTTATTTATCTGTCCATAAAACAGCTTCTTTCTTTTCTTTTTCCTTTTTCCCCTTTTGGGTATGCACCCCTTTGAACACTACTCTTCTGTCTAAAAAGGTATCTCCATTTCTTGATTCAGATACCTGTAAAAGGTTTCTTAATCCAGAGTTCTAAGGTTTTAAGCTGGGCTCATTGCGACACCAGTAAACCAGGCCATTCTACTGCTGGGTAAATTTGGATTGAACAAAGGGAAAAATGATTATTTGCTTCTAATTTCGATTGATTGCTTACATTTTTTTCTTCGTTGATTCCACGAAAGGGAACTCTGGGTAGTGCATTCCACAGCTGAGTATGCAGAAAGGGTGATTGGTGAAACTGGACTTAAGAAACCATCTGATGCCACGTTGAAGAAAGTTGCTGAGGAACTATTTTATGAATTGCAAAGAACAGGACTTGGTTTTCCTGGCCCTTTTTTCATGAAAGCTCATAGATGGTTTGTGCTTTGATTAGAATTCCACAATTAGTTTCTTATTCTCATATTATCAGTACGACACTCGTGGGTTTCAGTTTTGGCTGCAAACATGCTTGTTGATAGAGGAGTTTTTTCTGCTGTCTTGGAAAATGTCATTGCTGTTGAACTTCTAACTATGCTTAATTGCGTATAAAATAAATACACATTTTTTGTTAGAAACTCTATAGGATATAATAAGAAAGTAAAGATAATCAAAACATAGAACGATAACGTAGACTTTCAAAAGGTCTGCTAGATTTTTCTTTAGAAATAATATAAGTCTGCCTTTGATACCGATATTAGGAATCCTGTAAGATTTAATAAAAAAAAATAACGATGACGAAAACATAGAATGATAGTGCAGACTTTCAATAGGTTTGTTAACTCTCCCTTTAGAAATCTCTCTTTTAGAAAATAGTTTGATGATTCCCTCAAACACCATTCTCTAATGTTTTAACACAAAACTCTTAACTAATTATTTAACCTTTTAATGCTAAATTACCGTTACAACAAATTCTCTAAAATATTTCTAATTATTCCATTTTATGGAGTATATCATTTTATCTGCCTCAACTTTTGACATTGTGGCTCAACAATATTTCAGCAATCTCATTAGCTTCTAGTCCAGGCATTTCATGCTCAGACCAAACACATAGAAATCGAGTGTCATTTTGTTAGAGAGAAGGTTGTTTGTAAGGATACGGCTGTAAAATTTGTTTCTACCCACGATGATCAATTAGAAAATTTGTTCTCTAAATCTTTGTCTCATTCCAAATCCATTTGTTGGTTAGTTTTGGTGATGCAAAAGTGCATGAAATATGTGATCTTGTTGCAGGGGCAGTGCATTCCCAGCAACAAGCATAGCCAAACAAGAGAAATGCCTTTGGGATGGGAAGAAGAAGCTTGCTATCTGCGGAGATTTCTGTGTCAGTCCGAGCGTAGAAGGCGCAATCGTCAGTGGCTTGGCTGCTGCTTCGAGAATCGCACACATGCTTAGCTGCATTTGATCCTTCTCGATCCACTTCATCGAATAACTCTTACTTTCATGTTAAAACATATCTTCCTTCTAAGTACTTTGTAAATTCTTTTCTACTGAGCGGGTCGAACTATCGGTTCGGCCAAACTCGAAAGCTTTAGCGGTTAAATATATCTGTTGCTTTGACATTTTTTATTCATCGTCTCGGAGCTTTTGTTATTCGGTTACGACAAGATTAGTCCTACGAAGTAATTATGGCATATTCCATACATAGTAGATTGCACAAACAATATACATTTTTTGAACTTAATATGTGTTACTTAAGACCTTACATTAGAAATAATTTCAAATGTTGGTCTATGGTTTTTTTATTTTGCAAATCGAGAAAATAAATTATAATAAATAGAGAAACTAACAAAATAACTACTGTACTATGAGATCAATGGCAAGTTAATCACTGAACAATTTTTGCTAACAACTTAAACACTGAACTATGATAAATGAATGGAGCAAACATCGCGGTTACGTTTTTGGTTAAAAAACGTTGTCGTTCTACTGCATAATTTTGTCTTTTTGCAACAGAACATTGTCTTTCCACTAAATAAATTTAAAAAATTACTTTTTGTATACGGAACTACTACGTTCCACTACAGAAAGACAACGTTCATTATATGGAAATATTACTTTTTACTGCGAAAAGTGAAACATTGGTGATGAGCATTGGACGACGATGACGGACTAGAAAGATAAAAGAGAAGATAGTGATGAGAACTGATGAGGGGTGAGCTATCGGAAGATGTTCGGAAAACTGAAAAAACGTGAGAATCATTTTTGACGATGAGAAGACCATGTCAGAGCCTCCCGACATCGTCTTTGCGGTAAAATTGCTTCAATTATTGCTTTTTTAACATAAAACTAAAATAGATTTAGAATTGCAGAGAATAATATTTCGACATCGTTTTTGATGTAATGTTTCTTTCAACAGGTAACAGTGATGTTTGCGTCGACCATTTCTTATAGTTTACTGTTTTAAATTGTTAGCGAAAGTTGTTTAGTGGTTGACTTGTTATTGATCATTTAGTACATTGTTTGTTTTGTTAATTTCTCTAAAAAAATATTATATTTATATTTTAATTTTATACGAGGCTATTATAATTATTTTACAAATAAGTGCAAGATAGGTTTCACATTAATGTTGAAGTGTGCACCAAGAATATTTCTTCTAATTTTCTTATAAATGAAGAGATAAATACGAAATATAAGGTCGATAATTATTCAAATTATTAATTTATTTGAACGCACAAATTTAAATTTTAATGAATTAATAAATTGAGCAAAAAGGGGAAAGAGGACAAGATTGCTCTAGTTTCAGATAACAGGGTGGAAATCATATCCAGATTGCACCCATAGAGAGCCAGCCACGTGTCGGATTGGCAACCGCTTATATTTGTCTGCTGGTTGTAGAGAGAGAAACACACTGCACACAATCGGAAGAAGGGGAGAGAGTGGGAGAGAGTGAAGAGATTTAGAGAGCAAGGTTAATGGCTGCCTCAGTTATGGCTTCAGTGAATATTAAACCATCTCCTTTCACTTTTGAGAAATCTGGAGCAGTGAGAGGTCTTCCTTCTCTCGCCAGAACGGCCTCCTTCAAAGTCGAGGCCAGCGGTGGGAAGAAGATCAAGACCGACAAGCCCTACGGTATTCGAAATCTTCTTCCTCTTCTGTTTTTACGGCGGAAGAACACTGTAATATATTGTGGTTGACATATGTGAATTCGTGTGCTGATGTCTTGTAGAGTCTGGCTCATTTGAATTTGTGTTAGTTTTTGTGTTTGATGTCTTTATTGTGAGTTTTTATTCTTGATTTTCTTCAATCGAAATGATTAAACAGGAATTAATGGTGGCATGAGTTTGAGGGATGGCGTCGACTCATCAGGAAGGAAGGGAAAGGTTAATTTCCTAATCATTTGCTATTGATTTCTGTGATGATGGTTCCTTTTCTCTAATATTCTTCAACGTGGATAAGGATTTTATAATCTTTGAATCCTACCTTTTGTTTAAAACTGGAAGAAATTGAAAGCTCATCTGCATGATTTTTGGTCTGGTATTTCTGAAACTAGACAAGTGCTATTGGGTAATTCATTTGTCTGGAAAAAGATGAGACTGCTGGAGGAGAAAGAGGAGGGGCAATCTCTTTGGAGAAAAGAAGGAAGGTGTCATCGTGTGATGAATCTCTATTTGAAAATTTGACCACCGCAAGATAACATCCAAACGCACAAATTGAATTCCTATCTTTGAAGTTTTTTGAATGAATGAATGATATTGATCTACTCATATTCGGAAAACAATTACAAGAGATGTCGAATAATGATCCCTCACCCTTTACATGCGAATCTTCCCTTGACGGACTCAATTAACTTGATTCAGGGAAAGGGTGTTTACCAATTTGTGGACAAATACGGTGCTAATGTGGATGGGTACAGGTAAAGATTTTTTATCCTTAGATTTCTTGTACTGTTTATGTAGATGCTGATGAGAAATTAATGGATTAGAAGACATGTTTTTTTTTCTAACTGGTCTAAAGATGCATCTCAGAATTTTTTGGAGTAATAATTTCTTCATTATTTATGGTTTTGCAGTCCAATTTACGACACTAATGATTGGTCCCCAAGTGGTGATGTTTACGTGGGTGGTAAGAACCTCTTGGAAATTTTGAGCTTCAATTCTCCCCATCATTAACCCTTCATTTTTAATGCGAAGAAACATGATTGCATAATAACTTATTCTAAGTCATTTTTTTGAGATATAACGTTTTGTATTTGTCATAGAGATGATCATTTAAGGGTAGATAAGCAGAGACAAAAGCTTTGAGATGATCCTTTTCTACTGATAATATATCTCACTCTGAAGATTTTAAATTGTATGAATACTTCTTGTTGTTAAACGCTTTACAAGGTTTTCTGAGAGCTATTCTCAGTTTACTAAAATGCTTTTTAGTCTCTCAAAATTGGAAGGAGAATGAAATGTTGGCTGAATTATTTTCAGGTACAACTGGATTGGCCATTTGGGCTGTCACTCTTGCTGGTCTCCTGGCCGGCGGTGCACTTCTCGTCTACAATACCAGCGCTCTGGTGCAATAGATGTACGTAGAAATCTACTTCAATTTCCTTTTTCATATTTATGGTGTTGCCCTTTCCCACTCGCCCAACTAACTGTCTATCTTTCCTCATATATATGTCCACAAAATATTTCTTTAACTATATGTAATGATATGAACTCTTGTTGAGCTCTCTCTCTCTCTCTCTCTCTCTCTCTCTCTCTCTCTCTCTCTACCCCCTCCTTTGCATGCACATTTCATCCTTAATTTCTGAAGTAATTTTACCATTTATTTGTCTTAGCTATTAATCCAACGTATGAGACGGCACACGACATGCACATAGGAAGAACATGCACGGAATGCATGCATATGTAGATGTGTATACTAATTAGGTTTGTTAATTATATCTTAGTTGATGTCTTCTTAGTTCCTTATTGTCCTCAAGCTACATGAGCATTATAGACTTTAGATATTGTCTTAGTTTGGGCTGAATTATAACTCATTCTTTAACCTCAAAAATTATTACTTTAAATTGATATTGTTGTTAAATGAATACAAGGAGAAAATTTTACTACACTCATTTGCGTTTTTCTATATATATTCGATCGATTATTATTGCATCAAATATCGACTGACTCGACCATCTTTTGTATCAATTTAGTCTACTCGAGTCTAGTTTCACGTGTCATTGACAAATGATTATACAAACCAATTTTTTTGAGCAATTTAATCCTCGTACTTTAGCTTGTCAACAAACCAACTCATATCAATCGCATAAATCATTAAACTTTCCGTTTACCCTAAACGGTTGAGGTTAAAATCTAAAAATATATTGTTCAAAATAATTATTGGGGTTATCAGTTGTAAATAACATTAAGGTGAATAATTATGTAGCATTTTAGCTTAAATTAATTCAAAAGGTCATATCATAGTTTCCTAAAAAAATACTTAAATAAAAATGTTCAATAATATTGCTAATAAAGTATGTATGCACATGCAATTGAGCAATAGTATCTCTACTTTCAATGTTGTAATGAAAAAGAAATGAAAAAATTTAAGATTTAAAAAAAAAAATACATGGAATGCATAATAATGATTAATAGGAATTATTGACTAACTGCTTGTCAACTTGATTAATCATGGTAATTAAATTAATTAAGAAAAATTAATAAAACAATCATTAAACTATAAAATCAATAACAAATTATTCACTAAATAACTTTTGTTAATAAATAAAACATTTAACTATTAAAAATAAACGACGCAAATGTCGCAATTAACCTATTGAAAGAAACGTTAAAAACGAGAAGACTTTTCAAAATGAAAAATTTTCAGTTAACATGTTCGAAATAGATTTTGGTATCAAAATGAAAAATTTTCAATTAACCGTTTGTTGAAAAATTAATGTACTTCAAGTTAAACATGTTTCTGATTCTCTAAGGAAAATCGTCGGAAAACAAATTTTAGAAATGTTAAGCTATTCGAAATTGATTTTGGTATCAAATGGAAGATTTCTAGCTGATTGTTTGTTAAAAGATCAATGCATTCCAAGTTAGACATGTTTCCGATCCACTGAGGAAATTTGCTCGATCCACTGAAGAAATTTGCCAAAAAATTGGTTGTTTGCTATACTGAAGAACGACAAATAATTTAAAAAATGAAGCGCAAAAAATATTTTTCATTGTGGAAATGATAACTTCCGCTGTACAACGAAAAGACAAAGTTTCACAGTAGTAAAAAATATTATTTAACAAAAAAAAAATAATGATATTTATTTTATTCATTTATTATAATTGAATATTTTCATTTGACCTTATTTACAATTGTTGTAAAGTTAATTTTTCATTAATAAATTATTAGGGAAAATGACAAATCAACCATCGTGGTTTTAAGTCAATGACAAGTCAACCACTGTGGTATAGATTTTAACAAGTTAACCACTAACGTACGTGTAAATGACGAATTAACCATCGCAGTTACGTTTGCCATTAAAACGTAGTCGGGAAGCCGCCGGGGTTTCCCGAGAAGCCGTTGCGGTGTCCTAAGACGCCTCGGCGGTGTTCTAGGACACCGCAATGGCGTCCTAGGACACCTCGGCGGTGTCTCGGGACGCCGCAACGGCGTTATATATAGTTTAGGGTTTAAAATGTTAAATCACATATTTGAGAGCTTAAACGATTGATTTTGGGGTCGAGAAAAAGGAATGGAGTGGTTTACCCATGGCATGATGTAAATCTCTGAGAGAGTTTCGATTTGATACCTTATGCGTCCAATTCTGATACTCGTAGCGAAAGTTATGGTCGTTTGAAGTTGAAGAGGTCGAAAATCTAATAAAAACTGTGATTTTGAAAGAGACCGCAGGGGTGTCCTCACGACACCGCAGAGGTGTCCCAGGACGCCGCAAGGGTGTCTAGGGACGCCGCAGGCGTGTCCTGGAACACCCCTGCGGTGTGTCCTCACGACCCCACAGGGTTGTCCCAGGACGCCGCAACGATGTCCCTGGAGACTGCTGCGGCGTCCAAATAAAACTTTGTGTTTTTTTTTTGCAACACATGACACCGCTGCGGTGTCTCCACTAACTTTTAACGGCGAATATCACTGCGATGTTAAATTTACTATTTTCTCTTACATTAATAGTTAATTTGTTAAAATTTAAAATACAGTGATTAACTTGTCATTAATGATATGTCATTTTCCTAAATTATTACATAGGCCAGTCAAAAAGTAGTTTGTGTGGAGTAATAAATTAATTGTACTTGCTTTAAGCGGAGCTCAATCTCCTAAGATCATTCTAGCTAGGCTAGCACTGAGACCATGGAAGAAAATTGTAGCCCAACTTTTATTTGCCTTGTTTAGCTACGCGAATAATTAAGAACATTTAATTCAAGCAATTTAATATTATTTATTTTCATTAAATATTTCTATGTTTTTTTAAGGCTTGAAGTAGGACTTAGGTTGGCTAAACAAAAGTTTTTGTTATTAATGTTAAATTTAGGTGCTTTTTTTTTTTTTTTAAGAAAATGGTAAAATATCGTATTAATCCAAGTACTTTGAGGGTTGTTTCAGCGTAGTTAGTACAGTTTTACTTTTCTAGTTAAAGTCTATATATTATTAACTTAATTTTTAAATGGTTGTTTTATTTAATTTAATGAAAAAAATTAAGTGACAATTGCTCATGGAAGGCCTCCTCACGAAGGCCAGGAAGTTTCATTGTAATCTTGTAAACTTGGTCTACTTCTCTCATTGTCCTGATGTTGAAGAAATATAGATGCATATATTTGCGTGATTGCACAAGAATTAAAGAGTTCTTAAAAGCTTTTATTCCTAGCAAGTTGACTTGGTTTTATAGATAAGACCGAGAAAATTAGGTTACAACAAATTTAAAAATTACAAGTAGAATACGTTTATCTCGAGATTGAAACTATTGATGCTCAATTTTATTTTTTTATTATGGACTTGAAAAAATAAAAGAGATCCCAAGATTAACCAATATGTTGGAAGTCATAGTTAATTATGTTTATTCACTCAAAATTGCATGGGAACTCGTAAATAATAGTTGTGGTCAAACCAAAAAGATTATATCTAACATTAGGTAACATCCCCAAAGAGATCAAATTCTTAAATTGAATATTAACGGAGCTTGCAAGGGATGCCTGGGATGGATGGGAGCTGGTGGCATCGTGTGAGATAGTTGAGACACTTGTGTGGGAATGTTTTTTTGTCTTCTTGGAATTGCTACTGCAATTGAAGTGGAAACATGAGCTTTGAAAATTGGTCTGGAGTTTGCTAAAAGATTGAGTTTCTCAAAATTGAAAGTGAAAATGGATTCATTTACATGTATCCAAATGGTTAAAAATTTCAAACGGTAATAAATGACATATGACTAGATTGTTTTCTTACATAAATAAGATTATTTATCAAGATCGTCAAATTTCTCTAAACCCTAGTGCAGCCGAGTGGTTAGCAAACTTCCATTAAGAAAAGAAATTCGTCATCCTTCGAGAAAAATATTCCACTAAGTTTAACAAGTGATGCACCAAGGGATGCAAAGCTTGGAATTCTCTTTGTTACTAGTGGTTATCATAGCTAGAAAATAGAACCCATAATATCCGAATGTACGTTCACTCGTTTGACGTCCAATTGAATTGAAAATTTGACCAGGCTAAATTCAATGAGGACTAAAGATGTAACATCCCGTATTTTTCTATTTCTGTAAAATGCGTAAAATTTAAAACTTTCTTTTCGTAAAAACATCAGAGTCTTTTTCCTTGTAAAATCTGATCGTTAAAACCTTTTACTTTCACTTTTATCCGTTTACTTTTATCTTCCTCAGTTTCCTTTCAGAAGTCATAACATTCTTTGTAGAAAATGCAGCGGAATAAAAACAAAACATTAAAGAATAAGAAATAAGTTACAAAAGTCTTTTTCAGATACTTTCCATTTAACGCTTTAGTCCAGTCAGCCACAAGATCCACCCGTGCAAATCCTTCATCAACTATCTTTAACCTGTTCTTCAGTTTCTCGTACGTACCCACATCATAAGACCTAACTAATGAGCCTAACGCTCAGTCAGTGATAAAATAAAATGCAGATGATATGCATGATCATACAATACAATTATAGCCAAGAGTGCATACATGACAAACACCGTGGGACCATGAGAAAACCCGGTCATTCCACAAAGGAGCAATATATATCAAGGGGTTTTCCCAGGCCGTATACACTCTTTTGTTACGAGAACGTTGGGGATTTCAGAACAGGAAGCAATGAACCCTGGTATCCCATGTCGCTAACCTATATACTCTCTAATCCATCCAACATGGACCTATATGACAATGGGACGTCATTGTTTTCTCGAACCCCACACACCTATTTACATAGATTTATTATGTCATACAATATGCACGTAAATTCATACAATCCTATATGTTATAAATATCTAATAAACATATCATTAAAAGAACCTAAATCTAGTAAACACATAGCATACAATCCTGATTCTTGCAATGTAGGGTCTGAAGACCAGGACACAATCAATATCAACTTACCTGGCGTCTATAGTGTGTTTCTGTATCTTCTCTCTTCTTAGTACCTTCAAAACCATTTAAATCACGTATTATTAATCTTATTTCTACTACTTAACACTTTCACTATCTGAACATGGACAATGGAATAGCAAACTTCACAATGTTGTTCATTCCATCAATGTGACAGGATAAATTAACTTTGCAAAACCGAATAGTATTTTATCATGAAACCATATTTCCCACAGCAGAATAGAGAATCATTTAATGTCTATCGAATGAATAAGTTACAAAGTCAACTTCCTTAATTATCCAAGCCTCTCGGTCAACAACACATTAAGTAGAGAACTGTTTTTATCAACAAAGCATAACAACTTCACAATAACAATCTTTCAACATCCACTAAAATCAACTGAACATAAATCCGAGCCTTAATAATTCATTAAGCACATAATGCATATTTTAACCCAGCTCCATCACTAGCACAAACTAACATAACCCCATCAAACAGAGTACACACCTGTTTACTAATGTCCAATAACAGTATCATAACTATCTCAACCAAGTAAGCATTAAACTGAGACTTAGATTTCATTAACAAAGCAACTTATCAAAACTGTAACAGGAAGGACATAACCAAAGTCTTCCAACAGCCAATCAAAACCCTCCACCATAACCAAATTGCACATTAGTAACCCATTTCACAGAATAAGGCTTCACAAATAACAGGGAAACACAACCAATATTATCCAATATAAAGTATAACCCAAATAACAGAAAACCCAAGTCACTGCACAATAATTGAAACCCACAATCCAGACATAGGATGATTTTAACCAATTGATAATTCATCAACATGACCAATCAGCAGGACCCAAAATAGACAAGAATTCAAATAGTTCATCAAAACCTTCAGCTTCTTAGAACTGTCGACAGTTTTCAATTCAACAACCCATAGTCACAACAATCCACAGGAAACCATAGAAGAATTCCTTACCTGTGAAGACAGAAGCTTTTCTGGCTACAAGACACTCTCGGCTCCTTCACAAAGAGCACACCCGAGAAGAACAGAACACCCAGTCTCTGCTACTGATCACCACATTCATTTATAGCCAGAGCCAGAGACGTACATTGATGGAGACTTACACTGTTAACAGAGGAGCTGCCACATGGAAGACTCATGCCAGCTAATGCAACTGAATGAACCAGCTTAACGGTGGACCAACTGGACAGGACCGGACCTAAACTGAATCCCTAGCTAACCAAGCCCTGCCATCACCCATTCATCACAAATCATCAATGTCATCGCCAATTCCAAATGGCGAGATGCCCAATTCAGAAAGCAAATAACTTACTCATTAATTTTCGTAATGTAATGACTTACCAGAGAGGGCAATTCACGGCGTCGAGAGTTCCGTTCCCGAGCCCTAATTCTGTTCCTTACATTGTCTCTTGCACTTCGCCACTATTAGCTCACCGGCGGAGTCCAGCGCCGACCTCGCTCGAGCCTCTGTCGCCTTCGTTCGTCACTCGTCGCTTCCCCTCTCGTGTCGCCTTCGCCTCTCCGGGTCCCGATCTCCCTCTTTCTCTCTCTCGCTCTTTTCTCTCTTTAAATGGCCTATTTAATTGGGAAATTAACACCACAAACCCTCTAGTTCGAGATCAATGACAAGTCAAACAGAAATTTTTTTAACAACTAAAACTTTAAACTATGAAAAATTAACACCGGTAACCTCGCAGTCAAGTTTTCCGTCAAAGTCTATCAAATCTAACTTCTCAGTTAACTTAAAAAGTTTTCCCCTTAATTTCGATTTCGTTCGTCGGCGTAAATCCTTAAAATCGATGTAAGTTCTCTCATAAAAATGAATTTCAAAGTAGAAGATTAAAAAATTTCGAACTTTCTGACTGTAAAACGACGATTTTTGAAGAAGAACCGTCGATTTTAGGTTTAAAGACGTTTTTTAACATATGACGGACGTCCGTTACACGTTGACGAACGTCCGTCATAGGTTAAAAATCTTATATTTAATATAAAAAAAAAAACATATGACGGACGTCCGTTACACGTTGACGGACGTCCGTCATAGGTTAAAAATCTTATATTTAATATTAAAAAAAAAAATAACATATGACGGACGTCCGTCATATGTTAAAAGATGCATTTTAACCTATCAGGACGTCCATCGTGGCGATGGACGTCCATCTTATATTTAATATTAATAAAAAAAAATTAAATTATTATTTTAACCCTAAAAAAATTGTCAGTAATATTTTAATAGGGACAAAACAGTAATTTGACAGACAAGTGGTAGACAACTGTACCCAACTTGTCTGTCATATTACTTTTTTGCCCTTCTAAAAATATTACTATAAACTTTTTATAAGGTTAAAACAGTAATTTATTTATTTTTTAATATTAAATATATGATGGACAACCTATGACGGACGTCCGTCAACGTGTAACGGACGTCCGTCAACGTGTAACGGACGTCCGTCATATGTTAAAAAATGCCTTTAAACCTAAAATCGATGGTTCTTCTTCAAAAATCGTCGTTTTACAGTCAGAAAGTTCGAAAATTTTTAATCTTCGACTTTGAAATTCATTTTTACGAGAGAACTTACATCGATTTTAAGGATTTACGCCGACGAATGAAATCGAAATTAAGGAGAAAACTTTTTAAGTTATCTGAGAAGTCAGATTTGACGGACTTTGACGGAAAACTTGACTGCGAGGTTACCGGCGTTAATTTCTCATAGTTTAGGGTTTTAGTTGTTAAAAAAATTTCTCTAAGGTTTGACTTGTCATTGAGCTCGAACTAGAGGGTTTGTGGTGTTAATTTCCTTATTTAATTTAAACCGGCTTAGGAGGAACCCGTTTATTTCCTCCCTTTATAAATCCTTCTTTTCATTTACTCAATCTCCTTTAATTTAACTAATTAATTTAATTCCTCATTTCTTCATATATTAATTCTAATTCATCCCATGATAATATATTGATGACATTACTCGTAATATCCCGATAATTTATTTGACTAATTCGAATATCTCCAATTAGTTTCTAATTTATCATTTTTAATTTCTAATATATAAAAAAAATTGGGATATTACAGAAGACACCTTCCAAAACTCACAAGAAAATACTCACAGAAGACGAGGTTATGCGAATGCACTTGAGACTGTCCGGAAAGACACTAAAAAGGCAGTTTCGAGTCTGAAATGAAAACAATCACAATTCACTCAACACTTGTCCAAAATGCACAAAATTTGGGTTACTTGCCTCTCTGTAAGTGAACAAGAAAACCTCCAAAAATCAGGACTTGAAGCACTCATAAACAAAATTTGTGCATGGAAGGTTGCAAGCTAGTTGGAATGGGTGCTAAAATTGCACTTATTGACTTCAATGAACTCCAACACGAAAGCCTCTCGAACTTGGTTCTTAGCAGACCTTCTAAACCTTTTCTGGATATGTCCACCTTTGGAAGGAAGTGGAGGAAGACTTAATGTAAGAGAATCACGACAAAGCTTGTAAGGAACAACAGTGATTCAATGGTTTAACACTCACTTGTAAGGAACAACAGTGATTCAATGGTTTAACACTCACTCTTTTGGATTATCACCAAGAGAAATGGGGGCCGATTGTGGAGGGAACTCCAAAATCCAATTCAAAGAGTTTCAGCTGATTTCAAATTAGTTCAGACAAGCCATTAAGAGGAGTATAAATACCATCTCAATTAAAGCTACCATAATGTCAAAATTACAAAAATAATCTCCAAAACAAAAACACTAAAAAACTCTCAGCTATTTTAAGCTTGACGAAAGCAATCCAAAAAAATCAATCCATTACATCTAATAATTTCAAAATAATTCATAAAGTGATTTCATGCTACCTTTTTGGAATTATTGATTAATTTGGAGCATCCTCCTTGTGTTGTTGTCTTTAAACATTCCCAAAAGTGTTAAGAGGAATGTTGGATGCCTCGGGTGGAAGGCTTGCCTCAAGTGTTTTGTTACACTCTCATTTGAGCACAACTTCAAAATAAGAAAGCATAAAAAGGTTAATGAGCTTCTTGGCCCAAGCTCAAGTAATCGATTCTTGAGGTGCATCAATAAAAGTTCTCAGAAATGATTTCTTGGGAGTTTCTTAGAAAATCTCTAAAACCGTACTCCATTAGAATACACGTAAAATACCAGTTTTTCAATGTTTTGGCCGTAAGCTCTACATCACAAAAACATATATTTAAATTATTTTTTTATACTTATTTTATTATTTAATTTTGATATTTTATTTGGACAAACATGGTTAGACATTAACATAAGAAATTAGAAAGATGAAATTTGTATGTCATAATGTATGCGAGTCTGAATCCATAAATATGATGGAATTAACGGAAAATATGATATGAGATGAGATGACTAATGCAACCTTGTAAGGATAAAAAACCGCTAGTTGTCTGAAAGTCAAAATACATAGTAAATATGAGATGACTGATGAAACCTTATGAGGGTAAGAAAACACTGATTTTCTGAAAGTCTAAATGCATAGTTGAAAAAAGAGTTTCAACAGTAAGTAACTTTTAATGTATGAGACTTGTAGCATATGCAGTTAATTCATGTATGCATGTGTTTAGCTTCTTGAAATTATTTCGCATTAGTAATTTTGTGATGTAGATGAATTTTTATATGAGGAATAAGTAACGCTGACTGAGAATTTTTTAGAAGCGTACAAGCATATAGAAGAGGGTGTAATCGTGTTAGGAAAATAAATCTAATTTCTTGTTTAGTTTTAATATTATTTTTAATAAATAAACGCTATTTGATATTTAACATTCAAAAAATATTATGTATTTAAGTTTGTTAGTAGTTGAATAAATTATGTTATATCGTTTTAATTAATAAAATTTTGATACTTGTTTCGTATTTTATTTTGTTAAAAAATAAATTTTTAACTTTTTTAAGTATTTTAACTTCATTATTGATAGTTGTATTTTATTAAATGAAGTTATTTAATGTTTGACTAAAACTAAATTACATAGGTGCTTCTTAATAATTATTAGATCATTTTTTTTCGCTTAATAAATGATTTTGATGTTTTTGAGATTTCATGTATTTTAAATCAAAGTTTATAACGTCCTAATCAAACTTCATTTTTCAATCGATTTGGAAAAAAAAATTAGGGTTCGAAATTTATGAAAAAGAAATGAAAAAAATTAAGATTAAAAATAAAATACTTGTAATGCATAAAATTTGATTAATAGGAATTATTGGCTAATTACTTGTCAACATGATTAATAATGGTAATTAAATGGGAAATTAACAAAATAAATCGTATAGTTGAGGATAATAAATACAACAAATCTTCAAGAATTTTTGTAAACAACTAAAACTTCAAACTATGAAAAATAAATGACAAACCTTCCGTCGCGTTTTATGTCCAAAATTGCGGGGACACAGACTATGGATTGAGGGACGTCCTTCTTCCCTTCTAGTTGCCATCATTGTTTTCATTGTCAAGTTTCTCGTATGGGATGAGGTTTGGAGAGAGAGAGAGGATTCCAGAAGATGATGAATTGCTATTATTACCAGAAGAATAAGACGAATGGACAATGATGCAGATTTCTGGGTTCTTATCTTTATCACCGTCACTGTCAACCTAATAATCTGTAGAACAAGATTTTTTTTTGTTGTTTAAAAAAAATGAGCGAAAAAACCAGACAAATCGGTCGACATGTGCTTATATTAATGTTTGGTTCTTGGAGATGGAGATCCATGACAATAGTCAACTGAGTTGGGCGTTTATCTTTGGGAAAATATGCAAAAGTTTCGTCCGCCATTACTAGGTTAGATCTTACAAGTTTGAAGAGTTCTCAATCTTCAAATGATTTTGAACTTGGTGTGACGCTTCTTCTTCATCTTTTCATACTTCCCATTTGAGAAACCGTACAGCGTGGACTGCTCTAGCTTGAATGGCGAGACTCGAGAGGTACAACGACGAAATTTTCAGGATGTGTTAAGGGATTGGTAAGCGAGGAGCAGATATAGAATGATAAAATTGTGTTGGGGGGAATTGGAATTGCCATTTATGATTCCAGAGACAATATGATCTTCAAGGTCAGAAATCCCTTGCTCGGCAATGGAGTGAGCAAGAACGATTTAGAGGCTATCAGAGAAAAAACTTCTTCAAAGTAAACAGTCCCTCATATAAGGGACGCCCCTTCAGCCTATGAGGGACGTCCATTGGCCTATGACGGACGTCCCGCGGCCTATGACACTTGACGGACGTCCCTCGGCCTATGATGGACGTCCCTCGCTTAAATGAACAAAGACAACGTTGTTTAAGCTTAAAACAGACGTCCCTCGCTTGAGACGGACGTTTCTCTGGCAATCTCAATCGACCCTTTTTCTCTTTAGCGACCCGACAACACAAAGGAGAGTAGAGGTCTCCGACGAATGTCCTTCAACATGGTAAATTTTGAAATTCTTGAATATTCAATTTTTTTTTCAATCGCAATTTAGAATTTAATAGTAAAATTCATTGAATATAGAATTTTCTTTTCGACGCAAAAGGACGAGATCGGCAGTAGAGTTGGTTTTGTTAATCTCCCATTATTATATATCCAAACTTTCTCCCTCTGGAATTGTTTACATGGCGGCAACATTGTTGCATCTATCTTCCTTGTGTCTTCTCTGTTCTCTCTTATTTTTTAATTGTTTGACTTTATCTGTGTCCTCCTACAACTCCTTCAATCTATTTTCTCTTCGTTTTGTTAAAGAAGATAATTCGTTTGTTTTCTGTATGATGTTTGGTGTCATCCACCGTTCAATCACACCCTGCCATTTGAGTCAACCATTCTGCAAATCGAGTGGGCAATCTCTGCACCGTTTGTCTTTGGAATTTTAGACGGAAACTATGACAAAAAAATTTACGTCGTTTATTTTTCATAATTTAAGATTTTAGGTATTTACAAAAATTCTTGAAAATTTATCGTATTTATTATTCTCAACTATAAGATTTATTTTGTTAATTTCTCTAATTAAATTAAAAAATTATTACATAAGCCTGTCAATAAGTAGATTATGAGGAGTAATTATATATCCTCTTTGCTATGCAATAAATTAATTAGACTTGTCTTAAGAGTAGCTAAATCTCCTAAGATCATTCGAGCTAGGCTAGCAATGCTTCCATGGAAGAAAATTGTAGCCCAACTTTGATTTGCTTTGTCTATCTACTTGAATAATTAAGAACATTTAATTCAAGCAATTTAATATTATTTATTTTCATTAAATATTTCTATTTATTAAAGCTTTAGTACGACTTAAGTTAGGTAAACATAAGTTTGTATTATGAATAATAAATTTAGGTGAATTCCTCTTTTTAAAAAAATATAAAATATCATATTAATCCAAGTAATTTGAGAGTTGTTTCAACCTCGGTAGTATAGTTTTACTTTTCTCGTTAAAGTCTTTATATTATTAACTTAATTTTTAAATGGTTGTTTAATTTATATTTTATTAAATTTAATGAAACAAAATTACATGACAAAAGCTCATAGAAGGCTCCTCAAAAAAGTTAGGAAGTTTTGTCGGAATCTTATAAGCTCTTACTACTGTTTTCATTGTCTTGATGTCGAAGAAACAGATTTGCATGTGTCGCGTGATTGCACAAAAATTAAAGAGTTCTCGAAAGTAATCATTCCTAGCGAGTGGACTTAGTTTTATAATCAAGATCGAGAAAATTAGATTACAACAAATTTGAAAATTACATGTAGATTACGTTCACCTTGGGATTGGAACTATTTCTTTGCATGCTCAATTTTTTTTATTATGAACTTGGAAAAACAAAAAAGATCACAAAATTAAATTTTCTCGCCCATTCAACATGTTGGAAGCCATGGTAAATTATGTTTGCTCACTCAAATATGCATGTAACTTGCACATAATAATTGTGGTCAAACTAGGAAGATTATATCTTACATTATGTGACACCTCCCAAACTATGAACTTTTAAAATTGACATTGATGGAGCTTACAAGGGATGCCCGAGATGGATGGGAGCTGGTGGCATCATGTGAGATAGAAGAAACACTTGTGTGGAAGGGGTTTTTTTTTTGTCATTCTTGAAATTGATACTGCAATTGAAGCGGAAACATGGGTTTTGAAAATTGGCCTGGAGATTGCTAAAAGATTAAGTTTCTCAAAATTTGAAAGTGGAGATTGATTCATATGCATGTATCCAAATGGTTAAAAATTGATTGCTTGAGGACATAAATAAGATTATTCATAATTTTTTTATTAATGACAAAATAGATTGGATGAACAACTCAAAATAGAATTGCAAAGAGTAAATTGAAAAAATCCTTAAATTATAAGAACTAAAAACTATAAAAATAATAATAATGGTCATAATATTTGTTTATCAATGGATCTTTTAGAGCCCACTATGGATGGCAAGAATCAATTGGCAAGAGATTAAAGCCATTTTGGAAATCAAACTAACTTCTGTTTATTATACATACATTTCATTGTTGAAATGACAAATATGCACTTGCGCCATAAAAGGACAGCAGACTCTACAGAAATATTATTTAAAAATTATAATAATAATAATAATAAAAATAGAGATTCAGATATAAATATCACCGTACCCTGTGCCATTACGGTCTCACCTCACACTCTCTCTCTCTCTCTCTTCTGCTTCTTGCTTCCTGAACCCTAGCAGAGCCTAACGACAAATCTCTCTCTCTCTCTCTCTATTTGGACTTGTAGGTCGAGCTATGAAGTGAAGTTTTCGGTTAGAACGTTGCCAGAGTTGTTTTTCATCTGGCTCAGGCGGTTTGTTTTCTTTTTTTTTTTTTGTGATCGCCGGGAATATGGCTTCGGCTTGTGTTAATAATATCGGGATGTCGTCGGAGAATTTTCTCGACTGTTCTCCGACCGTTTTTCCTTCCTATGGCTGGCTGAGTCCTCGCATCTCTTTTGATCGGGAAGAATCTAACGCTTCTAAGGTCGTTGGAGGAAACTCGAAGTCTGCTGAAGTTTTGGCAGGGGGAGCTCTTGAGAGTTCAGATCCAGATCTTGAGGCTTCGCCTGGGGATTTTGAGTTCCGGCTCGATGATCCTGTCAGGATGCTTCCAGCCGATGAGCTTTTCTCCGACGGTAAGCTTGTTCCTCTTCATCTAACGTCTATGAAGCCCACGGTTGGTGAACTTCATTCGTCGGTGAGAAGCTTACCGGAGATAGGGAAGTCTCGCCGGAGAACTGATATTTCGGCTATGGATCCATATCTGTTTTCTCCTAAGGCGCCGAGATGTTCTAGTCGATGGAAGGAGCTTTTGGGGCTGAAGAAGCTATATCTGAACGCGAACTCCAAGAACGACAACCAGAAGTCGACGGCGTCTTCTTCGTTCAGCAATAATCCGAAGTCTCTGAAATATTTTCTCCACAGGTCGTCAAAATCTCTGGCTTCTTCGTCAGATGCATCGCTCAGTCTGCCATTGTTGAAAGACTTGGATTGCGAGTCCATTTCTGTATCTTCTCGTGTTTCACTCTCGTCTTCCTCTTCTGGTCACGAGCACGAAGATTTTTCTAGATTATCGCTCGATTCAGACAAGCCCTGTTCGAATCAGAACCCCAAACCTGTTAATCATTCTCGGCAGTTGAATCTGAACGGAAGAAATGCTCCAAGAATGAGAATGGTTAGGCCGAGGGCGGCTCTGGCGGAGACCACGCCTAGACCAATGACGGATCATCCGATGAGAACGAGAGTCGGCCGGAGCCCAATGCGGCGATGTCCGGCTGAATCTTCCGGTGTTGAGAGCCGAGGAGTATCTGTAGACAGCCCTAGAATGAACGCGTCGGGGAAAATAGTGTTTCAGAGCTTGGAGAGGAGCTCGAGCAGTCCGAGCACCTTTAATGGCGGCCCAAGATTCAAGCACAGAGGCATGGAGCGGTCTTACTCAGCGAACGTAAGGGTAACTCCGGTGCTAAACGTTCCAGTTTGTTCACTGAGAGGCTCATCGAAGTCTGTCTCAGTATTTGGGTTGGGCCAGTTGTTTACTTCGCTGCAGAAAAAGGAAGCAAACGGCTGTGGTGGAAATGCCAAAGCTCTACATAGCAGAAACCGCATCGATCGAACCTGACGGAAAATACATTAACTAGACTTGGTTGTGGTAACACCATTTTCGTGCAATTCGGAAACATTTTCTTTGCGTTTTCTTCTACTTTCAGTGAAAAACAGCAGCATGGTAGAGGAAATCTGATTTCTAATGTTCTTATTCTAACGGAGTTTTAATTTTCCATTAAATCTTGTAGATATGTGATTTTGAATTTTCACTTAGTCGCAGAATCTGAGATCTGTTCACTTGTTGCTGATGAGATTATATATCTATTTCTCCCTTTTACTGTTCTCCTTCATGTAGATTCTTTGAGCTCTGCGTTATGATTGTTACTTCAATTTCCTCAAGATTCAATGGACAGAAAGCTTTTGGGTTGTTTATGGGTGTTTTCCCAGAAAACCAGCGAGGATGACGACGGATTTGAAAGAACAGAATTTGAAGCGTAGACGCGACGGAGGAGCGTGGGACAGCTACAGCGTCTATTGTTTTCTGTCATGCTGCTAACATGGAGCAAGTTGATCTTATCTAAAGCTGTCTCTTTCAGAAAAATCACCCTTTCTTAGAATTGTTTATGCTTTTTATTTCCTCAAATTATTCAATACCTTCTCATACACAACAATGAAAATAGTGGGGTTTGTTTAAGGTCTCGTGATTTGCAGCGTGGCCATGCATGGTGAGTAGCTTCGGAAATGATGCCGCCAGTATTCCAAAGGTTTGCTGGTCGATTCCAAACCTTGCCTATAAACATGAATTTAGCCTGCCAAAAGCATTTGGGTTTTGTCGGTGGACCACTTCTGATTCTCTCCATTTTCATGTCTCCTCTTCCTTTTTTATTTCTATTCTTCTGTGTGCTGTTTGAATATTCAATCAGTTAGTGTAAGTTTTAATCATTCTCTCCTTTTGGGATACTGTCAAGATCATGAACCAAACCAAACCAAACCGGACTTTCAGTAGGTGGCTTCAGTGATATTTAAAAATAATCCAAATATAAATAAAGGTGGGGACTTGGGAGTGTTCGGTCCATGATATGACATTAGATAGCAATGTCTTAGAATCTTTTTTATATTATTTTAACGGCAAATGTGTTTGTTTCCACATTCCAAATTAATTAAAATCAATAAAAAATAATATTTTATTTAATTTTTGGGAATTTAAGAAATAGGAAAGATGGGAGAGTTTGACCAGGGTCCTCTTGTGGGGACCCGCTCTTTGTGTTCGAGATTGTGACAGATCAAGAGCAAGAGCAACTGTGTAAGAGCCTTCCCCCTTGCGCGCCCATTTCTCTCTCCCTCCCCCCATTCAATGCCCCGTTACATTATCCTGCCTTCCTTTTTTGTCTTTTTCTTCATTTTTTTTTTCATATACTTTATTTTCTTTTTCTCACTTTTTGCATTTTTACATAAATGACAAAATTATTTTGCTAAAAAATAATTAATAATTATACGACAAAAATTAACAAATCAATCATTATATACAAATATAACACTCACTCAACTATGAAAAAAAATAGAATAAACACTGTGATTATATTTTCTATTAAAAAATATTGTCTTTCCGTTACGAAAAGTGAGTCATTGAAATACATCTTAGAAAAAATTACTTTCCGCAGAAGAAATATGACTTTCCACGACTTTCCTCGACATCTTTCGTCTGCAGATTAGGAACTAATCCATTGTTTTCTTTGTGAAAAAATACAAACAAGTTGTGATTTACCAATGGATAGTAAAACAATTCTAAATCATCTGAAATCTAAAATATTATATATTTTTTTGTAAAATCTTCTAAATTATAAGACTAAAAAAAAATTAAAATCAACTTATACAATATTTTTCCAAATCTATTTTTCATGGTTCTTGACTCTTTTCTAGTGAAAGTCTTTGAAATCACGAGTTCTTGTAGTTTTTTTTATGGATACTAGCTTTTTTCACTGCGAATTCTTAGAAAGTTAATGGTAATATTTGCTCTGTTAATTTCTCATAGTTCAGTATTTAAGTTGTTAGTAAAAATTGTTCAGTAGTTGACTTATCATTAATCTCCTAATACAGTAGATGATTTATTAATTTCCCATTATATTATTAAGAATTATAAGAGTAACATTATCAATTTGTCCAGACATGTTTTATTCCTATTGTTTAATGTTCAAATTAAATGAAACTATTAAAATTATAGCCTCTGTTTGATTGTTCTCTCTTAACTCATATGAACATCAAGAATTAACATCACAAAAGAGCTTAAGCTACTTAAAAAAAATAATGACGCAAATATTTATTTTAATACTCTTTTTTTCCCAAAAAAAAATCAAAATTAATGACGTAAGCAGAGATATTTATAAGAAACAAGAATATGAATGATGACGTTCATTTATTAAATTCACTCCCAAGTAATTGCACTACGAAAATAAATAAGATCTTGCATCATGACATATGGGTATCTTCTTTTTCATAAATTACAATTATAAAATTAAATAATGAATTATTGATTTAACTAATATTTTACAAAGATGTTGATTTAAAAAAAAAAAAAAAAAAGAAAATATTCGTAATATTTTAAAAATAAAAATAAATATTTATTTTTAAAAAAATAATAAATATTTTGACTTGACTTTACTGTTTACTCTCCGTTTATAAATTTTCTTTCATATAAAAAGTAAGGTAAATGATGAGCTCAATGACAAGTTAACTATTATGGTAGTTTTTTTTAAGAAGTTGAGCACTCATGTATATTAAAATGACAAATTCAATATTACATAGACGTTTACCATTAAAAAGTTAGGAGCCAACGTCCGAACGACGTTCTGATTTTCTGATGAATTCAGAACACCAAATGCAGAGCGTTTTGATTTTCTGAAGAATTCAGAACGCCTAACGAGGGGCGTTCTGAATTCTTCGAACCTTTAGAACTCCCCGCGGGACGTTATGAAGAAATCAGAATGCCCCAAGCTCAAAGACACCGCGATTTTTGCGGTGTCTTCCTGTGAGACACGGCAATTTTCGCGGTACCTTTCCCAGACACAGCAAAAATTGCAGTGTCTTCAAGCTTGGGGCGTTTTGATTTCTTCAGAACGCCCTGCGTTGGGCCTTCTGAAGAATTCAGGAATTCAGAATGCTGGAGCAGGTCATTCCGACGTTCGGACGTTGGCTCCTAGCTTTTTAACGGTAAACGTCTATATGATGTTGGATTTGTCATTTTAACATACGTGAGTGGTTAACTTGTTAAAAAAAATATTATAGTGATTAACTTGTCATTGATCTCAAATCACGATGGTTGATTTGTCATTTACCCTAAAAAAATATATTGTTAATTTAGTGAATAAGAAGGAGAGATAAAGATTCCAAAGGAAAATAATTACTTCAATTATTTCTATTGAAAACAAATTACACCTCTCTCTCTCTCTCTCTCTAACATTAGTTGTTAGTAAGATTTTACTTCATTACTTGCATCAACCATACTTAGATCTTCTGTTTTATTAAGTCTTTCCAATCAAAATCTTTATCAAGCTAATAGATTACACTGCGTAGAATGAAAAGTGATTTATGAATTGATGACTATCACTCTTCGTAATATTAAATGCGTAATTACTGTTTTGACCATCATAAATTCAAATAATTACAATTTCGTCATTATACTTTTCAAAGTTTCATTTGGCCTACTCATATCATCACACACACTTTAATCTCAATTACTTTAATTATTAATTAACTGACACGTAATAATAATTTTATAAGATATGTGATTCATATCACATGTATGTCTACCAAATAAATTGAAAATTTAATAGATGGCTATCATGTCAATGAGCCAAATGATCACTATACTAAGAAGGAAAAAATAAAGCAAATAAGACACGTGCTTAAAGGTCATCATATAGAACAAAGAAGCCGAAAAAGCCAAGGACTAAGAAAAAGTATCAAAATAATTCAACAAGAACTTTGGTGGAATATCAAGTTCTAAAGTAGTGGTAGTCACGTACATTCATTTTGTGCTGAAATGTAATAGGACAAGGGGAGAAAGAAATCTATATTAATAATCTATATTAATGTTTTATTGTGATATTGGAAACATGTTACAAGAAATCATAAATTATTTTTTTCAAAAAATAAATAAATGGTCAAATAAGATATAGTAAATGTGATTCATAATCTTATTTTTTGTTTTTCTATCTTTCTAGCAAAAGTGATAACATCTTATATAAAAAAAGATGTCATTAATTTGAATTTAACATTAAAAAAGTAATTATTAAAATAATCTTTTAATATTGAGATCAGTGATAAATTAGTTGTGGACGCCCAGTCCTAAGACTGTTGACACTAGGACGAGAATGCGGACGCCTAGCCACAAAGTTGCAGATATGAACACAGACGCTCGATACCACTTTTGATCGCGAATGCCCGGATGTGGATGCTTGCAGTGGAATCGCCAAAGTTTGAGAAGAGTTAATTTATTAAAATATAATAGTTTAGGAATTTTTTTTATTAACAAAAAATAATAATTTAAATTTTGGTAACAATACAACTGTTAATTTGTGATATTCACGTGGGTGCGAAGAACTGCTCTGCGATAGAGGAGGAAGCCGAAGACTCTGCTATTGTGCCCTAGACTGTGAACGACGAAGACGAAGACGAAGACGCTGCAATCTCCCTCGACGACGAAGACTGAGACGATTTTAAAGACTCTGCCACGTAGAACTGCGAATCGAGACTGCGAAAATCTATTCCACCTCGCTTCCTCTCCGTTTTTTCAAATGACTGATCTTTTCCTTCACTACTTTTAATCTCATTTTCTCTTTCTTCTCTCTGCATATCTCCTTGATCTTGATCGTCCTCGTCAAAAGATCACTTTTCTCGTTCCTTTTTGGCCGGGTTTTCTCTTGGTTTGATTCTTCGCCGGCCTTTGCGATCTGCGATTACTCATTGGTGAAAGAGATGAGTAGCCCAAAGAAGAATCAGAGTAAAGGCTTTTTTGCCGTCATGAGTTCCGGTCTCTCCATGTTTGGTAGTGTCATGCACCCATTTGTCAATGGGTAAGTGTTTTTCTCTCTCAATTTGTTGGTGAAACAAATTTGCAAATTTCGGCGTTTGGATTTTTGCATACCCGAGATTAGTTCTGTTCTTCCATATCACTGCGCGTTTGTATTTGAACTTCCAGCTTTAAAAGCCTCATAGCTCAAATTATTGATAGGAAAGTATTCAAAGCTGTCATAAGTTATTATACAAATCATCAAAGAGACAAAAGGATAAAGAGAGAAATAGAGATAAATAGAGGTTAGAGTTTAATATCTTGAAACGTAAGGAGAATAATTGTACAAATTTTAAGGAAAAACTAAAATAACAAAATAGGGTAAAGTGAAAAGATTAATATACCCATACAACATAAGATAAATAAAACTTAATTTTCCTAACTTCCTCCCTCAAACTCACGATGCATTAATAGAAAGTATCGAGAGTTTGCTAACTAAAAATCGAAATCGTAAAATAGAATGTGCATTTGTGAACAAATTAGCGATTTGCATGGAAGAATGAACAAAAGGTAAGGTGATGGTCCCATTCTGATAATGATGGCAAGTGAAATGACAATCTATCTCAATATGCTTTGTGCGCTCATGAAAGACAGAGTTGCGAGTAATCTGAATAGCACTAGTATTGTCACAATACATAGGAGTAAAGTCTAAGAAAGAAACACCCATATCGGCAAGTAATCAACACAACCAAACAATTTCAGCAGTAGTAGTTGCCATCGCACAATATTCTGCTTCTGTAGATGAACGAGAGATAACATTCTGTTTTTTGCTCTTCCAACAAATAAGAGAATCACCCAAAAATATACAAAAACCAGTAGTAGACTTGCGATCAGAAGGATCTCCACCCCAATCTGCATCTGAGTAGGCACATAGCTTTAAAGCAGAAGTGGAAGGAAAAAGTAGACTCTAAAATTGGGTGCCCCTAAGATACCGAAGAATACAAAGCATAGCTGCCCAATGAAATGTAGAGGGAGAAGCAACAAATTGGCTAACAATATGAACTGCATAAGCAATATCAGATCTAGCGATAGTTAAATACACTAAGCAACCAACCAAGGTACGATACAAGGAAGGATTTGACAATGGAATACCATCTAAAGGAGAATACCGAACATTAAGTTCAATAGGCGTATCAACTGTGTGTGTACTTAGAGTGGGAAAGAAGATAATTATGAGGAGAGTAAGCTATTTCAATCCCCAAAATATAACGTAGAGGACCTAAGTCTTTCATCTCAAAATCACGGGCCAGTTGCATTTTAACTCAATTATTCCATCCACATCATCTCCAGTAATAATCATATCATCAACATATAAAGAGAGAAAGATGCGACCAGAAGAAGTACACCTGACAAATAGAGCAGAGTCATGTGAACTGGAACAGAAACCAACAGATATAATTACACGAGAAAACTTCTCAAACCAGGCTCGAGGGGTCTGTTAGTCCATATAGAGCTTTTTTTAATTTGAAAACTTCACCAGGCTGATAAGCAACACCTGGTGGAGACACTATATAGACTTCTTCTTGAAGGTCGCCATTTAAAAATGC
Source organism: Begonia loranthoides (assembly GCA_022433065.1). Taxonomy (NCBI): domain Eukaryota; kingdom Viridiplantae; phylum Streptophyta; class Magnoliopsida; order Cucurbitales; family Begoniaceae; genus Begonia; species Begonia loranthoides. The sequence continues at coordinate 29,566,305 of CM039474.1, read as the reverse complement.
ATTTTTAACATCCATTTGACAGACATGCCATTAACGAACAGAAGCAACTGCAATGAGAGTACGAATAGTAACATGCTTAGACACTAGGGCAAAAGTCTCTTCATAATCCATACCATATTGTTGAGAAAATCCATTAGCAACAAAGCGAGCTTTATATCGTTCAATGGACCCGTTCGATTTAGTTTTGATCTTATACACCCAACGAGAACCAATTGTAGTCTTCCCCAAAGGAAACGGAACGATATCCCAAGTACCCATCTTGTATAGAGCAGAGAGTTCTTCAGTCATTGTCTGTTGCCACAAAGGATCAAGAACAAACTCTCTATAGGAAGAGGGCTCTAAGATTTGGTGAATAGTAGTAAAAAAGGAAGAGAATGAAACTGAAAAGTAGAGTAAACAAAATCAGGTAATTGAGTGGACTTACGAGTTCGTTGAGGATAACGAGGAAAAGGATCCACTACCATAGGAGCATCTTGGGAAGTAGTAGGAACAGAGGGAACATCAATAAACTGAGAACCAATATCTGTAGAGTTATAAGTATCAACCCCGCAAGAATTATCATTAGAAAGAAATGGGGAAACATTTGAGTCAGTACAAAATGGAACAATACAAGTGAGATCAAACTTTTGAAGATTGGAAGAGTCAAAGGGAATAGAATAGAATGAAATATGTTCAAGAAACACAACATGACAAGAAATATAAAGTTTTTGACTAACAGTATTGTAACATCGGTATCGTTTTTGACCCTCACCATAACCAAGAAAAACACAATGGGTAGAACGAGAAGAAAGTTTGCTACGTTCAACATGAGGTTGAAGAACGAAACAAGTGGAACCAAAAACCCTCAAGGTAGAGTAATCAGGAGCATGACCAAATAATTTTACAAAGGGTGATAAACCTAAAGTGATGGAAGATGGAATTCTATTGATTAAATGTACAGCAGTAAGAATTGCTTCTACCCAAAATTCACTAGGAACATAGGCCGATAACAAGAGGGAACGTGCAGTTTTAACAATATGTCTATGTTTTCTTTTTGCAACACTATTTTGTTGGGGGGTGTCGGTACAAGAGGTTTGATGGAAAGTCCCATTTGAAGCAAGTAAATGAGAAAATCCATTAGAGATATATTCTCCACCCAAGTCACATCGAAAATATTTGATAACGACATTAAGTTGGGTTTTGACAAAAGCACGAAATAAATGATAAATTTTCAAAAAGTCATAATGGTGTTTCATAAGATAAACCCAACAATAACGAGTACAATCATCAAAGAAAGAGACATAGTATCGTGATCCTCCCTTTGTGGGAATAGGTGCAGGTCCCCACACATCAAAATGAATTAAATCAAATGGTGCATGAGAAATAGAAACACTTTTATGAAAAGGCAAAGCAAAAACTTTAGCCAATTTGCAACCACAACAGTCTGAAAGATCACGAGTTTGCAATTTTTCTAAAGCTCCCGTGGAGACCAAGTACTTTAAACGAGAAGTAGAAATATGTCCAAGACGGGAATGCCATAAGTAAAAGTTAGAAGAAGAAGAAGTTAAACGAAAAGATGACATATAATGCATTGCATCATAATTTTTTAACTGATATTTTGTGGGATACCACATATGAAAACCTGACAAAGATTGTTTCGACAACACGTTCATTGTTGCATACACTTATGTTTTCTCACGTTTATTTTATCGCACATGATATTCATTTTTGGTACTCTGCGTATATATATTGGGAGGATGAATCCTCTTGATGTTTTGAGCAGTCTTGGAACTAAAGCATCACGAGACTATCTCATACAATCTTTTGTTGCGTGAAGATTGTTTCTTTGTACGTGCGAAATGGGTAATAGGGCACCGGTGATATATCATCGGCTTTTGAATCTTGGTAGTCGAAATGCTGACAGGATGGTGATGACGCGCTCCTTGGATTTTGAGTCTCATAACTTGACCAAGGTTTTAATCATATGGATTGGAAGATTGTTAGTTGATGAGTTTTGCTCATCTAGTACATTTCCATTTGATGGGACATGTGACGGCTCATATCTCCACTCGTCGGCAACCCTCGTCAATTAGGATCCAGTAGGTCGCTTGTTGAAGAGCAATCTATTGCCAGCAATCTTATCCGTTATTTGATATTACGGATGGTGATGCCGCTTGGCCTATAGACTGCAGACACATTTTTCTTCTAACTCATGAAGTGTTGTCAATCGACGGATTGCCGCCTTTCTATGATATGTGTTGGTTGAGTCCTTGCATGACTATTCCTTTTCATTGATGTCATTTTCAAAGGAAAAATGATGTAGGCCTATCTTTGTGATATAGGTGTCTATGTATACAGCGTGTTTTGTTAAAAGCTTCATCAATAGCCATAGATCTGTTTAATAAAATGATGAAGAGATTTCAAGTGATTTAAAAATCCATGTATGGTAAAAAGAAGCATGGCTTTGGTTTTTCGAGAGAGATGAAAAACCATTTTCTCATGCATTACATTTAGTCTGGATGTACTTACTAAGTTAGTCACTCACCCTAAACGACTCCTCCCCATTCCAGGTAAAGGCAAGAGCAGTTAGGAATTCCGGAGTTGGAGCTTTCCTTTATTCATGTTTATTTTAGAGTGTTTGAACTTATTTCCTGGTGAGAATATTTTTTATGGTGTGTATTAAATTATAACTTATGGTTGAGATTTAATGCACAATACTTTCTATTTTATTACTTTCAAGCACTATTATTCTCGTGATTGCTTTATGAACCTTGACCCATATCTCTCGAGCTGTACTTAAATATAAAAGTCTTCCACTGAAATTCTAGCATTGGACTGGGTGATCAAATTCTTTCTGAGGATCGTGTCGCCTGACTCGACGTTTTTGGTAGGCCCACCTCTGGGTTGTGTCATGTCAACTTTTCAACACCTTGACTGAATAATAGAAGAAAAATTCCATGCGAATTTTATTATTAATAAAATCTGCTATTTTTACAGAGCCGGCTCGCGAGCCATGATTTGAAAAAGCAGAGCCGAGCTTTAACAAGCCGACCATACAATACATAAATGTTTCAAATTTTCATTATAGAGGAGGAAGGAAGGAGAGAGTTAGAGGAGGGGAGAAAAAAACAGAGTTTTT
>CM039474.1:29374584-29562824 GCA_022433065.1 Begonia loranthoides | reverse complement strand
AATAATTGAATGACTAACTTGAACTGCTTGTTATTGGGGGGGGGGGGGGGGGGCGACAACGGTTATGAAAAATATATCTTACACAAATAATTGAATGACTAACTTGAACTGCTTGTTATGGGGAAGTTTCTGCTCCTTCTTCCCATTTCCAGTGTCTCCAACATCATCCACGTTGAACAGAAAAGACATGTTGGATGAAATCTCCATTTGTCTCTTCCACCACACAGATTTAAAAGTGTTAACTCAATAGATTGCGTGCGGTGGTTCAGAATGGCAATTTTGCTGAAGGTAAGGCTTTCGCAAGGGATGTCAGCAAGGAGAAGACTTTCTGTGAAAAATAAAAAATGTGTGGAAGCGATCGCTCGGACCTTGAAATGCGGACGACCAGAATACGAAAGGTCAACTAGAATTAAATGCAATGTTATGTTTTGATTGGTGAGAATGTGGTGACTCACCACCACCATGCCTTGATTGAGGAACACCTTCTGCTTGAAGCTGGAGAGAAGAGATTTAACTATAGAAGAAGACTTGAACTAAAAGGAAAAGCATAAACCATTAAGGAACTCTCTCCCTCTCAGAATTTCAAAGGTATCAAGAGTTCTTTTTATGATTTTTAAGAATTCTAAAAGTTTATGGAAGTTGTGATGGTCAGCGGAAGTGAAAAGGAAGAAAATGGTTATAATAGGGCCATTAGGTTGTTTGGAATGTGTTGACTATCTTAATAGAATTGTTACATAAAACCAATTGAATATGTTGTTCTTGACATCTTAAGGAAGAGAAATGTTTTAGAATTAATAAATTTGGTTTGTATGAAGGAAGTTATAGATAGTCAACAATGGGCGAAAAGTTGGAAGGAAACCCTAGAATGTATGCATTTTAGTTTAAAGTTTTAACATGTGTTGTTTTCATTCTGTGCATGTGTTGAACCACTAAATGGTTAAGTAATGTACACATAGTGGTGAATATTGTGTATATTTTGAATTATGCATACGTTAAGTTATATGCAATTGATTTGATATTGATGAAAGTTTTATTGTATTTAGGTTTTGTTATACAAGAAGATATTTCTAAGTTATTGGAACTATAGTAATGACTTCAGGTAAGAGATATGCATGTGTTTGGCCTTTTAGCGTATATCACAAGATGTTAGGGTTGTATTGATTTGTTGACATTATTTGTTGTGTTGAATATAGTAGGATGTTAGTATAATGAGATGAGATAAATTGTGTATTCTCACATATTTGTGGTGTTAGGAACTATAAAAGATAATGATTTATTGTGTTGGATCATTGTAAGTAATGTTTTGAACGGTATCCATTCAGGCCTCATGATTTTAAGTAAAGAAACAACAATGTTTACATGCATATCGATTTACAATGAAACTTAAAATGAATAGAATAAATGTAAATAAGCATTGTGAGATGGGATTGAGTGACGTTTCTACTTAGGAGAACTCGAGGATGTATCTCATCCTTGGAGGGATTGAGTGATGGTTCTACCTAAGAGAATTAGATAGTGTATCTTTTCCCTTTGACTGTGGATCTCCAATGTCTGGACTGTTATGGGACTAAAAAGGAAAAAGAAAAAGGAAAGACTGAAATGAAACTGCATGTTTTAATGAGATTGCATAACATGAGCATCTCATTGTTTATATTTGTTTTATCTTTTATTGAGTATTAGGCTCATAGATAAATCTTGTGATGTAGGTGAGGAGTATGAGCAAAATGAAGAAAATGTAGATTGATAGCATGGATTGCAGCTGAAGGAGTGTAAGTACATCGATCACTTATGTCACTTGGTGCTTTTGTCCGATGGGTTATGACTCACTTGGCTTATGAAAACTGTTTTAAATATTGGTGTATGGTGCTTTGTGTAATGTTGTGTATTTTTAAATGTTTTGAATGACAATTTATATATTTTAAATGGCTTGAATGGTAAAGAAATGCTTCTGCTACGTATCGAATACTATTTCTCTCACGATTAAAAAAATGGTATGAAAAATTATACGGGAAATGAGTCGTTACAATTTGAGACCATGCCAGGTTCGGCTTGCTACTGTAGCAAGCAGAGTAGGTAGGTTGGCAAGGTAGTTTGCTCGTTAAACACCTCTACATTGTACACGTGTGTGAAATTAACCGACCCTAACGGTAGCAATGGGGGCTCTATTGCTAACACTTTAGTTGTTGTTTATTACCAAAATTTAATGTAAGAAAATTAACAAAACAACCAATGAACTATGAACTCAATGACAAATCAATAACTAAACAATTTTTGCTAACAAATAAAACACTCAACTATGAGAAATGAACGAAACAAACATCGCTGGCATGTTATTTTTTTCTTTCCACTGCGGAACGTTGTTTTTTGACTACGGAACGTTGTCTTTCCGCTGCGGTAAGTGCGTCCTTGAAATAGGACACAAATAAAATTACTTTCTGCAGCGAAAAGTGAGTTATTAGAATATGACTCATGAAAGTAGAATTAAAATTGCAAAGCAGATATGATGATGAGAACTGGACGACGACGGACCAGGAAGAGGAAAGAGGAGATGATGATGAGAACAGAACAAATGAAATCGAGAGGAGGGGTGAGCCACCAGAAGATATTCGAAAAATTGAAAACGTGAGAATTGTTTTCGACGACGAGAAAACCATATTAGAGCTTCCCAGTGAGGCGCCGGATTACTGGGAGGGTCTGTAGTGGGACGCTCTCAGTTTTTTTATTCAATTTTTTTGGGCTTTTTATATCATCTTCGCAGTAAGATTACTTCAATTATTGCGATTTTAGCATTAAACTGAAATAAAATTAGAATTGTAGAGTTGATTCAGCAATATATTTTTTCTAAAATTTAACGTTTCTTTCAATAGATTAATGACGATATTTGTGTCGTTCATTTCTTATAGTTGAGTTTTTTATTTATTAACAAAAAATTATTTAGTGATTTATTTATTATGGATCCCATAAGTTAGTGATTATTTTGTTAATTTTTCTTTAAAGAATAAAGTGTTAATTACGTAATCTTTAAATTCGAGGTCTATTTTAATATTTACCCATAAAAAAGATTTAGATAAATTAATATATTAAAATTGTGCTCTGTCACCGCATGAGACAACCAGATGGATCCAGTCGTAGTTATCTCATTCCACACTCTTCCAATCACCATGAGCTGGAATCTGTTTTAATATATGAAAATAATTAAGTATAGAATAATTTATGATTGGTCAAATTATGAATTATTTATCATTTGTTCATAATATATTATATGGATTGAAATCTTACAATCATAACATAAAATCTTTTGTTACAAATAATAAATTCTTACAAACATGTTAAAACCAATAAATGATTTAGCTTTTGTTCTTGTTCTATTGTCACGTAGGATAATTTAAATTTCTAACAATTCTTGTACATCACATAACATGTTGTAGTTTGACATGTAAAAAGAAACAAGAGCGTTCCTATAAACTTGAAGAACACAATCAGTATTTGAGCATGACTTGTCGTCTTCATTATATTTAAAATATCAAGTTTATCGATTTAGAATATAGACAACCTCCACTAAAATTGGAAAAACCTTACCCTAAGTTGAGGATGAAAAAGAAAATAATTTGAAGGGAAGAAGACGAAGAGATTAGGAGGAATAAATTGGAAAAGGGGAAAGAGACAACGATAAACAATTTTCTCTTGAAAAAGAGTGTTCTTTACTCAATTATAATTCCACTTTTTCAATAATCCTTATCTTCTTCTCCACTTTGTCTCTCTTTTCATCTCAATCTTTTAATTTTAATGATACCCTATACGATTTGAATGCAGTAGAAGAGTTGAAAATTTTTTATTGTTGAGAGATTCTTGAGTTTGACTACCATCAACAAGTATATTTTGTATTGGAAAGGGGAAAGATGCTGTCCAACTTTTACTCTTTTTGACTAACTTTCTAAAAAAGCATACCTATAGGTGTGTGTATATATATATATATATTAATGAACAAAAAAAATAAATAATAACTAAAAAGGGAAAAAAACAAATAGGTCAAAGTCGAGCAATATAAAAGCTACTTGTATTATTTAATTATGACTAGGAAATGAAGATTAGCACATTATATCAATAATTAGTGGAAATAGAACACTTGAAATTAGGGTAAAAAATAAATATATGTCAATTATGTAATGGCTGACAACAGCCACTCTTATAAAGTATTGAATTTAATTTTTTTTTAAATTTTCATAATCTTTTGTTGGGTGCAATGATGGACAGTTTCCAAATATTGCACCTCACAATCGTATCATTTAATGGTGACCCTTCCCTAACCTCTCTCTTTTTTTGCAGCCTAAGAATTTTCCACAGAGAAATTTTGTAAATAGTTGTTGGATTTTTGAAGCTTCATGTAAAGATAATTCTGGTCATTATAAACCCTTATAATTTGGGTGTAGAATCTTGGATGAAATTTAAAGTTTGATCATTGATTCTATTTTAGGTTATGATTGTCTTGCTGCTATTTGGGATATGAGGGTTAGAAAGCTTATTCGTTATCAAGAAGTATGACTCGTCTCTTTTGATGTTCGTTCATGATTAAATTTTGAATTGAGATCATGAATTAAGATTTAATATCTAATTTTTGGATGAAATACCGAGCAATCCAGAAAGAAAAGATTCTTGACAGCAAACTTAGTTGAGGTGCATATGCCGAGCTGACGAAGTTTGGCTCTCAAGGCTATCGTGGAAGTCTTGGTTCTCCAATGGACATTTGGTGCGAATGTCTAACCCCCTTGCAAACATCCAGTTCGCCGCGGACGTCTTGGTTATGCAATTGCAATGGTTAGGGAAAAAGAGTGAGCTCAACAAAATTTCTGATTTAGTACTTTCATCTCTTTAAGAGTTTCGTTTTGTTTGTGAAGTTGAATTACACACACACAATTCTTAACAAATAGTTTAAATCAAAGCAATAATAAATATAATTCTTAATTTTCTTTAATCCTACACATACACACACACATAATTCTTAACAAATAGTTTAAATCCAAGTAATAATAAACATAATTCTTAATTTTCTTTAATTCTCACTCACAGTCAAATTTGCTTTGACAATGCTCCAGTTTTGCCCACGTGAATTCCTTTTCAACTGCTTTATCAACAAATTCCTTCATCATTCTCTTTAATCTCCATCATTACTTATATCACAAAGTTTATCTATGAGCCTAATGCTCAGTAAGAGATGCATAACATAAAACATGTAACATATAATGTGACCATGAAACGCAACATGTAACATGACTATAAGATTCAACACTTAAAACCATGTTTTTTCTTTTCTTTCACTTTACAGTCCTGTCGTTCGTGACATCAGTTTGAAGGAGAGTGACACTATTAGGTCCACCTCATGCGGGACAGCCAACTCGAACCCCTCCTATAACGACCCTTTATGTTTATTTAGTTGACACCATTTAGTTCATCTCATGCGGGACTGTCAACTCATTTCGTATTTTAAATTATGTTTATGTTTTTTTCCTAAAAACATATGCACGTAAATCATTTTCGTTATTTTTTTTGCAAAATGTGATGCATGGAATGCACATGATACATGATAACTTTTTAAGCACATCCTCAAACAACATGATATTAGTCAACATATTCATGACATAATAACTGGTTTAACATCTCTTACATAAATCTACAAGCATCACATAATATATCTTTGATCAACAGCCCATAGACATCATTGTCAGAGTAACATAAACCTAACAATAATCATATCCTCGAGACCCACAAAAGAGCATCATATTTTATTAACAAACATATCCAACAAATCCTCGGGGTGCATAAATCATCATCAACAAAACAATCTAGCAACTATAACAAATCCTCAAAATGTACATATATATGAATATGAGCTGTAAATAACCTAATATTTATCCTCACGTCCTCGGTTCATAAAATAAACACGGTAAAACAACACAGTAAAACAAAACATCAAATCCTCAACATCAACAAATTCATCAAGCCTACCTTCCAACATTATCCATATAAACTGTACACAATTATCATATAAACTGTAACGATCATACTATCCTTGAACAACAACCCAAAGGGATCATGGACAATAAAATAATCAAACATACAATACCCTAACGTCTTTGTGATGTAGGCCAAAGGCCAAACACAACAAATATCACTTACCTAGATATCCTCACAAAGGTCTGCCTAATCTAAAATCATCCATATGTTGTTCTTCCAAACAATTCCTTACGCTAACATATCCTTTCAAGAAAACACGTAATTAGGCTTCCAGAGAACTCATCGTTAGACAACCTGGAGGGAACCCACCGAGAGACAACCCAAAGGGAAGTCAACTTGAGGCCTAAGAGAAATTTCTCATCATCGCCCGTGGCTTATAGGGTAACTAGGGTTTCCATCAAACATATCCTATTTAATAGGGGTGGAATCAGTTCGATTCGGTTCGGTTTGGTTTTAGATTAAATTGGAACTAAACTGACTTGGTTCTATTTTGAAAAAGAAAAACTGAAACTGAACAGAATCCACCTAAAAACCGATCAAAAACTGAACCTCAGTTTTTGGTTTTTCTCAGTTCAGTTTCGGTTCGGTTTCAGTTTTTCACTTGTAATCACAGATAGGAAAAATGTTTTTGATTTTATAAGAAAAGTGAGGAGAAGACAGAATCTGTGCAAAATAATAATAAAGAGAAAAATGGAGATTAATTCTCATAACCAAACCAAAATTGATTTTACAACAAGATTTTACAGCAAGATTTTACAAATTTCACAGCAAGATTGGTCTATTCAAACATATACCAATATCCTATTGTAGTTGTTGAAAAACATACCAAATTTCACAGAAAGAAACAAATTTCACACATTTTACACAAAAAAATAGATTTCAAAGCAAGATTTCACAAGTTTCGTATGCAACTAAATTGTGCCAACTACAAAGCGTGAAATGAGCATGAAAATCGAAACAACAAAACGTTGAATATATATTCGAAAAACCTGTGTGAAGTTTGCACTCCGAACTACAACTATCCAAAGCGATGACACTGACTGCAAGTTAGGGTTGCGCTAAAAAGGCGACAACAACGACGATGCTGCTCGGTAGTTAACACTTGACAGAGAAACAGAACGATGGTTGATAGTTTAAATATGCAACTTTTTGTCTCTTTGAAAGGTGCATACAGGAGGCAGCGGAGGTCGAAGGAGCGAAGAGTTGTCGGGTTTACTTTTACAGGAGGTAGGTTTATAGAGAAAAAATTAAAATTAAATTAGTGACTCAAATAGTTTTTCAATTTTTGTTTTATTTTTGGTTCGGTTTGGTTTTTCTTGATTTTTCTCACTTACAATCGAGAACCGAACCGAAATGATCGGTTCAGTCTTATATTTTATTTTTTTCATATCAAAGTTGAACCGAACCAATAAAAAATGATCGGTTTGATTTGGTTACTCGGCTAGAACCGAACCGATTTCCACCCCTACTATTTAAAGGCTCGTAATCAAATAGCTACGCTGGAGTAAATCCCATGAAAAACGCATCCTTATTCCCTCGTTTTCAAAACTATCCAATGATCAATTCATAGCTCGCATGAAATCTGGAAACTAATCTGTTTAAAAACTCGCCTGAGGTACAGCGGATGCGAAACCAGCCGCAAGAGACGTCCAGGGAAGCCCGTTCGTTCAATGGCCAATCGCCACGTTAGCTAAAAATTCATATTCACGAACGCAGATGGCTACATTACAGCGGAAGTGTTTGCGAATAGCTACATTACAACGAAAGCTAACGCTTCCGCGGGAACCCCAATCCAAAGGCTCACCGTCTGCCATGTGTTCTAATTTATCGGTAAAACTAACTCATTAGACTAAACGATGGCATTTCATACCATCCAAAGTCCTATTTACGGACAGCAATCCATCCACAGAAATGAATGCTTCTGCTAAAACGTCGCTAATCGAGACACTACCAATCCAAACAATGTTGTTCCACTTAAAATCCTCGCTCTGGGTAAATCATCCAACAACTGACACTTCACCCGATTTCCTATTTTAATCTAATGGATGAAAACACTACCAGAATGAATCTTTGGCTTCTGCGGGAGCATCTTCCATCGGATCGAACGCTCCTTGTTCCATCTCCGAGTCTAATATGACCGTCCTCATTTCCTTTCCATGTTTATGCGGCTCCCCACACTTCCACGGAAACCTTCCGTCCAAATCAGTTAGATCACAACCGTCTGAAACTTGATCCAACAACTTCTGATGGATATGATTATCCTACCCTTGTTTTACTTAATTTTTCAGGATTAAATTATTAAACTTATTATTTAAATCATTTTTCTAAATTCTTCCGCATAAATTATTAACTTAACAATTTAAACTTTACCTTAGCCATGAATATTCTTTACTAATTTTATTATGTTTAATTTTTCTAATTCCTTAATAATTCCTATTTCATTTTATCTTCTACTTTGTTACTTAATCTTTCCTAATTTCATAACTATATGGTAATTTTTAACTCATTCATTCTAGGTTTCCTAATTTCTTTATTATTTAGTAGTTTTGGTGTTTTAATCTATTTATTTTAACTTTCTTAATTTTCTATACTTATTTAGAAATTCTACTATTTAAATCATTTATTAAAATTCTCTAATTATTAATAATTATTCTATTAAGTTCTAGATCATCGTAGTACATAATTAAACTATTTGTAAAAATCTTGAGTGTTACACAGCTGCTACCATTGAGTCTGGACCTTAGCTAGTGTCCATGGCCAGGTTGCGATTGTCCTCTTCTTCACCACAAATGACCTCCATTTTGGCCAAGATGCCTTATCTCGGCCAGTCGTCCAACACACCATGGCTTCGGTGTTCATCACCGACACCATCCGTGCGGTTCAGACGCCAGATTTTGTCCAGCCAACCGGCAAAATGAAAACTTCCAAATTAACAATCCAAGTTTTAACATTTCAACAATCCAGACCAAAATGCTAGTAAACAGGGCAAAAGCTGAAGAGAGAAGTTCGAACTATTAGTCTAAGGGTCATTAGGTTTATTTGTTTTGATGATGAATGTTTTTAATTGAAATAATAATTTGTATATCGTTTGAATATACTTAACTATTTTATCGTTATAATTATATTGATTTTAATTGGAAATACCATTAATATGGATATTAATGTTTTCTAACATATTTACCTAAATTCATGTAGTTTATATGCTGATCATTGAGACTTAGAAGATTTAATTAAGGTGAAATGTGAAGGAGAGGTTGACTAAAGCTTTGAGAAGGTTGACCAAATTGCTGAAAATGTGAAAAGGCGGTCGACCAAAATGGAAGTGGTCGACTAGCCAAAATGACAGATTGCTCTCCTGCTGAAATGGTGGTCGACCAATTGAAAGGCGGTCAACTGATTTTAAAGGCAGTGGGCTTGCTAGTTCTGCGGCTGAGGAAACGATCAATCATTCGGTCTAGCAAGCTATATGGAATGTGAAGAATGAGTCGATCGGTATGCTAAAGAGGTTGACCGGTTCGACTATACAACGCAACAGATAGTTTCTAATGGTCAGATGGCAGTCAGCCAAAATGGAGGTTGTCTACTGACTTCACAGTTTCTATATATAGAAGACACTCCGGAGCTCAAACTAACCAAGCGAGAAGTGTAATGAAGCTTTGAAAAAAATTCATACACAACTTCTCCATATTCAAATGAGTGCATAGGCCTAGCTCTCCCAATCCTAAAACTTACGATTTATATTTGGAGAGCTTAGGTTCTAACTTTGTATTTTTTTTTTTACTCTTCATTGTACTCAAACCGAGAGTAACGCCCTGAGAATAGTCAAGAGAAGGGTCATGCTCTGTGAATAGGCATTGTAAAGATGTGATTGACACCCGTGAAGTCAATCATCACTATTTGGAGAGGTTAGGTGATTAAGGATCTCCAAATGGGAAGTTTGGAGCGCGGACGTAGAATGGGTTTGCCAAACCGTGTGAATAAACTTGTTTGCACTTTCTTTCCCTTCTCTCTCTTATATTTGTGATTATTTGTTTTAATATTTGTTATAAATCACTTAGGTTAAGGGATTAAAATATCACACGAAATAAGTTTAGCACACCTAATTCACCCTCCCCTCCCCTCCCCTCTCCCCCTCTCCCCCTCTCCCTCTATAGGCGTGTATACTATACAACACGAACTTTATACCTTGTCTTAGTGGTTTTCTGCCCACGAGTAGAACTCTGATCGACCAGTGAGAGGCCTATGTTTCCTCCACCAAACCGTACCGAGAACAACTCAGTTTTTCTCCTTCGACACCGAGAGCAAAATTCCTCATACAAATCCAACAGTTTGTCCAAAAATTCAAAATCACAGAGGAGGGAGAATTGACTCACCGAGGAGGCTGATCAATCCAAGAATTTCCTCTAAGAATTCTCCAAAAAATGTTTCCAAATTTCCCCTGACAAACACTTGTATGTGGAAGAGAAAGAGAACTGGAATGTGAGTGACAAAGAGAACAGGAGGCTAAGAGATATAGAGAGTGAGTGAGGCAAGGAAGGGGAAAACATGTGGTTTCATGGGAGACAAGGGAATATACGGAAAAGTGAAGAATTTTTCTTCCCCCGGACGTCGGCTGAAATGCTCCCACCAATTGAGGAAGGAAAATTCTTAATAAAAAAATTCCTTAATAGAATTATTGATTATTCAATTAATTAACAAATTAATAAGATACACTGACAAAAATTAACATAATTAATATTTTTATTATATTTCATTAAATGAAATAGTAAAATTATTGATTATTCAATTAATTAACAAACTTATAGAATTACTTTTGAAAATAGATTATGTTAAATTTATGTTGATGTCATGGTGTCAAATGTTGACCCATTGTGAAGAGTTTATTTTGATTTTCGTGACGGTTTTATTTTGAATATATCAATGATTATTATGAAATCATTTTCAACTTAAATAGGAGATTGCATTTCATAACAGTTTTTTTTTAAATGTTATGATGACCGTAACAAAACTATTCCCCCTTAAATTAGAGGTTATAATCTTATTAGCTAGATGGTTGGAAACTTTGAGATTATAGAATCAATTTTTTAAAATAAATCCGTGAGTTTTCCGTGTTAGTCTAAAAGAACTGTTATCTAAATCCAAATAGATCATTTCTTTTGTTAGAAATGTGAATTATCATATATTAAGTGTGATTTTACTTTGTTCATCACACCCACATGTGCTTATTCGAGGTGAGTAGGATTGACAAAGAAAATTGAAAGTTTCACAAGTTGAGGAGAACATTATAAAAGCTCCCCAATTTTATATCAACGTGAAGTTAGCTAAAAATATATAATTTCTTATCATTTAGATTAGATATAAAATAAAAATATTTTTTAACAAATATGATTATTAATATAGTATAACAACAATACGTTTATAATTATGATAAATTATCTTTCATGATACATAGTTTACGCATGATATCAGTGTTATGAACACCAGTAATTATACTATGTGAGGGAACCCAAAAACAAACAAGTACATATTATTTAAAAACAATAATATTTCTAGAATTTTTTTGTTTATCAGACAATAATTTACGATTTACCATTAAATTTTATATATCAACCGTGATTCAAAGATAAAAATTTAATGAAAATATTTTAATATAGTGTCATAATATCAGCAGATTAAAAAAGAAAATGTAAGATTTGCAGATTTAATATGTTGTCAAAACATACAGGTTATATCAAAATCCAATAGTTGAAATTGAAAGGAAATGATTGAGGAGGAGAAAAAAAAGACCCATTAAAAGAGTATAAAATTATATTTTAAAATTAAAATATACAGTTAACATTATTATTGCTGTCGTTTATTGAGAAATTGTGCCTGTTTTTTAGTAGGTTGTTTTCAAAACATTGAATATGGGAAACTATATGTTAAAAAAAATAAGCTATCATTTGATGTGAAATTAAAAAGCAATATATCATCTTCATCTTGGTATTACAGCAAATGTCTATATATATATATATATATTCCTGTGTTTGATTTAACTTTGGTTGCTATTGATTTGATTGACATTGAATTGTGTTTATTTTTCTATGTGTTTATCGCTATTTATCTTTCAATTATTCTTGTCCTAAAAAGAAAAAGGGCGTAAAAGTTGGTCCATGCACTGGTCAATTATCTATGATTTGTCACATGACATTAGCTTTTGCCATCCTATTTTAATGCCTTCTCTTTTCTTTTATATAATTTGAATAATATTTTAGAATCACTGTGTAGCTAAAATTGTAATAACATACTATCTATGTATAATGTATTTTTTAGTCAATTAATGCATTTAATTTTGAATTTGAAATCTTCTTGCCCCTTTAACTCATTGCATGGTATAACAATAAATAATTAAAATAATAAGTTACTTAAAATAATAATTAAATGATACATGATTGTCATGTTAGTACATATTTGAGCTTCAAATATAAGTTTAATCTAATATTATTCTTGGTATGATGTGATAATAAAATTTCAATTATTTTTACACTTTTATCTACTAAAAAAATTAACATATGAGAATAAATAAATAACATGTAATTGTTATGTCACATGAATAAAACTAAAAAATTAAAATATAAATATTAACATTACTTTACATATAAATTTGAGTTTGAATCGAATTTGAATTAGAATTCAACCCGACCAGGAGAATTCCTTCCAATACCAAATGAGAGATGCACCAAAAAATTGAACAGAACAGAAATTATCAGTTCAATTTAACTCGACTAGTTCGGTTTGGTTTTGCCTATCACTCAACCTTGTGCAAACAAAAAATAATTTATTTTAATAATTTTAGTAATTAAAATAATTTGAGAAATGGAAAAATAAATAGAAAACAGTGGAGGGTTTTGAACTTTCTTTTTCTCCATTTATTGATGATCTGTATTATTATTACACCCATTTGTGCCTACTACTACAACACTCACCTTTCAATGCTAGCAGATGTGCCATAGCCTTATGCTCCACTGAAATTAATAATTCTTTTTTCTCCTAAGAAAACACATACTTTTCTAGACAAAAATGTGACCACAACTTGCATCTGATTCACAAACAATTGAGTTTTACCCCTTCAATCATGGAGATCTACTGTCCAAAACATAATAAAAAATTACATTTAATCAACTGGTAAAGTTCTCCCTTGAATAATTAAACACAAACGCAGAATTAAAAACGAAGAACAAATACAGCGATTTCCAGAGAAAATCTTAGAATGTAAAAAAAAAACGCATGCAAAGAAAGACAAACTATGACAGAAAAAAATTAATTACGAAAGAGTTTATTTACCGCGATGAAAAAAAAATATAATTCTAACTTTAGGTCAAAATATAAATAAAAGAAAATGACAAATCAACCATCATATTTTGCTAACAAACTAACCACTATCATTTTTTTCTTAATAAATTAACTACTGAACTATAATAAAATATCAAATCCAACATCGCTGTCACGTTTGCAGTTAAAAGTGATGATGTGGCGCCGCAACAGTTCGTATACAAATCGCCGCTACTCCATAGTTTTTAAAAACTATGCGAAGAAATGTGATGAACCGTGGCGGTTCATCTAGGAATTGCAGAAATGTGTCAAGACATCGTGGTGGTTTAATATGAAGCCGCCGCAGTGTCTTGACACACTGATGCGGCGTCAGCCAAAATTGCAGCGGTTTATTGAGACACCGCTGCTACGTCATCTGAAACTGCAGCGGTTTGTCATGCCTTGGTCTTTGATCCACTGTCGTTATACATACTTGATTGAGGGCTCCGGCCATTTCACCAAAAAAAAATAAAGAAAACCTCGGCTTGGCGAACAATAAGCTCAGACCAACAACGCCAATGTATTCCCGAGCAAAGAAAATGACGGCGAAGAGAAGGGGTGGTCCGTCGCAATCGATACCAGAGGCAGAAACGGTGCAAGAAGGAGCACCCTCCGCGGTCCTTTTTGTCCAAACCGCCGTGGTGCAAGCTGTCCAAACCGTCACGGTGCAACACGTAGAAATCGCGGAGGCTGGAGAAACCGTGGAAGAATCTCAAGCTCAACACGAGCCTGCAGCCGGAGGATCAGTGTTCCAGTGCCAACCTTCTACAACGGGTTTCCAGTCCGAACTATTCAGGCCAGAGTACGCCAAAGAACTGTATGAAGATGATATAATACCTCATTCAATTATTGTTTCGAAAGGAGCAGAGTTGGAGTCCTTGGTTAGAATGGTAATTCAACAATTGGTTGAGGATGCTAGATTAGGTGGTTTGTGCCGGATGAGGGAAAATTACTGCGAGAGGATTGTCAGACTCTTTTACGCAAATTTGGAACCGTCCACCTAGCCATTAGAGGTGCGAACGTATATGTTGGGATGAGAGTTGAGGTTGACTCCTAACGATCTCAATTTAATGCTTGGATGTGTACTAGAGGGGCCAAGCAATCAATATTATCATGTGTCTCGGGATCCACCTTTCATCAGCCGAGGAGAAGGGTTAGCAGTGCTTAAATTGTTGCACCGAGATCCCGAGATTGCCGAGTACAAGAAGCCAAAGGGTAGGGAGCTGAATGCCATAGCCCGAGTGATCCACCTTATCATGACGTACATGATTTTTCCTCGAGATGGACATCGAGACCATGTTAGCTGCATGGATGTCTATTTGCTGGAGAAGGTGTTCACCAGAAAAAAGGTGAACATTAGATATGTCATCATGAGTCACATGCATGAGGTGCTTAACAACCCGACGAAGAATTTACCGTTCAACTGGCTCATCCAAAGGATTGATGCGCAATATAGGGTACCCATCTCAGAGGATGAGTCGAGAATTGAAGAGACGGCCACTAACGTGTACAACAAATTGAAAGTGGATCGAATGGGGGTCAGTAAAGTTGAAGGGAAATAGGTACGCAAGACCTCGAAGCAGCCACCTTCAGTTTCCCAACCGACAACACCTCCACCCCCTCAATGGCTCAGCCTTTAGCCCCCTCAGTGAAAGAGCCTTCAGGCCCCTCGGCGAAATAGCCTCTAGCATCGCCTCTGCAGCACATGGAGGAGATGCTCCACAGCCGATGCATTTGTCCCTTCCTCAGACATCTCATTTTACTTCGATGCCTGAAAAGACTTCCAGCTAGATGAGCAAGATGGAGGAGCTCCATCATATGGCATTGACCAGAATACAAATGATGGAGGAGCACCTTCAAATGACACAGGTCCAAATAAAAAAGGGGAGGAGCGAGCAGAAGAGAGGCATGAGCGAGCAGAAGAGAGCATCGTGAGCAGTTGGAAGCACTTCAGAGAATAGAGCAGCGAGCAGCCCGTACAGCAGCCTCTCCATCGTCCTCTGAAGCAACAGAAGACGCAGACCACTTGTAAGTTATTTACTTTGTACGTAAAGTCCAGTCTTTACCTTATTTGTGTTTGACGTAATAACATGTCGTTGATTTCCAACACCATTGCCGTAAGATGCCAACCTGTTCCTCTAGCCGTGCTTGTCGAGGTGCAGGAGACAAGTGAGTCACAACTTCAAGCCCTTAAAATTGTGCGCATGGTACGTCTTTGAGTTGGTTATATATGTGTCTGCACTTATTCATGCTTTATCAGTCTGACGACCTTTTGCCATTTTTGTTGCAGTCTCAGGATTTGATGGACGTCTTCAAGAAGTACGTTGTGGCAAGTACTCGGAAGAACTTGGAGACGTGGGCAATTCTTGCAGGAAAGCTGATCAAAGGTGATTACAACATTACTGATATCATCTTCCCAGAGCAAGTCGGGACGCCACACACAATGAGAAGCCTTCTGTTTATCTTAGTTTATAAGCTTTTATCGTAGTACTCATCTGAGCGTATATGCAGTGCTATGCGGTGAACGACAAAGATGCCTTCGCATTTCAATAGGAAAAATCACTACTCACATTAGGGTGGATTCACGTAAGTAACCATCTTACTTCTCTGGGTTGTCATTAATGTTCCATGGTTTCTAATGCGTTGTTTACATTTCAGACACCCAAAGCAGGGGTGTTTTATGTCCTCCGTTGACCTGCACACTCAATTCACTTACTAGAAATTGATGCCTGAAGCAATCTCTATCATCGTAGCTCCCACTAACAAAGAGTGGTATGTATTTTCCATTGTATAAATTCATATTGCTTTCTGCTTTTTTATCAGCAATTGTTCCCTTTGCATTGCAGCCCGTACGACATATTTCACTGTACGAGTGAGGGTGAAGGTGATCCAAGTGTGCACCAACAAGGTACAATTCAACGAGCATGAGGATCAACCCGTGGAGGGTCCGTTGTACGTCAATGCACCGAACGTATACTTGGACACGTAAATGGCTTTGGCAATCAAGGATTTGCGGCAGAAACAGAGCAGGAAGAAGGCGGATTAGGAATATCTACTTAACAAATATGTGTTTGGATATATATATATGTGTGGATATATATGTTTGGATAGAAATATCTCATTTTACGTTTTTTGTTTATATTTTAGATAATATCTGGTTGGGAAATGCATATATTCTTTTGTTGATGTTGCAAGGAGATAGACATAAAAACTAGCGAAACTCTAGCAAAATTTTTAATTTTTTTAATGTGAAATTAACTCAAACAATTCCATTCATCATAAATAAACAAGTAAGCATGGTCATCGCATTCATTGCAACAATTTCAGACATAACATCGAAACATACAATACATACTAATTATGACAAATCGCTGCGGCTTTTTGGACATGTCGCAGCGGTTTCTAATGAACCACTACGGCTTTGTGGACAAGCTGCTAAAAGAAAGATTCAAATTAACAGTTGGTACCTGGACATTAGCATAATAATCACTTTTCATTCACCCTCAACAACCAAATGTATGGAACCAATATATCAATTCAAATTTATCAATTCAAATTTTACAACGATAATGTCCATTACAATCGCATAAATATATCAAACCTACTTTATCAAACCAATGTTACAAGGCAGGTTAAAGTCCACATTAGTATAGTTCAAATAACACTTGAAATCGTAAACGTGATAATGGGCTCACCTGCGTCTCAGGAACTATGTCCGAAACTGTCTCAGCAACTGTCTTGGGGACTATGGTAGGAATTGTCTAGGGGGCTGTCTTGGGGACTTTGAAACCCATAAATGTGCCCTATGACCTTCCTCTGCCGTCTCTACCCCTGCCTCTGCCTCTAGCTCTGCATCTGCTGTCACATGCACTGGACTCGCCTCCACCTTCGCATGTGTGGGAAGTGTGCCCCACACCCCCACACTGGGCACAAGTCATGTTTATATGTCTTCTGGGAAGCACTGTCTGGCTTGGGGCCTCGTCCACATCCTGTATTCTACGTTTTCGAGGCCTTCCTATAAGCCTTTTAAATGGCGGTGGGATAATTGGATCAAGATACGTCATAGGAGGCCACTCGATTTGTCCATTGACGGGGAGGACAAAATGGGAGTACATCGCCATGTATGTTTCCCGGTGATAGCATGCATGCACAAATTCCTCAAGAGATCTCCTCGTGAAGTGAATGCATGGGATTGCATGGACACACGGGATGCCGGTCAACTCCAACCGGTAACAGGTACAAGTACGCCTTTCCAAATCGACAGAGTACTATTCGTTACCGTTGCTGACCTCAAACTGGGCACCTCTTGAAAACTGGGGCTCCAATTTCGACTAACAAGTTGTAGTTTGGCAAGCTGGTTGCTAATCTGCAGACACAAAAGGTTTGTCGAGTGAGCCATTTTTTCATTTTTTTTTCATGATCCTACCCATAATGCTCTTTCATATGATCTCGAATATACTTATAATCAATTTGTACCGGGTTGGTAGGACGCAGCTGTTGAAGGACTCACTGAGGTTGTTGAGGCTTAGATCGCATATGGGGATAGAGCAGAAGGCATGTTTGGCCCAACATCTCACATCTATTCTTCGTAAATATTTGTGGGCCGCTGGGTCAAGTAAAAATAATTTCGTCATCTCTCTCTCAAACTGCCTCATGGTTGTGGCTCTAGATACGACCCACATTGCATCCTTGAACAACATGCCTTTAAATTGTTTTTGAAAATTGTCATACAGGTGTTGGATGCAAAACCGATAATCAGCTTACTCTGCCACCTCTCTGACAACTGGCACTAGCCTCTACAAAGATTCATAGTATGAGCCAAACATTGGTACAAAATGTATAACATAAACACAAAGGCAAAAGCAATCAACCGCACCTTTTGTCGATCAGAAATGATTGTCCATCCATTGCCAGATGGAGTGTTAAGATCGTCGAGCAATAATTCCAAAAACCAGCTCTATGAAGCCCTATTTTCTGCTTCAACCACTGCTACAGCAATCGGATACATTACATTGTTCCCGTTGATGGTGATAGTAGTGAGCAGTTGGCCCGAAGTCGCTCCCTTCAAGTGGCAACCGTCTAAACAAATAACTGGTCTACCACAGTTCCGCACGACCATCTTGCATGCAACCAAACACATGTACATCCTTTTAAATGGACTCATGTCTAGGTTAACGCGCACCGAGCTTCCAGGATTAGACCTCCAAATCTTCTCAGCATATGACCATATGAGCTTGTATTGCTCATTGTCATCCCTTTTGTTAATTTTTTTGGCTGCATTTCTTGCCCTTCTAGCAAGATTGGATGTGATGTTGACATTGAAATCCTTCCTAACTGTCCTAATTATGGAGGAAATGTCTCAGTCGACCTAACTTTTAAATCTGTCTAACTAATGCCCTACCACCCATTTGGCATAGGCATGATGACTTTCCATCTTTCTTGAGCAAGTGTGAACGTCGTTGTAGAACTTTATTTAAAATTTCATTTCACCTTGCATTTTTTAGGCGTGTAGCCGCCACGTGCATCCTTCCTAGCATGCAGCCATCAACCGATGTGCGTCACTGTGTGTGAATTTTATCTCGTACCCATTTTTCAACGCATGATCAAAAATTTCTTCTCTAATTTTATTCAGTGAACTATACTTTTTGCCAAGGCACATACCAGGAAAGTTGCATTCTGGTTGTGGTGGGCGTCTAGGCCTACTCTCGGCCATGTCCATATCTTCGTCACTACTGGATTGACATAATGAATGAAGGTCCTTCTCATCCTTCTCATGTAGTTTGCTGAGACGGAGTGCAACACTATTGCAGCTTTATCTCCAATTTCACGTACCTAATTGGCAAAAAATATGGTTGTGGACCCTACTTCAACTTGACGGTTAATAACAAATTTCTCAACACTCCAAGTTGCCTTTTCTTTTCAACAAATTCTTCAACTTCGCCAAAATGCGGTTCACTTCAGCTTTCAAAATTCTCTAGGGTTCGCTAATTGCTGACAAATTGTCTGAGAAAATTGTGAGGAGTCCTCAGTGTATTTATACAATTTGAAGTAAACCATTGCAGTTTAGGCTGACGCCGCATCTGTGTGTCTTGACACACCGCTGCGGTTCCTAAATGAACTGCTATGGTGTCTTGACACACCCCTGCGGTTCTTAAATGAACCGCCGCGATGTCTTGATACACCGCTGCGGTTCTTAGATGAACCGCCGTAGCTCATCACATTTCTTCGCATAGTTTTTCAAAACTATAGAGCCATAGCAGTTTGTATACAAACTGCCGTGATGTCACATCATCACGTTAAATAATGAACGTGACAGTGATGTTAGATTTGATATTTTCTCATAGTTCAATAATTAATTTATTAAAAAAAATGATAATAGTTGGTCACCATCAATAAAAAAAAAAAATAGTTAGTTTGACATTTGTCCTATAAATAAATAAAGTTTTTCTGCCAAGATCTGCGTCAGCAAAGTCATGCACAAACCACGTGGAGTTAGTGGTGGACTTCGATCATGGACATATCAGTCTGATCCCTCAGCTAACGCCACAAAATCTTATAAAAAATTTAAAATTTTGTGCCATCACTTTTTATCGTATAGAAAACTTTTTTATCGTATAGAAAACTCTAACATAACCTATGAGAAGATCTTCAAAGTTTCTGAAAATTTAACCATCTTTGGGAGATAAAATAATGCAACCTCATGTCGTGCAGTCGAATACTCATGCACCCACTAAATATAGAAATGAAAAATAAAATAAATAAATGGAGATTATAGATTTCATCTATCTAATATCTCTAGTATTAATTTCAATTTTTCTCGGTTTAAATTGAGTAAAAAGGGTTCGGTAGAAAACTCTACCCTGACCTAGATCAGCCAAAAGAAAACCCATTCAAGTGAAAGTTAATTAATCAAGTAAAGAAGGTAGGCAGTAATCAATTGGCCCTCTATGTGTTATCATGCAGCTTATGTTCATTCATGTTAGACAATGATCATCGCTACTCTTAGCATGATTTTATAAATTGGTACTCAATGGTTGTCATAATGATCCCTCAAATTGTTCTCCCTTCTTACACATTTGAAGATGTTAATGAGAATGATCATCATTTTTATTAATAATTTGATTTATTTTAGATTTACGTTCAAATATGCTGTTGAGATGAAAAGAGAGGCTTTTTGGAAATGAAAATCAAGCCCAAAAAACTAAGTTCTCTTTGGGCTTATCTGATTATTTTGTATATGGGTAATGATCCATGTAAATTATATCCATGAATTGATTACACAACACATTTATTTATTTGACCACTATTTCTTCTCTCTGAGTTAGATTTGGGACGGGGCAAAGCTTGGTTGGGCTCATCCCGAATTAGAATTGTTCTGTTCAGTACCTAATTTTAAGAATCAAAATCGAATGGTTCACAGTTGAACCTTGTTTTTAGTGGAAGATCTTTACATTATATGGTAACGTGTGATTTACATGTTTTTCATTTATTACATAAGTAATACTATATATATTTTTTTATATAATTAATACAATAAATTATAAATAATTAAAATAAATCATTAACTACCTCAATTAAAAATAAATATATTATTATTTTTATAAAATTATGTAATTTATTAATTTAATTATATTATAATAATTATACTCCTAAATAATAATTCTACTCTAAGAAAATAGAGATTCTTGGAGATGATTTTTGAAATTGTTGCTCGACGATCTAAACACCGTTTCAGACAATGAGTGGACAATTATTTCTGATCGATAAAAAGTGTGGTTGATTGTTTTTGCGTTTTATGTTTATGTTATGTCTTGTGTACTAATGTTTGACTCATACTATGAATCTTTGTAGGGGCTAGTGCCAGCTGTCAAAGAGATAGCAAGGCAAGCAGACCATCAGTTTTGCATCCGACACCTGTATGCCAATTTTCAAAAACAATTTAAAGGCAGGTTAGGTTGTTCAAATATGTAATGTGGGTCGTATTTAGAGCCACAACAGAGAGGTACTTTGAGAGAGAGATGACGAAGTTATTTTTGCTTGACCCGATAGCCCACAACTATCTACGAGGAATAAATGCAAGATGCTGGACCAAATATGTCTTCTGCTCTATCCCTAAGTGTGACATAAGGCTCAACAACCTCAAAGAGTTCTTCAACATTTGTATCTTACCAGTCGGGAACAAACCGATTCTAAGTATGTTCGAGATCATACGAAAGGACATTATTGTAGGATCGATATACGCCTATAGAGGGGGGTGAATATAGCGTTTCTAATATTTTCGTGCGATATTTAAATTCTCTAAATCTCTAAGTGATTTATCGAATACGATTAAATATGCAATCACATTAAATGCGTAAATTAAAGAGTAAGGGTTAGAGAAATGCACACAATATTTGTTTACGCGGTTCGGCAAACTCGCCTACGTCCGCGCTCCAAGTTTCACTTGGAGATATACTAAATAATTGGCTTACGGGTGCCAATAAAACTGTTTACAAATTGACTATTAAATGGAGCGTCACCCTTGACTAATTCTTAGGTCATCAACCTTTGACTCTTACGAGTCGTCACTCTTAATTTGACTATTGCGGGGTTTCACCCAATGATTGAACTTACGGGCGTTCAATCTAGCCTAGGAGTGTTTCGAGTGTTTCGATGAATTCTTAGGGAATCACCCTTTACAATCAAGCGCAAATATAGAATATGGAAATTAAAGCGTAATCTAACTAATCCTAATTCTCTCAAATATAACTCTCAAGTTTATGGGTTGGGGAGAATTAGATATACAACAATATTAAAAGCTCACAATGATTAGAATCGCGTATTAAATTCGACAGGGCTTCGCCACGATTCTCGGTTCGTTGTAGAGAGCTTGAAGTGAACTCATATTTATAAACACTGCGCAAACAGTCGACCTTATGCCCAAACGGTCGACCCTTTTAACTAGCCATTGCAATTTTTTTCGTTGAAATTTGACTGTTGGGAAAATACCTATGGTGCGGTCGACCTTTTCCTTCATGTAGAAATTCTGGAGCAATCTGTCCATTTTGCGGTCGACCGCCTTCATGCAGAACTTCTGGAGCAATCTGTCCATTTTGCGGTTGATCGTGCGGTCGACCCTTTCCTTCATTGATGGACCTTTAGTGGACTTTTGAAGACGGTTGAGAAAAATGAGTTTCCAACTGCTGCGGTCGACCTTTTGTCAAAGCGGTCGACCGTTTCCTTCAGTGTAGAAATTTTCGGCAAACTATTTTTTTTTTTCTGCTTCACAGTTAGGTCGACCATGAGGTCGACCCTTTCCTTCATGGGTGCCCATCGAGGTTGACCTTTTGTGTTGTTTCGTCAACCTTTTGCTCCTTTTTCCCGTTCTTGATTTTCCTAAGTCCCGAAACGATATGTATTCACTACATGGACTTAGATAAACATGTTAGCACATTTTAATAGCCTCAATATGAGTATTTTTGATAAATTTGAGTATAAATATAATGAATAAAATGTTGAATACATTATCAATAAAAACACAATTAACCAACTTATTATTTTCATTACATTAAACCATTTTGTCATCATCAAAATAAAACTAAGCCTAACAAAAAGGCTAACAATTATGGGAATGATCGTTAAAAAAAATAAAAAGATGGCGATTAACAGATTTCTCAACACTCACAGACACCATTGGTGTTCAACAATTACTAACGCTTCAACTTTGCCAAAATGCGGTACACTTCAGCTCTAAAAAATCTCTAACGTTCTTTAATCGCTGACAAAATCACGATGAGTGTAGTGTGAATTTATACAAAGTAGAGGATGCAATACTTTCCACTGCGAAAATTTGACATTCCGCGGTGGAAGGTTGACGTTCCGCAGCGGAACGTGTCACATTCTGTAGCGGAACATTGTAAATTTTAATAAATATTGACGTTCTGCCGTGGAACGTTAATATTTATTAAAATTTACAACATTCCGCCATTAGAACATTAATTTTTAAATTTTTGTTCTACGACAGAACATGTAGTTTTCTGCCACAGAACGAAATTAATATGTTTAACGACAAACGAGAGAGCAATGTTTGTGATGACTTTTTTCCATAGTTCCGTGATTAATTTATTAGTAAAAATACTTTAGTAATTGAATTGTCATTGATGACAAAGTATGATGGTAGATTTATTAATGTTCCTCTAAATTATAAATTTTAATGAGAAATGATGAAATAAAAAGGGAAAATAACAAACCAACAATTATCCTTTACTGTTAGTGACAAACCAACCATCATCTTTTTTTGCTAACAATTTAACCACTGAACTTTAAAAAATTGCTGCCACGAACATCACCGTTAAATTTCTGAAAATTACAGTGCAAAAGAACAAATATCCATGAAAAAAATGGAAAGAACTCGTGATTATAAAATAGATTTTCAGTGGAAAAGAGGTAATATCCATGTGAAATGGATTTAGAAAATTTTGGATTTTGTAAAAGAATGAATTTAGAAGATTTCGGGTTTTATAATATATAAGATTTTGTAAAAAAAATGTTAATGTTTTAATTTTCGGATGATTTAAAATTATTTTACACAGTTTGTCTGGGTTTTTCTACGAAAAAGACAATGAATTTTTTTTTATTTGCAGACGAACCGCAGCGGTTTGACGACGAACTGCGGCGGCTTGACGACGAACCACTGCGATTTACTAAATGATCTGTGGTGGGTCATTAAAATTGTAATGTTATTTTAAAAAAAAATATAGAGTCACGGCGGTTTGTAGACGAGCCATCGTGACTCGATATTATTACGTTTAATGGCAAATGTGACAGTGATGTTAACGATATTATTTTTTTTTTAGTTTAGAAGTTAATTTATTAATAAAAATAATAATAATTAATTTATTATTAATATTGAAAGACGATGGTTAATTTGTTATGTAGGGTAATAAAAATGAAATTGGAAGTCATTCCACAAGTACTTGTTTTTAGTTGGTCTTATTACTATCAGTGGCCAGCAGTACCCAAAGCTGGTTTGCATTTTCAACGTGACCGTCTTTGGGCTACAAAACAAAGTGTGGTCATCTTTCTTTCTTCACAGCAAAACTCCTAATCTCCTCCAATCCTATCAAATCACTCTACTGAACTCAGAAACCCACCTTGCTCCCTCTAAAACTCTTCTCTTTCTCTCTCTCTCCTTTTGACGCGTTGAAAATGGTGATGCGGTGCCTCTTCTGCCACTCTTCTCCCTTGAAACTTGAAACTTCCTTCCTGGAGACAACCAAACCCTCGCTCTCTATCACTCTCTCTCTCTCTCTCTCTCTAGAACCACCAAGCTATTTATTTATGAAACAAACCATGTTTTCCGACACCCATGTGAAAAGTGTCACTTTTTAGTTACTTCTTAATTGTTTAAAAATCTGAAGTAGCTTCCAAAATCTAAAAAGCCACGTCCTTTCAATCAAAGATCACTCATTTAAACAACTGTTTTTTCATCTCTCGAGTTGGACGACAGAGAAGAAGGTGCACTGTAAGTCAAACAACTCTATTTGTTTTTCCATTTGCAGCAAATGAAGTGAAGATATGTTACTGTAAAATATCCAACCGAGGTAATTCCATGAACACTTCGTGAAATCCTATGAAGAAGTTGTACAAGTAAAAAGGAAAAAAATAACCCTAATGTGATTTACGAGGCTGCTATTCTTTCGAAGTGGACAAGCCTATTAACAGCCAACTTGGAATTATAGGCTGATTTTTTGTATTCAAACCATGTAAATTCGTTGTATAAGCTCTCTTCTCCTTCCATTAATGAAGTCAGTGGAGCTATCTTCTCGCTTAATGGCGGCCCTCCAAAGTATATCATTGAAATCCTGGGTTTTAAGCTGTTCGTCAATACCCTATGCCTCACACTTTGAAATCTTCCATTAGTCATCACCTGCATATTAAGAGATTATCAGAATTATTAGTACCCATTTTCTCTCTCTAGAATTGTGTCAGACGAAAGAATACCTGGAGAGAATCGCCGACATTAATGAAGAAGGAGTTCTGATCGGGAGGGACTGATATCCAATTTCCGTCTCTGAGAGAAATTTGGAGTCCAGATGTGTTGTTTGATCTCAAAACAGATATGATTTGAGGGTCTGTGTGTTCTCCGAATCCGATTCTGTTTACATCGCTTAGATTTTGAAGCTCTGGACAAGGCGGATAGTGGTTCACCCTGAAAAAAGAGTCACTTTCTTCGTCCATTAAGAGCTTGCTGAAAACGTTTGTGGGTTGAATCTTCAATCCTTCCGCCATTAATTCAAGGATCTCGCACGAAATTCTCCTCACGGCTGAAATATACTCGCTCAAAGCAGAACTGCGGAATCAAAAACATGAAATTATGAAAAACAGAGCATTCTAATGGAAATTGAATTTTTATTTCCAGTTCTGTACCGGAGATTTTCTGGGTTTTTTCCAAAAGATGATAGAAATCTCTGGGAAGTGGATTCAATATTGGTGGTGAGAAGAAGATACTCCACCCAACCGACATCGCCATTTGGGCCAATCTGCTTACTTCCATAGCCGAATGGGTTAGGAGGGCCTGCTTTTTCTTTCTCAGAAACGGGCAGAGAGAAGAATTTCGCGGCCTCCAATTCTAAATTCGAAATTAATTCCATTGGAACTCCATGGTTGACGAGCTTGAAGAATCCAAACTCCTCACAGGCTTTCACTATGAGGTGCTTTGACTCCGGTTTTGATAGGTCTATCAATGGAATCCCGGAAAGTAATGCGGTGGGGATGCAGTTTCTGCCATAAGAGAAGCGGTCCGTTGCTGGTTTTGACAAAACCACCATTTTTGACGCGAGGAAGAAGATGAAGAGAAACAGAGTAGGGAGACTTTAACGCAGAGGCGGTTGAGAAAATGGGTAGGAACTTGGGAGCTTAGGTATTTATACAAGAAGGAGAGAGAAAATGTGAGAGAAAACAAGGGGCCGGAGAAATTATTATTATTTAGATAGTAATAATGATAAAAAAAAATAACATAGAAAAGGAGAATACTTATTCGCAATAAAGTTTTTTTTTAAAAAAAAATTAACAAAACAATCACTAATTTAGAAGATTAATAACAAATTATTTATTAAATAATTTTTGTTAACAATTTAAATATTAAATTATAAAAAATAAAATGACGCAAATATCGTAATTACATGTTGAAAGAAACATTACTACGAAAATGATAGAAAAATATTATTCTCTGTAATTCTAATTCTACTTCAGTTTCATGCTAAAATCGCAATAATTGAAGCAATCTTACAACGAAAACGATGTTGCGAAACTCCAACATGGTTTCCTCATCATCAAAAACAATTCACATATTTTTAATTTTTCGAACATTTTCTGGTGGCTCACCCCACTACTCGATTTCACCTGTCTAATTCTTATTATCATCTTCTCTTTCTTCTTTTTAGTCTGTCGTCATCATCTAATGCTCATCACTAATATCTCACTTTTTGCAGATGAAAGTAATCTTTCTGCATACGAAACTTTGTCGTTTCGCAGCAGAAAGTAATCTTTTAAATATATTTAGTGTAAAGACGACGTTCCTTGGCAGAACGACAACGTTTTTAACAAAAACGTAATCGCAATATTTGCTATGTTCATTTTTTATAATTCAACATTTAAGTTATTAGCGAAAATTGTTAAATAGATAACTTGTCATTGATCCATAATTCAGTGGTTATTTTGTTAATTTCTCATATTTTTTACTCATAAGAGAATACTTATATGCAATAAAGTTATTTTTTACTTCAAAAAAATGTTGTCACGTATAATTGGTGCCAAGTTACTTACCAATTTAACTTGTCTAATAAATCAAACTTTCATAGCAAGTAATATTTTTTAAGACGTATTTACTTAAAATAAACAATTTCACTCAAACCATAAAAAATATTGACAAGACATGGGAAGAGGATCTAATAATTGGTGCATGCACATCCCTTAATGATAAGGTTTTGGTCACAAAGATGGATTTGATAACTAATGACATTAAAATGGGGTGTAAGCAAGTCTTGGTTGGTCACATCAACAAGATTCCTTTGATGGTCATCTATTCTTCTCATTGTCTTTCGATTTGCCCTACACCCTTCTCTCTAGTCTTCATCTCCTCTTGACCAATAACAAGCGTACACAATCACAATTCCCTTCCATCCTTCATTAGTTTTTAGTCAAACTTTAAAATTGATATTATCCTTTTGCAATTCAAAATGTCGTTCTTCAAGCATAGTTATATCGGTCCATTACCGTTACGAAATTACATTTTTGTATTAAATTCGCATTTGATTAGCAGTAATTCATCTTCTGTTAATTGCTGTGCAATATCATGTCAAGTATATAAAAATCAAGTAAAAATTATATATAAAATTGGCTAATTTCTTGTATAAAATTAAAAATAATAATAATAACTAAAATGAAGTGGAGTTGACAAGGAATGACCCATCCTCCAAAGATTCTTCGTTTTCAAACCCTAAGGGGTGGGGCCCGCTACCCAATTTTTTTCTAAATTATTATTATTAAGAAAATGAACTGAGAAAGGTATGAACGCATACGTGTTACAAATCCATCCTCCATTCCAGCGGTCAGCACTAAGAAACTCAAAAAGCAGAACCGTGAGGTCGTTGTTTCATGACGTGGCTGAATATTATTGGTCATTATCTCTTGTCGGTCAATACGGAGAGTTATGGGCGAGGGCCAGGGCATGGCATGCCAGGTTGGCAAGCAGCGTCCTCCTGTTTTCATATTTATTTATTTAAATTTCCCTTTCACTCCCATGAAATTCCTTATCATCACATCAACAGTTTTCACAATTTTTTTTTTTATTGATTGGTATTTTTGGGTGTTTTTTAATTATAATATTTGCATTATTTTATGTACTTCTTTTTATAAATTTAGGTAAGAGATCAGTCAACCTCAACGACTTAAATACAGAATTATGAAAAATAAACAGGGTAAATATTATATTTATATTTTTTGTTAAAAAAATATTACTACGAAATATTGTCTCTCTGCAGCGGAATGTTGTCTTTCCATTCAACAGATTTAAAATATTACTTTCCGCTACAGAAAGACAATGTTTCGCAGCTGAACGATAACATTCCGCTAGCAAAAAGATAACTTTCTGTTGACGAAAAGTGAGACATTGGTGTGTAGCACTAGACGACAACAATGGACCAAGAAGAGAATATGGTGATAAAAACTCGACGACGACGATAGCCAGGAAGAGTCATGCTGACGTTCGACAACGTTTTCAGAAAACCAAAAACACGGAAATTCTTTAAATAAGTAACAGTAATGTTTTCGTCGTCAATTTTTTATAGTTCAGTGTTTAAATTATTCAGTGATTGACTTGTCATTGATGATAAAGTATAGAGGTTGATTTGTTAATTTCCCAAAAATTTATTTAGAAAAATACCTATGTTATTCTCATTAACAAATAATTATAAATCAATTTATTTAAAAAATATCCAGAAAAAATATTTCTAAACTCTCGCTCTCTTTTCTCGATAGTATAATTTTTTAATAATATTACGTTTACTCTCTATTTCTACTCTCGATTCTTACTTCGTGGCGTGTCAAACATTAACTGGTGCAATTAATTACTTATTTTAACTATTTGTAATTTATTACATTAAGTACATAAATCAATGTTTGTTACGTCAGTAAGTAATAATAAAAATTAGGAATAGAGAATAAATGTAACATTATATCATAAATTTTTGATATTTTATCACGCGACAAGCTTATTCCATATTATACTAATGTTAGGTCAAATAATTCTCGACAAACTAGTTTATAATTGAAGTAATTTTTGTTCTCTTTGAAACTTTTTCGACATGAAATTTCCTTTTCACATATCATTTTCGTTAGCTATTTACTTTATAAAATTTCCCCGTCACAACTTATTTTCGTTCATCAGTCATTTTTATTCTTTTAAAGTCACAATTAATTGATTAGGACTTCGACGACAATGTTTCCAAGTACTTTTTTTAGATTTTATTTGAATTCATCAACGTGGCATGATAACTTAATTTATAGTCTAAGTTTTATTTATAGTTCAAAGGGGTTTACCTTTTCTCTTGTAAGTAATCTAATTATAGTTCTTGCACTTATTTGTTAGGAAAACTATTTATTGCAGTTGTAATTAAATAGCAAATTAAATCTAAATCGTTACATTAGATATCATGTTGGTAAATTATTTTGTCGCGTGCTTGAGTTAGTCGAGTTGTCTTGAGAAATTTATTTCCACATTATCCTCAAAACATGAAATCCAATAATATACTTCCATTCTTAGTATTTCATGAGATTTGGTTTTATAACCTATAAAAATACAAATCCAAAATTCATTAAATATTATTTTATATACATGTAGAATTGTTCCTATTAAATTCTATTTTTGCCCACCAATAACATAAAAGAAATAAAAACTTGAAAAAAAAAACAATTTTATAATGGTTAAAAATTACAAAATAAAAATAAAATAAAAAATTTGTAGTGTTTTTTTTTCTCAAGTTCAATTTACATCCGCGAGTTTTGACAAACATAAAAAATGATTGGGAAGAAAAAATACACGAGTAATTTGGTTTGTCCGGAGTTATTTTCTATCTTTATGTGCTTGTTATTGAAAAAATTATGAATATCTATGGCGTAAAAGGTAAAACGTCGATACAAAATTTCGATAGCATACATTAAAATTTTCAAATTAAAAGTTTCAAATTATTAATGTATATATATTGAAATTGAAAAACTATAATAGTTTCATAATTAATCATTTACCCACCAATCAAGAGCAATCGTAACAACCACTTTTCTAATAATTGGGTGTCACTAATCATTGTAAATTTAAACGTACATTAGTAGATATTTATAATCAAATCTAACTTGGGGTGTTGGATTGGTGTAGGGTAGACTTTGGGCAAGATTAGACGGTGCGAAAATGCAAGAAAATAAAAGAAAAAGAAAAAGAAAACGCATCTCACAGTTGAAGTGTCTTGCAGCATCTGAAATTTGTAGGGCCATGCATGAACCTTCCCAGTAAGAGAGATAGAATAGGCCTTAAATATTGAAAAGTTGTTTGAAATTATGTGGTTTTAGGCATTCAATTTTGTTTCTTCCAGTATAAACCATGATCGATTTCATATTAAATTTAACAAAAAGTTGTAAATATCGTACTATCATAAAACATTATAAGGAAATTAATACCGTAGACACTATAGTTTGGGATCAACGACAAATCAAAATTTGAAAAACTTTCGCTTACAACTAAAACTCTGAACTATGAAAAATTCCCACCGGCAACCTCATAGTTACGTTTTCCTTCCAAATCCGTCGATGTTAACGCATCTGTTTCGTTAACGCCAAGGATCGTAGAACGGAAACGAAAGATGTCAATTATCGAGGGGTGAGAGATGTCCCTCCTGCCCGTTGGAAGATGGACAGGCGTTAGAACAATTATCGGGCGATGGCGACGAATGACAATGGCCGTTGGATAGAGGAAAAACGTCCCCCGCTCGAAATCGAAGGCCAAGATTGAATCTGTCAATTTCAAAGGCGATGGTGGACGATTGCCCATGGTCATTAGATTGAGGCAGAGACATCCCTTATAGGGATTGACAGCCAGAATTGAATTTACCATTTTCCAAAGGCAATGGCGAACGATAGCCATGGCTGTTGGATCGAGCAAGGGACGTCCCTTATCAGGATTGACGGTCAATATTGAATCTGTCATTTTCCAAAGGCGATGGCGGACGACAATCCATAGCCGTTGGATCAAGCGAGGGACGTCCCTGAATCGGAATGGACGGTCAAGATGGACTCCAAATTCTTTAACGTTGAAGGGTCACATGCAAAGCACATGCATTTTTAAAACGCGCGAATTCCTGCAATTAAGACAGATGTCCCTCTTCCACAATGGACACCCCTCGACCTATTTCAGATGTCTCTCGTCCATAATGGACGTCCCTAACCCCAAGAAGACGTCATTTTGCAGTTACGGACATCGCTAGCCTCACAATGGGCGTCTCTCGTTTTAAGACGACATCGTGCATGCCATAACAGACATCCTTCTTAATACAAGGACGTCCGTTTTTTATTGAGGGTCCTTATCTGTACGCTAAACGACAGAGTTTCTCCTCTTGACGGAAGCAAATCTGCCTACATAATCACGAAGGACGTCCCTTGCCCTAGCTATTGACGAGAGAAATTTCATCTTTATTCGACCAACTCGAACTTCTGATATCTATCCTCACGTTTGTTGAAGCAAAAAATAACGTTGAAGGCGGTTCAAGTGTTGAAGAAGGGTAAAGTGGCTCCCTCTGAGCCCGAAGGTTGAGCATGCATGTTTGTAGTGGCACAACTCGTGGTGTTCAGCTCAGCCTCCTCCAAACAACGGTACGATAATGATATTATACCCCATGCTGTAATTATATCTAGCAGGGTAGATTTCAATGCGTTTGTTGAATTTGGATTAAAGGAAATGTTTGAATGCATTGGTCTATATGAATTGTGCATGATGGGAGGCCATTATTATGAGAGGGTTGTGACATTACTTTACCCAAATTTGGAGCTGGACGACCCTACTGAGCTGAGGATGTTTGTATATGGAAAACAAATTAGGCTAACTCTTAAGTAGTTAAATGAACTTATTGGATGGTCGACGGAGGAGCTGATGGAGGAGTATTTCCATATATCCAATGACCCAGAGTTTGTAAAACAAAAAGAAGGTTTGACATTGCTAAAGCAATTGACTCGCAATCCTGAATCCGTTGAATCTTTCTCCCGGCCCAAATTAAATGACCTAAATGCTAAAGGAAGAGTCATCATGATCACCCACACAGTTTGTCTCGTAATGGACATAGAGACCATGCCAGCTGCATGGATCTCTATGTGATGGAGAAACTCTACAATGGGAAGAGGTTCAATCTTGCCTCTGTCATTATTAATCAAATGAAGGCAATCCTGAAGAGTCCAAGGAAGAATCTCCCCTATAATTGGCTCATTCATCATATCGTTGGTTGTCCCTCCCAAGGAGCAACGAACCAATGAAAAGGTACTTGACTTGTACAATCAAGTGACATTTGCTCGGATGAGCACAAAGTAGGAGGGGAGTGGGTATTCAAAGGAACGAACACTCTCTCCACTCAGCCTGCACATCCTCCTTCCACGTCGGTTGTACCTCCTCCATCAAAGTCAACTGCACAATTGCCTTCAACGTCAGTTGCACTTCCTCCTTAGACGTCTACTGCACTAATTCCGTGAAGGTCAAATGCATAACCGTTAGATCACGTGGAGGTGGAGGATGATTTTTTCATCCTACAATGGACGATGTGTCACGACCCAAATGGGGGCCCAACAGAACCGCCGGGTCAAGCAACCCGATTCTCATAGAGAACCCGGTTACCCAGCCTAAGGCGTAAAAGAAAAGCTGAAGACTAAATAAGAATAATGCGGAAAACTTAAGGAAGATATAAGCCCAAACCCAAATAACATGGGTTGGGTCCACAGAGTGATCAACATGAGAAGATAATATAAAAACGAACAAGGAAGAAAGATACTGTGCAGGAGTTTTAAACAAACAACACCTATAAAACCCAACTGTACCAATAACAAGGGATATCAACGAGCATCCATCAGGGAACACCAGAATCCTCCCACAAAAACCCTTGCAAATCCGGTACACCAAACTTACATCCTAACCTGGGGAAAAATATAGTCGAAGGGGTGAGTGACAAGCTCAGTAGGGAAATCGATACTAAATGCAATACATAAAAACTGTTTTTCTCATATCTTTTGAAAAACCATATTATATTTCTCATTTTAACGTATATGGATTTTTAATTGAAAACTCTTAATCAATTCATTAAAATTTGCCCATGGCTTTCGATGTGACTACGTCAAAATCTGCTGTATACATAAACAGCTATATTGTAAAATATGCCAACATCGTTTTCAGTATGAAAACATCATCAGTGAAAAAGAATGGTCACTCAAGGATTCATCCGATTCATACCACAAAAAGGCGGCAAAAGCAACAACTCATGAGTCTAAAGAGAAGAGGTTAACAGATAAAAGATACTGATGAACAATAATTTAAATAACATAATTGAAATAACATAATTTAAATAACATAATTTAATAAAGGCGATACTCGGGCGATCGTAAAAGCCAAAAGACCCTGATCAGGTTTAGGGATTTTCAACCCAAGGACATGACACATACAACTGTCTATTACATAGTTTGCACTTTAGGGATTAAAACCCAATGACATTTCCAAGGAAATCCCCTAGCACTTTAGGGATTAAAACCCAAGGACATTTCAAAGGAAATCCCCTTTTAAATAAATTAAAACGTACAAGAAATTTACCTTCACGCTGCAGAAGATGCTCATATAAAAAAGATTCATCCACAGAATATAGAGAGAATCGAAATATCAGAATACCATGCACGATAAATTAAACGTGAGAAAACATACGTACATATATAAAAAAAAAACAGACGTGCTGTCGAACAGTCCCAGTCAGGTTTTCATATGTGGCAACCCACAAAATAATAATTTGAAAACCATGATAAAATGCAGTGCAAAAAGCATAAAAATCCCTACCTCAAAAGCAACCATGATACTCTTACCGACTAGTCAGCAACATGCACTATCGGAAGTGAAAGTCGTATCACACAATCTCTAGAATCTTCACGAAAGTTACTCCTACGAACGTCGTGAACACATATCTGAGTCGGGTTTAAAAACCGTCAACGTCGGACTCCTCCTTCTCTCTCACCGTCGCCCTCGCCCTCACCCTTTTTTCTTGTGAGGGAAGAAAAACCTTGTTTCTTCTTCTTTCCTTTAAAAAAAAAAATAATTTACTTTTTATATAAAATATAATATAATATATTATTATATTATATTATAAAATAACTTTATATTATTTTAAATTATAAGTGAATTCCACGAAAAAATAAATAATAGTAAAATTTAATTTAATCAGTTTTGAACATTTGACAAAAAAAAAATCACACGTCGCCGCTACGCGACAAAACAAGTCAACATTTCAACGATTGATCAAAAATTCGTAAAAAATTTACACGTGAAATTTTAAAAATCTGGGATTTTACACAATGCACCTCCTCCTCCTCCTCAGTACTAGTCCTACATACTGATTAGTGAGGAAATGTAGCAGTAGCTTGTCGCCAAGTTTGAGAGACAAGAGAGGCAACTTGATGAGATTCAAGCCACTATATTTCAAATGAAAGAAGCTTAATCAACTCCTCCGGCAGCCTAGCCAACTCCTTCAAAGTATGTCTTTTAACTTACATACACTTTCCATATATGCATTAGGGCTGTTGATTAATAATGTGTTACAATTGTGCAGGTCTCCTATCATCATGCAATCGTCCCCTCCTCCAACCATTGCCAAAGTTAAGAAGATATTGACAACGGGTCCTCCTTCAACGGAAGCAGTCCAATGCTTGATTCACTGCTAAAAGTGCAATGTGTTGAATTTACACTTACACTGATTTTTCATTGCAGCCTATGAAATTAATGGATGAGTTCATGACATTGGCACAGACAAATACTAAGAACACCAAGGAGACGTGTGCTATACTTTGTGGCTCTAGGGTAAGAAACAATATGATTTGAAAGTTATTCTCAGTTTTGATTGTATGTTGATGACATTGTGTGGTGTGTTGTTGTTTTCAGAGTAAAGATATCTGTTCAATAACAACCCTCCTTGTTCCAAAGCAATCGGAAGCTTCGGACTGGGTAAGAATGTTTAACCAATGTACAATACGCTGTTATTGAAAATAAATAAATATCTCACGTTCTTAACATGTAGTGCATGATATGGAATGAGGAGGAGATATTTGAGGTTCAAATGAAAGAGGGACTGCTAACTCTTGGTTGGATCCATGTAAGGCACTTGTATTCATTTATACAATATTTTTTCCTCATATAATATATGAATTTTATTTCAGACACACCCGAATCAGCATGTTTCATGTCATCGATTGACGTGCACACACAGTATGGATACCAAGTGATATTGCTAAAGGCAATTGCAATTATCATGGCACCGACAGATAAAAACTAGTATATTTTCTCACCTTGTGCTTTGAAAGAAGTGACAAACTAATTTCGCCTTCCAATTGTAGCCCACATGCCATATTTCAAGTCTCTCGTCCTTTAGGGGAGTCGGTGATTACACAGTGTCTACATCAAGACTTCCACCTTCACGACCCGCACAAAGCGTAGGACCTTTTCGAGACCACAAGTCATGTCGAGATGAGCCCCGACTTGCAGTTCAAGGACGATGATATCCGAGGCAACCTTGAAAAAATAGCAAAAACTTTTAAAAAGTGACTCAATTGATTGTTGTTGTTGTATCTCTGTTGGTTAGTTTTGTTTGTTGGTAGTTGTTTTTTTTTGTTTTGGTTGTTGTATCTCTGTTTTTTGATTTTGTTTGTTGTATTTTTAATGTTGTTTTTTAGGGTGAGAGACGTCCTCTATAGGTCGAGGGTCGTCCATTTGACGGCGAGGACGTCCGTTATAGGGATGGGACTTCCGTAATACCGAGGGGCTAATCAATCAATGAAGGAAAATAAGACAGATTTGAATGTCCGAAATAAGAGGGACGTCTGTTCTTCGATTTTCATCATCCGTTGTCTCGGTCTGTCTTGGGAAGCCTATAACTCCCTCGTTTTATAATCTTTGAATCTAAAATTTGGAACACGCCTTCTTTGATGAAAGAAGAAAGACGAAAGAACCCCTTCAAGAAGAATGGAAAGAACCTCCACGGATAAGGAAATATGTTTGAGAGAACTTGAGTTATGAAGAATCTGTGAAAGCATCTGTTAGAACCAATTATAACCCCTGCAAACTCGATGACATAATTCAATTAATCATGTCTGTTAGTCTTTAGAGGTAACAATCGGCTCCAACAGATGCTTTAACAATAAACTCTCACTGTCTTCAGTCGATCTAGCCTAACTCTCTTTCAATGTAATAGTGTGCTCTCAACGCACATTCCAATTGAGAAGGCTTACTCTAACCACTTATATAGTTGAGGAGACTGACTCTTACTCTCCCTCAGCATTCACAGACCTCCCTCGGCATTCATGGACATTCGTCTTCTAGTATTGAAGGCACGTCCCTCAACATTAACGGGCCTTCCTCAACTGAAATTGACATTCATCTTTTAGTACTAAGGGATCCATCAGCATTCACTGGCATGCCTCAGCATTCATAGACATTTGTATTCTAGTATTTGTCTTTGTCTTTTGTTTTGAGGGATGTCTGTTATGGTATGAGAGACGTCTGTTACGATAGTTGTTCCCCAAGACATTTTTCTTCTAGTATTTGTCTTTGTCTTAGTTTGAATATGTAAAGAAACTAATTGACATATCACAATAATTTTCAGAATTTACACCACATATCACAATTCCAACTCATTCAACTCACTAAGCATTGAAATGATAAAATCTTAATCTTATACTTGTGATGATAAAATTCGGGATATTACATACAATTAGAAATAGGTCAAGGGACGTCCATTGTGGAGGAGGGATGTCCATCTTAAATGATGGAATTTGCACCTTTTAAAAATGTATGTGCTTTGCACATGACTCTTCAACGTTAAAAAACTTTGAGTCCATCTTAACCGTCCATTCTGATCCAGGGACAGCCCTCGCTCGATCCAACAGCCATAGAATGTCGTCCACCATTGCCTTTGGAAAATGACAGATTCAATCATAATCGTCAATCCCTACTAGGGATGTCTCTCGCACGATCCAACGACCATTGTTCTTGAGTTTTTTTTTGGGCCATTTTGAATTGTATTGGACTTCTTACCCTTGGGTCATCTTTGTTTAGCCTAAAAATTTGAACTTTTAATTTTAGAGTTCGAATTGGTAAAAATATTATAAATATGTTCCAAGAACGTATGGAATTATTTGGACTTGTGTGCTGTTACATTCATTTGATCGTTTACTAGTGAGTTTTGGATTGGTAGACCCAAATTTGAGATAGTGGTTATTTTATGTCCAACATAAATTGTTTTCTAAAACGATATTTTTAGACATATTCTTGCATTAAATGATCTGACCCTATTTGGCTAGTCGAGTTTCATATTATGTATAACTTTTTCCCTGAATATATTTAAAATTCCGTCATGCATATTTAATTTAGGAAAATTAATAAAACAACCACTACACGTTACTATGGAATTAATGACAAGTCAACCACTGAACAATTTTTACTAATAACTTAAACACTGAACTATGGAAAATGGACGAAGTAAACACTATAGTTACATTTTCCATTAAAAAACGTTGTGATTTCGCTACGGAATGTTGTCCTTCTAGCGGAATGTTGTCTTTCCACTAAATATATTTAAAATATTAATTTTCACCAACGAAACGATTACTTTCCTCAGACATTAGGCCGTGGTTCACCTTTTTGGGTCGTGGTCCAATGCCAATGTGGGCCTATTTTGGGTCTAGTCCGAGAATTTTTTACCTAATAAAATTGTGAATTTATTTTAAGGATACATTTGAGATTTTTATTTATAATATTTAACTCAAAAATTTGACGACTCTATTTTTGGATAGGTATCCAAAAATTTATTTAGAAATTGTGAGCTCTAAAGTAAGACTTTTAGATAATTGTGTTTGAGCCAGTGATAAGTCATTTCGAGGTAGATATTTAATTTTATGCACAACATTGCATAAATCTTTTTTAAAATAATATTTTGAGACGTGTATAATACAAAATAATGTGCCCATTTTATGTATTGTCGAATTTTTATATTATATGTAGTTTTTCACTGTACACATTTTATTAAAGCATGCATATAAAAATTACTGAATCAACTTGGTCGTGTGAATCGAGTTCGATCGCCCCTATTTAGGGTCTGTTTTACTTTATGCACATTCAACCGTGAGAGGATGTGCTTTTTTGTGTTAATTAGAATAATGAGACAACTGTATATGTCGTGTCTCTAGGCGCAAAACTTTAAACTTAATCGAGGTCTTTATGTAGCTTTCGCGATCGCAAGTATTGCTTTTATTATGTGATATGCCCATAGTATGGTGTACCCAAATTCCGTGAATGACTCAATGTTCACTGAGATTTCTATTTTAGTACAACAAGGGCCTATTTTAATTATGTATCACATATTAGTGGGTTGTTTTAAACACGTGTCATTTGTATAAATTTTCTAAAATGAATTTATGAAACACGAGTTTTAAGATCATGCATGATTATACATTGTTTTAAATTAATTATTGTCAATTAAATATGACCCTGACTAAATTTAGTCAACTCACACAATGACACCATTTTAGAACTTTACCAGCAAGACTTTCAGTTGCTGAATCATAACTAAATTCGGCAAAATTTATTTTATTTCCAGTACTTCAATAATTTTCCTTGAGATATACTCTGTGAGGTAGATTTTGTTATGAAAAAAATTATAATTTCTATTCTACTTTCCACAAAGTTATTTTTTTTTGTATTATATTGCTATGTTATCTGTATATAACTTGTTCAACCCGTTTACCCATGTTTTGCCGAGCTCTGACATGTAATAAAGGTTTTAAGAACTTTGTTGCTAATAAATAAAAATTAAAGTAAAAAGGGTTGGATGATTCGATCTTTTTAGGCCAGATTGTTTCTTATTCTATTTTTGGTCTCTTGCGGGTCGTAACATATGCGGTGCCACTATTCTTTTTAACTTGTGACAAAATTATTGAAACAATAATGTCAAATTTACATAACGTCACACATAAATTTAAAAGAAAAAAGCAATGTGAATAACCAATTGGATTAAATTTGTAGATCTAGGCAAAGAAAAATCTCACACGTGATATAGTAGTGAAAAAAGGCACAAGCAAAATGGTACATAATAACGACTAAGAATCTCATACGGTTCCAATAATTATGGGCTCATTACAGCTCATCACCTAGGGTTTTCTTTTGGTGCATGATTGTCTTGTTATTCATGACCTGACACCCACATGTTCTAGCAAACCTAGGGCTTCTTATTTTTGTTTATTCATCGACAATTAAACCATTTATAGGAGTCTAAACATGGGAATATATTAAATTTTAGGGTTTGCTCATAATAAATTAAACAACTATTGTTTTCTAAAGCATTTTAATTAAGTAATTTTATTAATAACAACACCACAATTATTAATGTTGATTGGTGTTCTTCGTCCACCAGGGTCAAGAAATCCACAATGTATTTATTATGTAATTATTTGCATGAAATTTAATTATTTAACATTACCTTCAGTCCTCCACGCCTTGCACTGCTGTCCTTTTTTAGTTTTTAGTTATTATTTAAATTATTACAATTTTGCATTTCATAGAGTCAATAATAACATTGATTAAATGGGTATTTCCATATTTTTTGATACATTTAGTGACAAAAATTTGTCAAACAATCTTCAAAAAAATAACTCTTTTTTTTTAGAAAAATAAATAAATTTGCAATATTATTTCATATCTAAGACAAACATATTTCGTGACAAAAATTAACAATAATAAAAATAAATCGAAATACCATATAAATTTCTTGTGAAATATTTGTCAAATTCAAGACACTTTATGTGGTCCATCGACCTTCCAAGTCACGTTTTTTTCGTTTATTATTGATGAAAAATTCTCATTATTGAAGTGATTGCTCTAATAGAGTATGTCCAAGCGCACAGTAAACGTAGTTATCGATCATTTTATAAATATAATAAATCAAGAAAAAAAAAAGTGATAGGAAAATGTTAAGAATGTGTGAATAAATAGATGAGCAAATATTAGGAAAGATCCTACCAAGCACAACAAGATGAAATATGATTAAAAGGGTGATGATCTGAAAGATTCTCCCCAATGATTTGGAGGACTCTTTATTATTGAAGTTTTAAATAATTTAATTATTTTTCAGAAATGTAGGTCCATCTACAAATAATATTTCTTGAAAGAAAGAGAAAGGTGGATATATTTTGCTCGTTGAAATGGAACGGTTGTAATTAAAAGAGTAGTTTTAGCATATGGAGAAAAGAATGAGGGAAGATGATCATATCAGTGCCATCAATTGAGATCATCGTGGCTCATTTACATCTTTTTATCGTCGCAGTCCATTATGGATTTAGTGACATTCTTCTCCACTTCGAAATGTCGAACATTGTCCACGCTGTAAGAATCATGATTGTACTCTTGCTTGTTAGTTATTAATTTTTTTTTTAGAGAATACACATGAGGAATCTAATTATAAGCGAAATTAAATAATTAAATATTGCTTAAGAATCACCTTTTTATTTAAGTATATTACATAAATGGTTATTAAAGATTTTATTAGATCTATTCTAGATTTAAAAGTATAAGAATTTGTTAGATTATTTAATTATAATCTATGTAAATGTGGTCCATGTTAATTAATGTCACATTGACTTAATATTAAAGAGCTTAATGTGATGGTTGTTAAGCATTAAATACATTAAGTTAATTGGGTTTTAATTCCCTCACTTTAACCTTATTAAAAGTGTATAATATATAGTTGAAGAGACGTGATTGAAAAGACACGAACGAAGAGGCATGTATGGAGAGTTACCTTTGAATGGGTGTCTTCTTCAATCACATAGGGGAGAGAAAAGAATTGATTATACGAACGAATCTGACTTCTCTCCACCGAAAATTCTCTCAACAAAATCAAGGATTTTACACTTCGTTTCCGGATCATCGAAGAGACGAGTTAAAGAAAGGTTTTAAGGTTGATAAACGGAACTCAACATCGTCATCAAAAGCGTTTTATATCATGGACCAAGGTTGGTATTTCGTTTAAACTCGAATGGTTAAATCAAACTCGTTGTATGAGAATAAAAGTATTGAAAGCATGTAAAGTAAATAAAAATGGGATTAAAGTCGAAAAGTTGAATGGAAAATGCTTACAATTGGTATCAGAGCACGGTTAAACATACAATTTGATTTACCATGAAAACGAGTTTCTATAAAAGTAATATGCATGAGAAATGATAGTTTTAGTTTCGTAATGTTATGCATGTATGGATTCGTAGATGAAGGATGATAGAAAATTGTTTTCTGTTGAAATTTAAACGAACTGTTTATCAGGATGCGGTCGACCTGAAGTGTGGTCGGACGTATGATTCATGTTGAAAATGTGTATGTGGACGCATATGTGAAAGAGTGCGGACAACGCGGACGCAT
This sequence comes from Begonia loranthoides, assembly GCA_022433065.1. Lineage (NCBI taxonomy): Eukaryota > Viridiplantae > Streptophyta > Magnoliopsida > Cucurbitales > Begoniaceae > Begonia > Begonia loranthoides. Next base: position 29,521,240 of record CM039474.1, on the reverse strand, counting down.
GGAAGTATCGTCCGCATTGAATCTGTAAAACGATTCACCCGGACGATATGATGCGGACACTGCGGACGATACAATTTGTGTCCGAAATGAATCTGTAAAGAACTCATCCGGACGTATGATGCGGGCTGTACGGACGAGAAAAGTTGCGTCCGTTTTGAATCTGTTTTGATTCATGCGGACGCATAACTAGGACGCTGCGGACGCTTAAGCCATGCGTCCGAAATGAATCTGTAATTTTGATTCACCCGGACGCATCACACGGACGCAGCGGACGATAAGGTTAGCGTCCGCTATAGGCAGTTTCGAACGACAGTAAGCAATTGCGGACTCAATTTAACGTCCGCATAGTCGTCCGCAACACCTAATTATACAGTCCAATTAAAGAAATTGAGTGAATGAATGTTCATACAATTAATATATTGTTGTATGGAAACTATGTAGTCGCCAAAGTGACCTATTTTGAAAGGATCAATATTGAATTGTGTAATTTATTCATTTAATTATTATGATATTATTGAAATGCATTTATTAGTTATAAACTATTAGGTCACCCAAAGGTGGACCATTGTTTATAACTGATAACATTAAAGTGACAAGTTTACATAGTTAATTGATATGTTTAAACATCCAAAGATGTTAAACATGTTGTGTTAAATATGTTTATAAGTCAATTAAAGATTATAATATCATGAATTGTACATTTCTTTAAGTATTACCCAAACGAAAACTTAATGAAATTTTATATGCTTTATTTGGGATCTGGTTAAGTTAGATTATTCAATGTATTGATATGAGCATATTTCTTTAATTGCAGCTACTATGAATTTGTTTGCATTAGGTAATTCGTCTGTTAAGTTCAATGGTCTTAACTATGTTGACTGGTCCGAACAAATCCAGTTTCAACTGGGTGTATTGGATTTGGACCTGACACTGGTTAATGATAGACCACCAGCCATTACTGAGACCACTTCGGAAGCTGACAAGTCTTACTATGAGGCTTGGGAGCGGTCTAATAGGCTGTGTTTGGGCTTAATAAGGATGACGATGGCAGAAAATGTTAAGCCATCGATGCCTAAAGTAAATGATGTGAAGGAATTCATGTCAAAGATAAAGGCATACTCCAAATCAGACATTACTGACAAGTCTGTGTGGGAAGCTTAATGAGTGAGTTGACGACCAAGAAATTTGATTGGTCTCAACCCATTCATGACCACGTAACAAGCGTGGCCAATTTGGCTACAAAGCTTAAGACGTTGGGTATGGATGTGAATGAATCATTCTTGGTTCAATTCATCATCAACTCACTTTCAGTTGAGTTTGGCCAGTTCCAGGTGAACTATAACACCATCAAAGAAAAATGGAACTTTCAAGAGATTAAGGCCATGCTCGTTCAAGAGGAAGGAAGGTTGAAGAAATTAAAGTCTCATACCGTCAACTTAGCTGTGCAGAAGGATGCCAAAGGTAGCACATCAAAGTCATCAAGTAAAAAGAACAAGAAGAAGGGAAATGACCAATTAAAGATTAATGATGGTCAGATCCGTAAGGAAATCAAATGCTTCTTCTGTAACAAAGCCGGACATGTAAAGAAAGATTGTCCTAAAAGAAAGGCTTGGTTTGAAAAGAAAGGTACACTATTTGTTTCAGTATGTTTTGAATCAAATATTATAGAAGTACCTAATAATACTTGGTGGTTAGATTCTGGTGCTACTACTCATGTTACGCAGGGATTTCTTTCGATCCATCTCATAAACGGAGCTGAAAAGTTCCTGTATATGGGGAACAGCATGAAGGCACGCATTGAAGGAATTGGAACGTATAGACTGATCCTGGATACCGGATACCACCTGGATCTAGAAGAGTGTCTTTATGTTCCTGAGTGTGCTAGGAATTTAATTTCTGTTACTAGATTGGATTGTAAAGGTTTTTCTTTCAAGATTGGTAATGGTTGTTTTGCAATGTATAAACAAAAATACTGTTATGGTTATGGTATTTTGAATGATGGTTTATATTGCTTTAATCTTGATAAGAAATTTAAAGAATCTCTGTTTAACGTAGATCACATAATTGGCTTAAAGCGCGGTGCAACGAACGAAAGTTCGGCTTTCTTATGGCATAAGCGTCTAGGTCACATTTCTAAAGAAAGGTTAATGAGGTTAATAAAAAATAACATTTTACCTCAATTAGATTTTGATGACTGGGACGTGTGTATAGATTGCATTAAAGGAAAGCAAACTAAACACACATCAAAGTATCCTGCCACAAGAAGCAAAGAACTTTTAGAATTGATACATACCGATATTTGTGGTCCATTCGACATTCCTTCTTGGAATGGAGAAAGGTATTTTATCACCTTTATAGATGATTTCTCACGTTATAGTTATATATATCTACTACATGAAAAGTCTCAAGCGATGAACGTTATAGAAGTGTTCATCAATGAGGTGGAAAGGCAGCTAGATAGAAAAGTAAAAGTAGTGAGATCGGATAGAGGTGGTGAATACTATGGAAAATTTGATGAAAGTGGACAAACAAAGGTCCATTTGCAAGGTTTCTCGAAAGTCGAGGCATTTGTGCACAATACACAATACCGGGTATACCACAACAAAATGATGTAGCTGAAAGGCGGAATCGTACTCTTATCAAAATGGTAAGAAGTATGATTAATAATAGTAATGTACCTATATCGTTGTGGATGCACGGTTTAAAAACCGCTGCATATCTGCTGAATAGGGTTCCTAGTAAGGCAGTTCCTAAGACTTCTTATGAACTGTGGACGGGAAGGAAACCTAGTATGAGACATCTACACATTTGGGGATGTCCAACAGAAGTTAGGATTTATAATCCACATGAAAAGAAGCTCGATGCAAGAACCATTAGTGGTTTCTTCATCGGCTATCCGAAAAAATCAAAGGGTTACATTTTCTATTGTCCAAAGCATAGTACAAGGATTGTAGAATCTGGAAATGCTCGATTCATTGAGAATGACATGTTCAGTGGGAGTGATGATTCACGAAATGTGAATATCCAAGAGAATCGGGTGACGGAAACGACACCCAATGATTCTCATCAAGTTGTTGTGTCATATGTTGTATCACAGTCTAACAACATACCGGAACAACAAATGGATATTCAACCCACGCAAGGTGAACGAGCTAATGATGAGCATGTTAATGTTGATCAAGTCATAAGTGATCAACCACAAGTAACAGAATTGCGAAGGTCTGTAAGGGAGAGAAGACCAGCAATTTCTGATGACTATGTGATTTATTCACTAGAAGAAGAATGTGACTTGAGCATCGATAAGGATCCAGAATCATTTAATAAAGCCATGGAATGTAATGATTCTGAAAAATGGTTTAATGCTATGAAGGAAGAGTTGAAATCTATGGATGACAACAAAGTTTGGGAACTTGTAGAGTTACCTGAAGGAAAGAAACGTGTTGGTTGTAAATGGATTTACAAAACCAAACTCGATTCGAAAGGTAACATCGAAAGGTATAAGGCCACACTTGTAGCCAAAGGTTACACTCAGAAAGACGGCATTGACTATAAAGAGACTTTCTCTCCGATTTCGAAGAAAAACTCTTTAAGGATAGTTATGGCTTTGGTGGCTCATTATGATTTAGAGTTTCACCAAATAGACGTAAAGACCGCTTTTCTTAATGGTGACTTAGAGGAAGAAGTTTATATGGATCAACCTTTGGGATTTTCCTTACCAGGAAATGAAAAGATGGTATGTAAGCTGAATAAGTCAATCTATGGATTGAAACAAGCCTCCCGACAATGGTACATTAAGTTTAATGATACCATATTGTCATACGGTTTTATAGAGAACATCGTTGATCGGTGTATCTCTATGAGTGTCAGTGGGAGTAAGTTTTGTATCCTAGTACTGTATGTTGACGATATTCTGCTTGTTGCAAACAATAAAGGAACGTTACGTGACGTTAAAGATTTTCTCTCTAGAATTTCGAAATGAAAGATATGGGTGAGGCATCCTATGTTATTGGAATAGAAATATTCCGTGATAGAAAGAAAGGATTGCTAGGATTGTCTCAGAAAGATTATATCGAGAAAATTCTTGAGAGATTTAGAATGGATAAGTGTTCCGCTGGTGTTGCTCCAATTCAGAAAGGGGACAAATTCAGTTTGATGCAATGTCCGAAAAATGATTTGAAACGTAAGGAAATGGAACTTGTTCCATATGCATCAGCAGTAGGAAGCTTGATGTATGCCCAGACATGTACACGGCTAGATATAAGTTTTGCAGTAGGGATGTTAGGTCGTTATCAAAGTAATCCAGGATTGGATCATTGGAAAGCTGCAAAGAAAGTACTCAGGTACTTACAAGGAACAAAGAACTTCATGCTCATGTATAGAAAGTCGAGTCAACTCGAAGTCATTGGATACTCAGATTCTGATTACGCCGGTTGTGTAGACTCGAGGAAATCTACATTTGGCTATGTGTTCCTATTAGATGGAGGAGCCGTATCATGGAAAAGTGGAAAGCAATCTACGATTGCCACTTCCACTATGGAAGCTGAATTTGTAGCTTGTTTTGAAGCTACAATTCAAGTATTGTGGTTGCGGAACTTCATTCAGGGTCTTAGCATGGTCGAAAGTATAGAAAGACCGCTGAAATTGTATTGTGACAACTCCGCAGCTGTATTCTTCTCAAAGAATGACAAGTACTCGAAAGGAGCAAAACATATGGACTTAAAGTACTTGGCAGTCAAAGAAGAAATACAAAAACAAAGGGTGTGCATTGATCATATAAGTACAAGCTCAATGATAGCTGATCCGTTGACGAAAGGATTGCCACCTAAAACCTTTAAAGAACATGTTGTAAAGATGGGTTTAGGTGACAAGTCTATGTGATTGTAAAAGTGTAGCTTGTAACTTATAACACTTTTGAATTCAATGAGATAATGTTTTTGTATGTCTAATTATTATTCATATTATGGCTATGTACAATAATTGTTATGAATAATATATGATGGGTTTATAGTGTTCCTCAATTACAGAATTAATGAATTGTATAGTTTGTGATACATGGAAAGAATCATGTTGACATAATTCACATGTGTCTGCCATGATTCGATTATGCAATTCATTATGAAAAGATAACTTGATATAATTCACATTAAAGTACACTATATTAATTAATTGTGAATTCAAGTTATCTCAGCTGAAATTAGCTGACGCGGTTGGAAAGAAATAGCTGAGACATCAATTGATATTAAAGTTTATAACATGGCCCAAGTGGGAGATTGTTAGATTATTTAATTATAATCTATGTAAATGTGGTCCATGTTAATTAATGACACATTGACTTAATATTAAAGAGCTTAATGTGATGGTTGTTAAGCATTAAATACATTAAGTTAATTGGGTTTTAATTCCCCCACCTTAACCTTATTAAAAATGTATAATATATAGTTGAAGAGACGTGATTGAAAAGACACGAACGAAGAGGCATGTATGGAGAGTTACCTTTGAATGAGTGTCTTCTTCAATCACATAGGGGAGAGAAAAGAATTGATTATACGAACGAATCTGACTTCTCTCCACCGAAAATTCTCTCAACAAAATCAAGGATTTTACACTTCGTTTCCGAATCATCGAAGAGACGAGTTAAAGAAAGGTTTTAAGGTTGATAAACGGAACTCAACATCGTCATCAAAAGCGTTTTATATCATGGACCAAGGTTGGTATTTCGTTTAAACTCGAATGGTTAAATCAAACTCGTTGTATGGGAATAAAAGTATTGAAAGCATGTAAAGTAAATAAAAATAGGATTAAAGTTGAAAAGTTGAATGGAAAATGTTTACAGAATTATCAAACTTAGTTCTTTTTAATTTTGAAAATAAAATTTCAATCCTTTGGATATTAAAATATATAAAAGTTGACCAATCTGAATAATATTGAACGCAGTAAAATGAAAAAGAAAAATTAAATCATTTAATAATATACATTAAAAACTCATATTCCATATTGAATTCTGATAATAGATTGAAAATAAAAATATGAAAAATTAACAAAACAACCGCTATATAATGATATTAATGACAAATCAATCATTAATCAATTTTTTGCTAATAAATAAAATACTCAACTATGGAAAAAAAAATGGAGCAAATATCGCAGTTATATTTTTCGTTAAAAAACATTGTTTTTCTGCTGCAGAATGTTGTCTTTCCGCCATAGAAAGTGAGTAATTGAAATAAGACTCAGGAAAAATTACTTTTCTTAGAAGAAATACAACTTTCCTCTACATCTTTAATTTGCAAATAAGGAATAAATGTATTGTCTTTTTTGCGAAAAAACATAGACAAGTTGTGATTCTCCTATAGACAATAAAATAATTCTAAATCATCCAACATCTAAAACATTATATATTATTTTACAAAATCTTCTAAATTATAAAACTAAAAAAAATTAAAATCAATTTATATAGTATTTTCTCAAATCTTGTTCATGGGTATTAGCCATTTTCTATTGAAACATCTAAAATCACGAGTTTTTGCAGTTTTTTTTTCATGGGTATTAGCTATTTTCTACTGCGAGTTTTTTGAAACGATATGGTCGAGTCATTTCCCTCAAGTTAACGGTGATATTTGCATCGTTCATTTTCTATGGTTGAGTATTTTATTTGTTAGCAAAAATTATTTAATTAATGACTTGTTATTGTTTTCATAGTACAGTAATTGTTTTATAAATTTTCCTAAAAATATATATATTATTAATTGAAAAAAATGAAACAAAAATACAATACATATAAAATAGTTATTGTCGTGGGTATTTTCTTGTTAGCTTGAAAAATTAGAAAAGCAAGGTGATTAATTGAACTCTTAAAAAGGCAATGATAGTGTGAATGAATGCTATGTACCCTAATCCATCTCATCTTCTCAAATCAATCACTTCTCAACGCATGTCTCTAAAATTCTTCCATCCCCTTTCTTTTCTGTGCGACTGCCCATGCCTTGTCATGCTTGATCTATGATATCACATCCATCCGATCCCAATCACTCTCAATTGGATTCTCTTTTCTTTACAATTAAATAAATGTAAAAGGTATAAACTATAATGCATGTGTTCAAATTAATTTTGCAACACAAAAATCATATATTCTCTTAATAAAATTTATAATTTTTTTTTCAAAAAATATAAAAAGTTTTGGGTCATTATGCTTTTAACATTAATGAACTCTTCAAAAAAATTCATTTTAGTAATCCAACCAATTGAACGTAAAACTTTGACAAATCGCTAAAGAATTAAAAGATCAGAGCACTCTCAGAGTACTCTTTGTATTTATAAGACATTACAATAGATTTTACGTGTAAATTTAAATGATTGTCTTCTCATTATAGTAATTGTTCTACTTTTTTCAATGATATAAACATGGAGTGAAAAATGCATCAATCTAAATACAGTATGAGAATGTATGTTGTATTCCTCTACGTTATCCCGACAAAGTACTCACTACGATCTTCGTTAAAAATCAGATATTGATATACACTTGGTCATCAGGGTTGGCTGAGGACAACTAATATGATGAAAGTTGCTAGAATCCGACAAGTCTCGCTGGAAGTGTGTTAGACTCCAGCCAACAAGTCCATGACGTTAGAACTAAGCCTAGATAGGTGTGACTCCAGTCGTGACTTCTAGAAAATTTCTCTTGCATATTAGAACAGGACCGGCCTGAAAGCTGAATGTTGAGGCTAACTTGGCCAGTTGCATCAAATCAAATGTCGTGAGTGAATACAATATACCTTGCGGTCGAGCCTTTCAAGTAGGGGTGGAAAAATCGGCCCAAACCCACGGGTATGCCCGACTAGGGCCATTTGGTCCAGTCCGAGCCAGTTCTACAACTGTTAAGAACCAACCACAATTCAACGACCTCCAAAACTAAGAGTCATAGTTTGATTCACGGTTTTGTTTTGGAGGTCAAAAATCATCTGAATAAATTTCGAGTTAACCCAGCTCTTGTCATGAATTTACCCAGGGCAACCCCCTTATTTGGACGGCCCATTCATAAATCTACCAACCCATAAGCCCAACCAAAACCTAATTTCTCCTCGGTTCAACCCTTCAATTTTCTTCCAAGTTCCATGTGCAGCCAATCTTCTCTCCAAATCAGCTTCTATCCACCATGACGCCGGAGACTTTCTTCAATGATATTTGACACTAAATATACAATTTCTTTGGTTCGTTTTATTAGTTCTGTCTAGTTTTAGTTTATTTTACAAGCAATGATACCTCCTCACTGTGAGTTCAGCTTCTCATTCTGTTCGCGCACCCAAGTGCACTAATTAACACTTCAACTTCAGGTCACACTCTATGCTCAATAAGCAAAAATTGGCACTTCTGGACTTTTTAAATCTTTTGTTCCTAATTTACTGTTTTCTAATTTTTCATTTATTTAATGTATATTTAAAAATATATATATTTGAAACCGAAGAGTGAAACTCGGTTCGGTTCCTAAACCTCACGGTTCCAGTTCTGGTTCTAATATTTGGGATCCGTGGGCCATTGTTCGGTTCCAATTCTAGGATGGAACAAAACCGGTCGCCCACCCCTATTTTCAAGTACCATTGTTCTCTCACACTTGGTCGTGAGCCAAATTGGGTTTTAGTCGCATGTGTGTTCACTGGTTCGGCCAAGCTCTGCCATTGCATGGCGGCTCACCATTATAGGCTTCCATCACAATTTCACTCGAGTTTTGTGGGGTCGAGGCTTGTTTTCCTTTTTTACAATTTTCACTTTCTTGCCAAGAGATAGGGAGCTCAACCCTTGATTAATTTCCTACTACTTTCTCAATTAGAGTGAGTTGGACCCAATCCCTGTCCTTGGATCAGAATTGGTCGGTCCAAATCGAATCTAGGTCTGTCTTGGTCATTCATCCATCCATCCATCCATCCATCATGTATCATATTTTTATTAGTCATTACGATACCTTGTTGATTATATTTCGATAGCGTTGCAGGGTTCAAACTCATAAAATAATGAATTGCATGGTTTCAAAACGAGGAAAACATGAAATCAAACTCCTTTGAAAGTATGGATTGATTGAACATAAACTCTCCTTTCAAACAGTTCATTGCAATGACCTAAATAACTTGTTAGAGTATACGATTAAAATATAAAATTAGAGGATAATAAATAATAATATTATTTTTAAGTTTAGTCCGCGATGTTAATAAAACCTACTTTGTCAAAAGAGTATAACATTCTTGATTGAAATAAATTTTTTTTCATAAATAAAAAAAATGTTATTGGATTGTGCTACCTAAAAAGATCTCAAACTCATGACATTCTATTTTGGGATTTTATTTCATAGTACCATGACCAAATTTAATTTGCATTCCATCGTCGCATTGATACACAGTCCAATCCATATTCATTTATTTTTCTCACTATAGTCTTCTTTATTATTATGACTAAATTAAATTATCGTTTATTAGTAAAAGGATGAATTTAAAATTGTGGAAGCCCTTCTTATGAAGGCGATGATGATCCAAGTAAGGATCTGACTCATACTAGTGGGAGTGCACAATCTCATGTTGCTTTGGAAAGTGAAAAATGTATGGTTTATGAGTAGAGTTCTCTTTATTTACCTATTACAATGTGTTTTTTACTAATCTTAAGGACAAAACTGTGTGGATTTCAGCCCAAAATGGACGATATTATATTTGGTGGGGTGGAAAAATTACAAAAATGATGATTATGTTATATCATTTAAATTCTTTGAAATGCAAAAGGAAAATCACTCTATGTGGTAGAACAAAATATCTTTAATTTATTTCCAAATACATGTTAATGTTATAGTGTTGTCTCTACTAAGTCTTGAATTTTATTTTTTTAACAAAAAGAATCTTGAACTTTGTCCTGTGAACAAATTAAACATCTACTAAAAATTTGTAACCATAGTCCATATCATACCATACCAATATTATCGTATATATATTTTTTAATTTTAATTTTAAAAATTACAAAAAATAAAACCAGATCTCAAATTTTGAGATTTATTTTATTCGTTCAGTGTTTAAGTTGAACGGATCTCCAAAGTTCATGATATAATATGTATTTTACCTATTATTTATGTATTATAATTTTAGATAAAGTACATTTTAAACCATAACGTTTTGAAGTCATTTACAGATTAGATCTTAAACTATTTTTTAGGAAAATCGAACATCCATCTTTTAGTAACCAGCAAATCAGACGTTGAGATCAATTTATCCATTAAATTTAGCATGTGAATATCATGTTTATATTTAAAAGGCGGGCATTTCAACTCAATTTCTAACTTTTTGATGATTTTCATCTTGAAAATGTGATTGTAAATGCTCAATTTGCATATATTTTAGAAGTAGTGATGTCAAAACAACATTAATAAATCTATGTTATGAGAAGCAATTTCAAGCTTCATTGATGGCTAAATTTTCCATAATAAGCATGCATGCATCATAACTTATCATCTATGTTGAACATGTGGGAATCTGCGCTAACCTTTGAATTTTCAGAATGCATCCATCTTGATGTTCATCCTCATTTTACTTTTGCTCCTCCATTTTGACATCTTCATGGCTCTGATGGGCCAAATCATAGGTTGCATGAACACCAACAAAGAGATAGTACAAAAGCATCAATGAAGTGCAAATGAAGAACCTCCAAAATGCTTCAGCACCCAAAGATCCTATTAGGAAAAGATTCATCCCGATCGACAACGATGGAAGCCACGGAACCAACGGAACTTCCCAAATCTTTGGGGTTCGATACTTTGTCAGAAACGAGATCCATAGAGTCCCCAAAAACCAAATCATCACAAAAACGGCGTATCCGACCCAACCTCCATTCGAACTCCAAACAACCATTACCCCAACCGAAGAACCAATCACGGCAGACAACCCGCCGAGAAATTTAAATTGTTCATTCTTCGGTGTAACGTCCTTGACGTAATATCGCCTCACGAGCAAGGAGACTGCCATTAGCATAAAAATGAAGAGAGTGCTGAGGGAAAACACACTAGCCAACACATCCAAGCTAGTGAAAAGGGCAATGGCTGCGCCAAGAATGGTTATCAAAAGGGTTGCATTAATGGGTGTTCCGGTTTTCGGATGAACGAGGGCGAACCAAGGCGGAATCATATGGGCCCTAGCAATTTGAGTCACATACCGAGCTTGGCCGAGAGCTCCGACCAACAAGCTAGTCGTCATTCCCTTGAGGGCTACGATGCTAATCAAATACTTAGCCCACTTCATCCCGATCGCCTCGAATGCGACTGCATAGGCTGCATTTGGGTCGATTTCGGTGTATTTCTGCATCAAGCTTAGTGCCAAAGCCATTAAGCAATAGATGAGAGTGATTACAGCCATAGAACCTACAAGCCCAACAGGAATGTCCCTTGAGGGTCGTTTAGTTTCTTCAGCCATGGTTGCCACCATGTCAAAACCAGTGTAAGACCAGTAAACAACTGCAGCTGCTTTGAAAGCACCCTTTACACCATATGGAAGAAAGGGTACTAAATTGGAAGTATTTCCCTTCACAAATCCAACCACAATTATGAAAACAATCACTATTGCACTAATTACTGAAGCGATCCAATTCACTATGGATGTTCTTCTTGTTCCAGACATTGCAAAGCCATTAGCTACCAGAATAACAATCACGGCCAGAGGATCCAAAAGATTGAACCCCTCTGCAAAATGTTTTACAGGAATTCGAAGAAAATCTGGGTTATGGCTGTTGATCATGCTCGCGAAATAGGATGACCATGATCTACCCAATCCAGCAGCACCAATAATGGCTTCCAAGAGAATATTTCCGGCGGCAATGAAAGCAATGAAATCCCCTAGTTCTATGCGAAGGTAAGAGAACGAACCTCCGGCGACGGGAATCTCTACGGCAAACTCGGTGTAGCAGAAAACGGAGAGCAATGCAGAAAGGCCGGAAATAACGTAAGAGAGAATGATCGCGGGTCCGGCATCGTTGCGAGCTTCTAGGCCGGTGATGACGAAGATTCCAGAGCCAACGACGGAGCCGAAGCTGAGCCAAATTAAATCCCACCACGTGAGACACCTTTTCATCTCATTTTCGCTGGTTCTTCGGAGCGCCACCAGCTCGTTTTCCTCGGAGGAGCGGTCGAAGAGTCGGTCCTTAAACCGAGAGCACGTTTGAGAGAGAGCAGATTTGTAGGAAGAAGAGCTCCGAAACGAATCTTCGGGGAAGAAATCGTCCTTGCTCCACCGCTTCCAGTAGCTTCTCGAAGCTCCCGCCTCTTCTGACCGTACTTCCATGGCGGAAACGAGAGAGACAGGACAAAACGCAAGGCGGATTTCGACAACTGGAGAACGGGGTATTTAAAAACGAAGTGAATCAGAATCCGTCACCGAAAAGGGGAGAGATTCAGAACCCAAATTAAATCCCACCACATGATGACAACTTGCAGCTAGAGCTAAAAATGGAAACTTTTGGATTCAATGAATGGAGGATGAATTAGGGTTATAATTGTTAAAAAAAAACAGAGAAAATCACCGTGCAATTTGGGGAGATGCCATAATTAAAGGGAGATGACGTAGATTAAAAAAAACAAAGAGAGAGAGAGAGAGAGAGGAGGGTATTTTCAAAATGATGTTTTGGAGATCGCATAGAACTTTTCTCTAGCTTTCGTACCTAATCGAAGTAAAAGCTTATACCACTCATAAACCAGTAATGGCAAAAATGAAGGCAACCCACCAGGCTTGGCCTGACTTATCCAGTTAGAGGATCAGATGAGGTCCTTGAAACAAGTCTTTTACAGTGGCGGATCCTCAAGCCCTTTGAAACAACTAAGGAGAAGTAAGATTGACTACAATGCATCTTGCTTGATTGAAATACATGTACATGCAATGGCATAAAGAAGAAATTGACCAAAAAATCTTAACATCAATCATATATTAATACATCTAATTTATTAAATATTTATAGTCTAACATAACAATTCTACCACGCATATATAACACCTAAACATCACGTACCAGTGTAACATTATAATGTAAAATTTGATTATGCACCTATTCTTTGAAATGGCTAATTCTAAACTTAGGCCTGGTTATACAAATAACTAAAGCAATGGAAATAAGTTAAAAAAAAAAAAAACTGGCAAACTTACATTCACTAATATAATTTGTTTCCTTACACACGGAGGAGGGAGGGAGGGAGAGAGAGGTACCATCACCACCTTGACAAGACATCTGATAAATTTTCATGCACTTGCTTTCGCTCGTCCAGTCTCTCAGCTCCAGACCAAGATTCCGGTTGCATGAGACACCTACCCCAGCAGCCTTTGGCAGACAGTCTAGAAACTTCATTTCATCCATCTAATTTTCCAATAACACTCCCTGTCTGATCTACAGTTATTGCCACGAAACCCCAGATGCACCAGTCATTGCCCTCGCCTCAGCCAACGAAACAGCCATGGCTAACATCATCTGCTCTTCAAAACTCTCTGGAACAATGGCTTCCGTAGTTGCTCTCACATTCCCCTCTAGTTCATCAGGCACAGACATAGCCACCGCTATAGCACCAGTATCTTCCGGCCCATCAGAGCCTGCATAGCTTGTTCCAGCTTCAGCCACATCCGACCCACGATCCACATTCCATTCACCATCATTCCTCGTTAATGTCATTGAGATAGCAGGCAAAGCATCAATCGAACTTTGTGCCAGCCGATAATTCTCATTGCCTGAGTTCATTCTGCTGTAAAATCTGCTGCCTCCCGATTGAAGCAAGTTGAAGGATGAGGAATCTCCGATAGAAAGGTTGGTTGATGATTCTCCACCCGTCTGCTGATGTTCTGCAAGGGCAGCTATTGCACAAGCTAGACCTCCTGATGGGGAAGTTGATGATCCAGCTAGTTGAACTGTGGCCGGACACCCGTATCGACTTTCGGGGACATATCTATCATCGGGAGCAACGTCATTATACGTAGGATCTTTATGCCTCCCCTTCTCCTGTAAATATCAAGTTATTGTAGCATAAACTATCATAAGTTAGCTTATTGAGGCTGAATATAAAAGAATGAAACTGGGAAAGCCAAATTATGCCATCTGACTAGTAATTACAAATACAATACAATCTAATAATCATTAATTAATTTCAAAGATAGAACTTCGTTGAACCTTGTTTCGCTAACTGTTACAATATTTACATTTCCAATTTACAATAAAATATTCTCTATTTCATGAAAATCAGTTAACCACCATTCATCCGGTATTAGTCAAAAACAAACTTGGTTTTTCATAATTACCGTTACAATTTTTACATTTCCAAATTTGCAATAAAATATTCTCTATTTCATGAAAATCAGTAAGCCCCCATTCATTCGGTTTTAGCCAAAAAAAAACTTGCTTTTTCATAATTACACAGCAACTTATCAATCATTGAGGCTTTCTGTGCATATATAGATGTCCATGACATCAAACGATAGTTTTCAATTCAACTCTGTTGTATAATGATTAGGCAGGATTTCTGAATGTTGAAGTGTTTTAATATATTGGCGTAAGATAAGATAATCACTATATTAGAAGAATTTACACAATTATAACCCGATCAAAGACTGAAAAGACAATCCTAATCACCCATCGAACACCATTTCAAGAGAAAGGGGACTTCATTGCGAATGATAAAAACTTGGTCAAATCAAACACAAAAAGGAATTAACAAAAAAAGCACAACTATCAGAATCCTTTCGTAAACATCAACACTAAAGTTGAGAGCCTAGATCGCAATTTCTTCAGATAAAGAACTACGCAACAATCTTAGACCATCGTTGATTATTGGAAGAGACCAACAAAAACTATGTAACTTCTCATCCTGCCCCCAAATAGTGCATAATAAATAAACAAATTTATAACAAGGAAGAAAAAAACAGTTGCAGGATATCAAATCTCAAATGGTATGCTCGAAATTCAAGTTGAAAATATAGAAAAACTCTTAACTAATAAAAGATGAAATCAAGCACCTGATCACAAAATTACATTTATTAAAGCTTCAATTGTAATTATTTTGCAGCAAAATATTATAAGCTGGCAAGATCTAAAGATTTACCTGAATAGAGAGCCAAATTGCTTCCATGATCATGATGTCCTCAAGATCCAGATCAAATTCATCATCCCTGCAGTTTTCACAAGGCTAAATTACAATTCAGGTGCTCCAATTCGACCTTTACCAGAATCATTAGCATATTATGGGAACTTCACAAAACTTTTCCTTTTGCATTATTGCACACATAAAAAACCAATGCATGATTAACGACAAGGTACTCTTTCAGTAACTTCTTATTACAGATTTCATTAAAAATGAAAATAAGTGCATAATCTGTAAAAGTTGAAAGTAAAAAGTACTCATTCAAAACCCTAATCACTAACATCAATGATGAGCTGAATAAGTCCAAATTCCTTAAATCATTTGATCAATCTTGTCTCTCTAGAAATAGTGACCACACAATACGAAGCAACAAGAATATTGAACATCTTCTAAACCAAAAAATTATGTATGACCTCTATAAAATTTATATTTTGGGGTAATGTAAAAAAAATTTCTGCTAAATCAACCACTCATCTCACATAATTTAAAAGGAATAATTTAACCAATAAGGCAAACAAAAAAAAAAACAATAAAGTAAAACAGATACACCATAAGCTTTCACTAATTAACAGTTCATGATAATCATCTAAAATAATCAAGTGATATCAGTCCATCATCAGTAGTTCAGAGTTATGTTTTCTTTTAGACTGTTTTCCTCTTTCACATCCACTTTAAATTAGGTTTGCAAATGTATGTACCTTATTATTCCAACCACGGTTGAATAACTGTATAAGTTATAAACAAAAAGACAATGTACATCTTCAAATATCTAGAATAAGCATTTGTGCAAGTATATTGACACAAATTATAGATGAAAGAGTACCTGTTAGCCCTGTGATGCAGAGGTGGAGGAGGCGGTCTTACTGGAGTAGCACATGCGTCTTGAAAACATAGAATTTCTTCGTCTTCCACAGGAGCTTGAGTAGATGGAAAAAGCAAATTGAAGTGAAAAAAAAGAGAAACTAGAATACTCAATTATACCAACAGAATTGAACAAACACCAGATATTATAAGCACACCAAAATACTAATAATGATAATAATACAAGGCTACCAGCCATTGAGCTGTATTCAATATCTACTGGAGCCATATTTCTGCTTGAGGAGCTATATTCTGGTCTCTTTTGATCTTTCTCCTCATCATCTTGAAGTTCTTTTTGGCGAATCCTAATTTTTGCCTCTATAACACGCTGTTCTTCCTTCAAAGTTTTGAAACAATACAACAGACAAAAAATCAGAGAAAAAGATTTCTATAGTTCCAAAAAACCACAAGAGAGACAATGACAAGAGAAATCTTACAATTTGCTCCAGACCCTTCTCTTCCTTTGTTTTTACCCCTCGATACTCCACAGCATAATTCGAGGTTTTGCAAAAAGGACACCTCTTAATATTAAGAAAGACAAGCCCGGAAAACTTAATGGTGGAAGACTACGCTTTCAAATTTTAAAATGCATCATACAGGTGTGCGAGTGAAAATTGTGACATCTTTTTTCTTATCTTCTTGGGTGTTTGTGCCAGCTTACTGTACATCATCTCATCCCACGGGAAGAGGAAATTATATCATAAAGATTTTGAATCAAAGGTTTCAGGAAATAACATTAAAAAATGATGGATACTGTGTAGGACGAGTTGAATTGGGAACTTTCATCTGAAGAAAACATTCTGAGAAAAAAAAAAGGAAAGGAAAATTAGATCCAAATAAATATTGTAACACCATTACTCACTTTCTAAGATTCAAATTTTTACCTGTACAAATGCTTTTCATGCAACATTTTGATCGATTGAGACTTGGATAATACTGAAAAAAGAGGGAAACGACCAATATGGCATTAGAAAACAAGTATATGTATTGAAGATACAGAAAAAAAACATTGTTCAAATTGATAACCAAAAAAAAAAAAAAAAAGCTTGATAGAGTAAGGTTCAATATTTATCAAAAACACAGAAAAGTAACATACCAAATTTAGGGAAAATATCATAAATAAATGTTCAAAGAAGAAGGTAAATGAGGAGTATTTGAAATGTCTGACCAAAAAGCAAATTGGGCATTCCTCAAGATCACAAGTGCATTCATCATCTCCAGGATAGCATGGAGCCAGCTTTGATTCAAGTATGAGTTTTCTAAGCTTTTTATGGTCCACATCTTTATGGGTGTAAAGCCCCTGAGGCCTTGTGTACTTTTCATCAACCAATTGTCTCTTCCTTCCAAGTTTATTACCCATGTAAAAGAAATATGGTTCTACTAGACCCTCTCCCAGTTCTAAAGCCAAATCAAGCACGATAAAAAAAATGGACATGATTCTCACAATATTAGTTAATAGGGATAGCAATCACAATCATAGACATTGAGCTGTATAAAACTTGTGAACCTGATAAGAATAAAACTTCTGATTTTCAATTATAGAGTGATGTTTTACAACACAATCAGCACAGCGAAGATGGAATGTATAGAAAACAGAATCCCTAAAATCCAGTACAGAAACAAGAAACAAATCATAAAGCTCCAAAAACTGTTATTCAACCATCTCCAATAACAGTAGAAAAATGCTTGTACAAACGATTAAGACAAAGCTATAATTTTTAGAATTTTTTAACTGATTGAATAAGGAAGTAAATTAAAAAAAAAAGTTTTAAATGCGGCAGAGAAATAGAAATATCAAACAGGAACCTGATTCATAAGGTTTGATGAAGCAATAAAAAATGAAATTAAGAAAGATATAATCATGGGGTTCTAGGTGTCACTTATTATCCAAGTAATATTCAGAAACAATCTCAATTAGTCAACTATGGTCATAACTTAGAACAATATTATCCTAGTCCCAACATTTGGAGCCAACAAAATATTCAGAATCAAAGAAACAAGAAAACTCAAACACAGTCTAGAAAATAACCGCTACTTTACATCCACTATCTGGCGCCAATTCATAGCAGAATGTCATGTCAAACAGATTAATACAAGTTACCGAAACATACAAGCAAATTTAGTTTCAAAGTGAAGCATAATATCATATCTGAGCATGAAAACACGTAATAACCCAACCTTTCAGCATTGAAACAAGCTAAGCAGCAATACTCCAGATTTTGCAACCAAAAAAACATTGGAAAGAACAACAAAGCAAATCAACGAGACAATATCCAAACAACCAGTCCACATCGATACCACAAGCCTCATCTCCAACGAAATCAATATACTCAGCGATAAACGAAGCAATCAAAGCAAGCGAAACATTAACAGAGTAGGATGATGAAGAAATATTTGGAATGAAAAGGAGCACAGACGAATTGCAATCCGGAAACGAACCTCGAAATTGGCAGTATTAAATGAGGCAGAGGAGAGCGAGGGAGAGAAAATCTCACCGAAGAAGAGAATGGTAAACCTAAAGATTGTAGGAGGAAAGATAACGACGATCAGAAGCAGAACCTCCGTCTCTCCGATTGAGAGAGAGAGGATTTTTACCTCAGCTTCTTACAGTGTTCTTGAGATTCAACAGAAGAATTGGGAATGATCTGAAAACGGTTTAGGAGAAGAAGGGAGGAATGCAGGGAGGGACGGACGGTGGAGTGGTCGACGAGGAAAGGAATCATCATCATCTTCCTCATCATCATCATTTCCAAGCGGTGATCTTCTTCCCCACGCGCTTTTTTCCCCTTTTGTCCGCTTTCTTACATTATATTTTCTCAATTACCCCTTTACAATAAAGGTTCAATTTAGAAGCTAACCTTCCACTTCCACTCTTAACTCTAATACTAACGATAGTTTCAAATAATTATAATAATATTAAAAAATAAATAATATGTAAATTTGATGTCATAATATAATATTAAAATACAAGTATAAATTCATCTTTTAAAAATTATAAGTGATGTTTAAAGGAATAATTTTATTTTATTTACCAAATAATTATAATAAAATATAAATAGTTAAAATGATAAATTACTTATATTATTGAATAGATATTACGTAAACTTCGTATTAGAATTCATAATTTAATTGTAAATGTAGTATTAACTTACAAATGTTAAAATATACTTCAATTTATGTTGTAATTTTACTGTGGTAGTCCATTCTATAAAGGTCAGGAAATGGCCAAGTGTGAGTTCGACCTATATCAGGGGGCACAATCCCACATTGCTTGAGAAAGTAGAAAATGCATGGTTTATAAGTGGGGTTCCCCTCCCTACCTACTACAACGCATTTTGGGCTAGCTCCAAGAACAAATTCGTGCCGGTTTCGGCCCAAAGTGGACAATATTGTACTAGAAGTACTGAGGGACGTTACAAATGGTATCAGAGCGAAATCCCAACTGGAAGTGTGACCGACGAGGACGTCGAGTCCCCAAAGGAGAGAGATTGTGACAGCTAGCCATGTGAAAGCCAGGAAAGGGCCAAGTGTGGGTCCGGTCCATATTAGGGGGGCACAATCTCACATCGCTTGGGAGATTAGAAAATATGTGGTTTATAAGTGGGGTTCCCCTCCTTACCTAGTACAACGCGTTTTGGACTAACCCCAAGAACAAACTCGTGCGAGTTTCGGCCCAAAGCGAACAATATTGTATTGGGAGCACCGGAGGACATTACATTTACACTATAATTAATGTAATATTTATGATAAATGGTAAATAATTAAAATAATATATCATATAAATCAATAAATAAATAATATGTAGATAATATTGAACTTTGAAATTATGATATTCATGAATTGTTATTATAGACTATGATAATACTGTTTTGAAGTCACATAGTAATTATTTCCAACAATTTTCGAAAATTATTATTATTTTTATTATTCAATTTTGCACGGCGAAAATTGAAAGTTGTTTTTGGCCAAAAGGATTGTTTATGTTTATAAAATATATGTTTGATAAATATTTCACAAAAATAAATAATTTATTAATTAATCTAAAATAGATAAATGTCTTTGTTGGCCACGCTCCACTGGTGCGCGTAGTCATTAAATTGTACATAGCGAACGGCGTGTGGCCCACAAGTTGTTGCCTGTGGAGTGCAATGCGATCATACCGTTAAATCGGTTGACCAAAAAGCAGATTTGATGAAACGTGTCATTAGTCTAACGACGTCGTACAGTATGAACGGTGTACCCTTATCCATAAGGCAGAGTGAGAAGCACACGAAGAATTTCTGTTGAAGCCAAATCCAGCTGCTGCTAGTAAAACTGATTTGACCAAATTAACCTACCCTTTCAAAGGACAAGCATCCTTTCCATCATGGGTAGTTTTGACATTTTGTGTTCGCCTAGCTTGGGCAAGAATGTGTGTTTGGTTGAGCCGAAATGAGAGTGGAAGTCAAAACAAATTCTAATCTATTTGGATTCTTCAGACCAAACGGAGCCTACGTGTTAGAAGTTTAATGAAATCATTTCTCCCTTTTACATTCGAAGTGAGAACGGCTGCCATTGATGAAGGGAGAAACCACATAAAATTTCTTCAATTTTTGGGCAAAAAATATGTGCTCTAAGAGTGGTTTTCAGCTACCAAAATTGAAGGTCCTTCGTAAGAGTTTCATACTTAGGTTTCAATAATCTCATTTAGATTTGATTAAACTTAGGAACGCATAAATCTTGTCCTCAAAGTAGTTGATCATAGCACCTGAACGCACTCATCAACGAAATCGTCAAAAAGTTTATTAAGAGTAAGTTTCATTCGTAACCAATTTCATTATTTCGATTGAATTAAGAGATTTTATTGAAAAGTTTGGATTTTTTTTTATTAAAGTTCATAAAAAATATGTGGAAACTAATTTATATCGAGTTTGATGTAGATTAGAATTGAAATCCTAAATCAGAAGAATTTCTCAAAAGAAGATCGTTGGATTGTTGGATCGTCGGATCGATCGACTGAATCGAATCGGTCCGACTCAGACCAAATTGAACCAAACTGGACAAGACATCAACCAGGCCTAAACCAGACCAGACTGAATCGGATTGATCGAGCTGGCTTTATCTAGTGATGAATCGAACATGTCTGAGCTCTATTTTTGGATCAAATCTTCAGAATATTGTTTTATAAGTTTTTAAGAATCTTAGAAAGTTACTGATTATGAGTTTGTGATAGGTTTTGAGATTTAACTATTTCTTTGGACTTCTTGGGATCTGGATTTAGCAGAGTAATGTGGTACACTGATTGAGGTAGAGATTTTGTTTATTATGTTCATATGTGCGTATCATGATTTTCTAAAACTTATTTTGAGTTATATCTCATACTTATGACATGTAATAATTACAACATGTCGTTTTTTATTATATATGTACATATTCACTGTCACGTTTATATTGTGCATGTATTTTTATTTTGATACACACATTCAACCATTGTAAAATGTCTTTGTTTGTTTTGGGATTAGAGTAACAAGACAGCTGATAGTGCCATGTCCTTATGTGTGAAACTCTAAACCTGATTAGAGTTGTTGTACCATGTCTGCAATCACCAAGTATCGATTTTTTTATATGTCTATAGTATGGTGTATCCAGAGTTCGTGAAAGCCTCCATTTTCGTTGATTATTTTACACTAACACAATAGTGGCGCTATTTTTATTACATACCATATTATAGTAGATTGTTTGTTATTAGCCCTACTGATGGTTCTCCGGGATCGATTTTTTATATAACGTTTTTATCCCTAATTTTGTTACATGATTTTTTCATGCATGCACCACCTCGAGATTTTTCTTAAAACCCTTGATACTGTACTTAGAATTTCTATTGATTTTAATCAATTCACCTTAATTGACTTCCTCTTTTTCGACATAGTTAGGGAGATTTGGAGCAGCCGACTGATGAATGAATTTAGCGATATTTTAGTCTTTATTTTATTTTCTTGAGATATTTCTTGGTGAGAATCATTTGTATCGTTTGTTCAAGTTTTACTTTATTGGGATTATCTTCATATTTATCATGGTATTATTTATTCGGTATGAAATATTATATTTTTTTACTTATATTGTTATACTATTTGATGTACGACGTTGAACTTGGTTTTAACGCAATGTTTTTTTGGGTCTTGGCTGTTTATTTATCTTTAACTTTTAAGACTTTCACTGCAAGTGTATTAATTTTAATCGACCCTCTAATCTTTTCTCAGGTCGGATCATTGTCCGTTTAGATTGCGGACCCCTTTCAGGCCATGACAGTTATACCTACACAAATCAAGAATCTAACCCAAAGCATGAGAATATAATTCTAATAATGTTGTGTAATATCCGAATCTTAAGTAATTAGTGCAATATTTTTGTTTTCGACTAAGGTCTGAAAGAGTTTTGTTCTTGGATTGGGTTTCAATAAGCCCTCACAAGAATGAATCATCATTGTTGATGTCCTATGGTGCCCTATGGATAGACAATATCTTCTTGTACAATACGAGAAATTATTAAGAATGACCGTCTCTCTCCCTACAAACTATGTTTTTCTCTGGCGAGTTGAGTGTGTATGAGGAGGAAAGGAAATCCTCCGGCGGGTTAACGTTCGATTCTCATCCGAGGTAAGTTTTACTAAATTTTTCTATTTTCTCCTTGGTAATCGGTGTTGATGGACAAAATTGATTTCTTAAAGGGTTTGAGAGTTGGGCATCGACGTTGAGAGTTGAAGCCAGCGGCCGAACTTGATAGTGAGGAAACTTCTACAAGTACGAGAGGAAAATTTTGATTTTAATGTGGAAAATTTTTTGTCATTAGGTGTGATAATGAATTGTGGGTATAAATCATAGTTATTCAACTGTTTTGAAGGATTTCAATGTTCGAGAACCAGATTTCTCTTGGCCACAGCCCAGGATCCTTTGAGTTGCGGCCCAGGCTGAGTTGGGCTACGACCCATCGTATTTTGAGCTGCAACCTAGGCACTGTTTTGGGCTGAAATTAACTTTACTTCAAATTTTGCCCCAATTGTTATTGGGTCGTTTCGATGACCATTTTGAACAGTATTGGGTTTCTGATCCTCTCATTCTTAGCCTAGAAATTGAAATTTTTAATTTTTGAGTACAAATTCTAACTTGGTAAAAATATTATGATTAGGTTATAAGACTTAAGAGAGTATTTGACTTATCTGCTATTGGGCTTTACTAGGACTTTTCTGTTGGGTCTTGGTATTGGTAGACCCAAATTCGAGGTAGAGTTTATTTTTTATTCAACATACATGATTTTCTAAAACTGTATTTTTAAACACATTTTCATGTTAAATGACGTGTTCCTATTTGACTCATCAGTTTCATAAATTATATAACATTTTTAACTGAACATGTTTTAAGTTTAAAGTACACGTTTAATTTAATATTCAGTTCAATTATATTTACATTAATTTTTTTATGCACGATTGTTAACTAGAGTAATGAGACTGTTGTATATGTCGTGTCCCTAGGCGCAAAACCTTAAACATAATCAGGGTCTTTTTGGTTATTGTGGTCACCATGATATCACCGTTGTTTAATTTTGTTACTTGCTCTAATGCTCGTTTCTACTTTCTTTATATATTAAGTTTGTTTTTGGCATGCATAGATATTTTTATAATCTAAATGTTGTATATAAAATCTATTCTCTAGTTAGTTTAATTGACTCACCCCTCATTTGACTCCATTTTCAAGAAATAATCAAAGTGATTCTCAATTATCACCGTATGAGTAGATTTTGGAGATTTTTCCGAACAAGTTATTTTCTTTTCTTGATAGACTTATAATATTTTTTGTGAGGTCCGTATCTTAGTATTATTTTAAATTATTTTCGCTCAGTTTGGACAATGTTATTTTATACTATATTTAATGTCACTTTTTTACCTTTATATTTGGGCTTGATTGTAAGTTAAATTTGTATTTTCCGCTGTTAATTATGAATTTAAGATGATGGTCAAACGATTCGGTCCATTTTAGGTCAAGTCGTTTTCCGTTCTGTCTTAGATCCTTTTTTGGGCAAGACAGTCTTGATATAGCTCTCTTGATACAATTATTGTTTCCATTATTATCATGACAATATGGTTTTTATTCATTGTGCGATAATAATGAAGCAGTGTCATCGACACTTTTATTCCTAATAATTTATTCTATGTGATTGCGTGAACGAAACGGACTTACCTTCATATGAATACACAAATCAAATCTGCAGAAAAAGATTGTTCTTCTTATCATTTCTCTAATGGAAGATCACCATACTTTCATTCCAATTGGCCAGCTCAAGAACAGCTTCATATTAACTACTCTGCTATCCACACCAGTAAAAATATTAATCATACGCAGCAGAGGCTCAAAAAATCGCACCCAATAAGTAATTCGAGCATATTCATTTGAATCACAGAAATAAAAGAATAAGGAATTAGGGTTCATATACAAAATAAAAAATGATAAAAAAAATAATAATAAAGATTTTGAGTGGATTCGATATCTTCGAATTTATTGTCAGCCTCCTTCGGATATGAATTTTAGAGGAATACTGTACGCCCGCTTGAACAGCCTCAGCCGAGAACGTCTTTCTTCGATACGAATCAACAGAGCTTCTTCCAGATCCCTAATTCATCAACGTAATAAGTCATCAATGCATGGAAATGGAACTTCAATGAGAAATCTTTCAAGCTCTTTGGAAGACACATCTCTCATCAAAACAGAAGAAATTTCTCCCAGCTTTTCAACTGCAACAGTATTTTTTCTTTCGAGATTGTTGTTTCTCGATTGATCTGGTTTTTTCTGAGAATCATTGATTGAAGCCCTATAACCTCCTTCTCTTCCAGTAAGCCTCTGAACCACAGACTTGAAGCTCTCTGCGTCAGTTTGAACATACTGGGTGTCTATAATCACCACCTTCAACGGCCGACCACCTTGACTTTCAGGCCTAACTCCTGACATGGAAAGAAGAAACTCAAAAACTGTGGAAAAATAGGGTTTCTGAGAAATGGGTTTTGGATTTTAGGGTTATGAATTTGAGGATTTTATATTGGAAAAGTAGGGTAGGATGAATAATTAAAAGGCAGGTGGAGGAAATTAGACCAAAAGTTGAACGTTGTATATGTAAACGGCGGTCTTGAAGGACAACTGCAAAAAGTCAATGTAAGAACTCTTTCATGCATATGCATTTTCCATGCACGTCCGTGGGAAAGCCACGTCCAACCAAAAATACCTGTTCTAGATTGTGTGAGAATAGGGATAGAGCAATCGTATGACCATTAAAATTTTCAAATATTATAATCCTTTTTTTTATTAATATTTATTGTTATCAATAAATTTTACGTGTAATTATGTAGTTCTTTCAGCATAGGTCTATGAAATATGGTGTCTTGCGCTTGCGTGTCAAAATGATCGCATGTGACATAGGTTAAATTATCGTTAATCGTAGAGGTCTAAGCTGTTAGTTTGAGTTCAACTTGTGATAGCCCACCCTGTAAAAGTAAGATGACCAAATAAAGGATCTGATTCATACTAGTAGGAGTTCACAATCCTACATCGTTTGAGAAAGTGAAAAAACACAGTTTATAAGTAAAATTATCTTTTTTACCCTAGTATAATGTATTTTTTGCTAACTCCAAGTACAAAATTATGCAAGATTCACCAAAAAACAAATAATATTGTACTAGAAGAACTATAAACATTACACGACTAATTTTAAGTGGTGTTCATCTATTTATAAACTTACTTGTTAATGTCGTTACATGTGAATATTTTAACTTTGGACAATGATGGTATAGTGCTATTATAATTTGAATTCAGAAGCCAAGCCACTCTAATACGGCAACCCATTAGAACTTCTTTAGCATAGGTCTTTTGGAATTCACTATGTGACACGGATTAAGTCATCACTGACCACAAAAGAATTTTGAATTAACAAGGGTAAAATTAAACTTTGCCACGAAAATTAGTCTTAAAATAGTCACTATTAATGACGTTACTTTATAAAATGGCAATCTAGGTAAACAATAGAAAATATAAAAATCAAATAAGGTTAAAATGAAATAAATGGTAGTCCAGTTAGACTAGTTCTTTGTCAATTGAACAATGTATGAGACGGACCTGTCACAATAATAGGACCTCCTACTCATCAATGATAATAATATTTACGCGTTTAGACATTGTCAAGATAGGCAACCTTCAACAAATTTAACACATCTTCAAAGTCACGTTGGGGGGATGTACGAAATGACGTGTGTCTAATCATAATAAATATGTGATCTCCTTCCTTAAACAATACGAGGTTCTCGTTATAAGTTTTTAATGCTATATAGTTACTTTTTTTAGAAAAATAACTTTGAATGAGCTCAAGGGTTATACATTGCTAGATCAAAAAATTACATTGGTGGGTTCCTTCTCTTCTCACCCTGACGGCTTCTCTTATGTAGGGGTGTGCAAAGTTGAACCGGGATCGATAAACTGAAGCAGAACTAATCAATTTAGTTCGATTCAGATTGGTTTTGCACAATCTTAAACTGATTGTTGGTTCAGTTTCTTAAGAACCAAAAATTTTGGTTCTGTTTTTTGTTTGTCTTTCTCAAAACTAATAAAACCGAACCGAACCAAAATCTTAGCCTCTGGTCTCGCTCGTTTGCAGTGCGCATGCGCCCACCTCACAAAGCCCAATGGTCCAACCCTCAAGTCTCAACTCAAGAATCGATTTGCAGACTCTTGCAAAATTTCACTTTGCAGTCGGCTCCAATTTCGCATTTGCCTGCGGCACTTGGCAACTTGGTGGCTAACCGACTGGTGCTTACTGCTTGGTGTCAGTGCTTAGATAGTCAAACTCATGTTGCTTCTCGCCTCTTGATCTCAGCTTTGCCTCTTGCGTCGCTTGCGGTTGTGGTCGCCTCTAGGTCTCAGCTCTACCTCTTACGTCCTTGTTGTTTGGCACGACACAAAATGACCGCACGTCGCACAACATGATAGGCGCTCCCTCACCTCTTAGTCTCGGCTCTCGCAACCTCTCAATCTCGGACTCAGTCTCAATCTCGACTTTAGCCTCTCGGCAGTCGGCAGTCTCGGGTTCAAGTATAGTCTCGTTCTCTCTCAGTCTCTTACTATTGAATGAATTCAATTTTCATGATGATTTTGTTTATTTCTTTCAACCCCACTGTTACATTTGAATAAATTTGATTATGTTTACATGAATAAATTTGAGTTAATGATTTGAATAACATACGGTGATTCTGTTAATAATTTAAATAACATATGGTGATTTTGTGAGAGTAAGTCAATTTTAATGTTTTGAATCTTTTAATGGATGTTTCTGTTTATTTCTTCCAACCCTACTAATTTTTTTTATTGATGGATGTTTCTCTCCATTATTGAATGCATTGTTAAAATTTGAGTTAATACTCCTGCATTTTGGTTTAATTGTTGTCGTTGATTTTGCATTGGACTTAATTGTTGATTCTGCATATGAAATTGTTAATTCTGCATTTGGTTTAATTGTAGATTCTGCATTTGATTTAATTGTTGATATTACATTTGGTTTAATGATTCTAAATTGTTAAAATTGTTGAATGAATTGCTAAATTTGTTTAATGAAATTGGCTTAAATTGATTGTGAAATTGATCATTAATACAATTGGTTTAATGGTTTTACATTTTATTTTCTCCTTCTAGAATGGAAAGTATTAATGAAACTGTTAACTTTATCAATTACTGGTCAAACCAAGAGAAAAAAATCAGAAGTTTGGAATCATTTTACTAGGATTGAAAGTACTGATCATAATAACTCTAGAGCGAAATGTAATTATTGTTTACAGACATATGCATGTCATGCATCAAAAAATGGGACATCAAACTTGAAAAAACACGTAAGTAGTTGCAAAAAATTGTTGGCAAGTGTTGATATGGAGCAAAAGACTTTGAGCTTCCAAAATATGGATAATATAAGATTCAATCTATCATGTTTTAGTGTTGCAACTTGTTGAAAACTACTTGCAAAAATGATTATTATTGATGAATTTCATTTGAATTTTGTTGAAGAATGAGGTTTTAGAGCATATTTCCAATATGTGCAACAAAAGTTTGTTGTATCTTCTACATTTACTATTGCATGAGATATTGTTAGTATTTATAAGAAAGAAAAAATGAAGTTGAAATAATACTTTAGAAAGATTGCAAAATTTTACCTGCAAGACTGCAAAATTTCTCATTTAAGAGTACGTAGAGCTGCAAAAGTTAATTTCACCTGCAATACTGCAAAATTTTAGGAATTGTGTTGAAAATGTTAAGAACACTTGCAAAAATAATGTTTTTCTTAATGTGCCTACCAGATGAAATTCTACATATTTAATGCTAGAAAGCGCTGAAAATTTTGAAAAAGCTTTTGAGAAGTTAAGGGAAATTGATAGTCATTATTGGGGGTGTGCAAAATCGAACCAAACCGAAGAACTGAACCAAAATTTCTCAATTCGGTTCAGTTTGGATCAGTTTTGCACATCGTAAAATCGATTTTTGATTTAATTTGTTAATGGTGTGCGCACGGAATGGATTTATATCTAATCGTGGAAAAGTGATTGGCAATAATAAAGTTGGAAACTTTGACGCTGCCGATGGATGAACGCAACGCTTCTCACCTCCTTGGATAAGGACGCAACTGCAAGTTTATTTTGTGATATAACTCACATGAAAGAGACTTTGGATATTACGCACCAAAGGGTCTTTGGATATCACTCACCAAAGGAAGAAAATAATCTCTTCAATACCTGGAAAGCAAAAGCTTTGTTTTATCAAAATTCAACAGCTGCCTAAAACATAAAATTAGGTGGCTTTATATAACCTTTTACAAACATAAATTAGAAAACTAAATAAAAGATAACCTAGATAAGTGGATCTAGGAGAGTTTTATCAAAATTCAACAGCTGCCTAAAACATAAAATTAGGTAGCTTTATATAACCTTTTACAAACATAAATTAGAAAACTAAATAAAAGATAACCTTGATAAGTGGATCTAGATCTCCTAGATAAGTGGATCTAGATCTCCTAGATAAGTGGATTTAGATCTCATAGATAAGTTGATCTTTTTTAGAGATAATATCTAAAGAGATAATATCCTTTCTTCAAGATATTCTTGTTGTGATTCTCGGTCAATTTGGAAACTTTTTTTGATCTTTGATTTGATATTGCATCAGTTAAGAACCGAAAAATTCGGTTCAGTTTTCACTTTATCTTTCTCAAAACTGAAAAAACTAGACCGAACCGAATTCTAGGGTTCACTTCATCTTCTTGTGCTGCACCTGCTGCATGTGCCCGTTGCGATTCGCAATGACGGAGACAAACTCATAAATTGACAATTTTCCTTCTTCATCTTCCTTTTCTCTATGTTTTAGATTCTCTCTCTTAATTCTTTTTGTCATTTTCTCTGTTTTTCCACCAACTCTGTTAATGGCTTCTACTCCTTTCTCACGAGGGGAATCATGACCTTGAACACCTTTATCTCTCCAATAATTTCATGTCAATTCAGTTTCTGTAGGGAGTTCTTTCTCTTCTTCGATCCTTCACTCCCAGCTGACTTTGCTCGTTCAAAAGCTTCATTTACCTGTTGGGGAGAAATGGCTCGACAAATCTATGGACGAGAGCTCTAAGCTCTGGGAGGCCTGCAATGTATTGAATCTGGCATATTGACGATGGAGAATTTCTATTCCGCCAGCTTCAATATTGCTTCCTCTCAAAATAGCCATTTCCATTTGAGCCCTTAGCTCTATCGCCAGGTCTTTTTATTTTATTGATAAACTTCAATTTCTTTCGAGAAGTTCTAATTTTTCTGTTTCTTTTTAGATTGATAATTCCCTGACTAGTCTGAATTCTCTGGATTTAGGTTATCCGAGCAATTTATGGTTGCCGACGGGAAGCGGTGGGATTGGAGGAGGAGAATGGAGCGTTGATTGAAGCTTAAATCAAAATACTTCAGATTATTTTGATATTTAAAAAATTAAAAAAAAAGTTGGGAAAAATTGAAACCGAATCGGAACCAAAATCGAATTTCCGATTTGGTTCCAGAACACTGAATACTTGGTTTCAGTTCGGCAATGATCGAACCAAAACTGTTGTTGTTCAGTTCAGTTCTACACTAAAACTGAACCAAACCGTTGGATGCCCACCCCTAGTCATTATCTTATTGATTTTGGTGGAGAAAGACCTCCCACGACAGAAGATTAAATTAATATTCGAGAACTTATCAAGTTTTTAAAGATTTTTTACGATATGACTGTAATTGTTTCTGCCTCATCGCATGTTACTTCTAATATTTATTTAGTGAAGTATGTAATTTAAGAATGGTTATCCAAGAGTACGTTGAGTGTGATAATGCATTATTGAGGAAAGTGGCTATTGGAACGCAATGAAAGTTTGAAAAATATTGAGGAAGTTGTGATAAAATTAATTTCTTAATGTATGTGGTAGTTGTATTATATCACATATGTAAAACAAAGTTTTTGAAATATTGTCTTACAATGTTAGTTGATAATGATAAGGCAAATGATTTGATCAGCCAAGTAGAAATTTTGATTGAAAAATTATATCTCGAGTATAAAGGTGATTTGAGTTTTGAAAATTCAAAAGATAATCGTAGTACAAGTGTTACAACAACGTCGATAGTGTTGAGACAAAGTAGTAGTTTGATCTACAATAAGATATATGAGATGTTTCGTAGCCGTCATGATGAGCATGATGTTTCAAATACTCGGGTAGAAGTTGATCAGTATTTATTTGAAGGGTTGGAAATTTTTTTAGACAAACAAGACATTCTAACATGGTGAAAATTGAATTCGTTGAAATTTTCAATTTTAAGCAAATTGGCAAGAGATGTATTGATTATTCCTATTTCAACAGTTGCTTCAGAATCAACTTTTAGTAGTTGAGGCCGGGTACTTGATTCATTTCTCAGTTCTTTGTCCTCAAATACTGTTGAATTGCTTATTTGCACTCAAAGTTGTATTCGATCATCAAAATATCAATTTGTTAACTTTAATGATGTTGTTGATGATATTGACAAATTTGAACAATGTATGTTTTATACTTTCTTTTTTTATTTCTTTATATTTATTTTATTAATTACTATCTTTTATATATTTTTTTTGAATTTATATTTTTTAGAGTTTATATCAATTAATGGAGATGATGAAGTGAACAAGTTGAAACTTAATAGTGATAACTTAGAACTTGTATGTTTCTATTTTATTTTTTATTAATTATTTTTTTTTTTTGTTAATTATTTTTTTTCAAATAATTATTCAAAATTGTATATATTCTTTTGATGTTTATATCAATTGAAGGCACTGGACATTACAAAAAGCGATGACAACTTAGAACTGATATAATTACTATTTTATTATTTTGTTATATTTTTATTACTTTTGAGTTTAGATAATGAATATTTTAGGTTTATTGTCTTCCTTAATATTTCGATTTGATTTTATATTTTTGTTATATTAAATGTTGATTATTTTGTTTGAAATTTATATTTTTATACTTTTACGGTAGAAATAGAGAGAATAAGAATAAGAGGAGAAAATGTATTTATCAATTTGAATTATTTTGGTATATAAAATAAAAAAATGTAGGTAAAACCAAAACCGAATCAATACCAGAGCCGAAGATTAGGCTGGGTTTCGGTTCGATTCCAGCCAACTAAATTTTTTATTTTGATTCGACAATGGCCAAACCAAAACCGATGCAATTTGGTTTAGTTTCACACTAAAACTAAACTGAACCGAATCGCATATTGCAAACCCTGGCGCTACTCTTTTGTACCAACAAAGCCTTGGTGAAGCTTCTCTTTCCTAGGGAGAAATAAATACGATAATATTATATTGACACTTTAATTTTATTCAAAAACTAAATAATGTTAAATAAAATCTATCACTTAATACTTAAATATGATAGTTTGAGGAGCCCTTTATTAATTGATAAAAAAATAAAAATATATTATAAGTAATTAGTCATCTATCCAGTCTTCATTTATTTAAATATAATATTATTCACATTGAACTAAAATTTACAAAGTTTTAATTTTTTAAATTAGTCCAAAATATATTGTATTAGATAGGAAGAAGAACTCCACTTATAAACTATGTGTTTTACATTTTCCTAAGCAACGTAGAATTATAAACCCCACTGGTATAGACCAAACCCTCAGCCGAGTCATTATTGTCTTCCCAAGACAAACGACCACTCATCTTGTCTTGCGAAATTATCCACATAAAATTCATCATTTTTTTGAGCAAATTTATGTGACAAGATTCTCTGCAATCGGAAATACATAATAAGATCTTCCAAAAATTGTTCCAAGACTTGATTTTAGGCAAGAACATGCTGATACCATACCATTCTACTCAAATAAATAGATATAAGAAGACCATTATGTGCTAGTATTCCTCATTCATAGCTTCAGAAGGTAGACAAACAGAAGAGCCGAAGAATTCAAAG
The DNA here is from genome assembly GCA_022433065.1 of Begonia loranthoides. Taxonomy (NCBI): domain Eukaryota; kingdom Viridiplantae; phylum Streptophyta; class Magnoliopsida; order Cucurbitales; family Begoniaceae; genus Begonia; species Begonia loranthoides. Next base: position 29,488,738 of record CM039474.1, on the reverse strand, counting down.
CTACATTTCCATTCACATCCACCACTGAACCGAAACCAGATTAAACAAAGTTTGAAATAAATCTCTAAGATCGAAACATAGTGCCGTAAAAGACTTTCAATCGAAGCAGAGTCGACGAGTGTTCGGTCATAAACACATTGTAGCTACCGCAAGTCGAGATGGAAAATCCGAAACAAAAGCAAAAGTTTCACCAGCCTTCCCCCCATAACATAGATAATTATATTATATAATCTATGATCTAACAGTTAATGCCGGATGAGAAATGCGTGGCCTCACAGGGGTCTTCGACGGACTTACTCTACAAAAAATATGCAAAAATTTGAGTTAAATACAGGGCGGAAAACCAAAGCGAGGAAGTAATTACTCGATCATGGAAGCTTACCGAATCGGTTGGGATCCTAATACCAGCCCGCTGCAGTTGAGTGCGAGAATAGCGCTTTCAGCCTGCTCGAGAAAACAAATATATATTTAACAAAATCAGTCAACATATATTCTGGATTAGTTGCTTCTTGAAAAATAACTCGGAAATGATGATCTTGCCATCTCCCAGCAAAATCTGATACAGTTGAATCCAGAGACCTGGGTGAATTTTAAATCCTGCTCATTTCAAAATAGGAATGGATTTTCATCTCTCTGTCGAGATCAGAAAATAAATTGTCATAGTGAATTTGTATGGTCCAATCTCACTGCTCATTTACCCTCGAATCCGGCTCGCTCACTCTATCAGAGGTAGAACACTTGTTAGTTAAATTCCAATCTTAAAAGGTTTACTGTAATCACAGTTCAAGAAAATGGGGGATAAACTATATGGGGACGTCCTTGGATAGGTGGGTCCCCTTAACCACCCGGGCAAAAGGTTCACCATCTCACTCGAGTATTAAACATAAGCATTCAAAGGTTAAATAATCAGATATTTTCCCACCAGAAGTTGTTCTATCTCTAAAGGAAGAAATCCTAATTAGCCTGCAAAACTAACAGCATAAAAATTGGCACTTTATCGGCCAACTGTGTAGTAGTCATTTTTAACGTTCACCTTCATTTCTGGGTCTTGAATCACCAACTTAGGAAAAGACATTCAGTAATCAGGTAATGCCTGCTTTTTTATACAATGTATTAGCAAGATGCACGATCTCCCAAGCTAACTGCATTCCATTTTAACCAAGATAGCTAGCAAAAAGTAGAAACAGTGATGACCTGATTCAATACATCCTTCGATACAATAATTTCCATCTTGATGGGGAAAAACCATGTCAGTAAGTAGTATAAATCAGGGAATCACAGAGAAGTGTAGGTTAGTATGACTTGCTGCAAGTTTTGTTAAATGTTTTTATGAGAAAGTTTGTCAAATGAATTACGTGTAAAGAATGATTTAAAGAAGACAATGGAATAATGAAGAGTAAGAAGATATATTTATTTGAGCTATGCACAAGGCGAAGTAGCTCAATCTGTCAGATTTATGAAAGGTGAAACGTTGAAGGTCCACAACAGGTAACATAAATGAACAAGTTGATTTTATATTCGAGCTGCTGAGGGCCGGAGCTCATTATGGATACATTACTTCATTGTTTAATGAGGCGTTGCACTAAGCACATACTCAGATAGGGTCGCATAGTGTAAAGATCTGGTCTTTTACAACTGTCCTAAGGACAACAAAATATATTGTGTGTTCAAATGCTAAAAATACTAAAAAGAAACACTTACCATTATAAATTCCACAAAAGCTATACGAGTGGAATGCATCTGATCACCTAGCAGCCTCAAGCGAGCAACCTGCAAAGCAATTATTTTGGTATAAAAAACTAACCTTTTCTTGTTAGTCATGTGATCTGAAGGTAAAAGGTAAAAGGCAAAAGGCAAAAGAATGATTTTCATTTATACTATCAACCAACTAGAATGACTCGTCTTGGTGTCGTTCTTACCTCACCACAAGCCGATTCAAAAAAATTCTTAACTTCCGCCTGAGATACCTACAGCTTACAAACACAATCTTTTAGTTGAAAAAGTGGACTACTTTTGTAAACTACTCAGCCTAACTATATCTTTTCATGAAAACATAGTTGGACGAAAATTAGCACTGTTAAAAACCTTTGTCTAGGACACCACAATGCACTTGCACTGTATAGAATCCAAGACAAGTTCCAAATTTTCATTTATGTAAGACATCTTTCAACAGTCCGAATTCAAAATTTTTCTAAGACCACCAATACCACTGATCACTCCTGTTTTTCTCTGGGATAAGGTAAGTTGTTTTTGTTTGTTTTTTAATCTCCAGTCACATAGGACGGCAGCAAATAAATTGCTTTAATTATTGAGAGAGAATTTACCATCCTTTAAGTTTTTTACCTTTAATTCATATATATTGCTTCATATCAAAATAAAATTGAAAAAGAACATCAATCAGTACCCAAATGCTTATTCAGTAAGCAAAAAATGGCACAAGGATCGACTGCCCTTTCAATTCAATAGGGGTTTAGGCTCTGCATAGTTAATAGTACATGGTTTCTTGTTGAGCAAAGGACCTTGGTATTCAACTCAAAATATAAGGACATTCTAGGATAAAATGAAATAATATATCCTTTTTTAACTGGGAGCCAAGGACAAAAGTGAATTATATAGAAAGCATTATTCTTACAACAATATAAAATTGACTTATACAATCACTTATAAAATACGTGTCAATCATTTAACCAAAGAATTATAGCGTTCAAACTACATGAATTAGTAACCACGAAAAGTTCTGATTTACCAACTCAATGTTTGCAATGTTTATGTAGATATTCTATTAGATATAGCTGGAACATAGGTAAACATATTTAAAGTCGTTAAGAACTTTCAAGCTGCTAAATTTTTCTTCATCAAATACAACCAATGAAACTAAAGAAAGTTAAGTTTCTTATGGAAAAGAAAACAAGTTCAGTTCAAGAAGTTCAAGATGAAAAAAAGCAAAAGTATACCTTCTTGTCTATATTTGTACAATAGATTGTTCTGCTACACATTTCCCGTTCATCATCTGACTGCAATTTCCCATGAATTGAAAAAGAAATGACAAAGCATTAATGTTTCAATATGCAAAGTCCGAAAAAAATGATACTCATGTCATCATCGTACTACAAACAGCATAAACAGCTTAATCATTCATACCCTAGGGAGAAATGAAGGATTCACAGGAAGGATGGCAGTTTTTGAAGGTAAAACCCGGACTGGGTAGTAGCCCAGCATTGTCCCACCAAGATTTAAAGCTGCTCTAGCACCATCTGTTGACAAATAACATATGCATGAGAAATGCAACATATTTCATGATGGTAAAAATGGTAATGTGCAAAGGTCACTTACACTCATCAGAAAATTCCACAAAGGCAAAACGAAGAACTGAATGAGGATCACCACAAATCCGGCAGTCAATTACCTTCATGGACAGGTTCAATACATCATTTAAGAATCTCATATTAACTATTATCATACACAGATAAACCATTCCATGAGGCCCTCCACAATAGTGTTATTTATCCACAAACAGATTTCCCAAAAAGATAAAGAAATATTAAAGGGGAATAGGATAAAAATAGTTTTTATTTGTCTTGTAGATTTGACTTAAAGTTTTTAAATTAGTTGTATAATTTCATCGCATATAAGTTTATGGAGGTTTCCAAGGTTCTATCACCTTTTGCTTCATATGGATTTAGAGTTTTCTTTTGCCTACAGTCAAAGAATGATTAAATTTTCCGCCGCTCTACTATATGCTTATCATTTATGTTTGGAAGATTCAACTAATGATTTTGATAATAGAACAATAAGCTTTCAATTGACCATTATAAGTAACTTACTTGGCCGCAATTGCTGAATAAGGCAGCAAGTCGCTCTTCGGTTACCTGAATGAGAGATACAATCCTAATTACACCATTTTCTCTCATTTTGAGCACATAAGTTATACTGCAACAACTGCATTTCTTGATTGAATAAATGAGACATAATCTTAAATATAGACCTCTCTCTGATTGAAACAAACAGAGACGGAAATTATCTAAAAGTTTGAGCATCCCTCACCTGCTGATCAATGTCAGAAACATAAACAGTTCGTCTAACACTATCTTCTCGTTGAGCTCTTAAACTTCTCCCATTCAATCTTCTCCTTCCATGGTTAGAGTTATTTCTTCTCTGGAAAAACAATTAAGCTGAAATTTCAACTGATTATGCAGAGGATAAAAGCAATTCAACAATGTAAAATTTCAGTGTCAAAAGGCAAAAATCTTGAAGTGATCGTCATTTGCAGGGTAAAAAGATTTCCATCCAAGTAACTAAATGCGCAAAAAAATTCAATCAACCCAGTATGAAAAAATTCAGAATGGAGTTGAAGAATCGTGAAATAAATTCAATTGAACTTTTATAGACAACAAACACAAGATAAAAGACATTGTGCGTGATGACTAAATGCACAACTGAATTATCACTTACAGAGCACTAGCTCTAAGAGTAAATAGCAGTACATAGACGAAGTATTAAGTTAAAAATTACCACAACAAAAATCAAATATGAACAAATACACAGTATATATCAATTAAGAAACGAAATCAATTTAACAAAATTCTCATTCAGTTAATAAGAATATAATTTAGACTAAAACAAGAAAAAGCTAAATGAAATCGAGAAAAGAGCAATAGTAATACCCTCCGATTGCTCGGGCTATCGTCGGCCCAGCTGTTCTCCGCAAATGTAAAATAGTTATCCAAAAATTGATGATCATTTTGATGATAAAAATAGCCGTGATGGTGATGATCAAGATGAGTAGACGAGGGGAAAAATTCCTTCGCCGAAGGATTCAATTTGCTAAACAAATCAACAAGCTTTTCCATGTCGAATTCCGAAACAGGTTTCGATTTCGAGTCCAAATTCCTCGAACCCACTTCCTCACCCCTTACATCAGCAACCGCAGCCATGGAATCGAGACCTAACTCCGAAAAATTAAAGAAAACAGAAAGGCTATATACGCAATTAACAAACAAAAGTGCGCCAAAGAAGAACTCCGAGTCCTTCCCAGAAATTCAGCAGCGACTTCTCAGCTGAAGAAGAAAACAGACCCCATTTGACAGATGAAGCCGGAAATGAAAAATTAGAGCGAGAAAAAGGATGTCAAACTGAGAGAGCGATGGGGTTTTCGTGAAAAATGATTGTAGAGAGAGAGATTTAGGCGGTAGGTGCAGAGAAGAGCTGCAGTTTCCCCTGCGTTTAGCTTTTAGCTTCTATACCCACCTTTTTTTTTTACACTTTTTCCCCAAAAAAGGAAAAAACAAACAGAGAGAGAGAGAGAGAGAGAGAGGGGGGCACGCTAGTGAAGGAAGAGTCAATGTTATAGGCGGTCAATGCCGATCGAACCGAACCGAAGTGAAAGGGTCGGTTTGGTTCGATTTGCAGAAAATCCCTTCAATCATCACTCTTTTTGCTGCTGGTGCCTTCCATTTTTGTTGGATTCTTCCGACGACCATTACGCAGGCTCCTGACGCACTCTTCTGGGTTGAGCATGAAGGTATTTTCTTACGATCTAAAAGCATTTCTCTTTCTTATCTCAGGTAGCTTTGGTATGGTATCCAATCCATAACTGAATTAATTTCTCAGTTTGTGAAGAATCATGTTAAGTTGCATAAGATGGCTCGTTCTCTAGTTGCTTCTTGGTCGTCCACACTTTTCTCGTCCTGCGTCTGGGGTTTCTTAAAGCATTCAACCGTGTTATTGGAGGTCCGAACAAATATCCTCTTTCAGAGTTTATCGCATTCCCTTGTTGTCTATTCAATGTCTTCCCTGTATATTATCCTGTAATATGGGGGACTGAGTGGAAGATTTCAATGCAAACTTCGCCTTTTTATGGAGAGCAAAGCTATATATGCTTTCTCTAATTATAAGTATGCAAATGCCGATGTCATAATCATACCTAGGTAGATCAGCATTTGATCTTCATTGTCTCTGTCTTCCATCAGTTTCTTTAGTTCACGTCTTTGCACTTCTACTCTCACTCCTTCAGCAAGAACAAATATGATAACAGTGCATGTATTCTCGAAAATGACTGAAATTTGAAGGGGAGATATCAATCTCATTTCCAATTGCAGTGGTGTATCAAACGTGTGAGTAATTAGTGGAGTAAGACAAACAATTAATAACTGAGGTTACTTGGAAATGAGCATAGAAGGCAGTAGATTCGGGTAAGATGAGTTGTGTATTGTATTGGTGAGATAGGACGATTATGGATTGACTCACTGCAGTTTCTGTTGATGAAAAGTGAATGGAGTTGTCTCTTCCTCACTTGTATTCTGATCCCATCAAGGTATAGGTTTTTTATGGTATCGTATGTTGACGAAAGAGAAAGAGATAAAAGTGAGGAGGAGACCTGTCTTTTTTTTTTTCTTATGCACTTTGGGGGAGTGGGACATTTCAATGTTCTTCGGTGGATCCCTCTTGTTCTTGTTTAGTCATTTTCATTTCAGGCGTAGTTTCTATTTCTACATCTGTTTCTTCCTTGTTTCTCTCATTTCTTCTATTTCTTTTGTAGGAATGGGTGACAAAATTGTTTTTAAATAAGAATATTTTGGGTTATTTTGATTATGTTGTTTGATTTTATACTAAGGTACTGGTATGAGCTACAATTTTATTGAAGAAACTCACACACTTACACAATTCCATGCTTTCGAGATCCTGGAGTCCCTCTACGAAATACTCTCAAAATGCTTGATATATCTCTCTCCTCAACTACACCAAGTCTTTATATAATAAACTTGACTTATAACTACTCTCAACTGACTAACTTCCCTTTAATAACCTTCAAACTTATCATTACTCCCGCTCTAAAAAGTCACTTTGTCCTCAAAGTAGAAAGAAATGAAAAATAAACTTTTTATTTACGTTTTCGCAATCTTCTTCCCTAACGAATTTGAAATCATAAAACTTTGTCTCGGTCAGATCATTCTCAATTAAGTCATCCTCATGATTCTTAAGAGAAAATAGGTTAGAATTAAGCCTAAAAGTTTTCTCTTCTTCCTCTGCATGGTCCATTAAATTTCTTGGCTCAATAACCTTGATTACAAGACTATATTTTTTTAAACGCCCATTTTTATCTAAATAGGTCATAGTTGGAGTTGGCCTAACAATTTTCTTAAACCAATAGAAGTTTTATGGAAACAATTTTTTTTTCTTCATTCTTTGCATTTGCAATTTTCTCCTCAGCTAGCTTGTCCATATCTACCATAGTCGATTCCTCCGCTTCCATCTTTGTCGGCTCATCTCCTGCAGTTGCGACAATCCCACTTTCGCTTCCCCCTATTTTTTTCATCACCAGTTCATCGCATGCTACTGTTTGCTCGCAACACATCTCATCCGCCGTTGATTCTCCTTCTCCTTCTTTTGTTGATTCTTCTTTTGTTGCCTCCTCCCTTGCCACAGACGAAAACAATTTATTTTCTTCCTCTTCAGCCGCCTCTTACTTTTCCGACGTCGTGATTTCCCCACCCATGTTCTTTTTAAATTTTTTTTGTCTCTGCTACTCGGTTCATCTTCTCTAAGAAGATTTCTTTTGTCGCAAACTCTTCATGCTCGGTTTTTTTCTCACAAACGATTTCCTCGGCTGCTGATTCTCCTTCTTCGTTCAGCTCTGTGGTTGCTTCCATCTTTTTATTACATCGCCTGAATACCTTCTCGTTCTCGGCATTCTTCGTTGTCTCCATTCTTTCTTTTCTTAAGATTATTTTTTTGTATTATTCTCATTCCCTTGCACTCTGAAATTGATTTTGAAGTTGGTATTTCAATTCTCTCAAAGAATTAAAGGGTCTTCTACTAGTTTCTCATTGATACCAATGCAAAACAGGACCTATTATTAAAGGATAATTAAACAGGACCAAGAGTTAAAGGGTCTTCTACTAGTTTCCCATTTATCAATGTGTTATGGACATTGATAAATGCTTTAAACGTTTGGACGATTCAAATGTTGTTTTGTTTACGATAAAAGATAATGAAATGTGTTGGTTGTTGTTGGATATTTACTATTGTCTTGATTTAGTTTATGAATGATGCTCTCTATTTGACAATATACTATTGTTGGGTTGGATTAATATATTTTGAATATCATAAATTAAGTCATACATTGGTTGACAGTTGATGTCGTTGGTTTCATACCCTTCTTCGATATTAGTATAGGTTGTTGGCTTTGTTCGGGTACTTATTATGTGGGTGATGTTAGGTACAAAGAAGAAGAGAAGAAGAATAACAACTAACAGCTATTACCCATTAAAGCTTTGAGGTAAGGAATTTGGGTGTGTCTTGGCATTTGGAGGCCCTACACCGCAAGTTGTGTGCGTGAGTTTTATGTCTAACGCACTGTGGTTTCCTTATTTTTACTGTTGTAGTTAATTGTTAGCTAGTAGTAAATTCTTAGTTATTGGTATTTCCTTTAATTATTAGCTTCTTGCAATTTAGATATATTGTTGTTTATTTCCTGCAATTACTTCCTTTACTGCTAACGAATTCCTACAAATTGTTAGTGATAATTGTGATAAATGCGAAATGGGTAGACGATAACGGTTAGGTGAAGTCTGGAAATAAGCTAAGAGCTTTATTCTTGTGATGGATGTTTACTTACTGCTTCATTCTTAACTATAATGTTGTTATTTCCTTCGTTATTGTTCTCCCATCATCTGTTCGTTATTCTGTCTTAATCTAGTATGCTTATTTGTTAACCAATTTAGTTAAATGTTAATCGTTAAATGTTAAGCCATTTAGTATGCTAATCACTTTAGTTAAATGATAATCAATTGAGCATGTAAATTGGCTAATAAGTAACTACTAGCATGTTTAACGAACCAACTAGCATGTTAGATTAATTAACTAGCATGTTTAAACTAAATAACTAGCATGTCTAATTTCTCAAGCATGTTAATTAACTTAGGTAATAATGATAGATAATGTAATGATACGCGCTTGATGCATGTAATTGATTAGGATAACTAATAATTGTAATTACTCATTAGCACGTTAATTAACTAAAGTAATTAACTAGAGTAACAATTGTAATTCATTCTTGAGCATGTAAATTAATTAGGATAACCAACGAGATTAATAACGGTAATTAAACCTGAGCATAAATAGTTAACTAGGACAAAAGTACAAATTTATCCCTCGAGCATGTTAACTAGGTTATGTTTGTAACATCTCAATATTTTTAACTATCGGGATATTACAGATGGCGTAACGAAGAGTAAATTTAATTTAATTTGTTAAATTAAATCAATTAGAAATGATAAACATGGGTATTATATTTTAGAGTTAATAGGATAATTGGATTATCATGGTTAAGTTGTTGCTTGAACAACTTCGCTTCAGAGGAAAGGAAGACAAACGTCTTATAAAAAATTATGAACGTCCAGTCCAAATTGTTGAAAAGATTGGGAAAACATCTTATAGAGTCAATCTACTGGCATGACTAAAAATCCACTCAATGATTCACATCAGAAATTTAAAGCCCTATCATCCAAATGAGGAGAACGAAAATAGGAACGACATCATCAGGTCGGACATCTCCATTAGCAACAGGAAGAAGAAGGAAGTTGAAGAAATCCTTGCAAAACGAAATGTCAGGACAGGCTGCCGCCTATGTACAGAATACCTGGTCAAATGGAAGAAGCTTGTTGACGATGAAATAACATGGGAGAAAGACGAAGACTTTGAGGACTCCGTGCAGAAGATTGAAGAATTCAAGATGAAGACAAGTTGACGAGGGTGTCAATAGCTAAAGTGGGGGAGAATGTAAGAATTCAGGTTTGTCCAGGGCTTGTTGCTCATGGTCGCTCATGCTATTAGGATGAATTTCTTTCTATTTATGGCAATCACTTGTATTTATTTTCTTTCTATTTTGAGCAAGTCACTCCTCGTCACCATAGCATGTCTACTCTTGCTATGGTGGGGATGGTCCTGATTGCTCTTTAAGGGAAGAGGTATGACTACACGTAGACCCTCCTACCCAACGATGTAATTTACTGCCAATCAATAAATAATTTTTTTTATATAAAAACTCTCTTTATACTCACTATATTCAATGACACTCTTTTTTATTAATCTTACTTGCTCGTTAGACACGAAGTGGTAACTGTTGCCACCTCGTATACTGACTTGTTATTTACCCCTAATAATGGATGTTGTATGATCTGTCATAAGCCCTTCAAAAGTAGGACAATGACATGCACCACTCCTCATGCTGAAGTATTCACCATTTCTTGTCCCTCGCTTTCTAGAGTAGACAAACCCTCTTCTTCTTCGACTTCTTCTCTTGAAAACCTCAACTATCCCACAGTACGTCTCTCCCCTACACATGCATTTCTCTTTTCTTCTTCTTCAGCAGAGGTTTTGCTAGAAAACCACTCCCTCTGAAACCGAATCAGAAGAAGGGAGTCGTTCTGGTCTGTGTTTCCAGATCTGGAAAATGAATCGCTTCTTCTTCACTCCACTGCAGTTCCTGGTTCGTTCTCTCTCCATCAGCTTCTTCCTCGCCACACCTGCCTTCTCCTCCGTTCTTCCTCCTGAAGAAGGTAACCTAATCAGAGACAGACAGATAGAGAGAATACAAGTTTTTCTTTTCTGGGTTTCTTAGATTGTCTGCAGCGAAAACTGTATCAAAATCTGGTTTTTTTTTCTATAGTTTACTTTATTACTCTCTCTCTCTCTCTCTAAACATGGAAGTTTATGGAAATGGCAGTGGATACTCTGCGGGTGATCGGACAAATATTAGGGAAGAGCTGGAATTTCAGTGTAGATCCATGCAGTGGAACAGAAGGCTGGGTTTCAACAAACTCTCCGATTCCAGGCTTTGAAAATAACCTCGGCTGCGACTGTTCCTTCAATGCATCTACCGTCTGTCACGTTTTGAAAATGTACGGTCTCTCTTTCTCTCTTCCTTTTTTACATTCACTCAATCTACTTATGATCTGATCATATAATATATTTCATCGCGGTAACGTCATCTAAGTATAATAATTACATAGCAAAGAAAAGTAATGACAAAATACGTAAATCTACAACCCTCAAATGATTTTTAGTGATTTTTTAATTTACTTTTTGTGCAAGTTATACATCAATCTGTCTCTCTCTGCATTAGTTATGTTTTTATGCTATCTTTACTATTAGATATTATAATTTGTTCTAATCTATTAGGCTCAAATGTCACTATAATGTATATATATATATATATATATATATATATATATATATATATATATATATATTTGTTTATTTATTTACTTATTTTTACATGAACATAATATAAGTATAAAACAATAAAATTATTTGTAACGAAGCTAATGTGACTAATTTTTATTTATAACTTAAATAATTCATTATTAGCTAAAATATGTATGAATTAGTCAAAATCTCCCGCGTTATCAAACCTTTGATCTATGTTTAAAATGGGCAATTAAGTTGCTTAAAATCACCTCTTATTATCTTATTTTATAAAAATATATGAACACACGCAGGAGGTTGACTTTTTCTGAGCCGGTCTCGCTTGTGTGGGCCAACCTTCGACTTTTCAACACGAGTCATTTAAGTCCTTTTGACTGACATGTCCTTCTTACGTAACATCCCTGCGTGCATTCGTTTTATCACCCTTTATTTGTATTTTTTTATTGTCAACAATTAAAACAATTATTTATTTTCAACGCGGTTTGTCCAGAATACTCAATTTTAAATTATATTTTCTATACATAAATAAATAATAAATCATAAAATATAGGATCAGCGATTCGCTAACCCTTAAACTCATTCTGCTCACAAATTAAATTATAAACTATGAAAAATAAATAAAATAAACGTTCTAGTCATATTTTTTGTTTTGTGTTCGCAGATGAATACGTGTTCGCAACCCAATTATACAAGCCCAAAGTATATAACAATACAGTGTCTCTGGACATGTGGTAGGGATCCGCGATGCGTAAGATTATATATAAACTGTCAAATAGTGCTTAACTAATGATATGCAAGAGATTCGCGATGGACGAGAATGTGTCTGCAGACGTGAACATGTCCACGACACCTCATTATTATATAAGCTTATCGTGTTGCGTACATGTTCACATCCGAAACCTAAAATTTTTCGTCCGCCGCAAGTGACTTTTGAGAGTTTTTTGTTAAATTTGACTTTCTAATAGCTAAATTTTCAAGATTCAAATTTAGAAATCGATTCTATCCTCGATTTCGCAGTCCTCCCCTCACAAATTTCTTAAAAACCCAAACTCTACAATTTTCTCACAAATTTCTCATTGGATTCTAGGTCTACAAAATTGACCATCAAGCATAAAATCGCTCTCTCTCAGTCTCAACCACAATTAAATTTGTCTAGTGTCAATTAAACAATAACCAAATTTGTTCACTCTCAATCTCAGGGTGTCAAGCACAAGTCAATTTGTCCAATGTCAGTCGACTAGCAACCGAAGTCATTCCCTCTCAATCTCAGGGTCAAACATCACCTGTTTCTGATTCTACCTGTTCTCGGCAACTGGCAACTGGCAACAGTATTCTTCTCATTCGTCTTCAGGATGGTTTCGTTGAATGATAGGTATGACAATGATATTAAATGTCGTTCGATTATTTTCTCTAGGTGAGTAGAATTTCATACGTTTATGGAGTTGGGAATAAAAGAAATGTTTAAGTGTAGTGGAATTGCTGGGTTGTGCAAACTGGACGGAGCTTATTGTAAACGAATTGTTAAGCTGTTGTAGCAAATTTGGAATTGTGCACCTAAATATTAGAGCTAAGGAGTTACATGTTTGGACAAGAGTTGAAGTTAACTCCCAACGAAATAAATGAGCTCTTTGGATGTTCGATGGAGGAACCAAACGAGTAGTATTTTCACTTATCTCGAGATCCAGACTTTATTAGTCAAAGAGAATGTCTGACATTGCTTTGCTAGCTCCACCGCAATCCCAATATTGGAGCGTTCTACAAGCCAAAATCCAAGGACTTGAAAGCCAAAGCTCGAGTGATCCATAACGTGATATCGCACATGATTCTACCTTGGAATGAACATCGAGACCATATTATCTATATGGATGTGTATCTGATGGAGAAGATTTACAACAGGAAGAGACTCAACATTGATTGTGTGATTTTGAGTCACATGTATGACATCCTCAACAACCCACAAAGAGGCTGACGTATAACTAGCTTATCCAAATGATTGTTGAGCATAACGAGATAACGGTACTTGCCAATGAGTTGAGAATCTACAAAAAATACTGTTGATGCGTACAATTAGATGACTTTGTCTCAGATAGGGATGACCAAAATGATAGGGGAATGGGTATACAAGGCACAACTTCCATGAAGGTCAACCACATAGCCTTGATCCAGGTTGGATGCACAACCTCCATCCACATTGGCTGATCTCCCTCCATCCGCATGGGTGGAACAACCTCCTTCCTCCATAGCAGCATTGCCTCTGATGCCCTCAAATCTTATGGAGGATAATACCTTACAACTTTCTCATTAGTCATCTCACTTTACATCAATGGTTGAGGACAGGTTGAACATGATTGTAGACTGCTTGGAGAGCTTGACATCCATGGTTGCAACATATGGCAGTTGAGTTGAACAAATGGATGACCGGATTGAGGCAATGGACAGGAAAATTGAATAGCTCAGTGTTATTCAATTGACTATCGTGGATGAGATAGGCATGTGCATCATCCAACAACCCCTCCATCTCCTGAAGTCGACCCCCATCAACTCTTACTATCGAGACAATCGTCTCCTCCTGCTATTCTTGCTAATGTTCAATAGATAGTAGCTCTCGTTCCTCCATCGTCAGATGCAGATCCAATTCCTACTTCATATCAAAATTTACACATGTTATGTCTTCAATTTGGTTTTCTACATATCAAGAATAATTTATGTATTAGTAGTCTGATGGTGGTTATTAAACTGTTCATTTCAGCCCATACAACCGATGAAGACTTTCTTGAAATTGGCTTGAGTAAATATGAAGAAAAACTTGGAGACATATGGTGTTCTTATGAGATCTTTGGTTAGAAACTATATCATTTGAAACTTATTATCTGTTTAGACTGTATGCATATGTTATTTTGCTTCTTGTTTTCTTTTTTCAAAAAGACAATAGTTTCCACCTCACTATTCTCATCATTCCAAAGCAAGTATCAACATTTGATATGATGAGAATTACCTTTTATCGTATGTTTAATCCTTGTTTAAGAAGATTTTATTTTAAATCTCATCATTGTGTTCTTTTTATGTAGTGTAGTACCTTGAACGAAGAAGAATTGTCCAAATTTAATCTTGTGCACTAGGGATCCACGCACATGTTCATGTTCGCAGAAAGGGAATTGACTTTAATGAAATATTCTCACCAGTGGTAAAGCAAACTTCAATACGGGTATTTTTCTCTCTGGTTGCTGTCCAAGATATGGAGTTGGAGCAAATGGAGGTAAAAACTGTGTTTTTGCTTGGAAATATAGAAGAGAGAATATACTTTAACCAACCAGAAGGTTTTATGTCTTCTGATACCTCCAAGGTATGTTTGCTGCATAAGTCTTTATATGGCCTAAAGCAATCATCTCGACAATGGAATAAACGATTGGATTCGTTTGTCACTGAAATTGGTTTTGTAAAGAACAAATATGATCATTGCGTGTATAAAAGAGGAGAATGAACATTTCAGCTAACTTTTATATTGCTGTATGTGGATGACATGCTTATTGCAGGGAAAAGCTTAGCTGCAATTTCTAAACTAAAATCTGAACTTGGAAGGGAATTTGACATGAAGGATATGGGGCAGGCAAAACGCTTACTGGGTATAGACATTTTCAAGGATAGAAATGCAAAAATTATTTGTTTGTCTCAAAAACATTACCTTATAAAGGTGTTAAGCATATTTGATTTTACTAATGCAAAACCTGTACCTACACCTCTAGGAGCTCACTTCAGATTGAGTCATGACTAGTGTCCAATCACTGAACTAGAGAGGTTATGGATGGACAAAATCCCTTACTCAAATATACTGGGAAGAGTAATGTATGCAATGATCTGCACTAAGCCAGATCTTGCATGTGCTGTGAGTGTAACAAGCCGTTTCATGTCAAATTTGGGGAAAGTTCATTGGGATGCTTTGAAATGGATCATGAGGTATATAGTAGGCTCACTTAACGTAACTCTGATGTTGGGAAGACATAAGTTAAATAGAAATATATTTGCCGGATATGTGGATGCTGATTTTATAGGGTGTGTAGACTCAAAGAAATCCATATCAGGTTATGTTTTTACAATGTATGGAAGAGCAGTTTGTTGGAAAACCGGTTTACAAAAGGTTGTAGTATTGTCAAACACTGAATCTGAATATCTGTTAGCTTGTGAAGGAGTTAAGGACGCTATGTGGTTAAAAAGTCTTGTTTGAGACTTTGGTATAAAAAGTTTAGACTTGATCATCTATTGTGATAATCAGAGTGCACTTCATTTAGCTAAAAATCCCATTTTTAATGACCGTACAAAACACATTGATGTGAAATATCATTTTATAAGAGAGGTAATTTCTCTTGGACAAATAAAAATTCAAAAGGTTGGAACTGAAGATAATTTTGCAGACATGTTCACGAAGGTATTGCCATTAGCTAAGTGTAAGCATTGCTTAGACTTAGTGAATGTCCAGTATGATTAATTGTCTAGTAAAGCGATGATATAATCTTTTGAGTTTTTTTTTTTGGTAAATCAATGTCAAGGTGGAGAATTGTGATGATGACTCTATTTTACCTCAAACTGCTGTAGTGAACGTTCATAGTTGGAAGACGGACGTCCATAGTTGGATGACGGACGTCCATGTTGGACGAAGGATGTCTGTAGTTGAATAAAGGACATCTGTTATGACAAGAGTCATCCAACATTGGGACGACGAACATCATTTGTTATTTCTCAGTTTATCCATATTATTTACAGCAGTTATATGGCAATTTATAATGTTAGAATATTGAATGGGTGAAGCAGTTGTTCATATGCACTTCATGATATATCTTCTTGAAGTGGTTCAATGGTTAATAATGAACAATTGAACTTCTCTGTTTGAGAATCAAGAAACAGAGGTTACTGTTCCCAGTGGTAAAGACAATAGGAAGAGATGATTTTTTATTTGATATTTCATTTTGTCTGTTTTGATTGGGTTCTGATAGAGTTGTAACTCTCATTCATCTATAATTGTAACCTTGAGGTGATCAATAAGGAAAGTAGCTCGAAGATTTCATCTATGGACGTAGGACGATATTGTTCGAACCACGTAAACCTTTGGTGTCTTTTGTTCTTTATGTTTTTTCTTTGCTTTATGTTTCTGTGTGATTTTTACAACACAAAGAGACAGAGAGTTTACCAACCTGTGAGTTCTTCTACAAAAAAAGAGAAGGTCTTTAGCTCACACATCCTTTTTAAGTGTGAAAAGAGAGAGAAGGGAGATGGGGACTCAAGTGGTGAATTATTAGTTGAGGGTTCGTGACATTCGCACACTCTAAACACCTTAATCTACATAGGATCAAGATGTGTAATTATGACATTTTTACACCTTAACACTAACTCTTTTGGTAACCCATAATCGTTTGGTCAACCATAGCTTGAACAGCGAGCGGCCGCATGCTAACCCCAACCTTTTAAATCGTGATTCTACCTTATACCGGTTGACTTTATAACAAGTTTGATCGACCGCAAATCAACAAAAAAGCTACTAAGTTTTGATTTGTCTTGGACTGACGGTCTATCACAAACAAATTTATAGAGAAACTATGAAAAATTCAGTCGACCAACCATTGAGACCGGTCTACTGCTATAGTAGTTTTTAGAAAGAGTTACAATACTAGACGACTGCTCAATTTCTCTAGTCAACCGACCACAGAGTTAACTTACCATAGTTTCAACATCTATTCTCTTAAAAAAACATTGTTATTCTAAATTATTACCAACGTAACAATAATTAATCAACCACCATTAATATAACATTTCTTTATCACTTACAATATTACACGATAAACTTGATAGATATCACATAATTATTGAGATTAATTATATAATTAACTTAATTTGTGAATAGATCTCTCAAGGCGCAGAGTCTTCAAGGAACTCTTCCTCCACAAATAGCCAATTTGCCTTACCTCCAACAGCTGTAAGCTTTCTATCGAGCTCATTTTGTCTCATACTATATTTTGATATAATCCTTAGTGAAAAATTGTCAATGCTTGCATACTTATAATTATTATATTTATTTACTAACAATGTTAGAATAATATTAGAACTTGAATTTATACAATGTATGTAATGTCACTCTAAAAATGTTGATAGTATATTTATTGTCTAATTCTACCCCAAAATTTTAAATTTTGGCGTGACATCTATATGTAATTTATTAATGTAGGTGATATGTTAATTTGATTTATCATTATTATTATACCCATAAATGTACAACATTTTATAAAGTGAGATTAGAATCTAAATTAGATTAATAGGTTAAATTTTCAAAATATTGATGCAAGGGTGTTGTAGTAATTTCAGATTCCAGGATGTTATTTTTCTTTAAAAACTTGTACATGATTTGTGCCTAATGCTTTTAGTCGCCTCTTTTATATCTGCAATTTTGATATAGTGATCTCGCCCGGAACTATCTGAACGGCTCAATTCCGCCGGAATGGGGAAACTCCACGACTCTCCTCAGCATGTAATCTCTCATTCCCATCCTTTTTATGGCATTTTCATACTATGTTTATTGCCTTATGTTCTTTATCGATTTTAATGTCAATGGTGGATTTGTTTTTTGTTTTTTTTTTGCGCAAATTATCAATGATGTGTGTTTTATTTTATTTTTTTCAGTTCTCTTCTTGACAACCGCTTGACTGGTCCGGTACCAAAAGAGCTCGGAAAGATCCTCACTCTTCGAAGCCTGTGGGTATTTCGATTAAAGGAATTTTTTATTCATCATTGACGCTTAATTTTGTAAAGTGTATGGATGTTGATGAGATTGGACTTAAATTTTATGCTTAGGGTCCTGGAAATCAATCAACTGTCTGGAACTCTTCCTCCGGAGCTCGGAAGTTTGTCCTTATTGGAAAGACTGTAAGAACCTTCTTTCTGACGTTATCTGTTGCGAGATGTTTTGAACTGAAAACCTGTATAATTTTAAATTTTTTTTTTTATTCTTTTGAAGTCGCTTCTTCGTATTTTCTTTCTTTTTTTCTAATCATTTGATAAAACCTATTTGGAAATGAGAGCTGACCCTTAGATTTATGACGTTATTGTGATAGACTTCTTACCTCTAACAACTTCACTGGGGAGTTCCCAGGAACGTTTGTTGGATTAACCTCACTGACAGACATGTAAGTTTCAAAAAATTTTGAAAATTTGTGGGCCCAGTTATTGCATCTTGTTTACTTGATGAAACACGAATGTAAATATCTCTTTATGCTCAATGCAGTCGACTTGGTGACAACCAATTTACAGGCCAGATACCCAATTTTATTCAAAACTGGACCAATCTTGGCAAGATGTGGGAGTTCTTCAAACATAACTGTTATTAATTCAATTACGACCATTGTTAACTTCTCCCATTAAATTCATGTTTGATCATTATAGGGTGCTCCAAGCGAGTGGACTTAGAGGGCCAATTCCTTCTGGCATATCACTTTTGAGTAGAGTGACTGATTTGTCAGTGACCCTTCTCCTGTCATGACTATATAATAATCTTAAGGGAAAATGACAAATCAACCATCGTGGTTTGCGGTCAATGACAAGTCAACCACTGTGGTATGTTTTCTAACAAGTTAACCACCAACGTATGTGAAAATGACAAATGCACCATCGCTGTCCATAAAAAAAAGCTGATGGCCCCACCATGTATGCCTGGACGCCGCGGCGTCCAGGCAATTTTGGCCTGCACGCCGCGGCGTCCAGGCAATTTGCCTCCAGGCCATTTGCGTCCCTCTGTTAAGTCAGCTGAATACATAATGTTAATTCAGCAGAATACATAATCCGAGTGGTCTGCGATATTCGCATGTATTCTATCGTTTTCCCTTATTAGCTAACCCTAGAGAAGTCTGAGCTGCGCTGAAGCGAGTAGAGAAAGGGATTTTGGAAAAGTTGAAGAATTTGTTGGAAAAAATGGCATCTTGGAGTGTTACAGAAGGTGGTATTAACCGTGAAGCTGAAGTGGGCCCTTCAGAGACATTATTGGCCAATGAGGAGGTACGTGGCTTTGGAAACGAAGTTGCTATTATTTTGCATTCTGTCTCAGCAAATTTAAACGAAGAGGACGATGAGGAACTCCTATCAGCTTGCCAATCCACTAGTGATGAAGAGATGGACATGGCAGAGAGTAGATTGAGACGCCAACCAGAAGCAGAGTGCACATTTGTTGGTATGGGGCTAGGCAAAAAATATAGTTCCTTGAATAAAATTAGAGAAGAAATTGTTGATTATGCAATGGATAATGGGTACGGGATAAAATTCACCCACAGTGATGCGCATCGATTGAGAGCTGCTTGTCAAGAAGGGTGCATGTGGCAGCTGCACGCCTCACAAATAAAAAATGAAATGACGTTTCAAATAAAGATGTACAACGACGTTCACACATGCTCCAAACAAATGGAAAGCCGCCATGCCACAGCCAAATGGGTGGCAACGCATTACTTGGACAGATTTAAAAGTCAGGCCGACTGGGCCATATCTTCCATAATTGAGACTGTCAGGAAGGACTTCAACGTCAACATTACATCCAGCCTTGCTAGAAGGGCAAGAAATGCGGCTAAGAAAATTAACGAAGGGGATGCCAATGAGCAATACAAGCTCATATGGTCCTATGCTGAGGAGATTCGGAGGTCGAATCCCGGAAGTTCACTGCATGTTGACCTCGATATGAGTGTATTTAAAAGGATGTACATGTGCTTGGATGCATGCAAAAGGGCAGTGCTGAATGGTGGTAGACCTGTTATTTGTTTAGATGGCTACCACTTGAAGGGAGCGACTCTGGGGCAACTGCTTACTGCTGTCACCATCGACGGGAACGATGGTATGTACCCGATTGCTGTAGCAGTCG
The DNA here is from genome assembly GCA_022433065.1 of Begonia loranthoides. Classification (NCBI taxonomy): domain Eukaryota; kingdom Viridiplantae; phylum Streptophyta; class Magnoliopsida; order Cucurbitales; family Begoniaceae; genus Begonia; species Begonia loranthoides. The sequence goes on along the minus strand of CM039474.1, from coordinate 29,468,646 downwards.
TTGAAGCAGAAAATAGGGCTTCATGGAGGTGGTTTCTAGAATTGTTGCTGGACGATCTAAACACCCCTTCTGGCAATGGGTGGACGATTATTTCTGATTGACAAAAGGTAAGGTGTTATTCACTGCTTTTGCATTATGTGTTTATGTTTGTCATATATTACCAATGTCTGTCTCATATTATGCATCTTTACAGGGACTAGTGCCAGCTGTGAGAGATGTGGCATGGCAAGCAGACCAGCGGTTTTACATCCGACACCTGTATGCCAATTTTCAAAAACAATTTAAAGGCAAGTTGTTGAAAGATGCAATGTGGGCTGCATCAAGAGCCACAACAGTGAGGCAATTTGAGAAAGAGATGGCCAAGTTACATGTCCTTGACCTGGCATCCCATGACTATTTACGTGGAATAGAGGCGACATGTTGTGCCAAACATGCCTTCTCTTCGATCCCAAAGTGCGACATAAGCCTCAACAACCTCAGCGAGTCCTTCAATGCCTGCATCCTACCCGCCCGGGACAAACCTATTCTAAGTATGTTCGAGATCATTCGAAAGGGCATCATGGGTAGGATCGTAAAAAAATATGAAAAGATGGCTCAGTTGACCGACCGGTTGTGTCCAATGATCAGCAACCGCCTCGCCAAAGTACAACATGCCAGTAGAAATTGGAGCCCTCAGTTTGCAGGAGCTGCCCAGTTTGAGGTCAGCAACGGTACCGACATGTACGCTGTTGATTTGGAAAGGTGTACCTGTACATGTTACCGGTGGGAGTTGACCGGCATCCCGTGTGTGCATGCAATCCCGTGCATTCACTTCATGAGGAGATCTCCTGAGGATTTTGTGCATTGGTGCTATCACCGGGAAACATACATGGTGATGTACTCCCACTTTCTCCGCCCCCTTAATGGACCAATCGAGTGGCTTCCTGTGACGAATCTTGATCCAATTATCCCACCGCCTTTTAAAAGGCTTCCAGGAAGGCCGCGCGTCCGTCGAATACGGGATGTGGACGAGGCCCCCAGCCGGACAGTGCTAAGCAGAAGACATTTGAACGTCACGTGTGGGCGGTGTGGTAGTGTGGGGCACAATGCCCGCACGTGCGAAGGGGGAGGCCAATCCAGTGCAGGGGCTGGCAGTGGCAACACAGGGAGAGGCAGAGGCGGCAGAGGAAGGTCAGAGGACACCTTTATGGGGTTCAGAGTTCCTGATAGAGTTCATGAGACGCAGGTCCGTGCATTATCACGTTATGCTTTCAATTGGTATTTGAAATATGCTCATTTCCTTTTCAATGTGATCTGCAGGAGTCTGATACGGAAGGTCCTCCCACACAAACGTACACAAATGTGGACCTTAACCTGCCGTGATACAATTGTTTTTTCTTTCGACAAATGTAGATGACAGTGAAATGGCACTGATGTAAAGTTGTGTTTTTCTGATATAAAAAGAAGTTTTGCAAATTCAAAGTTTTGTGTTACTAAGTTAATGTTTTTTTTTTCAATTCCAGGGGCGTTACAACTAATCAATTGACCTGACTTCATAATGTTTTAAAAATTTTGACATAATGTGCCTTGTTTCTTTACTCCCCCAAAACAACTCTCGTACATCCTGCACAAAAAATAATCCCAAACAGTTCCAGTATCATCCAAATCATCCACTAAATGTAAATTATACATAACATCTTTTTAACAACATATCATTGACCTACACTACGCCTTCTTCTTCCTGGTCGGTTTCGGGCGCAAATCCGTGATCAGAAACGACAAGTGCGGGTCAAGAAATACTCTATCTGCTCCGGCGAACAACGGCCCCTCATACTCAAAGGTTGGAGGTTCGTGCAGGTGGAATTGTTCCTTAATTTTGCATTTTCCTATCACCTCCATCCCCGCAGGGGTACACCGGAAGACGCCGAACGGCCTGTAATGCAAAGGGAACAATTACGTGGAAAGCAATATTAAGAATGTACACAATGGAAACTTCTTACCGCTGTTTGTCGGTGGGAGCTACGATAATGGATATTGATTCCGGCAGTAATTTCTGGTAAGCGTATTGCTGGTGCAGGTCAACGGACGACATAAAACAATCATGTCTCGGGTGTGTCTGCAATGTAAACAACGCATTATATGATATCAATGTAAACTGGAGATGCGAGCTGAATACTTACGTGAATCCACCCTACGGTGAGTAGACCGTGTTCATGTTGATGTCTGAAAACATGTTCGTCTGCGCCGTCGACCGCATAGCACTGCATATAAGTTTGGATGAGTACTTAGATAAAAGCTTATAAACTAGCACACAACGAAGGCCTCTCACAGTATCTGCCGTGCCCTTCTGCTCCGGGAAGATGATCTCGCTGACGACGTACTCATTGTCCGTCAGCTTTCCCCCAAGAACTGCGCATGTCTCAATGTTCCTTCGAAGATTACCCTGACAATAATCCTTGAACTTACTCATCAAATCATGAGCCTGCAACCAAAATGTCAAAAAAGGGTGAGCGTAAACATTAATGAACACACATACATACCGAAATGAAAGACATACCACGCGCACAGTTCTCAGGGGCGGCGGCTCTAGAGGCACCGCTGGAGGAATATGTTGGCTGCTTCCAACAGGGTTGCTGCCAATTAAAAACATGTCATTACATGAAACAAAATAAAGTAAAAAAGTGGAATTAGCGTTCAACGGAATTAACTTACAATCGGAATGTCGTATCAGGTGCGTCTGAGGAGGATGACGCGGATGCAAAATGGGGTGATCGCCTGTCACCTGGGTTCAGGGCTGCCACCATGTCACGATGCCACTCGGCAGATTGCATATGCCATTGTTGTGCTATGGCCCACCTATCTTCTGCGAGCTTGGCCGCTTCTTGTATTTGGACCTGTTGCATTTGCAGCTGCTCTTGCATTTTTTGCATGTGGGTCATGGACATATGGTGGAGCTCCTCCATCCTGCTCATCCAAGCGAATGTCTCATCAGGCATCGAACTAAAATGAGATGCCTGAGGAGGAGGAGGTTGTTCAGGAAACGGGACTGAATGCCTAGGCTCTGACCGGGGTGGATGTGTTGCTTCCTTCTTTGACTTGCGCATCCATTCCCCTCCAGTTTGGGTGATCCCCATTCGGTCCACTAATGAATTGTTGTAAATGTCATTGACGGACTCTTCAATTCTAGGTTCCGTCTCCGGGATGGGGACCCCTAACTGCTCAACGATACTCTGGATGAGCCAGTTGTACGGCAGTGACTTCGCCGAGTTGTTGAGCACCTCTTGCATGTGGCTTAGGATGATATATCCGATGTCCACCTTTTGTCCCGTGAACACCTTCTCTAGCATGTAGAGATCCATGCTGGTAACAAGGTCTCGATGCCTATTCCGAGGCAAAATTGTGTACGTCATTATCAGGTGGATCAATCGGGCTAAGGCATTCAACTCCTTGCCCTTTGGCTTGCTGTACTCGGCAACCTCGGGATCCTGATGCAACAATCTAATCACCTCTAACCCACGTCCTTGTTTGACGAATGGTGGCGCCCGAGACATCTGATAATATTCATCGCTTGGCTCCTCCAACACACATCCAAGCATAATGTTCACATCATTGGCCGTGAACCTGACCTCATGTCCAAAAATATATGTGTGCACCTCTAATGGTTGGGTGGAGATGCTCAAATTGGCATAAAACAATCGTATAACTCGCTCACAATAACTGCCCCTCATCCAGCACAACCCGGCTAACCCAGCAGCCTCAAGCATACGATCAATACCCATCCCCGCGAATGAGTCCAAATCTACTATCTTGGACACAATAATGGTACGGCGTTGGATATCTTCTACGAACCGTGCTTTGCAATTCCGGTTCCAATATAGTTTCGACCTTGAACCCACTTGAATGGGCTGGATCGGGTCGCTGGAGCAGCCGCCTTCTCCTTCTTCAGGCTCAGCGGTTTCTTCCACCGCCGCCACTACATCGGCTTCGAACGCCGCAGTTTGAACGGGTTCAACTGCCTCCATCGTTGCCTTCCCACGCTTCGAGGTCAATTTCTTAGTCCGGGATTGCATTCTGATAGTTGAGAGTAATTCACCAACCTGCAATATAATAACCCACACAACATGTCTCAGTTAGTTTTCCATTTTTTTTTTTTTGGCGTCCAGGCCAAAAGTGCCTGCACGCCGCGGAAATGTGACCGGCGCCGAAGACCCTCACAGAGACTTCGAAGAAACGCAGCAAATCTACCTCAAATCAACATATACACACAAATCTACCTCAAATCATCAACATATACACACAAATCTACCTCAAATCGTCGTCGGACGTAGCTCTTCTCCTCTCTTCGTCGCACGCAGCTCCTCTCCTAGTCGCACTCAGCTCCTCTCCTCGTCGTACTCCTCGTCGCAAGTCTGTCGAGAGTTGCAGATTAGGGCTTGAAATTTGGGCGAAATTGGTTTAAGTATAAATTTTTTTTTTTTTTTTTATTTCAAAATCATTTTGGCCTGGACGCCGCGGCGTGCAGGCCAAAATTGCCTGGATGCCGCGGCGTCCAGGCATACATGGTGGGGCCATCAGCTTTTTTTTACGGACAGCGATGGTGCATTTGTCATTTTCACATATGTTGGTGGTTAACTTGTTAGAAAATATAACACAGTGGTTGACTTGTCATTGATCGTAAACCACGATGGTTGATTTGTCATTTTCCCTAATCTTAAATTTGTTCCACCATATGTGCCTGTTTCAAGGTTGATTTCAATGTGCAGGATGATCAGCGACTTAATTGGATCTGCAGCGCCTTTTCCTCCCATTTATAATATGATTAAATTGAAAGTACTGTAAGTTAAATACTTTCGCTGTACCTTTGGGTATAATATTAATCGTTCTCCTCTTTTTTTGTACGTTTATCCATGCTCTGTATTTTCTAATTGTTTGTTATTTTTCTTCAGTTTAATATTTAGTGTTTTTTTTTTTGCGGTGGTCGTAGCATATTAAGAAGCTGCAATATTACTGGAGGGCTGCCCCGTTATCTGGTGGATATGAGTGGAACATTGAAAATCCTGTTAGTCTACTGTTTCTCTATATTATTGCATGTTTGAGGTTATTTCTGCAGTCGAAAGATTTAATTAACTGAACATTCATGCCGCAACTATTTCATATCTATGGGTGAAATTTTAAGAAACCTAAAGGAGTATGCAAATTATGAATTTGTGCACATTTTTTTCAGAGAGTTCTAATGAATTAACTATGAAATCAAAGTTTGTTTTGTTGCAACAAGAACACATATCAAAAAGAAAAAAAAATTGAATACTTTTCGTGTCCTTTTGCGTCCTCTAAATGTGCTAAAGACCCTGATCAAACAGAGATGATTGTTAGAATATGGAACTTCAATGGAGATAAACTTCTCCGTCCTCTAAATTGTGCTGTTAAACTTCAATTTTCACTTCCTTAAAATGGTTTTGATTCTATCTTTGATGTAGATATTGTGAACACGTGGTTTCTTTATGTTGAAACATGATGTTTTGAAATACTATCATTTGTGCCTTTCCTTTTTTCCTTTTGAAAAAATTCTGTAAAATTTGGGTAGGGTGACTTGACTCTTTCTTAACTGCAGAGACCTTAGCTTTAACCAACTACAAGGGCCAATTCCTAGTGACTATGATGCTCTTCAAAAAGTGGATAATGTGTGAGTATTTTGATTGGAACAAATGAATATTCTATAATGAAGTGCAGTTTGTTATTTTTTGTCTCAGGAAAATTGATAATTTAATTGTTGAAATCCACATAATTAACAAAATATGGTGTGAAATCAATTTCATGGATTCTATTTGTTGGAGAATCTATTTTTGAATTTTCAAATTTTTTATAAGTTACAAAGGAAAAACCAAGGATTGATTCTTCTTTAAATTCAATGTTTGAAGGCTCAATAAGATTCAACACTAAAAAGAAAGAAGTGGCACTTATAGGTTCAGCATGACCAAGCCCTAGTGATAATATGTTATGTAGAAATGGGGAGAACTTGTTTAATGTATGACTATAATACGATTAAAGGGTAGATACCATTAACACTGCTACTTGGAGTGACACCAAAGGATATCAGGAAAAGAGAATGGTAAAATACAGTAGTGGTTCTCATAGTTTAGGATCATTTCAATATAGTTTCTTAGTTTCAATTTTTTTTGTTAAGCTTCTTGTAGTTTTTATTTTGTTTTTAAATGGTTCTCTAGTCAATGTTTATCAATGAATTTAACTAAAACTATGATATCTTTATTTTTATTAACGTTACACATGTTCATGCTAATAAAAATATCTTAGTTTACCAGTTTATTTTTACCTAGTCGACCACACATAAGGGTTCCGTCAAGGCTCATGAGGATCTAGACAATTGGTGAAATGTTTTTGGCCAAATAAGACATTTTGTTACTATGAACATATTAATATAGATAAAAATAGAATCATATGATAATTTTCTGCAAAATTTATTGATGAATATTGTCAGGAGGATCATTTCAAAACAAAATTGAAATGGTAGGATCTTTTGTGAAAAACTTGAAACTATGATGACCAAATTGAAATGAGCTATAAATATGAGGACAAATAATGTATTTACTCAAAAAATAATGTTATGTGTGATTACTTATCTTTTTTTACATGGATATTCCTTCTTTTGTAAACCATGGCAGTTGAAAGGTCTTAATGTTGTAATAGGATATTATTCTGTTGATAGGTACATCATAGAAGGACATTCTTTTCAAGGTGTTCATAATATATATTGAAGTTGCAAGCTTAAATATAAAATCTGTTAAGGAAGAGAAAAAAACCAGGTAATTGTGCTGATGTTTGATGTAATCTGTTTAGGATTTTAACTGGAAATATGCTCAGTAGATCAGTGCTTGGTTGGATGCTCCAAGGAAGTGCAGATAGCTTGTAAGCTTTCTTCCTATATTTATCATTTCACTTCTATTTCGGTGTCAACTCTGGGCAAAAGAAATTTCCTTTGTTATCAATAATTGTGCATAAATGTGATTTGGTTTAACCTTTGTCTTCTGCAATTGTTAAATATTTGTTTTTAAGACCAAACACCCCATTGAACTTAAAAATCTATGTGTTTGAATCTGTAAAAAATTAGCTATTTTCAAAAGCACCCATGGTGGTTGAGTGGAGTGGAAATATGATAATGAAATCATTCATTAACTTTTACTTATGAAACTCGCTATAACTGGAATCTCCATAAACTTTTATATGTGGCTCCTATTAACTTGGCATTTGTTGAAGCTATCCTGCTTTGAAAGTTTTCTAGTGTCTTCGTGCAGCAGAAGTTTTGTTTCGTACTCAAAATAGGAAAATAAAATAACAGCAGAAAATTATTTCTCAAAATAGGAATATTTTAATAATTCTAAAAAAAGTCTCTCTCTAATATTTACTACAACTCTTAAAATAAAGTGTGATTATGATTTATAATCTCTAGGAAAATAAAATAAATCTTTAAAAAACTTTTAAAAATATAAAGGCTATGTTGAAAATGATTGTTCTCGATCGTCGTCATTTGTTGAAGATGATGACTTTTCGTTTTAACTATGAACAATGATAAGCTTATTCCAAAGCAAAAATTTGTAGTTGTTAGCCACATAAAGATTTTGTGAATCGCAAGATATTTTTCATTGGCTGTCGTCTTTTTCGCTCTTGTCATCATCAGAGTAAAAATCTTTGATCTTCAATTTCTGACACGTTCATATCTTCTCTTAGCAACTAACACAACTAACACAACAACAACCTATTTTATGTCATAAAGAGTTTCGTCTATTCAATCAAGTCGTTGCTCAACGATATTGAGTCTCTCGTCAATGGCATCAAGTTTTCATTAAGTTGTTGCTCAACAGCATCGAGTCTTCATTCGTTGTCGGTGACTCTTTTTCCAATACAACCATCTTCAGTCATCAGATTGAGGCAAAATTCTTATTCTAATACTAATTAATGCAGCGAAAATTTTATTTCGTAATCGAAATGGCAAAATAAAAGAACAGCAGAGAAGTAACGCTCAAAATAGGAATAATTTAATAATTGTAAAAAAAGTTTCAAAAAAGTTTTTTTCTAATATTCACTACAAGTCTTTAAATAATGCTTGGTTTATGATTTAAAATCCTTAATAAATCTCAAGGAAAATAAAATAAGTTTTTAATAAAACTTTTAAAAAGATAAAACCAATTTAAAAAGTTAATCGAATAAAATCAGATACGAAAATAATAGATAAGATGAAATATTAAGAAGATCGCAAATATCAAAAGATCACTGGCTTATGGGATTCAAAGACATCCATGTCCTGCATCATGTCTATTGACTTCTCATTAGATCTGAAAATATTTTTTTTCTCTGTTTTGGTAGCAGTATGCAAAGGAAGTGCACCGTGAAAATTTTTTTGTTTCTAGCTCAAACTTTGGAGTTCCACGTCCTCTTTTTTGTCTAATATGGAGACATGGAAAATACACTCTTCTGGATGTTTTACTCATCTTTTAGTGGATGATTAGCCTGATCATAATAAAAAAGAAATAATATTATTTATTGATATGTTTATTTTAGTTGTTAGAATTGTACTGAGTCATATAGAATAAAGACTAATGTATCTGCTTATTTTGGACTCTAATTTCTAATAAAATATCAATCTAGAATATGTGTTAAATATACAATTTGGATTCAGGAGAGATGCTTCAAGTTTATTTCTCGGACAAGATGAATACTATTACATTTCTTTTCATGCAGTGATATCTCATATAACAACTTCTCTATAGATAACATTAGTCCCTCAGGCTGCCAACAAAAAAATGTGTAAGGATGATTTTTTCTGATATTTATCACTGAAGGTATCAAATATATATTTCCATATAACTATGAAGTCTTAATCTTTGTTCACAGGAATGTATTTGCAGCTACAGCAAAAGGAAATAATTCGTAAGTTAGAGTTACATTTGAAACTTTGTAATCATATATTATAGTTCCTTGTCTTTCTTCTTTTTACGTTTTCCCGCATCTTCTTATAAGTTGCATAAGCATGGGAATAATTCTGATTTTTAAACTTTGTTTCATCAGTGGAATTGTTTCGTGCTTGGGGAAAGACCGTTGTACACGAAGTAAGTTGGACTACAGTGATGTGATTTCATATTTAAAAGAAACAAATAATGCATTTTTCATAGTACCGAATTGTGCAATGGCAGGGTACTAACCTGGTTTCCGTTTACAGCTATTTATTCACTGCATATAAATTGTGGTGGAAAGCAAACAACAATCAATGGAACTGTTACTTTTGTCGATGATATGAATGATATTAGATCAACAGGGTTTGTTGAAAGTAGTTACAATTGGGGAATTAGTAATACGGGTATCTTCATGGACGATGACCGCTCACCTGACACCTACATTGGGACAATCTCATCTATGCTCTCAGTGACAACCAATCCTGAACTATATACAACTGCACGCCTCTCTGCGCTGTCTCTTACATATTATGGGTATTGTCTTGGAAATGGACCCTACACTGTTCAACTCCACTTTGCAGAGATCATGTTTACTAATGATAAGACATTTAGCAGTCTTGGTAGGCGCATATTTGATGTTTACATTCAGGTATAAATCAAAATTCATAATTTTACTTTTTTTTCTATTAATATATAGTCTCAAATGTTTATTATTTGCCATTTTTTCTAGTAGATAGTTGGATTGAATATTTAGCTTATTATGAGCTTAAAAGATATCTGATTGAGTTCCAATATGTCAGGGAAAGCTGGAGCTGGAGAATTTTGATATTGCAAGGGAAGAAAGTGGAGTTGGCATGCCAGTGGTGAGAAGCTTTCCCGTCAATATTACAGATGGTACCATTGAGATTCGTTTCTATTGGGCCGGAAAGGGGACAAATGGTATTCCAGGAAGAGGAGTCTATGGCCCTCTAATTTCAGCCATTGCAGTAGACCCTGGTAGGTAGTACTTTGATCACGTTTTTTGTGACAATAACTTCGATGAGACCCTCATTTTAGTTGCTATTATTGATCCTTAAGTGGTATGCAATGTTTATTTTTTATTGTTGTCTGAATGGTCGCCCTGGCGCGTTGTCAATGTTACGGCTGACTTTGATTTATTCAAAATTTAGTGTTTATCTTTTTAAAAAAATCCTCGATTTGAAAAAGTCTTTTCCAATTTTGACTCACAAATTTGTTTAGTCTAAAGTTTTTATAAGATGACATGTTATCTGTAATTTTATACAAATAATTAATTATACATAGAACATAATTTTCTTAGAACAAGTCTCGAAACTGACCGGCCGGTGATGTTTGTGCAGCTGGTCATATCGTCAACAACAGAAGGATCATTTTTTAAAGCAGAGTCAGGTGGAGAAGGTGGATCAACTGCATATTGCTTGTCAAACTCTTTTGGTAATTCTTTCAAATGTTCTTCGAAAAAACGTAATTCTGGCAATTCAGATTTTGCTGCTGTGCTGTAACATTCAATTTTGTAATTTATCAAAGTTATTTAAAGAGAAGAAAGAGATGAGGTGCATGGAGGACGTGGCTGATAATTTAAAATATTAAAAAAAAAACAAGACGAGTGCCTATTTATATCTAGATGTCTAGCTATTTAGTTGTTGGGATGTCAAATTACTAAAAAAAGGTTGGTTTAAGGGATGTAGTTCATCTTTCGATCCCTTCTTCTAGGTTGATTCTTTGACTTTTGTCCGGTACTAGACAATCTCCTGTGCTTAGCTCTTGCGTCGTGGTTCCACAGTTGATGGAAGTCCTGACCACGTTGAATGGGGCCGATTCATGAGTCCCAAAAGGAGGGAGGAAAAAATTGTTCTTTTCACACCCTAACAATATTTAATAGCGGATGAGAAACCAATCATAGTACTTAATCCTAATTGTAAGTAACAAATTGATAATCATTTTTTTTTGTTAACAAATTAATTATTGAACTATAATAAAATATTATTGATAACATCGCTATCACGTTTGTCGTTAAATGTGCTGCTCATCCACTAAACTGTCACAGCTCAACGTATTTAACAAAAATAATCTTATAATATTGGTGGTTTATTGTGGTTCATATACGACAACTGCCGGTTGCCAATTAACCATGGCAGTTTGATTTTGATATACTACAGTTGATTATAAACCGCAGTGGTTTCATTGATCTGTCGCAATTCATCGAGCCTCTTTCTGCGTTCCCAGAGTCTTACTATATAAGAATCGTATGTGATGTCTCGTGAGTTCACCACGAACAACAAAATCCTTGGCGACGGTGGAAGCAATGTTGGAGTAAAGCTCAACGGCGATGTTCTAATGATTCAATACTACGGTTTTCCTGGCAAGCAAGACGAAAAGTTTCGATGTTTTAGGAACGGTAAAGAGGTGACAGATTTGGAGGTTAGGTTTTGGCCATTGTCGGACAGTTACAGGACTACGAGTGCTCTGAGCTGGTCGCATACAATGGAGCGACTCAGAGCACTTGGAGTCCTGTAACTGTACCGACAATGGCCGAAACCTAGCCTCCAACTCTTTCACCTCTTTACAACTCCCAAAACATCGAAACCTTTCGTCTTACTAGTCAGGAAAACTGTAATACTTAACCCTCAAAACATTGTCGTTGAGCTCTACTCCAACATTGCTTCTACTTTTGGCAAGGACTTCGTGGTTCGCGGTCAGCTTGCCGAAACATCGGTTGAGGGATGCAAGGTGAAATGATATTTCAAATAAAGTGCTATGACAACATTCATAGTTGCTGGAGAAAGATGGAAAGTCGTCATGTCTCTACCAAACGGGTACCAAGCGGAGCTTTGATTGTACATCACGACGAGTCTATCCAATATGGAATATTATATAGTGGGATTGAGTGAGCAACCGTGTAAAGATGAACTGTGTGTCGAAACTAGATATACGACATGTACAACAGTTTCTTCGAGGTAGACAATTGGATATTCCTTAAGAAACAATAGAAATGCTTGATGTGGTTAGAGCACACCGATTCTTAGTGCACATGTACATGATATGGTTGAAATGGAATTTGGTTTGTGTCTGTCATGCATGATATGGTTGTAATGGAATTGGTAAATTGGTCTGCAGTTGTAATGCACATGTATATGATATGGTTGTAATAGAATTGATATTTTGGTTGTTGATGATGAATGAAAATTGATTAGTATGAAACTGTAAAATTAACAACATTTCTACAAGCTAACATTTTACTTTGATCGAAACGAATTTGCTTGAATATGAACAATAGATATGCACAGGTTGCTCAACTCATGGTGGATCAGTATTCATCTTCCACGGTTTATTGTGAAGCCGCTGCAGATCAGTATTAATCCACCACGGTTTATTGTCAACCCGCGGCGGGTCCTCTACTAATCCACCGTGCCTCAACATATTTAACAAAAATAACCTTATAATGTTGATGGCCCACTGCGGTTCATAAACGACCCACCGTGGGTGACACTAAACCACGACGTTTTAGTACTAAGACATCGTGGGTTTATGTTAAACCGCAACGGTTTCATACTGATGCACTTTGGTTCAGCGTGCTCGTCCGCCTTGTACAAATCATGGGACCATCCTCGCGATCTTCTCAAACATTTTGTTAGCGACTATCGAACCCTAGAGATTTCTGAGAGCTGAAGCGAACAGAATTTTGGTGAAATTGAAGCATTTGTTGAACACCAAATGGCGTCTCCGAGTGTTGAGGAATCTGTTGTTAACTGTCAAGTTGAAGTGAGGCCCATGTCCACATCATTTTTGGCCAATAAGGTACGTGTAATTGGAGAAGAACCTACTATAGTGTTGCATTCTGTCTCGACAACGCTAAACGAGGAGGATTAGGAGGAGCACCGTTCATTATGGGAATTTAGTAGTGACGAAGTCATGGACATTGCCAAGAGTATGCCTAGACTCACACCACAAGCAACATGCACGTTTGCTGGTATGAGTCTTGGCAAGAAGTATAGTTCACTGAATAAAATTAGAGAAGAAATTGTCTAGCATGCATTGAAAAATAGGTACGTGATAAAATTCACCCACAGTGACGCTCATCGGTTGAGGGCTGCCTGCCAGGAAGAATGCATGTGGCGAATGCATGCCTAAAAAATGCAAGGTGAAATGATATTTCAAATAAAGTGCTACAACGACATTCACACTTGCTCGAGAAAGATGGAAAGCCGTCATGTCTCTGCCAAATGAGTGGCAGCGCATTACTTGGATAAATTTAAAAGTCAGGCCCACTGGGACCTTTCTTCCATAATTGAGACAATCAATAAGGACTTTAATGTCAACATCACACCCAGGCTTGCTAGAAGGGCAAGAAATGCGACAAAAAAATTAATGAAGGGGATGACAATAAGCAATACAAGCTCATATGGTTCTATGCTGAGGAGATTCAGCGATCTAATCCTGGAAGCTCAGTGCGCGATGACCTAAACATGAGTGTATTTAAAAGGATGTACATGTGTTTGGCTACACGCAAGATGGGCATGTTGAACACTGGTTATTTGTTTGGATTGTTGCCACTTGAAGGGAGCGACTCCGGGCCACCTGCTCACTGCTGTTACCATCGACGGGAAAGATGAAATGTATCCAATTGTTGTAGCAGTGGTTGAAGCAAAAAATAGGGATTCTTGGAGCTGGTTTCTGGAATTGTTGCTCGACGATCTAAACACACCGACCAACAATAGGTGGAAAATTATTCTGATTGACAAAAGATGTGGTTGATTGCTTTTGTCTTTTATATTTATGTTATGTGTTGTGTACCAATGTTTTAGTCATACTATGAATCTTTGTAGGGGCTAGTGCTAGCTGTCAGAGAGATGACACATTAAGCAAACCATAGGTTTTGCATCCAACACATGTATGCCAATTTTTCAAAACAATTTAAAGACAGGTCGTTCAAGAATGCAATGTGGGCAGCATCTAGAGCCATAACAGACAGACACTTTGAGAGAAAGATGACACTTGACCTGGTGACCCACAATTATCTACGAGGAATAAATGTGAAATGTTGGGTCAAACATGTCTTCTGCTCCATCCCCAAGTGCGACATAAGCTTCAACAACCTTAGCGAGTCATTCAATGCCTGCATCCTACCAATTTGGGACAAACCAATTCTAAGTATGTTCGAGATCATACAAAAGGGCATTATGGGAAGGATTGTGAAAAAATGAAAAGATGGTGCGCTCAACGAGTCTTTTGTGTCTCTAGATCAACAACCAGCTTACCAGACTACAACTTGCAGGTCAAAATTAGAGCCCTAGTTTTCAGGAGCCGCCCAGTTTGAGGTCAGCAACGGTAACGAACAGTACTTTGTCGATTTGGATAGGCATGCTTATAACTATTATTGGTGGGAATTGACTGGCATCCCGTGTGTCCATGCAGTTTTATGTATTCAATTCAAAAGAAGATCTCTAGAGGACTTTGTGCATGAGTACTATCACTGGGAACATACATGGTGATGTACCCCACTTTGTCCGTCTCGTGAGTGGACAAATTATGTGGCATCCTATGATGAATCTTGATCCAATTCTCCCACAGCCATTTAAGAGACGTCTCGGCAGGCCACAAAAATGAAGAATAAGGGATGTGGATGAAGCCCCAAACCGGACAATGATGCTCAGAAGACATCTGACCATGACGTGTGGCCGCTGTGGGGGTGTAGGGCACAATTCCTCCACATGCGAAGGTGGAGGTGAGTCCAGTGCAATGTGGCGGCAGAGGCGACAAAGGCAGAGGCAGAGGCAGATGTAGAGGCGGTGGAGGAAGATCGAATGACACATTTATAGGTTTCAGAGTCCCCGAGACAGTTCCAGACATAGTCCTTGAGACAGTCCCAGAGAGAGTTGCCCAAACAGTTCTAGAGAGAGTTGCCCAGACAGTTCTTGACATAGTTCCTAAGATGCAGGTGAACCCATTATCACTTTTACGTTTTCAAGTGTTATTTGAACTATGCTAATTTCATTTGCAATGTGTTCTGCAGGAATATGATACGCAAGATCCACAAACACAAACATACATAAATGTGGACCTTAATCTACCTTGATTAGATCTATTGTGGAACCTCTAATAATAAACTATTATACATGATGTATGTCATGCCCCAAAGGGGACCCGAGACAGAACAGAGAACGATCCGGCCCAAAAAGGAGCCAAATCGTCCAACCCTCACTTAAATCCAATAAATAGCAACGGAAGACTTAAATATCCACGTTACATATTAGGCCCAAAAATAAAGGTCCAGAAGTGACAATAATATAATCCAATTTAACAAAGTCTAAAATTTAGCAGAATTAACATAAAATATAACTAGGTTACAAACCTCACTAAAATATTTTTAGTCTAAAATAATCAAAATTGGGAAAACTCCAAATTTTCTGTTTAGGTGGTAATGGAGAACTACTCTGATCATTTCCTGAAAAATGTAGTCATATTTGGGGTGAGTCGACAAACTCAGTGGGAAATTATTTTATTTTCAACTTATATGTCATATGAATTTAAGAGACTTTTCAGTTAATTAAATTAACAGATTAACATATAAAGAGGTGCTGATGAGCAATAAATTGAGTAACAAAAATTAACAAAAGCGATACTCAGGCGATCGCAAGCCAAAAAGACCCTGATCAGGTTTAGGGTTTTGCGCCCAGGGACACGGCACATACACCTGTCCCATTCTAGTTAACAGTAAAATAAATAAACGTAAAATAAATGTAAATGAATTGAAAAATAAATGTGACATGCTCGAATTAAATTTAATATTTACATTTTAGGAATTAAGGTACGTTAAATATAAAATAACCCCTACCTCGAAATTGGGTCAATCTATGCTAAGCCCTATCCAAAATAATCACTAAAGCCCAATAGCAACACGACCAATATCTCTTAATTTTTGAAACCTAATCATAAATAAGTTTAAAGATAATTAATATTTAAGAACTAAAATTAATTATTTTAAGTTGGTCAAAATGACATTTTCTACAATCATGCCCAAAGTTCTAAATTTCTCAAATCAATTTTATCAGATTGTGGAGAGAGCAAATGGTACATAATTAACTAAAATAACTTGTCCATTTGAATAGAAACCTTAAGTCCTTTGTGATGCAAACTCTTAACAGTTGATTAATACATTCCTTACCCGAAAGAGTTTCAAAATCCATAAGTGTTTCACTAGAACTGCTCATAACACCGACATCCAAGATTCAACCTTAGGAAACTAATTCATCCATTACATTCTGTCTTAGGAGGAAACAAAACAAACACAGAGGAAGATGCTTACCACACAATAAACAAATCTCTAACTCGCCGGAGACGATTCATAACATCCACTTTAGAAATCTAACCTCTAGAGAAACAATTTCTCCCATAAGCACAATTTAATAACATCAATTCTTGAACCCAAGAATCCAAAACCAACCATGACAGTCAACAATTCATATATGTTAATATTGACAGAAATTCTACAACAAGTTTCCAAATTTCCGTTCTTTACCTGAGGACCCAAATCACTCTCTACAATCGCCTAGTCGGACTTGTCTTCGCAACGCCAAAAACACAGTAATCAACCTTGAAGAATCAATTTCATCCATTAGAAACTTCTTCACAAGAAAATAAACAATTTACAGGGGAAAGATCGACGCTACCCCATAAACGCACAGTTTGAAAATGTTGGACCGAAAATAACAGAAAAATCCCAACTTTACCAGAGATTTCCCTCACGGCCGAAGTCTCGCCTAAGTCAGCCACATAACTTCAAAGCTTAAATCACAACCTTAAGCAAACCATTCCATCGTTTAATATCAAACACTAACGAGGAGAACAGATTCAAGACTTGCGGCTTACCTCGAATGGGAACGGTTTTTACACTGTTAGAGACCATTTCCCTCCTACGCAAACACTACTCGCCGGAGTCCATCACTCAACGTCAATCACCCACTTCAAATCATGGAAGAGAACGCGAACAGCTCTTGTTAGGAATCCATCACCCGCATGTCTTCAACCCACCAGAAGAGACAGAATCAAAGGGAGAAAATAAGAGGAGCAGAACGAAGGAGGAGGATGGAGATTAGTGGGTGCGTGAAGTGGGAGACGGAAGTGGGAGACAGAAGTGGGGAGAAATTCCCTTTCCCACCATTGAAATAGAGGGGAGATCCCCTTTTCTCGCATTCTGCAACCACTCCCCAGAAGGGGGAGATTTAAAAGATTTATTTATTTTTTCTCAATTGGGCCTAAAAGGACCGGATTTTACAATGTATGTCTGGTTTCGATTCATAGTTAACAGACACTTTGGTTTGCAATTGTAATGCATGTTATGGTTGTAATTGAATTGATATATTGGTTTGATAAATTTGGTTGTTGATGATGAATGAAAATTAATTTGTATGAAAATATCAAATTGACAACTTTTCCCCATGCAAAAATTTGAATATGTAATTCAGTTGTCTAATGGCCCGAAACGGTTTGTCAACTAACTGTGGTAGTTTTTCACCTAACCACGGTGGTTTGTCAACTATCTGCGGCGACCCAATTAAAAAAAATTGAAAATTTTGCAAGAGTTTCATTTGTTTTTAGTTTATCTCCCCTGCGACATTATCAAAAACAGATGTTTTTCCAAACATATATCATCCAAACAGAATAAAGAAAACATAAACATGTAAAGAGTCAATGAATTCTTCATTATGTACAAGAAAGTCAATATTCCTACACATCCTAACTATCCTAAGCCATCTTCTTGCCATGTTTCTTCCTCAAATCCGTGATAAAAAAAAGACAACTGCGGGTCCACTAGTGCGTGGGACGCTTTGGTACAACGGACACTTCGTGGCTTCATCATTGTGCAAGTGGAAGTCGTCCTTGTTCTTGCAATCTCATATCACTGCGAACCCCTCACTCGTACATCAAAAGAACTCATGCGAGCTGAAATATAGAGGGATAAATCAGCACATAAGCATAAAGCAATATGAATGAATCTACACAATGAAAAAGATATACCACTCTTTGTCGGTTGGCACTACAATGATCACAATTGCTTCTGCCAGCAACGCCTAGTGAGGGAAGTGAGTGTGCAGGTCTAGGGACGACAGAAAACACCCTTGTCTTGGGTGTGACTAAAATGCAAAGGAAACACACATTAGAACTATTGAAACATGAACGACAACCCAGAAACACGAGAAGTTTATTTACTTGAATCCACCCTAGGGTAAGGAGCGATTTCTCCATTTGCAATTGCCAGTATTCTTCTTCGTTCACCACATAGCACTGCATACAAAGAACGCAACAGATGGATGAGTGTTAATATAACACTTTCGAAACTACTTAATGTAACATAACATAATTCTCATAGTGTTTGTCGTCCCTTTTTGCTGCGGGAAGATGATCTCAGTGATTCTGTACTCATCCTCAACCAGCTTTCCCGAAAGAATTGTGCATGTCTCCAGGTTCTTCCGAGTATTTCCATAAACATACATCTTAAAAATATTGATCAATTAACTTGGCTACAAAAACAATGGTCGAGGTTGCGATCTACCTGACCCCATGGTGATGCCTCTGGGGGTAATGGTGCTGCAAATTTTATCCATGTTGTTACGTCGCATAAAAATAAAGTAAATTATAGACTTTGCGTAAAAAGTAAATAACTTACAAGCTATCTATGGCTTCCGTTGCTGAAGTGGACGGTGGAGAGGCTGCTGTGGGGGATGCCGGAGGGGCTGCTCGCTACTCCATTCTATGAAATGCTGCTAAAATCTAATGTTGTCGCTCATCTGCTCGCTCCTCCATTTTTTTTTATTTGGAGCAACCTCATTTGAAGGTGCTCCTCCATTATTTCTATTATGTTCAGCGCCATTTGATGGAGCTCCTCCATCCTACACATCCAGCCGGACATCTCCTCAGACATCGAAGTAAAATGAGATATTTGAGAAGGGGGCGGAGTTATGGGCTACGGAGCATCCCCCTCCATGTGCTACAGAGGCGATGCTGAAGGCTGTTCCTCCAAAGGGGCTGAAGGCTGAGCCACTAAGGGGGTTGGAGGTGGTACAACTTGGGCACTGTACCTCGCTTCTTCAGGTCTTGCGTACCCATTCCCCTCCAATTTTGCTGACCCCCATTCGGTCCACTTTCAATTTGTTGTTGGAC
The DNA here is from genome assembly GCA_022433065.1 of Begonia loranthoides. Classification (NCBI taxonomy): domain Eukaryota; kingdom Viridiplantae; phylum Streptophyta; class Magnoliopsida; order Cucurbitales; family Begoniaceae; genus Begonia; species Begonia loranthoides. The sequence goes on along the minus strand of CM039474.1, from coordinate 29,449,522 downwards.
ATCTGTGGCCTTCTCTTCAATTCTCGGCTTATCCCTGAGATTGGTACCCAGCCTGCTCAACAATCCTCTATATGAGCCAATTGAATGGCAGACTCTTGGTTGGGTAGTTGAGCACCTCGTGCATGTGACTCAAAATCACATATCTGATGTCCACTTTTTTCTTGGTGAACATCTTATCGAGCAAATAGAGATTCATGCAGCTAACATGATCTCGATGTTCATCCCGAGGTAATATCGTGTGCGCCATGATTATGTGGATCACTCGAGCTATGGAATTTAGCTCACTGGACTTTGGCTTCATGTACTCGCCAATCTCAGGATCCCGGTACAACAATCTAAGCACTGTCAGCCCTTCTCCTCGCTTGATGAAAGGTGGCTCCCGAGACACATTGTAATCTGATCGCTTGGTCCCTCCAACGCATATCCAAGCGTCATGTTAAGATCATTGGGAGTCAGCCTCAACTCCCGTCCAAACATATAAGTCGGGACCTCTAATGGCTGGGTGGACAGTTCCAAATTTGCATAAAACAATTTAACAATTCGCTCACAGTAACTTCCACTTAATCGGCACAAACCGGCTAAGCCAGCCTCCTCAAACAATTGTTCAATTTGCAACTGAGCCAAGGACTCAAAGTCTACTCTTCGAGAAATAATAATTGAACGGTGTTTAACATCAGCTTCATACCGTTCAACTCTGCAAGCTTCACTAGTTGTGGGTGCTCCATCTTGCACCGTGGAGGTTGCTTCTTGTGCCTCAGGGGCTCCATCTTACACCGTTGCTTGTACACCCCCGTGAAACTGACTGACGAGATCAGTTGCAATCCGACGGCGTTCATGGGCAGAGTTCGTCGTTTTCGCTTGTGGTTGCAGGTGAGTTTGTGACGGAACATCCTTTCGCTTGAATGTCATTTTTTTTGCGCAAGAATCTATTGGTATCGATTACACAGTATGGAATGAAGGTCTGAGAGTACGAATGTTCTGCAATAATATAGTGTTTTGCGGTGAATTTGCTGAAGTGTACGATCAATTCTTATATAATGGGTCATAGGAACGGTAGACAATGCACGATGAACCGCGGCGGATCAATATGAAACTGTTGCAATTTAACGTTAAACTGCAGCGACTTCGTATTAAACCGCCACGGTTAATTGGCAACCCACGGCGATCGTATATGAACCGCAGCATGTCATTAATATTATAAGGTTATTTTTATTAAATACGTTGAGCCGCGGTAAATTAGTGGATGAATCATTGGGGCTCGTCGACTAGTATTTAACAATAAATGTGATAATGATGTTAGCAGTAATATTTTTTTATAGTTCAGTGGTCAATTTTAACGAAAAAAACATATGGAAGTTAGTTTATCACTAACCGTACTTTATCATTATACCTATTTAATACATCGATCTCCCATCATTAAGGAGGTACGAGATGAGATTTTAGGGACGGTCAATGGACAATTACATCACTCTTTTTGGATTAGTATATAAGCACTTGTGAGATCCAAGATGATTGCCTGAACGCGACAAGGACGAATTATTATTGTAGTAGTTAAGAGAGTCGAAAAAGAGAGACGAAAATGGCTTCCGGTGAGAGCAGTCTTGGAAGAGACAAGTACAAGAATTTCTTGCATGACGAGGGAGACGATGTGTCACGCCCCAAAGGGGACCCGAGACAGAACGGGGAACGATCCGGCCCAAAAAGGAACCAAATCATCCAACTCTCACTTAAATCCAATAAACAGCAGCGGAAGACTTAAATATTCACGTTACAGATTAGGGCAAAAAATAAAGGTCCAGAAGTGACAATAATGTAATCCAATTTAACAAAGTCTAAAATTTAGTAGAAATGACATAAAATATAACTAAGTTACAAACCTCACTAAATTATCTTTAGTCTAAAAATAATTAAAAATTGGGGAAACTCCAAATTTTCTCTTGAGATGGCAATGGGGAATTACTTTGATCATTTCCTGAAAAATGTAGTCATATTTGGGGTGAGTCGAAAAAACTCAGTAGCGAATTATTTTATTTTCAACTTATATATCATATGAATTTAACAGACTTTTCAGTTAATTAAATTAACAGATTAACATATAAAGAGGTGCTGATGAGCAATAAATTGAGTAACAAAAATTAACAAAAGCGATACTCAGGGGATCACAAGCCAAAAAGACCCTGATCAGGTTTAGGGTTTTGCGCCTAGGGACATGGCACATACAGCTGTCCCATTACTCTTGTTAACAATAAAATAAATAAACGTAAAATGAATTGACAAGTAAATGTGACATACTCGAATTAAATTTAATATTTACATTTTAAGAATTAAGGTATGTTAAATATAAAATAACCCCTACCTCACTTGGGCCAACCGATACCAAGTCCAATGAAAGAGTCTGGAATACTTCCAAAATTTTGAAGTGTTAAATCCTAGCCACAATAATTGATTAAAAATCAGGATTTAATTTGAAACTAGACTTTAATCCAAATCGGGAACCCAACCCATTTAATAAACTTTACAATACTTTTTAACAACTCATTGGTTGTATAACCCAATTGGTGGCCCAATTCTAAATGCCCAATATGGAAGCCCAAATCTGGAGATCCAATATGGAGGCCACATATTAAGGCCCAAATAACATTGGCCAAAAATCACTTTAATAAGATTAACTCAAATAGTACATGAGTCCAGCCCAATTAGGATATGGCCAGACTCAGACCGTGATCCATTTGGCCTGTAACCATTTTCCTCTGTACATGGGCAAACTTCAGTCGCAATCCTTGCGACCAACTACGTCAGGAAAAGAATCACGAGTTCTAGTGGAAGCTCTTCCTCAAAGATTTCGAGCCTAAGGGACTGTACATAGCAATTTGATAAAATCGCTCTTTGGTCGAAGAACTGAAGCTTCTGGTCGGGAGTCCTTCCCGACCTTCGGCCTCCTATCCAACAAAACATAAGCTTTCAAAGCCATTTCCATAGAACTTCCTTTCAAAACCATTCAATAAACCAACAATGACAACAGTATTGCAGACCCACACCTAAAAAATTCTAAAATTTAACAAACGTTGGAAGAAAACTTACCAGCGATGAACATCGCAGTCAACCGAGTCGTAATTAGAGATGAACGTCCAAATCGACAATCAAACTTCAACCTTTTTGGAAAACACTGGCCATTAATTCTATATTAGAATCTGTTTCAGAAAGAAACATGACAGAAAATTTTGGAAAGCTTGAAACTTACCCATCGACATTTTAGATCCTGAAATGTTAGAGCAAAACCCAATCCTTTTATACAATCCTCACCGAAAATGGCTTCAAAGACCCAAGCTAATTCCTCAACTTCGATTACCCATACTCCATTGCGGCTTGGCAGAGAAGAAATGACGGAGAGGAAGAAGGACTTTTAAAAAAAAAATGGAGGAAGTGGGGTTGATTTCCCCTTCTCAATCGCAATATAGGAAAAGTGGGGTGGATTTTTGTTGCTGGGAGAAGGAGAGAGAGTGGGGGGACCTTCCCCCACTCGATCTGAAAGAGGGGGAAAAGGTAATCCCCTTTTTCAGCAACCACTCTCCCGAAGGGGGGAGTTTAAATTTAAAATTTTTTTTTTTTTTTTTGGGCCCAAAAGGGCCAGTCTTTACATGATGTACTCTGGAGACATGGAAGCCCTCCTGCTTATCACTCTGTCAACCACTTTTTGAAGAGGGTAGAACTCAGGTGGCTCTCTCTCTCTCCCTCTCTCTCTCTCTTCCTCTCTCTATCTAAAGTTCATAAGAGGATTGTTCTTGATCATGTCTAGAAATGGGAGGAAGGATCACTGGAAGAAATAGTACAAAATGCAGTCAAGTCATGGGAGATGGAGCTTTCTCACAAGACACGTCTATACGACTTCAAGAGCATAAACCCAGAAAAATTTAAGCTCATCGTCAATAGTGAAAAGATTTTCTCTTTGTTTTTCTTCATAATTTCCACTCATGATATCAATGTTTACGTGGAAAAACCAGTGAAATAGTAGAGGGTTTATAAACTTACAGGCAGAGAGGGAGTGAGTGGAGAAGAAGCGCTGAAAATCGGAAGCTACAACGCGCTGCTGAATTCATTGTTGCCGGAAGAATTTCAGTACTACAAAGCAGAAGAAGAAACGTTCGAGTCGTCGCATGACGCCTTCCGGTCAGCGCTGCCGAGAGGGTTTGCGTGGGAAGTGTTGAAAGTGTATTCAGGTCCGCCCCTGATTGCGTTCAAGTTCAGGCACTGGGGTTTCTTCGAGGGCCCTTACAAAGGACACTCCCATACCGGAGAGTTGGTTCAGTTCTATGGCATGGCGACTCTAAAGGTACTTTTTTTTTTCATATTTTCCAAGTTTATTAACATTTTTTCGTAGAAATTGTTAGTGAATAAATAGTATGAGATTGAAGGAAAAACAGAAGTAGAAAATAAGACGAACAGATTTTTGAGGAGAAACTTCAATCTCTATTTTAGATTGATTCTGGTGTTTCTAGTTTTTTTTTCTACAAAATAGTCTCTTATGTAAAGAGGACTTTTCAGCTTCTAATAATTCAAAATATGACAAGCTTTTTAGGAAGATGAAACAGCTCCTAGGAAATAATATCACAAAATATTAAAAATAACTATTATTTTAATACTCCTTGATGTAATTTCCGGTGACACCAAGTTGTGATTTATGAATCTGAAACATGTCTTGAGAGAGTGCTTTAGTGAATACATCAGCAACTTGATTAGTTATGGATTGGTCAAGACTTTCATATTCATGTTCTTGCAATTTCATGAGTTTGCTGTGCTGCCAATTTAGAATTTCCCAAAAAAGGTAAACCTGTTTGATATAGGAAAGCTCCAGCTCTTTGTGCAGATCCCCAATGAATTTTAGACTCGAGTCTGCTATAGATTTCTGCAATTTTTGCTGCCAAAAATTGTGGGAGATGAAAGATTTTACTACTGAAAGTGAAGCCTTTTCGCTCCAGATCGCCTCTGCAAACAACATCGGCTTGGATAAGATTTCATTAACCCTTTTATGAAGCATGATTAAGAACGCTGTTCTTGGGAGAAAATTGGGCAGACCAAAACCAACATGAGTTGTTTTAGGGTACGCTTTATCATCACTTGGAAGCCAACTTGCACGTTTAGCAGCCTTGAATACCATATCAAAATGCTGCTGCTGGCCAACATCAGTTACATATATCATCCATACAGCTTTTTCTTCATTAAGGCAATACCAAAGTGCGGCCAGATCAGTTGAAGCATAATTGTAACCACCGTCTCTCTTCACAACAATTAGAGGAATATTGATTCCTTCAATGAAAATGACACGAGCACCCTGACTTTCTACAATCAATTCTTTAGTACTCAATTCCTTCAAAACATTTGGGATGAATGGATTATAGAAGCTCTCTCCCTTTTCTGAAACCTCTGCTTTTTCTGCCTCCATCGACAGAAATTCGCCAAAAAATTCATCTAGAGGATTTTCCTCATAAAATTCATTCAAAACATAAGTAATGGTTTCTGGTTCTTCAATAAATCCTTGGATTTCTTCGTTCATTGCTTTCCGCCAAACTTCCTCCTTTGAAGCTGTTGCATAATTATTTGGCTCAAGTGTTGCATAATTACAATGCTCATAGACTTCACTAAGAAGTCTTGTTCTTCGTACTGGAGATTCATAGGTTGACTCCTCTTCATTGTCTTCATCAATCAATCGAGAGGATGAGGGAGTTCCTACTTGAATATGTTGACTTCCTTCAGTATAGCTCCATTGAATCGAGAAATTTCTGTTTCTTCCCATTTTTACTTTGAATAATTCCAATTTTTTGTCGGAATCATATATATTACAGAAATCATTCTCAAAGCATAAGGAATAACCATTTTCCATCATCTGTCCAACACTAAATAAATTTTGATTAAGTGAAGGAATAAGTAACACATCTTTAATAAATTTGGTACCTTTAGTTGTTGAGATTGCTACTGTGCCTTTTTCTTTAGATTCGACGAGTTCTCCGTTTCCCATCTTGATTCTAACTTTCATAGAGATGTCAAGTTCTGTGAAAATTGATTCATCGGAAGCCATATGATTACTGCAACCACTATCAATAAACCAGATTTTTTCTTTTTGAGCGAGTGTTTGACATGCAAAGAACAAATACTCATTCTCCTCCTTTTCTTCAGAATAATGAGCTTGATGATTATTTTTGAATCTGCAATCTTTTTCAATATGCCCAAACTTCTTGTAATTTCTGCATTGTGGCTTCCCGGCATGATAGCAGTTTTTCTCCAAGTGATTTGTTTTTTTGCAAATACCACAATGTGGAAATTTTGTCAATTTTTCTTTCCCCTTGACCTCTTGAAAATCAAAATTTTTCTGACCATTTTGAGGTTTTTTCTCAAAATGCTTGCTCTTGTTCTTAAAACTCACTTTGGATTGAAAAGCATGCTCCAAAGAAGTTTCAGCTCTTCTCGTTAATCTTTGTTCATGAGCTTGAAGAGAACCCATCAACTCAATAACTGAAAGTTGTTGCAAATTCTTTGATTCCTCAATTGCAGCCACTATATGATCATACTTTTCAGTTAAACTAATCAAAATTTTTTGAACAATCCTTTGATCAGTCACCTCTTCACCGAGACCCCTCATTTGATTAACAACTTCAAGTATTCTAGAGCAATATACTTTCACATCTTTAGATTCTTTCATTTTCAAATTTTCAAACTCTCTTCTAAAACCTTGAAGTTTGATGATCTTTACCTTTTCATTTCCTTGAAATTCAATCTGCAGAATCTCCCAAGCTGCCTTTGAAGATTCAGCCCTCATTAGCCTTGGAAAAATTGATTCAGACACAGATTGTTGAAGGATGAACAATGCTTTTGCATCTTTGGTGATTTCTTGCTTTCTATCGGTTGAAGTTGAGCTTCCTTCTGCTGTAACTGTAATCCCCTTTTCTACTACATCCCACAGATCTTGAGATAAGAAGAAAGTTTTCATTTTGATGCTCCAATAATCGTAGCTCTCGCCAGAAAAAATAGGAACAAGTGATGAAGCTCCAACGGTTGCCATTTTCGACCCTTAGACGAACCTGGTTAGCTCTGATACCAATTGAAGGGAAAAACAGAAGTAGAAAATAAGAAGAACAGATTTTTGAGGAGAAACTTCAATCTCTATTTTAGATTGATTCTGGTATTTCTAGTTTTTTCTTCTACAAAATAGTCTCTTATGTAAAGAGGACTTTTCAGCATCTAATAATTCAAAATATGACAAGCTTTCTAGGAAGATGAAACAGCTCCTAGGAAATAATATCACAAAATATTAAAAATAACTATTATTTTAATAGAGATGTTGGCAGGTGGATGAATCGTTGAGGGTGGAAGAAGCAGAGGTTTACTATGATCCAGCAGACCTTTTTGGAGGGCTGTTGAAGGGGAAACCGGTCGACGAGGATGACAAGAATGGAGTAGACTCATCTTCCACTCTTAGCTGCCCATTTTCCCGTATGAATATAAAATGAGCTTCTTCAAGTTCTTTTCTCATGCAACTTATGAATAACAGTTTGAAACTATGATAAACTATGATGTGTCATTTGTAAATTAAAGAAACATTACTATTCCTAAAACGTACGTGGACATGTTTTCCCCCTCTTTTAGACATTTTTAAAACAATGCTTATGTAGCCGTATACAGTATTAACTTCAAAGCAATTTGTTAAGCATGAACTTAGTCGTGTGCGTGTCTTACTATGAGACATTATTTTAAGGTAAGAGTAGATGCACAAGCCACCATTAAATATTGTGGGAGGGATTTCTCAATGCATAACCATAGCACGCAAAACTTGCAAGAAACTATGATATGTGTCGTGTCTGTAAATTAAAGAAACATAACTACTCCTAAAATTTACAGGGACCCCACCCCACCCCACCCCACGTAAAATTAACAAATTTCATGAATATATAAATGATTAATTTATAGGTCAATGATTAATTTATTAATAAAAAAAAAAAGACAGACAATTAATTTAGGGTCAATGACAAATCAACTATCGTGGTTTAAACTCAATGACAAGTCAACCACTATGGAATTTTTTTTAATAAGTTAATTACTCACGTATGTTAAAATGACAAATCCAACATCACGTAGACGTTTACCGTTAAAAAGTTAGGTGTCAACGTCCAAACGTCGAAACGCCCCGCTCTGCTCCGACGTTCTGAATTCAGAACGCCCAACGCAGAGAGTTTTGATTTTCTGAAGAATTCAGAACGTCCAACGCGGGGCATTCTAATTTTCTGAAGAATTTAGAACGCCCAACGCGGGGCGTTCTGAATCGTTGTGGTGTATGGTGCGAACACATCGCGAAAATAGCGGTGTCTGATGCGAAGATTAAAACCGAAAAATTTTTTGCACCAGACGCCGCACCAAAGAGTTTATTGAGGGAGGGAGAGGGAGAGAGAGAGAGGCCGCACAATAAACAATTATTGTGAGGGAGGGCTCTCTCTCTCTCTGCGGCGTCTCACACACTGAGACAACGAGACACCGCACAATTTGCAGTGTCACATGTTGAGAACCTGAAATGGAAAAGAAAAAAAAATTGAAGAAGAAAGGTCCAAAACATCAAAACGAACGAACCAAAGAGATTGTAAGGCTTCTGGGTATTTGCTTGCCTTCTTTTTCTCTGCAATGGCTGTGTAAGAGAGGTCTATTTCTGCCGTTTCATGCAATGCCCAGTTTGCTTCTTTTTCTCTACAATGGCTGGGTTTATCTTTCATGGACATTTCGAGCAGGATGAGAAGCAAACTACTCTTCGTCGATCGTGGGTATTCTTCATTGTATATGTTGCCCAGTTTTTTCATATATTTAAGATAGTTTGACAACAAAAAGGACAGTTCTTTACATTTTTATTTGGTTTAATTTATGAAGTTCTTTCTCTCTGTATTGGTTTGCTTCTCTGTTTAGTTATAAGGATCGAAAACATCATTTGATAGGCAAGAAAGGAGTGATGAGGATTAATATCAATGTCCTTTTCATTCTGTTTTGTCCATTTTTGCTTTAGTCTACAAGATCATGTCTCTGAAATACAGTCTTAGAATATATTAATCCTCATCATCAGCCATGCAAAAGAAGCGGTGGTCGGGAAAAGCCAAGAGGAAGACTCCTGGAACACTCCTGGAGACGACAGGACGCGGTCTCTCGTGAGAGAGAGACTGCGTAAAACGCGATCTCTCATGAAAACGCGGTCTCTTGCCAGACACCGCGTAAAATGTGATCTTTCGTGAGATAGAGACCGCGTAAAAACGCGGTCTCTCGCGTGAGACAATTAAAACTTCAGTCTAATTTTCTTCTTCATTTAGTGGACAGAAGTTGAAATTAAATTAACGGCGTCACTTACTTGGTCGCCATTGATGAGTTGCTCGAGCTCTGAAACTCATTTTTTTCCGCAGTCCTGCCAAATCCACAAATCAAAACAAAAAATATTTCAAAAGCTTGATATGCTTAGAAAAGCTTAGGATAATGCTCTCTCTCTCTCTCTCTAAAAGGAATTATTGGTTAAGCAGAGTGGTAACCAACAGAAGGAAGAGACCAATTTCTAAACAATAACTCTCCACAATAACACTGAACAAAACAACGGACAAAACCTTCAAAGCCAGATCCTAACATTTTGAATGACTGCTGAGTGGTTTTTATCTTGTTTTGATCGCCATGAGAGACCAATTTCTGGAACGCAATTAATCGAGAGATCAAATATCGCCAAATCGTCTCAGTTCCAAAAAAACCAGAGCAAGAACAACTAAATCAAGCTTGCTGGACGGAATTGTTGTCATTAAATACTGCCTCAACTTCGCGTTGGGCGTTTTGAATTCAGAACGCCAAAACTGGGCGTTCCGGCGTTTGGACGTTGTCACCCAACTTTTCAATGGTAAACGTCGACGTGATGTTGGATTTGTCATTTTAACATACGTGAGTGGTTAACTTGTTAAAAAAAATACCATAGTATTTGACTTGTCATTGATCTCAAACCACGATTCTCAAACCACGATGGTTGATTTGTTAATTACCCATTAATTTTATCACTAACCGTACTTTATCATTATCCCTATTTAAAACATCGATCCCCCATCATTGAGGGACGAGATGAGATTTTAGGATCGGTCAATGGACAATTACGTCACTCTTTTTGGATTAGTATATAAGCACTTGTGTGATCCAAGATGATTGCCTGAACGAGACGAGGACGAATTATTATTGTAGTAGTTAAGAGAGTCGAAAAGAGAGACGAAAATGGCTTCCGGCGAGAGCAGTCTTGGAAGAGACAAGTACAGGAATTTCTTGCATGACGAGGGAGACGATGTACTCTGGAGACATGGAGGCCCTCCTGCTTATCACTCTGTCAACCAGCTTTTTGAAGAGGGTAGAACTCAGGTGGCTCTCTCTCTCTCCCTCTCTCTCTCTCTCTCTCTCTCTCTAAAGTTTATAAGAGGATTGTTCGTGATCATGTCTAGAAATGGGCGGAAGGATCACTGGAAGAAATAGTACAAAATGCAGTCAAGTCATGGGAGATGGAGCTTTCTCACAAGACACGTTTATACGACTTCAAGAGCATAAACCCAGAAAAATTTAAGCTCATCGTCAATGGTGAAAAGATTTTCTCTTTGTTTTTCTTCATAATTTCCACTCATGATATCAATCTTTACGTGGAAAAACCAGTGAAATAGTAGAGGGTTTATAAACTTACAGGGAGAGAGGGAGTGAGTGGAGAAGAAGCGCTGAAAATCGGAAGCTACAACGCGCTGCTGAAGTCATCGTTGCCGGAAGAATTTCAGTACTACAAAGCAGAAGAAGAAACGTTCGAGTCGTCGCACGACGCCTTCCGGTCAGCGCTGCCGAGAGGGTTTGCGTGGGAAGTGTTGAAAGTGTATGCAGGTCCACCCCTGATTGCGTTCAAGTTCAGGCACTGGGGTTTCTTCGAGGGCCCTTACAAAGGACACTCCCCTACCGGAGAGTTGGTTCAGTTCTATGGCATGGCGAGTCTAAAGGTACTTTTTTTCATATTTTCCAAGTTTATTAACATTTGTTCGTAGAAATTGTTAGCGAATAATAAGTATGAGATGTTGGCAGGTGGATGAATCGTTGAGGGTGGAGGAAGCAGAGGTTTACTATGATCCAGCAGACCTTATTGGAGGGCTATTGAAGGGGAAACCAGTCGACGAGGATGACAAGAATGGAGTAGACTCAGCTTCCACTCTTAGCTGCCCATTTTCCCATTTGAACGTAAAATGAGCTTCTTCAAGTTCTTTAATGAGTCAAGATAATAGTTGGAGAATAAATTTTGTTTTGTTTTGTTTATTTTTTTTGAGTCCAGACATTTTCAAAGTAGTGGTTAATGTTAAATGAAAACCAACTATTAATGAGGATACAAACGTACGTTAAAGAGAAGAAAGAGATGAAGTGCATAAGAGGATGAAGTGCATAAGAGAGCGTGGCGGATGGAGTACCAATCAAACGGACATGAAAATAATTTAAATCATTAAATGAAAATAAACAATTGTCATCATTGGACTAAGCTGTGTCCGCGTTACCAGAGACTTTGAGGCTCGTGTTGGCTCCACTTTGATCTAGACATCTAGCTATTTAGTTTTGATCTCAAATTAAAAAAAAAAACAGTTGGTTCAAGATCTAGAACTCAAACTTAGTCCATCGAAACTAGTTGACCACCTTTTTGCTATTTTGCATAGCCTCTGAAAATCTCTGTAATATTTTTGATCGATCATCTACAGTAAGTTAATCGTCCGTTTTCCTATTTTTGCTTTTTTTTCAACCAACTAGTCGACCAAAACTCCACTATTAGTCGACTTGTACTTCGTATTTTTCACATTTTAAAGTGTTTTAAGTCCCAAAACATAACCAATAACTACTTGGACTTAAACCAACATCTTAGCCCATGTAAATATCCTTGTTAAGAGGTATTTCAAATGAAGACATAAATATAAGAACTAAATAATTAAACAAATTAAAAAATAAACAACTTATAATTCAATTAAAACTTTCATCATCAAAACAATCAAGCCTAATAACTCTTAGGCTAACAGAAGCGTGCAAAAAGGGAGGCATAGGCAACCACTCGCAAAGAACCTATACATCTACTTGGTAAAAATATAGTCTAAGGTATAAGTGACAAACTCAATAAAGAACTTATACTAAATGCAATACTTATCAAAACTGGTCTACCTTTTTCTCATCCAAAAATCATGCTTAATAAAATGTTGTACTCGAGTCTATGCCCTTGCCTGTGCTCGTCACCATAATCGCACATGAGTTGAAAACCATTTTCAAAACTTGTTTTACCATCAAAACAGATTACACGAGCCACCGATGAGGTAACCATAAAAAACGCGGTGTATATTTATTATCCCGATAACGTTTTCTCCATATACGTGATGTAATCAAGTGTCGGGATGAGTAGGATATTACATTCTGTATCTATACGTGTTAAATTGTGACGTGTATTTATGGAAAAAAATATTATGGGATGAAAATTAAGTAGGAAAGCATGACGAAAAAATGCTAAGTGGAGATTTGGACGCTTGCGGACGACATGCGAATGAAAAATGTCATCTGCAAACGCATTGCACGTCGCCCCTGAGTATTGGGATGACTCAGGAGGACACGAAATCGCGTCTTAACTTCGCCTGTGTCGTGGAGTTTTCGGATGAACCCGAACGGACGGGGATGCTGGTGGACGCGGATGATTTGAATCTGTCTAATTTCTAGACACTTTCAAACTAATGCGGAAGCCATATCACGTCTGAATGACGAATTCGGACAGCAGTGGACATGGACGATTTGAATCTGTCCAATTTATAGACAGATTCGGACTCATGTAGACGCATACAGATGCCAAATCGCGTCTGAATGTCGCATTCGCACGGTACGGTCAAGGCGAGGATGCCATCTCTCGTCCGTAAACACAAATCTGCCTAAGGAGTTTTACACATGCGAATGCATGTGGACGAGACCAGCACATCTGCACTCGTCCGAAATATCTCAAATTTGTGTAAATTTAGGGATTTAAAATCAGACAACTTATCGTGTAGTCAATTCATTTCACTCCAGGAGACGGGATATGGCCCCCATGCTAGACGCCGTGTTTCCCTCGCCTCCAGCTATGCCCTTTCTACCTCTAGGCATACGTCTGTCTCCAGATTTACTCAAGTCACCCTCTCTCCATTTTCTGCCCAGCCATTTTCATTTCTTGCGTGAGCTTTTCTCCCCTTGCGAGAGTTCTCCCTGTGAGTGAGAGGTGTGTTATTCCAGTAAAGTCATGAGTGTTCTGTGAGTTATGTGGGTGAGCTGGGGCTGCTGTCTGTGAAGCTCGTGAGCTTGGAGCTGCTAGAGCTATTGATTGTGAGGTTGAGAGCTTGGAGTCCTTGTTGTCCCTGATGGTTTTCTTCAATTTAGGTAAGGATTTGGGTGTATCTTGGCCAGTGGAGGCCCTACCCACTAATAGTGTGCGTGAGTGACATTGATTTCCTTTGGTTGTTAGTTTCCTGCAATTTTATATATACATTGCTGCTTATTTCCTGCAAATACTTCCTTTACTGCAAATGATCCCTGCAAATTGATAGTGATGATTGTGATAAATGTTGAATGCATGAATGGTAAATAGTTATGTGAAGTCCAGAAATGAGCTAAGAGTTCTATTCTGTTCTTGGATGTTTACTTATTGTTTAGTCATTAACTATAAGCTGTTATTTCCTTCATTATCGTTTTGCTGCCATTGGTTTGTTTTACTTCCTTAATCTAGCATGTTTAATAATAACAAACCTTACTCTGAACTTGTATCAATACTTGTGATATATGATTATAAGTTGATCCTTAACTAGAATCCTAAGCAAGTTAATCAATTGAGCATGTTAACCACTTTAGTTAATCTAGGCATGTAAACAATTTGATTAATCTAAGCATGTGAACTAATGTCTAATTAACTAATTAACGATAATTAATTTGAGTATGCTTAAGTAAGTGTAATTATTTCTTGAGCATGTAAATTAATTAAGTAAGTGTAATTATTTCTTGAGCATGTAAGTTAATTAGGATCCTACTAGAATAATCTTGAACATGTTTAACCAATTAATCATTTATTGTAGTTTAACTAATTAATTATACTTGAGCATGTTAATTAATTAGACTTAAGCGTTAATTAATTAGAGTTACTTAACTAGAGTAATTAATTAGAATCTCAATTATAATCTTACTTAAGCATGTTTAATCCGAGTATGTCTAATTAACTAATTAACGACAACTAAATTGAGTATGCTTAATTAACTACAACAAAAGCATGAAATATAAGCATATAATTAACTAAGCATGTAATCTGAGCATGTTTAACCAAGTAATCAATTAATTTGAGTAGTGTTGAATTCTTTTGTAGATATTTTGTATGTTGTCTTTTACTGCAGTTTCCTTTATTGTAATTTCTACAATTTGATGATTTACTTTATTAGAGAATAATAGAGAAGATGAAATAGTAATGAACAAAACATGAACGAACCAGAAGTTTCATTGACTATGTGAATATATGTTTTATCCTTCCTTCTGTAGTGCTACTTTACTAGTCCTGTGATTTCCTTACTGTGATTTCCTTGCTATGAATTCCCTTGCTGATAGTTCTGGTTAAATTCCTTTGTCAAGCATGTTTAAGTAACTAGGTTATTAATCTTAACAATTTATTCAGCATGTTCACCATATCGTTAGTTGTCAATTCATTAATTTAAAAGCATGATATTACAAGCATGTCGTTTTATATTCTGATAGTAAAAGGATGCAATTTCTCTAGCAAGTTATTCATATTCGTGGTTTTCATTCACTGCTATATTTGCATGCTTAATTATTGCTGTCCATTTGCACTTTACTGTTCAACATCGTTGTTTACTTTCCCTTAAATGTGCTAGTCAATTATTGTCATCTTCAATTATTGTTTATCTTTATTCAATGTGTTATTCAATGATTGTTTGCTTACATTCTATGCGCTTTCAATTTCCATTATTTAATTATTTTCAATTACTTTCTTTTATATGCACAATTCAATCATGCATCATGTTATTGAGAGAATGTGTCATCACACATCATGCTAATAGAAATCAATAGGGAGTCTCACCTTGGTAGTGGTACTCACACGCATTATGTGAGGAAAAACATTAAGAAAATGAAAAAAAAAATGAAAAGGGAGTTGGAGGATGAAAGGGTAACTACGGATCAGCCAGGTAGACAGGATTTATAAGAACCATATCTTTCCCTTGTGAGAACTGCGAGACTGACTATTCTAGGTGGTTGAAGCCGACAAAGACTACCCTTTCGCCATGGATATCTCCAATCTCCAGCTCGATGTACGAGTAAAGAACCAACGACTTAATGAAAAGATTGGTTTGGGTGGCCCCTATTCCAAAAGAACTAAAGAGAGGCATATCATATTGCATGAACCCTTTTTTCGTACTAAGCCTTTGGGCTTACAGTTTACTTGTGGTGTAGGTGTAGGTACTTTTCCTAGAAAACAATGCACATATCAAAAGCAGGGATGAAGGATTTTCATGCGCAGGACTCGTGGCTGGCCAGACTAAAGAGAGTAAAAGAGAAAACAGTTGTAATTAAATAGTGTTTAATTGTTTAGCTTTTATTTCTCAAACAATTTACGTTTCTACTAAGTTTTGATAAACCCGATATGTTTCTTGATTTGGCTTACGCTGTATTTTGGTTAAAAGATTTTACAACGAGCGAGTAGAATGAAAAGAGTTTTAACGGTCCGACTTTCAAAGGGCACTCTGATTATATTTCAATTGAAAGGTTTTAATAATAATTTAATTATTTTATAAAAGTTTTAAATTTTAACGAATTTTTAAGAGGAAATAAAAAGTCGAGTCGTTACAGTATACATAGGCTACTATATCCAAAATTATGCCTACATCGTTTTTCAACAATCACACGAGGATCCATGAAAAAGGAGAGTCACACAATGACCCCTCTGAAACAAATCACAGAAAGGCGGCATAAAATGGTCAAGCCTCATGAGGCAGAAGAATAAAGTGACGGCAATCTGTAGACCCGACACATTACTTCCGTAAAACCTAAACTGGTTAAGATATGTCGGTGACGGATTACTTAGCAACCAAACTACCCGGGAAACATCCAAATTGATGAGGATTTCTGACGAGCAAGCTCTACGATGTCACAACCACCCATCAAATGGAAATGTAGTGGGTGAGTAATGCTCAGCCACTAGTAATCTTCAATCAGAGTAACTAAATACCCTGGCTAGATTTAGGGACTCGAACCTAAGAAGTTAGTCATCACCGCTCTATCCATTTCCACTTTAGGACATGTCACTAAATGCCCTATTCATATTTTGCACGTACAAACAAGCAATCTTCACAACACAGAAGACTGCATGATGATAGCTTCATGATGCTTTAATGCCAAAAACGCCAAAGTATCATAAGGATTCATCCTTTCATTTATCCAGAATAACATCACAAAATAAATATCATGTACGTAAAATACATACATATATATATATATATATATATGTAAAAACAGACATGCTATTAAACAGTCTCCGTCAGGTTTTCATTTGTGGTACCCCACAAAATAATGGTTTGAAAATCATAATGCAATGTAATGCATAAAGTATAAAAATTTCTACCTCGATGATGACCAAAAGTCAAGCCAAGCCAACCTGTAGCACTCACCATCAAATGCAGGCACCAAAACCGAGGACATTGTCGTAACATAAAATCAAGTTGTTGTCAAAACCTTAAATCAAAATTAGGAATACAACAAGAGTCCTAGACCGGAATATAGAACTAGACCGAAAGCCATACTTGGCTAATGAAGCCGAGTGGAGTTCAAGCTAATGAACTTCACTCAACATACCTAACCTAATGACTCAACAATCAAGAAGACAAAGCCGGAGTCAACACAACCTAATCACAGTCAATCGGAACCACTTGGTGTCGACAATACACAATAGTGGTCAATTGAGACCACACAACAGCCGACGAGACAAAGCGGAGGTCAACCGAGACATTGCAGTGTCAACCAGACTCAACAACAATCAATCGAAACCATCCAATGTCGAGGAGACATGTTGACAATCAAACGGAATCACACAATGTCGACGAGGAACAACTGCAGTTCCTCAAGACAAGCCACAATCAACGAAACTTAACTGGAGTTAATCAGGTATGAATTCATTAGAAATCAATTCAAAATTCACAAACTCGATCGTGCCTCAAACCAAGCCAAAGTTTAGGAACTGCCTTCAACAATGACAAAGAAATAATGGAAGGGCCTTATACTAGGACCAATTCTGCACAATGTATCCATTTTTATGGTCGACCAGAAACAATGTTGAGGTCGACCTTCACTATTGCGTCTGTGGTCTACCTAGCTGGTGCGATCGACCACTATGGATGACCAAAGAAACTTCTAGTCAACTGTAAATCAATCAGTGCATTACTAATAGGAGCGAGGTCATTTGCGGTCGACCGAACTCATGCAGAGGTCAACCGAAACGACATTTAGGCAATGTTTTCTGACAAAAAACACGCTGATTCTCCTATTTTCAATCTCCAAATGGCCAATACTCCTGCATAAACTCAAAATCTCTCAACATAAACAAGAAATTTTCCCTGGATTCGAGTTTTCCAGGCTCAAATCCGAAGCCACAAAAATACCCAGACAAAACAAGACTAAAAATCAACTTGCCCACAAAACGTTTTCACAAAAAATAGAGAACTAGAAGACATGAACACGAATCCGGCCGTGAAATGACGAGAATCGCTCATCAGTTTCTCCCCCTATCCCTTCTCTTCTCTTTCTCCTTCAGCCTCTCTTGCGGCTCTTCTCGGAAAAGAGTTTTCCTTTTAATAAAATAAAATAAAATATTAATTTTTTATTTAATAAATATAATATATATTAATATATTATAAATATTAAACTAAATTTTTAAATCTTAATCTAATAAAACAAACATAAATTGGAATTCGATATAATGGAATAAGAACTTACAAAAAAATTCTACTGCTTCGTGACGCAGGGGAACATAAAATGTGCAAGTTGACCATTGACTATCTCTTCATTTGTGGGCGAAAACTCGCAACACATGGCAAGGACGTAGTCAACATAAGAAAATTTAACTAGGTCAAAGTGGAAAATTTATTCATAAAAATGTAAAACCCAAAAAATTGTCCATTTTGTAGTCTCTATTGTAGCATCAAAATCTTCTTTTAGTGCAGATGGACATATGTATGATGAACGAAAATGATGAGTTATACCTCACCTCGTGAGAACACTCATTTGCATCAAATATTGAAACGACACCAAAAAGATAGATCAAAGGCGAGGTAATGAAATACATGAAGACTTCCAAAATTTAAAAGTTGAAGAATAGATCTTGTTTTTTCTTTTTCTTTGAGTTAAGAGCTTTTGAAAGTAATGTTTAATGTTAAATGAAAACCAGTCATTGATGAGCGAATGGACATACGATAATCCCGTGAAGATATTCATTTGTATTAAAAATTGAAACGATGAGAAGTGAAATGACGAATTAGACTAAGAATTTAAAATTTTACATGTTAAAATATAGATTTTTGTTTTGGTTGAATTAAGACTTTTGAAAGTAGACTTTAATGTGAAATGCAAAAAACGGACGTAATTTAAAGAGAAAAAGAGACGAGGTGCATCAAAGGACGTGGCCGATGGAGAGATTCAATTAAAATGACACTAAAATAATTTAAAATATTAAAAGAAAATAGATATTTGTCATTATTTGACCAAGCTGAGTCGGCGTTATTTGAGACGTTAAGGCTGATGGAGGTTTGATCTGGACATTTGACCAAGCTGAGTCGGAGTTATTTGAGACTTTAAGGCTGATGGTGGTTTGATCTGGTCATCTGGCTATTTAGTTGCGACCTCGAACGAGATGAGATTTTAGGGTCGGTCAATGGACAATTACGTCACTCTTTTTGGATTAGTATATGAGCACTTGTTTGATCCAAGATGATTGCCTGAACTAGACGAGGACGAATTATTATTGTAGTAGTTAAGAGAGTCGAAAAAGAGAGACGAAAATGGCGTCCGATGAATTGTTATCGTAAAATTTTGTGTTAGGTAAAACTATTAGCAGATATATTGTTTTGTTGCGTATATCCTTGTCTATTTAATTGTTAATAGCTGTTAATTAATTTAGTTCAAGTAATCCATTAGCTATCCAAAGCATGTTTAAATTATAAGATCTTGTCGTGATGCATGTTTAATATGTTGATTAATTATTAGTCTTCAAGCATTCAATTCAAATATGTTAAATAGACTGAAATTCTGAGCATGTAAATTAACCAAGCATGAAAACAATTTAATTAATATGAGCATGTTAACAAACTTAGGCTAGAAACGTCAAAAGCATGCTATCGTTCGATAATATATCGTTTTGTTTAATCTATTGTATGATTTTCTCGATTAATTCCTTGTATGTATGTTTAGGGTAGTCTCATGACGATAGGAACCATTAGAAAAACTACCACAGGGTAGTCACACGTCTTGAGTGAGGAAAATAACTAATATTTCCTTTGTCGGGATCACGTAACTAATTAACGTAATTAATTAGAAATCATAGTATTTCCCAAACTTTATGCTCCATATACGAGCTATTCCTAAAACACGTAATTATTTCTAATATACATAATTAAAATATTAGTTTGGGGCGGACCCATTCCGAATAAATAAAGAGAGACATATCATTTTGCATAAACTTATACTCTTACTGGGCTTTTCAGCTCACGTCTTACTTGCGGTGTAGGTACACGACGCACAAAGTTTATCGAACAAGGAAGAAGCAGTTAATGATGGATTTACACGCGCGAGCTTACGGTTGGCCAGACTATGAGAAGTGAGATAATTAGATTGTAATGTAATTAAATTCTTAATTTGTAATTAAGTTTCTATTTCATAAATTGTAATTTGTACTTAAATAGTTTTGATTTATTTCCTTTAAACTATATACGCTTCCGCAAATGTTTTTAAATCCTGAAATGTTTTAAGTGTTTCTAACGCTCAGATTGCACTCTGATACGTTTATCAAAATTTTTACGTATTTTTAAATGTATGAAAATTCGGGTCGTTACATGTTCAATTTGCAACTCAGCCAAGGGCTCGAAGTCTACTCTTCGAGAAATAATAATTGAACGGTGCTTAACATCAGCTTCATACCGTTCAACTTTGCAATCTTCACTCGTTGTGGGTGCTCCATCTTGGACCGTGGAGGTTGCTTCTTGTGCCGCGGGGGCTCCATCTTACACCGTTGTTGGTACACCCCCGTGAAACTGACTGACGAGGTCAGTTGCAATCCGACGACGTTCATGGGCAAAGTCTGTCGTTTTCGCTTGTGGTTGCAGGTGAGTTTGCGACGGAACGTCCTTTCGCTTGAATGTCATTTTCTTTGGGCGGGAATCTATTGGTATCAATTACACAATATTGAATGAAGGTCTGAGAGTACGAATGTTCTGCAATAATATCGTGTTTTGCGGTGAACTTGCTGAAGCGCACGATCGATTCTTATATAATGGGTCATAGGAACGGTAGACGATGCACAATCAACCACGGCGGATCAATATGAAACTGCTGCAATTTAACGTTAAATCGCAGCGGCTTCGTATTAAACCGCCGCGGTTAATTGGCAACCCACGGCGATCGTATATGAACCGCAGCATGCCATCAATATTATAAGATTATTTTTATTAAATATGTTGAGCCGCGGTAAATTAGTGAACAAGTCTGGGGCTCGTCGACTAGTGTTTAACAATAAACGTGATAACGATGTTAACAATAATATTTTTTTATAGTTCAGTGGTTAATTTTAACGAAAAAACATATGTAAGTTAGTTTATCACTAACCGTAATTTATCATTATACCTATTTAATACATCAATCCCCCATCATTAAGGAGGGGACGAGATGAGATTATAGGGTCGGTCAATGGACAATTACGTCACTCTTTTTGGATTAGTATATAAGCACTTGTGTGATCCAAGATGATTGCCTGAACGAGACGAGGACGAATTATTATTGTAGTAGTTAAGAGAGTCGAAAAAGAGAGACGAAAATGGCGTCCGGTGAGAGCAGTCTTGGAAGAGACAAGTACAGGAATTTCTTGCATGACGAGGGAGACGATGTACTCTGGAGACATGGAAGCCCTCCTGCTTATCAGTCTGTCAACCAGCTTTTTGAAGAGGGTAGAACTCAGGTAGCTCTCTCTCTCTCTCCCTCTCTCTCCCTCTCTCTCTCTCTCTATCTAAAGTTCATAAGAGGATTGTTCTTGATCATGTCTAGAAATGGGAGGAAGGATCACTGGAAGAAATAGTACAAAATGCAGTCAAGTCATGGGAGATGGAGCTTTCTCACAAGACACGTCTATACGACTTCAAGAGCATAAACCCAGAAAAATTTAAGCTCATCGTCAATGGTGAAAAGATTTTCTCTTTGTTTTTCTTCATAATTTCCACTCATGATATCAATGTTTACGTGGAAAAACCAGTGAAATAGTAGAGTGTTTATAAACTTACAGGCAGAGAGGGAGTGAGTGGAGAAGAAGCGCTGAAAATCGGAAGCTACAACGCGCTGCTGAAGTCATCGTTGCCGGAAGAATTTCAGTACTACAAAGCAGAAGAAGAAACGTTCGAGTCGTCGCACGACGCCTTCCGGTCAGCGCTGCCGAGAGGGTTTGCGTGGGAAGTGTTGAAAGTGTATTCAGGTCCGCCCCTGATTGCGTTCAAGTTCAGACACTGGGGTTTCTTCGAGGGCCCTTACAAAGGACACTCCCCTACCGGAGAGTTGGTTCAGTTCTATGGCATGGCGACTCTGAAGGTACTTTTTTTTTCATATTTTCCAAGTTTATTAACATTTTTTCGTAGAAATTGTTAGTGAATAATAGTATGAGATGTTGGCAGGTGGATGAATCGTTGAGGGTGGAAGAAGCAGAGGTTTACTATGATCCAGCAGACCTTTTTGGAGGGCTGCTGAAGGGGAAACCAGTCGACGAGGATGACAAGAATGGAGTAGACTCAGCTTCCACTCTTAGCTGCCCATTTTCCCATTTGAACGTAAAATGAGCTTCTTCAAGTTCTTTTCTCATGCAACTTATGAATAACAGTTTGAAACTATGATATGTGTCGTTTGTAAATTAAAGAAACATTACTATTCCTAAAACGTACGTGGACATGTTTTCCCCCTCTTTTAGACATTTTTAAAGCAATGCTTATTTAGCCGTATACAGTATTAACTTCAAAGCAATTTGTTAAGCATGAACTTAGTCGTGTACGTGTCTTGCTATGAGACATTATTTTAAGGTAAGAGTAGATGCACAAGCCACCATTAAATATTGTGGAAGGGATTTCTCAATGCAAACCGTTTGTTCTGCCTCTTCAACCTGTCCATATTCATGAAAATATAATTATTTATGGCATAGTTTTGTTATTTGAAAACAAAAATTTGGTTGAGCATTGACTTTCAGCCGAGAAGCGCGAAGGAGTTGATGTAAAATATGAGATTTTTATAATTTTAAATTTTTATGTGTAATATTCTTTTACAAAAATTTTTGGTCAAAGTGTTAAAAAATTAATATATTTTGTTGCATAGCAATCCTGTGTGATTTGTCGGTTAGATAGTCAAACATGATCAAATTGGATTTTAAAGAGTGAAAAATTAATTGCAAAAATGTTTTAGATAAATTATTTTGAATTATTTTTGCAAAATTCAAAATAAAATTATTTTTTTTATTAGTGTTTTGAATTTTGATTTAGTATTTAAATTGAATTAAATTAATATGTAAAAATATATTTTATACATATGCTATAATATTATTTAAAATAAATAATATTTTTTTTAAATAAAAGAAATGAAAAAGAATTTCTTCTTCATTTCACTCATGACCGAGAGAAGAGGGGAGAGGGAGAGAAAGAAAGAAGGAAGAGTCCAAAATTGGAGTATTTCTGATTTCCGACAACGGATTCAAGTTTCTGTCGTCCATACCAACAACTTTTGTAAAAGCCATTGGTAAGTATTTTTGTTTTTCCTCTCCATTTTTAGAGTTAAAGTTTTGGATTTTTATTGGCTTCGGATTTGGGGTTAAAAATTGGAATCTAGAGAAAATTTCTTGTTTATATTGGTAAAATAAAAGTTTATACATAGTTATTTGTCATTAGAAGTAGAAAACAAGTGAAAACGTGGTGTTTTCCCGTTAGAAAATAGCGCCCTGCGTTGTGTTGGTCGACCACTGCGGGAGGTACGGTCGACTGGTCTTTTGGGTGCAATCTCTATTCGATACGGTTCATCTAGTCGACCACATGAACAATGGCGGTCAACCACTAGCACTGTTCACACGACTGTTCATGGGGGTAATGTCACTGTACTGTTCACGCGGTCGACTACCAACGTGTCTTGTCGACACTAAATAGTCTCGATTAACCGTTGTTGATTCTACTCGAGGTTGCGAGGTCCCGGTTGACCTTCGTTTTGCCTCAATGACTTTTGAGTGATCTCGAATGGCCACTATGATGCTTTGTCGACTATGGTTGGGTTTGAATGGATTCAGTTATGTCTTCTCGATTGCTAAGTGGATCAGGTTGAGAGTGTCGTGTTCCATTTCATGTCACCGTGTCTTATCGACCGGTGAGACTTCTGGTTGTTTGTTGAGGTGTTAGATCGTCCGTAGTTATATTTTGGTCAACCGCATTGTTTGCTTCTCGGAGTTGAGTTTGGTGAACTCCATTTGACTTCATCACTCATATCTTATTCTCAATCGTGTAGATTCTCGGCTCGAGGTGGAAGGAGCTCGTTGTTCCTCGTTTGAGCAAGGAAGCCTTGTGTTAGTCTTTCCGGTCGGGGTTGGTTTCTGATTTTGGATCCTTATTGTATTCCTTATATGATTGTTGGGATGTTGGCATCGGCCTTGTTATAAGTTTCGAAGATGTCAGTGGTGTGACCCTTACTTCCGATAGGGCGTGGAGTTGGCTTGTCGGTAAGTGTTTCGTGGTCGCCTATGTGGTAGAAAATTTTAGACTTTCTACACTACATTGCATCATGTTTTCAAAACTGATATTTTGTGAGATACCACACTTGAATACCCGGCGGGGACTGTTTCGACAGCACGTCTATTTTTATGTATATGTATGTTTTTTCACGTTTACTTTATCGTACATAGTATTTCATTTTGTTATTTGTGGATATATTGGAAGGATGAATCCTCTTGATACTTTAGGCATTCTGGCGCTTAAGCATCACGAGGCTATCTCGTGCAATCTTCTACTGCGAGAAGATTAGTTGTTTGTGCGTGTGATAGAGTGATACGGCATTGGTGACATGTTCTCTGGTTTCGAGCCCCGAAAGTTGATATGGAGATGGAACAATGATGACATGTCCTTGGGTTTTGAGCCTCAGAACCTGGCCAGGGTTTAGTCACATGGATCAAAAAGTTGTCAGTCGCTAAGCTTTGTCTATCCTAGTACCGTTCCATTTGACGGGTGGTGTGACAGCTACTAGCTCCGCTCGTCGAACAACCCTCGTCAAATTGGAACCTATAGGTATTTTAGTTGAGAAGCAATCTGTCGCGAGTAACCTTATCTGTTTTATTTGATCATACTGGATGTGTCAACTCGAAGCTTTAGCTCATTGGGAACTTGGGTGACGCATTGAATCTCTAGATCGTCGTCATTGCTATTTCCTCTGGCTCATGAGGTGTTGCTATCAACGAATAGCTACCTATTCTATGATGAATGTCGGATGGATCCTTGTGTGACCATCCATTTTCTAATGACGTTTTCGTGCGAAAGACGATATTGACATATTTTGCGATATAGTTGTCTATGTATATAATGGGTTTTGAAGAAGCACATCAATGGTCATGGGTCGGTTAATAAAATAATATAGAGTTTTTAAATTATTTAAATCCATGTACAATAAATGATAAGCATGAAAATGGTTTTCAAAAAGATGAGAAAAACAATTTTTAGCATGCATTGCATTTAGTATCAATTTCCCTACTGAGTTTGTTACTCACCCCTTAGACTCTATTTTTCTCAAGTTAAGGTGTAGATTCGATGTCAGGAATCTACACATGTCGTCGTGGAAGGTTGTCAGTACCCCTCTAGTGGGTGTATTGAATTTCTCCTAGATGGATAGAGGTTCGTTGGTCCAAATCTCTTTATCTCTTGTACGTTTGAAATTTGTTAGATTGTTTGGTTTAATTCTTACATAGTACTTTCTTTGTTATTTATTATGCCATCATATCTCTTGCTGATCACTCTATGGATTTCAACCTATGTGATCTGAGTTTGTGTTAATTTCATGTTAAGACTTTCGCTTACTCCTAACTTTGGGGTAGGCAATTGGGTTTTCTCCAAAGAACGAGTCGTCTAATCCAGATATTCTATTAGGCCCACTTTTAAATCGCAACATGTCATGTCAACGGTATTTTAAAATTTCTAATAATCTTTGTTCAAACAAAAATGTAAACCCCATGACCACGGAAGGAGCATCCAACTTGCTGACACACTTTGAGCAAACATAGTTTCGTATACATTGTTTCTTCCTAATCATTATTATGTTTAGTTTTCTAATAATAATTAAATGACATTATTTTGTCACCATGTGATACATTATTATTATTATGTTTCCTCAACACTTTGAGCAAACATTGTTTCTTTTGGTTGTTCAATTTGTTAGCCTATTTTCTAATTATGTTGGTTATTATGCGTACGTGCCAACCCTAGAAGTGACAAAAAGTTTCGATCTTGTAATGCAACCTTCTATTAAAAGTAAATAAAACTCCATAAATCGTTCATAAAATTTCCCAAATCAAGAAAGTTCATTTTAAATAATAATATATACATTGTTTTTAATTAATATATATATATATATTAAATGAATAATTATTGAAATAATAATTAAATCACATTATTTTGTCGACATGTGATACAGTTTCCGAGGGGACACCTCTACTGCTGTGCCAGGCCCAGAATAGGTGACCAGGTTAAAAGAATGTAGCATCAAAAACAAAATGAATGAATAAATATATCTTTTTCATTAAATTTTAACTAAAAAATTCACTTGATCAAATTTTTAACATAATCATTTGTAGTTAAATTACTTGATTAAATCTTGAATTTTTTTTTTCAATAAATTAAACTTGAATTAAGGGATTTATTCATCTTAAATCTTTAATTTTTTTGCACAAAATAAACATTTGAATATATTTAAACTTGTTTGTTTGTACTTGATCTTTGGATCTATTTAAGGTGATTTAAGTTTGGTTTAAGCTGATTTTTGTGGGTTGGATTTAGTTATTTTTTTATATAATTTTTAAAATTAAAATTAAAAGATTATAAAAATATTAAAATATTTGTTTGCTTTGATTTTGATTGGAACAAAATCGACCATGATCTAATTTACAATGGGCATTTTGTTTAAAAAAAGATTTGGTGTTTAAGTTGAACACAAATTAAATTAAACCGAACACAAATCCATAGAATACACTATGAATGAATAAAAATAAAAAGAGAAATTAACAAATCAACTACTATACTTTATAATCATTGACAAGTCAACCACTAAAATATTTTCGCTAACAACTTTACCACTAAACTATAAAAAAATAAGTGTCGAAAACATCGCTATCAGTTGCCATTAAAAAATATTGTTGTTCCTATGTGGAATTTTTGTATTTTAGCTACGGAAAATGAGTTATTGAAATAAGACTCAAGAAAATCGTCTTTCTGCACAGAGGAAATATAACTTTTCGCAGAAGAAAGATGACTTTTTTTGGCAGAAAAATAACTTTCTGCAGAAGAAAGACGACTTTAGGCTACGGAAAAACAATGTTCCGTAGAGGAAACTCTGCAGATAAATAACAAATTCATTGTCTTTTTCGTAAAAAATCACAGACAAGTTGTAATTTTTCTATGAACAGTAAAACAATTATAAATCAATCAAAATCTAAAACATAATATATTCTTTTACAAAATCTTCTAAATTATAAAACTAAACAAAATTCAAATCAATTTATACAGTATTTTCTTAAATTCATATTTCATGGATATTAACTATTTTTTACTGAAATATTTAAATCATGAGTTTTTGCAGTTCTTTTCATGGGTATTAGCTCTTGAATTCTCAGAAAGTTAACAGTGATATTTAATTTATTCATTTTTTATAGTTTAGTGTTTAAGTTATTAAAATTGTTCAATATTTTGTCTTTGATCGCATAGTAAAAGTTTTGTTAATTTCCCAAATAAAAATAAAAATAAGTAATTTCTCAAAAAAAAAAAAGAAAAGGAGATGGTAATTAGTAGCTGAATCTAACAAAGATCTTCACAAGAAAATAAAAAGGCCCCAAAAACCAAGAAAAAATACTCAAACATGTCCACCACTTTGGCACCATATTGCAGAGGTCACGGACAGAGCATCCAAAGCAATTATCAAATTTATACGACTAGTTCCGTTTAACATTTCACACAACAGACACGTAGGTTCAGAATTTTCTTTCAACCAGTAACGCAGTGCCAAGTGTTCTTCAACCAATGAGACCTCGCCAACTCAGCACAACAAAATACAGAGTTTGAAAGGAAAACACCTCAAGAAAGTAGAAACTAACTCAAAACTCTTCTTGTTCAGAAATAGAATATAATTTAATATGTACACAACTGATGCCAAACAGCTAGACCATCCCTCTGTCACCGTCCTGATATGAACAAAATTTGAGGGAAATGTCTCCAATAAATGCAAAAATACAGCTTTTTTTTTTTTGAAAAGAGAGATTGTATGCTGCAAAAGGTCCCCACACGCTTTGATTTCCATGTCAGCCAATAAGCAAAAGGACAAGATGCTAAGGGAGACCATAGTTGTGCCTCGTTAAATCAAAAACCTTTTTTCAGACAATGGTTTCCAGTTCAGTCTAAAGATGTTGTGGGGCCAAGAAACGAGAAGTGTGATTTGATTACCTTGCTTTGTTGCTTCGACCAGATTTTTGCTGGGATTGATGAAGATAAACCTGGGTTTGTATTATTGTTTTGCCAATTCTAAAGCCTGGAAAGACGGTGAAAGAAACAGGAGGGTCACAGTCAGGTGAGATCAACACTTCATCTGTAATGCTTTCCATGTAGACTTCAGCGAATCTACATCCTTTCTCTGCTAAAAAGATTTCAGCTTCGGGATCAGAGGAGAAAGATATGCAATGGAGGAGCCAAACCCACTTGGCCATTTCAGCGAATGAGTTGAAGAAGATGGTATCTGGAAATTGACCCGAATTCACTAGTGTTCTCTGTGTTAAATTGCCGAAAAATGACGACTCCATTTTCGGATGGATCAGTTGGGAATACTTTACTCGGCAAAACTTTGCAAATGTTGATCTTTGATTCCTCAAAAGATAGTCATTTGCCTTCATAGCTTTCAAGTCCATAAACCTTTCGAAAAATAGCTTCGGCTGCTTTGATTTACCCGGTAAAGACTCATTCGGAAGCGAGAAATTTGGACAATGGAAGCGATCGAACATTTCCCGGCAAACAAACGCTTCAAAAGCATAACATTTGTCCCCGTCTTTATAATAAACAGCATCTGGTTCAATTGCCATAGCAGCCACATTGAAATCCCAATTAGCTGATTTCATTTCCTCCATTATCAGTCTCACAAAGTTTCTGACTGATTTAACTGTTCGGCGAAGAACTTTTTTAAGATGATCAGCAGTCAACCCAGAGATGTGAAGACTTTCGGTCGCCATTAAAGGGCCACATCGGTTTAATCTCTTCTTAAGCAGCTTATTGTGTTTCCTCATCTCTGCCAATTTTTCCTTCACAAAAATAATTTCAGAGTCCATGAGTAAGACCTGAGATTCCAGCTTCTTCCCTGTTATTTCATACGTTTTCAAGATACTCTGCTGCTCCTGAATTTCCGCTAAAAGCATTGTCGTCTCGGGTGAAGGGTCAACCTGCTTTTTAAGATATCCCACCTTTAATTCAGACAGCATCTCCAATTCCTTCACAGCTGTTTGATCAGCAGCTTCAATCAACTTCATGTCTAATGGAGATTGGGCATCCTGTATTTGGGCATATGCAGCTTTAACAGCAGAAATAGTAGCAAAAAGTTTTGCCAATAAAGCTTCCATTGCTGCCCTGTTACTGAGCTCTTCATCGCTGCTTCCGAAAGACCCAGATAAACTTTCTGTGCTCTTACTTGGAGTAAGATTATCTCTAACTTCTTGCAGGGCCATCACTCTTTGGACTCCATTAGTGGGAGTGATCCCCGACAGAGCTCGAATGTGAAGAACTTTCGCAAACGTTCGTGCCAATTTGCTCTTTTTCGTAGTCAGAGCAGAAGATTTAACCAAGTCCATCTGCAAAAGAATTAGTGGAAAAAGAAGAGACTGAGAAAATTAAAGAACTCCAATGGAGAAGAATGCAGATGCCCAAGAGAGAAAAGTAGAAGCTTTGGCACTCAGACCAAGCCTATTGGAGACCTTTTTTTCCTCCAAGATTCTCTCACAGCTTTTAATTTTCTTCACACACTGCATTGTTCAATAATACACATGCCATAATTCAAAATAGTCAGAATCTGACACATACAACACACATGTACATAGAAAATACAAAAAAGCCAACTTTTCATACTCTATTAAGTGAAATTAATTTTACCTTCTACCCTGTCGCAAGTGTCGTTGTCAGCGTGTAAGCTTAGAGTGTAAAATTAAAAGGTAAACTAACATCGACAGAAGCCAGGAAGAGATTGACAAATAGATTGACAAATAGCAGAAACATAAAGACAGGAAGAGATTATTCGATTAGTTGCCTCGGATAGAAGAGACCATCAAGCTTCAAACAAACACCATTAGGAAAGCTATTCAAAGAACATAGGTATGGGCAAAAACACACAACCATACAAACATATGGTAAATTAGCAGCTTATATGAGCTACTTGACAAAAGCAGACGACTTGTCGATTTCGGCATGAAACAACACTATCGTCGTTCATCGCTGATCATCATATTTCAAAACGAAACCTGTAAAATCGCATAACCTTACCTTAATTAGGCAGGCTGAATATTTATTTTGCACTCAACTAGAAGCTACAACTATATTTAGGGAGGGACATTTGAAAGTCATCAAATATTTTCCACATTTTAGATAATAAGACAAAACAAAAAGTGACATGAATCTTCTAGAGAGATGGCATTTATGTCATGTCGAATTGCACAAACATGGCAATAACAAATCCTCTTCAGAAACAGCAGGAATCTCCAATGGCGTGCTCACACCAGAAGAAAACCCACTAATTTGCAATCAATCATAATTCATCAGAACACAAAATAAAATTACCATACCTTCAAAATCCGGCCAAATCCCACCAACTTCAAAGTCGCCTCATGTCGTCACAAGAGTCTGAAAGATATAGAAGCAGAGCAATGCCGAGCCAAAGCTAATTCTACACCCAAACAGAAGACAGATGAATAATATACCGGAAAACAAAAACGACGACGAAAAAGCCAAATGAATGGACTATTGTTCCTCTTCCGACCAGTATAAACATCGAATCCGAACAAAAACAGAGAGGAAATAGTAACGTTTTTTTTAATGGACAACTAAGAGACGATGGAAGCACCAACATATCATGCCGAAAACTCGTATTTTTTAACCCCAAAACACTGAGAAATCCTCCAAACATACGTATTTTCTGACAGACCGAGGAAATTCTATAAAATTGATTTTCCAATATAATAACAGGGCATTAGCCGACTACGAAACTCCTGCTCATATAATAGAAACAACAAGCATCCATCGATATGAAAAGGTTGAAAATAAATGAAAATTATAGAGAGAGAGACTCCATTTTCAGAGGGAAGATTACGAAATAAACCATTCTTCAGCTTCGTTCCAATGCCTAGAAGATACTTCTCTCTTCGGAAGGTTTCCAGAGCGGGGTCGTCGTTTTGGGGACGAAAATGGCACAGGCAGTCGGGAGAGAAGTTCAGCAGAGAGAAATTGCTTTCATTTCAGAGAAAGAGAGAGAGACGCAGTCAGAGCTCGACTGAAGAAGACAGACCGACGCAGAGCAGAAGAAAGAGGACGAAAAGTCCAAAAAGGGCAGAGCTTCAATGCAACCATTCTAAAATGGGCTAAATTACATTTATAACATCAGTCGTACGAAGGACACAAATCCGTTGTGAGGGTGGTGTAGTAATGTCACTACGGGCTCCCATCCCGCCTCTACTTTAACGCGTGTAAACGTTAACGGTGACACGTGTACTCAAAATATCGAAATATTATTAAATTTGATTTTAGGAGACCAGAAGAATTAAAAAAGTGCAAAATTTGAATCCCCGGCCCCAATTATAACCACTTTAATATATTTTAAAAGAATTAATATAAGCCAGAGATTTAATTTTTGTTACTATATCCACTTATGCCATGTCATTGAATAATAAAATAGGCCTAGTAAAGCTTTCTCTTATAAAGTTAAATTGTAGCAATAGTGACAGTAACATAATTCTTTAGTGACATCATTACGGACCATGTGAGTAGTGCATGCTCTTTGTTCTTATTCACTTATCATGTGCATGCAAAGTTTGTGTATATGTCTCAGATTCATCAAATCTCGCTGGATAATATTTATTTATTTATTAGAATAAAACGATAGATATTACGAAGAAGAAAACTTTTATTTAGAAGTTGAAGAATTACAGAGTAAAGGCAACTCTTTATAATGCAGAGTTCCAAAGAAGAAAAGAAGAAAACTAACTGTCTATGAAATAACTGTCGATGTAGAAAGGTGGCTATCTTCAGCTTAGAAGCATCTAAGGGAGGCAGCTATCTTCAGTTTAGAATAAGACTTCAATACATATCTATAATAGGCCCTTTCAAGATGGACAATGCAAATTAAGCATTTCCATCTTGCGAAGTAAAGAATGAAACAAGCCAGGAAGAACAGGTTTGGTGAGAATGTCTGCTAACTAATGTTTAGAAGAAACATGTAATGTCTTGACGTTGTTCTGTTGGATTTGTTGTCGGACAATATGACAGTCTATCTCAATGTGTTTCGTACGTTCATGAAACACCGGGTTAGCAGCAATGTGTAAGGCAGACTGGCTGTCACAAAATAACAAAGCTGGTTGCGAAAGAAACACACGAAAGTCTGCAAGAATAGCTTTAAGCCAAATGAGTTCACAAGTTGTGAGTGCTAAAGCTCGATATTCAGCCTCGGCAGATGACCTGGAAACTGTGTGCTGCTTTTTTGATTTCCAGGAAATTAAAGAGTCTCCTAGAAAAATGCAGAACCCACTGATAGAGCGACGAGAATCAGGGCAAGAAGCCCAATCAGAATCGCTAAATGCTTTCAGCTGAATAGAAGATGATGTAGGATAGAATAGACCATAACCAAGAGAACTTTTAATATACCTCAAAACCCGATGAACAGCCTGCATATGAGAAGTCCTTGGATTTGCTAAGAACTGACTTAATTTATTCACAGCAAAACTCAAATCTGGTCTTGTAATGGTCAAGTAAAGTAGCTTGCCAATAAGTCGACGAAAAGATGTAGGATCATCTAGCAAAATGCCACTGTCAATAGACAATTTTGTATTGACATCCATAGGTGTAGAGGCTGGTTTAGAAGCAAGAAAACCAGTTTCCTCCAAAAGCTGTAAAGCATAGTGGCGTTGATTTATGGAAATGCCTTTAGCAGATCTAGCAACTTCCAGGCCTAAAAAATAATGAAGAGGACCCAAGTCTTTCAACATAAACTTGGAATGCAACATATCCTTGACTGAAGTCATTTCAGAAAGTGAAGAACCCGTCAAAATTATGTCATCAACATAAACCAATATAGCAACAAAAGAGCTGGATTGAAATCTGATAAACAAAGAAGAATCAGATTCAGATTGCTTGAAACCAAGTGAGATCAGCGCTGTTGAAAATTTTGCAAACCACTGGCGGGAGGCCTGCTTTAAACCATATAAAGATTTGTGGAGTTTACAAACTAATGGTGAGGCACTGTCAATCAATGAAGGAGAATTAGGAACGTTATAACCGGGAGGTAAAGCCATATAAACTTCCTCATTTTAAATCACCGTGAAGAAAGGCATTATTCACATCAAGTTGAAGTAAAGGCCAACCATTGATGGAAGCTAAAGCCAGCAGTAGTTTGACAGTGACAAGCTTCACAATTGGAGAAAAAGTGTCAAAAAAATCAATGCCTTCAGTCTGTGTGAAGCCCTTAGCAACAAGCCTAGCCTTGTAGCGTTCAATCGAACCATCAGCATGATACTTGATTTTGTATATCCATTTACACCCAACAACATTTTTATTAGGAGGAAGTGGCATGACAGTCCAAGTGGAGTTGCATTCAAGAGCTAACAACTCAGCTTGCATTGCATCCCTCCATTCAGAAAATTGCTCAGCTTGCTTAAATGTTTTAGGTTCAAAATTGGATGAAAGAGTAAGGCTAAAAGCTTTGAAAGAAGGAGAAAACCGATGATAAGAAAGAAACTGGGAAATTGGATATTTAACAGTAGAAGACAAAAGAGGAGAAGAAGTTGAAGTATTTGATAGAAAACAATGGTAATCACGTAAGTATGAATGAAGTTTAGTAGTTCTGGACTGTGTGATAGAAGAACCAAGAAAGGATTTTGGAGAAATAGAATCTGGTGTAGAAACAGAATTAGGAACTGAAGAAGAGTTATGTAAAGATTCTGAAGATATTGGAAAAATAGAGGAAATGGAATCTGGGGAAGAAGTAAGAAAAGGAAAAATAGACTCATGAAATACAACATTTCGAGAAACAACAAGTGTATTTGTTTCAATATCAAGAACTTTATAACCCTTATAACCCGTGGGATATCCCAAAAAAAACAGAAGCACGAGCACAGGGTTGAAATTTGTCCCGACCAGAAGAAAGGGTAGAGACAAAACATAGGCAACCGAATGCCCGAAGATGTGTATAAGATGGAGGTTTATTGTATAACCTTTCAAAAGGTGATTTATTAGAAAGAAGAGGAGAAGGAAGTCTGTTTATCAAGTAAGTTGCTGTAAGTACACAATCTCCCCAATATGGCAATGGAACGTTGGATTGAAAAAGAAGTGCACGAGCTACATTCAATAGATGTTGATGTTTACGCTCAACAACTGAGTTTTGTTGAGGAGTCTCAACACATGAATTATAATGTACAATACCTTTGGCATTATAGAAATCAACAAGAGAGAACTCAGGGGCATTATCAGATCGGATGCTACGAATACTGATATGAAATTGAGTGTTAATGAGTTGGACAAACTGAGGAATAAGAGAAGTAACTTCAGATTTTAGTTTCATAAGATAAACCCATGCAGATCTTGAAAAATCATCAACAATGGTGAGAAAATATTTAAAACCATCATGCGTTGGGATTGCAAACGGACCCCAAACATCACAATGTATGAGATTAAACGGAGATTCAGATAAGTTGTTGTGAGAAATGAAAGATAAACGATGTTGTGTGGCTAATGGACAAATTGTACAAGGAGATATATCTTTGTCATTAACAGAAATTGACAAGTTGTCTT
This sequence comes from Begonia loranthoides, assembly GCA_022433065.1. Taxonomy (NCBI): domain Eukaryota; kingdom Viridiplantae; phylum Streptophyta; class Magnoliopsida; order Cucurbitales; family Begoniaceae; genus Begonia; species Begonia loranthoides. The sequence goes on along the minus strand of CM039474.1, from coordinate 29,414,915 downwards.
TAAGAGTATGAAGGACAACATTAGATGGATGTACAAGTCGTTTATGCCAAAGAAAAAAAATCAGATGCACAAGAACTAGAATTACAAACAATCTGATCAGATTTACATGGATTTGTACTGGAAATGAAATGATCTGAAGACTTAGAAGAAGCATGATTATGCAGAAACTTGCTTGTGACAGAAGACTGGTTTTCTGGAGATGCCTGATGCAAGACATAAAGGTTGTCATGTCGCTCACCCATCCCAATCATTTGGTCCGAGGTAAGGTCCTGAATATAACAAATATCGGATCGAAAAAAAATTGAGCAATGTAAAGAAGATGTGAGAGCACTAACTGATAACAAATTGAAGCGAAATTCAGGAACAAACAAGACATTGGATAGAATAAGCTTTGGAGAAATAGGAACAGAACCAATCCGTAGAATGGGTATTTTAGAATTGTTAGGAAGAGTAACAAATTGATTATGTACAGAATAAGAGTCAGAAAAATTTTCAAGAGTAGAACACACATGGTGAGTTGCACCAGTATCAATGATCCAATGGTTTGAAGAGTAAGAATAATGAAATGAAAGAAAAGAATTAGAACTAGGTAAAGAAAATTTACCAGTAAAGCTAGAAGCCGAAGCAAGGGAAGAAGAATTATCATTGGAAGTTAAGCAATCTGAGCCATGACTGAAGGAGGGAGAACTCCGCTGCAGTTGAGAACTCAAGAGTGCTATAAGATGTTGACATTGATTGGCAGATAACCCGTCAGTAGAATTTATATCAGCAGTAGAATGATCTGAAACTGGATCATTACTGGTTTGATTAATAGAAACCTTGTTACTGGTTTTCACTTTGTAACCAGGAGGATAGCCGTGAAGTTTGTAACATTTTTCTATAGTATGCCCTTGTAATTTGCAGTGAGTGCAATACGGACGATCTTTCTTGGTCTTAAAAGATGAAGTAGTCTGCATGGATGTGGCAGAATGAAAGGACATAGGGGCAGTAGATCCTCCAACAAATCGTTGTCGTTCTTCCTGAATAACTAGAGCAAAAACTTTACTAATATTTGGTAATGGTTCCATCATAAGGATCTGAGCGCGGATATGAGAAAAAGACTCATTTAAGCCCATTAAAAACTGCATAACATTTTCTTGCTGCTGATATAAAAGTAGAGTTTTCATGCCGCCACAGGTGCAATTGGGAATGGGTCGAAATTCTTGCAATTCATCCCAAAAAACTTTGAGTTGAGTATAATATGAGCTAACATCCATAGATCCTTGAGAAAAAGAGGATAAATTCTTACGTAATTGATAAGATCGTGGACCATTACTCTGCTTAAATCTATCCGAAAGATCATTCCAAACCGCAACTGCTGTATCGAAATACAAGAGACTATCGGCTATCTCCTTGTTGACAGAATTCAATATCCAAGAAACAACCATGCTATTGCAACGTTTCCAGTTGTTGAACTTTACATCAGAAGGAAAAGGTTGGGGAATAGACCCATCAACAAAGGCAAACTTGTTTTTGGCAGTGAGGGCCATTGTCATCGCTCGTCTCCATGTATGAAAGTTAGAACCGTGAAGAGGATGCATGACGAGAACTAAGCCTGGATGGTCAGAATTGTGCAGAAAAAATGGATTACTAGAATCGTCCATTTCTGACCTAAACGATGAATCAGAGTAATGCTCTGTGGAAGAACCGGAAGACGAAGCTTTAGCTGTAGGAGAAGATTCAACAACTGGAATGGAAGAAGCTGCTGAGATTCCTGCAGAAACTGTCTTGACGGGATTTCTACCACGAGGCATCAGAAAAATGCGGAAGGGAGAGCAAAAAATGCTCTGATACCATATTACGAAGAAGAAAACTTTTATTTAGAAGTTGAAGAATTACAGAGTAAAGGCAACTCTTTATAATGCAGAGTTCCAAAGAAGAAAAGAAGAAAAATAACTGTCTGTGAAATAACTGTCGATGTAGAAAGGCGGCTATCTTCAGCTTAGAAGCATCTAAGGGAGGCAGCTATCTTCAGTTTAGAATAAGACTTCAATACATATCTGTAATAATAGATGACCAGTTTTGGACTTTCTTGTACTTGTCTTCTGTCAATGTTAGAACCAATTGGCTGTTTGAGATTTATTTTTATGAATGACATTACATATTTTTATAACATTTATTTAGAAACTGTTTTTATACAAAATGACATGTCCTATATTTTATGACTAGTCATTTGTTATAATATAAATACGTTTTTCACTCCGCATGGTTTGTTTGAAGCATGCACATTATTATTATTTTTTATTATTATTGATCATTTTGATCATGTGAACCAAGTTTAATCGACCCATGTGAGGGTCTTGTTTTGTTATACAAATTCGACTGTTGAATGATGTGTTTGTTTGTTAACTAGAGTAATTAGACAGTTGTAAGTGTCGCGTCTTTTGGGACAAAACTCTAAACTCGGTCAGGATTATTCGTGATTTTGTGATCACAAAATATCGCTTTTGTTATTGTATATGTCTATGACAATGTGTATCTTTACTCTATGAGTGACTTTATTTTCATTAAAATTTTTATATTATTCATTAGTGATCTTTTTTTTATATATATACTACACTGCTATGCAATATTTGTCACTTGCTGTACTAAATGTTTTTTTTTTCAATTTTTATAAGATAGTTTACATTTGACATGTTTCCTCTTAATTTTAATACCAAATGTACAACTTTGTTCTTATTGAGTTTGGTCTATTCACCGCCAACAATTTCTCCTTTCAGATTTTAGTCAGGGAGACCAGCAACCACTGAATGAGGAGTAGACGACATTATTTCTTTCATTATTAGTTTCTTATATTTTAGTTAAATCTTTTAGTTTTCTATTTGTTTATTGTTAGGCTTTTATATTCCTCAATTTCTAATACAGTTATTTTTAGTTTATATTATTTTTATGTTGATATCGTTGTTAGATTAATGAGTTAGCATTTGTTTATTTGACATATGCCTAAAGTATATTTAAGATTTCTACTTCAATAGCAATAAATAACGTTACCGGTCCGGCGGTTGAGTTCTCTCATGAGCAAGTCGTTTCTCATTTTGTTTTGGTTTAACCTGATTTCGTTTACTAGAGCAACTAAATTCAGTGATTTCTTCTATAAAAATTTGGTTTTATTTTTTGTTCAAAGCCAAGAAATTAGATAAGAACCAAGTTTTAAAAAATCAAACAAAAATTTCAACACATCAAGCTCTTTTCTTAAGTACTTAATATTACTTTTAAACTATAGGTTTACATTATAACTTGTTGCTTTTATATCTTTATTAATTATCATAAATATTTATTTTATAATGATTATTTATAATATATTATAATTCTTTTATTTTTTCACTATTTATAATATATTATAAATTAATAACACGGTGTATAAAATTAAAGTTATACACTTGGCATAGCTATTTGTTCAATCACATTTTCTATACTTACAAAATGAATATTAAAGTCACATTTATTTTTCATTTTCAAGACTAATAAAAAAAATGGAGCCAAAAATAGAACAAAATAAAAAATTAATGTAAATTCAAACTAAACTAAAATGGGCATAAAAAATGAACCAAACGGAAACCAGTTTACTTTGATTTTGGTTCGAATACATGGATTTTTTATTGGTTCGATTTGGGTTCAAAAAGTTGTACTTTTTTATGGGTTCGGTTGTTTTGGCTAAACTCGAACCAAACGACGAGTGACATCTCGCAAGTCGGTCCAACCGAGCAATTCAGCAACAAAGCAGAACAAGTCTTGTCTTTGCAAATAATAAAAAAAGTACGGGCCACGCTCAAAGAGGGAGAGTTTGGGAGAGTATCGGAGAGGGCCCCACAAGAGAGGTGGGGTCACGTTAAAGGAAGTCATCCAACACGGCGAAACCCACGCCTTCCCACTTCTTTTACACGTGCACCGAACTACGCACGTTTCTCTCTCCTCCTCGGCATAACGGTTCTCAGATGCGCCACGTCACTACTTCGTAGCGCTTTCGCTTGTGGTCAAGATGGTTAACTACCTTAATAAATGCCCTTTTTTTTAATTTACAAGAATATTAGATTAATAGGTAATTGATAAATAAGATGATTTAATATTTTAAGAATCTTATATATTCTATAGTTTAAAACTTTATTATATAAAAATAAAGCAATAAAATTTATAGTATAGTTGTCGCACGTTTCTACTATTAAATTTTCTAAAAATTGTAATACAATAAATTATGTTTATTTAATTAAATATATTAAAAATAAAATTAATAATAAATTATTTATTTGTAAAAAAACACCCTCCATAATTTTAGTGGCATATGCGTAAATCAAGAAGAAGTTTTGTCCAATCAAAAACACTTACACGTATTTTAGATGACCACCCACCTCTCAAAACGCAGGGTTCACACCCAAAGTCTTTTTTCCCGGGTTCCGTCAAAATCAACTCCAGGTTTGACGAGCTGTTTTCCAGACGAGACCTTCAATTTGGTCTGAGATAATATCTCTCATCCGTAGAGATCCGATCGGGATCAACGATCATAGGCTGAAAGGATTGCTATCATTTGATTTCTATTGGCGACTCTGTGGCCATCTCGTCTTACTTTTCGAACGATCTCTTTTTCACTCTGATTATTCAGCTGAGGAAGTAGAGAGGCGGTTTTCAGTGAGGTAGCTTGCTGTTCGTATCATAGTTAAACGTCGTCGATTCTCAGTTTTTATGTGCCGGATGTGTATTAAGTTGTTTTGAAAATATCGTTCGATCTTTGATTCTCTTTGTGGAGCCATAATTTAGCTCAATCGCCACATTTTGATACTCTCTGTGAGTGGAAAGGAAGAAGCTGCTTCTCTAGCTTCCAGTGATTCGCATCTGGTTCAGTTATAGAAGGCCTCGGAGAGATAGAGAGAGAGGGATGACTTCAGGAACGAGGCTACCAACGTGCAGGGAAAGGGAAAACAACAAGAGAAGGGAGAGAAGGAGGAGAGCTATAGCGGCGAAGATCTTCACTGGTCTCAGAATGTACGGAAACTATAAGCTTCCGAAGCACTGCGATAATAATGAAGTCCTTAAAGCTCTCTGCAACGAGGCCGGTTGGACCGTTGAATCCGACGGCACCACCTACCGTAAGGTACTCTTATAAGAATTTTCATTTCAACTTTGCCTCGTTACTCTCTTGAAGAAAAACATTTTCACTTTCCTCGTTTTTATTATTTCTTTCTTATATAATCGTTTTTCATTCATTAGTTCTTTCCCCAGTTACCACATATATTCAGAAACTAGGAAGTAACTTTAACTCGGCCAGTTTGAGCTCAATGCGTTTCATGTTGTCTAGGAATAGCTTGCTTCAAGTTTTGTCGTTGGCGAATGTTCAGACAGCCGCAGTAACTGATTGTTCCTAATTTCTTTTAGGCAATGAGTTCATTAGGAATTTTTGATGAGTCAGCTCGATTATTTGTGCGGGCGCATATGCTTGTGTGATGATCCATTTTGTCATTTGGAGGCTAGTTTAAGCTGGTGCGGTGGTTATGTATGTTTTACATGAAAATCTCGCCTCAACTCGATTTTTATAGGCGAATCTTATTCAAAACGATCAATCATCGATTGCTTTTTGGGCAACATCTCTTGTGGCTAATACTCCTTTAAAGTTTTGTGAGTTTGATTAGTGAGTTCTACCAAATTAAAAGGTGCTAATTTGGATTTTGGTATTGGGAAGGGTGCTACTGCCATAGTGGGGTAATGTGGGTTTACTTACTGTTCATGAACGGACTCAGATTCTCGTGAGTTTTCGACCAGCGTAAGTTAGATAGATCCGGTCTGAGTTACGATCAAGCTTTGTCTGTTACTTTTACGCGTGAGCACAAGATTCCATATAATTTTTTGCGGGCATCGATGACTCGTAGTCTGGGACCCTGGAACTTTGGTAGATCTCGAGGAGATGAAGATGCCTTTATCCACTTTCATGAAATGTATCTGGCCTCTCCATTTGTAGGGAGCGTGTTGAGTACCTTTTCTTACCGTGGGGCAGAGTTGATAGAGATACACCTTTAGCTCTCTGTTCGGCTACTGTCAGTCTGTCCGCAGCTTTGCATTTTGGAATTGCAGTTTTCCCAGATCCCTCGATGGGTTTCTAGTTTTGTGGAATTCTGCAGTTCATTTTTTATTTTTCATTATTGATGTCTAAATCAGTCATCCCTAATTAAGACTGGAATTGGCGGTTGATTTAAGAAATTCAATGCTTCTGACCTTTCCTACTTTTCTTGCCTGTCTGCCGAATTTGAGGCTATCTTGATTCAAGTTTAGCCCTTCCACACGTTTAAATCTTCTTGATACCATATTAGGAATAGAACGTGCACCAAATGGCCTGATGCATTTGAGACTCATTACCCTCATAAATGATTGCCGTTTCAGTCTTTCTTTTTTGTTTTTTGGTCAAGTTCGGGCGTGGACAAAGCTAAATCTTGGGGTGTCAAAATAGTTTTCTGCAGGTTATGAGATGATTGCAGTCAGCTTTCTATAACCCTACAATTCCTCCTGTTTTTGTGCATTATTTAGTACTACTTAGGATCATAGAGATAATTTATGCGTACCACCTTGACTTTGGCAACAAGCCAACAACAAATATAGCAGCTTCTGAATTTCATTTTTAAGCGTTTCTTAAAACAGGGATCTAGGTGATAGTTATCAAAATAAAATATATCCTATGAATTATTCATGACTAGAACAACGTAGAACAATGTTTGGAGGAAAGAAAAATGTTTCACCTGTGATCTGTATTCTGTGTCATCAGCGCTAATTATTTCAAACTCTCCCTTGTGAGTATTATGAAAGACAGTGTAAAATAAATATTATTAAATGAAATCATGAAAGCAAGTGAAATTGTTGGACAATGTGGTAGGAAGGTGACTTGAAGGAGAGATTTATACAGGGTCCTTCCTGCTTGCACCATATGTTCAATGCCCCTTGCTATGAAATACATCCCAACTTCCTGATTGAATTGGAAATATGATAGTAGATATTTCTGGTAGACCAATTAGTAATTGTTAATAGTAGCTGAGGGAAAAATCCAATTGAACCATTAAAGAGTAGCTGCTGCTGAAAGGTTTACACATATTATGGAGGAGTCAGTTTTTAAATGCATAATGCTGGAATAGTGAAGAGCCTCAGATGCGAGCATAATGAATAAGTATCAGAACCTCTAAAGAATTATGATTCTGTGAACATGTTGACTCAGAAAACATGATGATTCCCTATGATGGTTCTGCTTCATGCATACGTGCATAATGATGATTCTGCTTTGATCGCTCTGTTTCAAATATACGTGCAGGGATTTAAACCTGTTGAAAGAATAGATCTTGTAGGTGGATTGCCAGCAACTGCCTCCTCATCTCAGCATCACAGTCCATATGCTTCCTTCAATCCGAGCCCCAGTTCGTCCTCTTTTCCTAGTCCAGTCTCATCATCGTATACTGCTGCTAATCCTACAACGGATGGAAATTCCCTCATCCCTTGGCTTAAAAATCTTTCATCTGCCTCATCATCGGCCTCCTCTTCCAAGCGGCCCCACCTCTATATCCATGGAGGCTCTGTCAGTGCTCCAGTTACCCCACCCTTGAGCTCACCAAGTGCCAAAACACCCCGAATTAAAGCGAATTGGGAAGAACAGACCACACCCCCTGGTTGGACTGCTCAACACTACTCGATCCTACCATCTTCTACTCTACCAAGCCCTCCGTCTTCCACTCCACCAAGCCCTGGCCGCCAGATTTTTCCGGATCCAGAATGGTTTTCTGGAATTAGAATTCCTTACAGTGGACCAACTTCTCCAACATTCAGCCTTGTCTCTTCAAACCCATTTGGCTTTAAGGAAGAGGCTTTAACTGGTGGTGGATCGCGCATGTGGACTCCCGGGCAAAGCGGGACATGCTCTCCTGCCATTGCAGCAGGCTCTGATCACACTGCAGACATTCCAATGTCTGAACTTATTTCAGATGAGTTTGCATTTGGAAGCAATGCAGCTGGGATAGTTAAGCCTTGGGAAGGAGAGAGGATCCATGAAGATTCTGGATCGGATGATCTCGAGCTGACCCTTGGGAGTTCAAGGACAAGGTTTGATCTCACAACTGCTATTTCAAAGTCTTGAAAATTAAAAAAAAAAAACAAATGTTTGATGTAGTTCAATCCCTTATTGCTGCAGGTGACTGGTTTCAGGAAGAATCAGTTTTTCATTTCACCTCCAAAAAGGTGACTAAGTAGTTAAATTTAGCCTTTTTATATTGTTGTTTTCACTCATCTTAAGCTATCTATTTATATAGGTGAAGGGTGGTTTTTTTTCCCTTTCAATTGGGTATTCTCTCAAAAAACTGGACAATCTATAATTAATTGCATCTATTTATGGATAAGCTGTTTTTGAGTCTTGTGCGTGGTTTGGATTTCTCTTTTTGAGACTCTTGAACGACACCTAAATGTCAATTTGTAACAAAATGGCCAAACTTTTTTTTTGTTAAACAGAATAGCCTCTTTCTCTGCCTCTCATTCTATTTTCCAACATCATTATCTGCTACTAATGCAATGCCACTTGTGTAATCTTTGCTATTTTAATGATTTTCAATGATAGAGATAGAGAAATGCCATTTCATAAGTTATCTTTTATTAAAAATAAGCACTTTTGAGGACAATAAAAGAATGTGGGCATGACATCTAAAATTGGAATAAAAGGAGCTGTTTCCTTTTACCTTTTGCCCAAAACTCGGCCAGGTGCTTATGCTTTAGGTAACCCAATGCCACTCTTTCTTGATTTGAAACTTTCAGATTTTGACTGGAAACTTTTTAATTTAGGGAGATTAAAGGCAGACGGTGTTGTCTACAAGATCAAATTGTGTTCAAATTTGATGTTGAAATTGTTTATGCAAATGATGAGTTTAGGCACGGTTTGGTTAAGTCATTAGTATTTAACCGTGTAAAGGGGGTACTTATTTAGGATTTCTAAGGGAGCAAATGCTAGTTTGTGTAGGGTCTAGGGGTGGGCAAAAACCAAACCGAACCGAGAACTGACTCGGAATCGAGATTCGATTCCTGTTCTTAGTTCTCAAATTAATAAATGATTCGGTTTCGATTCTTGGTTCTCGATTTCAGGTCGGTTTTCGGTTCTTGGTTTATGGAACCGAGAACCGAGAACCATTTAGTAGTTGCAGCTTGCAAAATAGTGGAGCCTTCAACCATCCCCTTTCTCTTCTGAGAAGAGAAAACTTCTGTCTCCCTCGAGGGTCTTTGCGGGCGACAAGGAGAGAAGGGCTTCGCGAAAAAAAAAGGGGATTCGCGAAGGTGGAGGTCATCGATTCCTATTGGCAATGTCTACGGGTTGTCAAGGGTTGTGAAATACGGTGATTCCGTAGTTCGTCCAAAGAGGAAGAGAGAGCTCGGGATAGCCCGATTACAGGCGACGACAAAAGCGTGACGTGCAAACTACGACCGCGAGCTTCCAGTGTTGGTAGGCCCGAAAGCGTTCCCAATTTCTTCGATTTAGTGAGTAATTTCAAACACCCGATTATGTTTTGTCCTCCATTACGGGTTCTGCTTGATTTCGGCTAGGACTTTAGCCAATTTGTTGTTCCTCATTTCTGTTCTACTCAGTTTAGACCGATGATAGGATTGTTCTCAATTTTTCGCTCACTGGTCAGTGTTCTATTGAAAATGTTGTCATACTCTTTCTATTGTTGTTTCTACGGATTAAATTTTGGTTTCAATCCTTTTGTTGTTTGCTTAAATGATTGATAGTTACTCCCTATTTTTGATCCATTGGTTCCGATTGTGCTGCGGGTTTGTTGATGGAAAAAGACCCGAGGACAAGGATGGAATTGGTTGTGTTTTTTTTTTTGTCGTTGCTGTTGTTTTTTTTTTTTTATGTCATTCCTCTTCTTCTGGTCGCCACTCTTGTTGGACTTATTCTACTCACCGAGCAAATAAACCTGAATCACGATTTGTCCCACTGATTTGGCAACGAAATCGACGAAGCCCTCAGTGGTGGCTCCGCTTGCGTGGTACATACAGCAAAACGAAAATGGGCAACATGCAGGAAATAGAGAAACCAGTTCGGAACTAAACCAGAATCGAGACTTGGGTCCGATTTCGGTTCTGGTTATGGGTTCTCACTCTTGGAACCGAGAGCCGAATGGTCAGTTCCAAGAGGTCCGGAACGAACTGAGAACCGTTTTGCCCACCCCTAGTAGGATCGACCATATAATACACCAGTTGAGAATTTTTAATGCGCTTGAGAAACATTTGATGCGTCACTGTTTTTTAATTATCCGACTTTAAATTTAATTGTGATTAAGAAAGTTCTTATTTATGATTTATTGGGGAGCAAATGCTAGTTATCATCTACAAGTTCCATCTAATTTGAATAAGCCCATCATCTTTTTGGAAAATTAACAAAACAACCAATAAACTATGCTATTGATGACAAAATTTTTACTAACAAATAAAACACTAAACTATGATAAATGGTGCAAACATCACATTTATGTTTTCATTAAAAAACATTGTCGTTCCACGACGGAATGTTATCTTTCTACTAAACAACTTTAAAAGATTATTTTTCTGAAGCGGAACGATTACTTTATGTTGCGAAAAAATAATGTTCCACAGTGGAAATATAACGTTTCTACTATATAAAGATTATTTTTTGATGTGGAAAGATCATTTTCCTCTTCAAAAAGTGAGACATTAATGATGAACATTAAACGACGGCGATAGACTAGGAAGAGAAAAGAGAAGGTGATGAAAACTGGACGGGTGAAATCGAGAGGAGAGGTGAGCGGCCGAAAGATGTTCGGAAAACTAAAAACGTGGGAATTGTTTTCGACGACGAGAAGACCATGTCAGAGCTTCCCTACATCGTTTTCGCTGTAAGATTTCTTTAATTTTTGTGATTTTAACACAAAATAGAAATAGAATTAAAATTGCAGATAGTAATGTTTCGACATTATCTTCGCTATAATATTTCTTTCAACAGATAACGGTGATATTTGCGGTGTTCTTTTTTCTCATAGTTGAGTATTTTATTTGTTATCGAATATTATTTACTAGTTGACTTGTCATTATTTTTATAGTTCAATGGTTATTTTGTTATTATTATTTTTTTTGGATAAAGGCTAATGGTGAACGCGTAGTATGAATTATGTTGAAAGTATACACTGTTACATTTTATGATCTAACTTCATTCTAGGAAAATATTATTAACTGATATAGTTTATTTTTAATTTTAATTATAATTATTTTATCAAATAATTAATGACACAAAAATGTAATGGTAGACTATATGGAAAATTAAAATGTACATCTTGGATTACTCTTGAACATAAAAATAGTTTGTATTTCCTCAAAATCTACACATTATCTTCATTAATTACTCTAAACCCTTCCAGATACTTCACACCCTTCCACACAAAAAGAATAATATAATAACAAAAACACCCCCACTCCCACTCTCAATTCTTTAACTATATCATATCAGTCTCGATGGGCAGACTGTGACACTCGTTCATATTACACCAGCAATGGTTGTTTTAAGTAATTATATCAAAGATCCCAAGAGCTTACTTGACGAAGAATGGTCACGGGTTTCGTCTTTACTTTGAACAGAAACTGAGGAGTCAACCCATGGCCCGTTAATTGACATGCTTTTATGAACCAGACTGTCTTGAGAGATTGACGAGACTACTGTTTGGCTGTCTTGTGAAAGCTTCTCAAAGGCCTTAAATCTTGCATCTTGCTCCGTCGTGCGTTTGACTATGGGTGCTTGGACTGCAATTTTCCCTTCAAGCATTCTCACTACAGAAGACATGGGGGGTCTGAGTGTGGGAGATGGGTTGGTGCATAATAGTGCCACGTTTAGCATTGTCATAGTCTCTTCCTTCGAATAGTTTGAACCCAGTTCCGGATCCACAAGTTCTAGAAGGTTGCCTTGCTCTTGGAGGACGTATGCCTGCCAAAGTACCCAAAACCAAAGGTCATTTTCAAGACAATTCTAACATATGCATCCACACATACTTGACAAATTTTACGCTATAAGGTTTACATATCAAAATTCATTTGTTTTTATCTTTCCCAAGGTGCTAATTTTCACGTTAATCGCAACACTACATGGTAATAAATCTATAACTAACACAGAGAAGAAGAAGACAGTCTTGGAAAGCAATTTCACTTGAAGAAGAAGAAAGAAGACAATAAAAGACTAACACAGACGGAAGAAAGAAGGCAGTCTTGGAAAGCAATTTCAAAAAAATGATGTGCTTAAAACGGGAAAAGAGTTACCCAATCAAGAAGATAAACAAACTCTTCCTTTGGCCTGTAATTTGTGTTGCTTTTTCCACTGACAATCTCCAAGGCCACAACACCAAAGCTGTAGACATCTGCTTTATCAGTTAAGTAACCCCTCATTGCATATTCAGGAGCCATGTAACCTCTGACGAGCCAAAAAAAAAGTCACTACCAGGAAACTCTAAGAAGTATCAAAATCAATCTTCTATCAACTAGTCACTATTTAACACTATAAGAAGTATATGCAACATAGATTAAAGTTTGATTTCAAATAATAATTTAAGAATTAAAAGGATAATCAACATACTTCTTTTAACGTCTCCTTCAAATTCTCAAACTAGACATTATAGTAAGTAATCCAGTACACAGAAAAAAGAAGTGCCCGGGAAGAGGGAGAGAGGGAGAGAGAGAGAGAGAGAGAGAGATGTTACATGGTTCCAGCAATCCGAGTACTAATGTGGGTATTCTCCTCTTCATCAAGCTTCGCCAAGCCAAAGTCAGAGATCTTTGCTGTTAGATTTTTATCAAGCAGCACATTTGTAGCCTTTATATCTCTGTGCACAATTTTCAACCTTGATTCCTCGTGAAGATAAGCTAATCCCTTTGCTATTCCCATGCATATCTTCTTCCTTGTTGCCCAGTCTAAGTGGAGACGATGTTCCTCGGAACCTTGAAACAAAAAACCATGAGCAATCCAAAGCAAATTCGAATATACTCTTGAAAGCATGTCACTAGGTACAACAAAAAGTACTGCTGAATAATTTACCAAAGAGAGCACGTGCGAGACTATTGTTTTCCATATATTCATAAACCAGCAACAACTGATGCCCTTCAATGCAACACCCATAAAGCCTAACAAGATTTGGGTGCTGCAAAGCAGATATCATGCCTATTTCAGTGACAAATTCACGATTCCCTTGCTTTGATTTAGAGGAAAGTTGCTTGACAGCAATTAAGGATCCGTCTGAAAGGACTCCCTGTCATGAATCAGTCAAGATGAAATTTAATGTGGTTCATGCATCTATCAGAATTTAATTTCTATGTTAAACACAAAGTTAGTTTACCTTGTATACTGGTCCAAAACCTCCTTCACCAATCTTATTTTTAGGATCGAAGTTGCCAGTAGCAGATTTGATTTGTCTCAAAGAGAAATAACCTGTTTGCAATTCTAGGCCATGCAATTCTGAACAACAAAAGGAAAGAAATGTTCAATCTCTATTTATAAAAAGCAACTATAACACTACTAGAATAAACATATAATTTAAAAATATTTCAACATATATTTTGATGTTTTATAGTGAGATAATATTATGGAGAAGAGTGAGTTCTATGCAGAATCGTCTAGCATTTCCTTTCTCAATTCTCAAGCATAATTTAAGAATAATATCATCATTGAGAAGCAAGCATAACTACACTCACAAATTTGTTATTGCTACAATACTAACAAATTTCACCAGGGGAAAACTAAATTTAGTAAAAATAAGGCAATTTATTGCTTAAAATGCATATATCATCTTACCACTGTCTTCAATCTCTTTTGCACATATGTAACCTTTGATCCAAAGGGCAACAAGTATCAATATGATTAGCACACATGAAGCAATTACAATCCCAGCAATAGCTCCAGCGGAAAAGCCTCCTGTCTCAACATCAAAGTCTGTAACAAAAAATGATAACCGTGACAAGTCAGAAAACTCAAAAATAAAGCTTCTCAAAGGAGAGAAGTTGGTAACTAAAAAATGCAGGAAAACTTGCTTGGTGTTACTGTGATAGCAGATATAAGAGGCCCGTAAACTCCTCTATCTGGAATAGCAGTAGTTCCTTTACCCGCCCAGTACAAGTGGATCTCTAGAGTGCTGCCATTAACCATAACATCTGTATTTTCGTAAGTGAATCCTTTACCAACTCCTCCAGCTTTCTCCACAATATTAAAGTCCTTAAAAACTAAATTTCCCTGTAAACAGTTAATAGTTCTTTAAGAAGTGATCCAAATCAACTCTCTTTAGAGCAAATGCTCAATAAATAAAGTATTAGCTCGCTATGTAATAATGCAAGTGAACTTCCACTCACTTGAATTGAGACATCAAATATACGCCTCCCCAGACTGCTAAAGTTTTGGTTATCAGAAAACATTATTTCAGCAAAATGCAGCTTGACATTATAACTCCCCTTTCGAAGGCAAAGGCCATAGTACTTAAGTGAAAGTGGGGAGAGTCGAGCTGTCTCATAGAAGCTCGGACCACTCAAGTTCAGACCAAGGGTATTATTTGCCAAGTTAGGAGAATCCTCCTCACCGACGAAAATCCCTGTACTGCTGTAACCCCACCTTTCTCCGACTGAAAAAAAGTTTGATCTGCCTTCACTAAACAAATCCTCTTCATATTGATTGCCATCAATTTCTACTCCTCTTCCTCCACAATTGATAAACAAGGAATGATCTGAAGTCATTGAGAATCATGTTGAACAAAATATTTTTTGTCAGCTTCCTTGACCAATTAAGAGAAGTTTCAAATCCCTAATCTACAATATATTAATCAAGTAAAGAGAACAGTTACAAACATTCTCCCTAATGAATCAAAGCTTGCCATTTCATAGTTGTGTTCCAACTTTAAATTACTAATATGAATACCGAAAACAAAACATTATCGCAAAATCGATCATTTAAATATATATATTTGTACTTACATTTAGCGTTTCCAGAGCATGGAAGATCTTTCTTTAAGCACCAAAACACTCTGGCAGTTGGAAACGTAAAATCACTCAGCTTTTTCATATCATGAACAGTAACAATACAATTATATTTAGTTAAAGCAAGATCCTTACTCTTGGTTTGCTGATGGTGAATAACTGGAAACTAAATTCCTGTAGGATGATATTCAAAGTCAGTGCATGATCACTGAAAATCCTCTCATTACATAGCACGTGAAGAGACAAAATTCATAATTGATATGAAATAACTTACTGATTTGACATTTGGCAACTAGATTGCTTTGCCCCTGTGAAATTGTTGTAAGATAAATCTCTGAAAAAGATATGGTCTCATACTATCAGAAAAATCGTATGCAAGAAAGTACTTATATATGTTTTATTCTTTTTATCTTTAAATCAGTAGCACCAGTTTCTTCATCATCGTCATGAAAATTTAAATGAAAAGACATTGCGGCTCTTATACATGATCAGATTACAGTAAAAAAGGAAAATTTTTGGTGTTTGTAGAATTACTCCTAAAAGTACTGTTTCAGCAATGAAGTTTGTTCTTACCAGTGTCTGGTTCAGCCAGACTTTACTGAGTTAAGATTTCTCAACAAGAAAAAGGTGAAAAAAAATTCATCTAGGAGAAATTAAAGTTGTATTTTACAATAAATTATATAGAAGCAGACTAACATCTTCTCGTTACTCGAAGTCCAACTTGGCACTTCTCCAGTCAGTGAGTTGTTGGTCAAAAAGCTGTAAAGCAAATATTCATGTAAAAACACAATTCACGAATGAGAAAACCTGATTTTGCAAAATGTTGATTTTTTTTAACTCTATGATTGATTAACTTACATGTAATCGATGTGGCTTAATAGATTCTGGAATTCTTGGGGAATCGGACCAGTCAACTTGTTAAAGCTCAAGTCTCTGGAAAAGAAAAGAGAAGACACAAAACATAGGATGTAATTTTAGTTCTCCCGAGTTTCACATATCAATTAAAATATTTCATCGCAAGCAAGAATTTAATATACTCCACCATATTCATATACCATATGGTTTCATCATATTTAGCCATTGAAAATTTTTGGCAAAAGGTTTCCTTAGATTCATGGGTTTTGGTCAGTTAATGTTGCGAATGAACAAGAACAATGAAATGCAAATGAAAAAAAGGCCATCAAATAAATTCTCAGTCACTTAAAATACAATGCAGCTGCTTATAAGAATTTAGATCTTTCATTGTTCCATTATACTCATGAACCATCGTACATGCTTGTAAGTTATTTAGATCTTTCATTGTTCCAACCAAAAAAAAAAAAACTGAACTTGAAAAAAGCAGCCATAAAATAAATTGTAAATTACTAAAATAAAATGTAATTGCTTACAAGACTTTTAGACTATTCATTGATCCAATATACGGAGGAATTGTACCATTGATGAGACAGTTTCTCAGGGTCCTGAGAAACAAGAAGAGAAAGGGAAACATGATTGTGTGCAATAAAAGAATTGCTTCGCTTGAATAAAAATAAATCCAATGAAATAAATAAATTTATTTCTAAGAAGAGTTGAGTGACAGCTGACTTACAATCTTTTCATATTTATCATTCCAGTCAAATTTGGGAAAATTGTAAATGGTCCATTCAAATCTGATATTCGCCTAAGGAATCAAGAAACGTCAAGATATATAGTCGATCAGTAACAATATTAACCTTGGTAACCATGGTACTTAAGATCATTTAGCAGAAGGAAAAATATTGGTCAGACAATTCTTACAATTCTTCCATCTTTGTCAAAAGGGATATTGTAGAAGGAATGGGATTATTCATTGACGTTCCTTGCAAATCCCTACTCATAAGATATAAAATTTAGAAAAAAAACCCAAATTTGTGTTTAAGAAGAATAAAAAGTGATTTTTGACTAGTTGAATAAAAAGAAGATGAATCACATATGGTACTTACAGTATGGTCATCTCGGTCCAGTTTCCAATAAATTCAGGTATCTTTCCAGTCATTCTATTCCCACCTATCCTACTGCAGTAGTGCTCGAATTTTAGATATTTTGAAGTATTTAAATGTCAAATATTTGTATGATGCTGTATAACTTACAAATCAGTTAAGTTCTTCAAATTTCCATATGATTCAGGAATTGTTCCGGTGAAATTGTTCCCAGATAGAAGTCTGCAAGGAATAGACAATAACAAAATAAAATTCTCCTAAAACAAGCTGCATGGTATTCAGAATTAATAATATGCAAGTTGACTATTAGGACAATGATGATTCTGATGCAAGGATTAATGGAGAAGGGCAAAATGTTAGTAAGGGCAGCGTCGGAATTGGAGTATTTGATGCTTGCAGTTAGTTATATAACATAGTGAGATTGTCTAGGTCAGAGACTGGTATAAGTGGGTAAGGGAGGGAGAGGAATCATTCGATCTGCATATTTTCTGTGTGGAATCTTAGGCATAACGCATATAAGACTTGTGGAAAGATGATCAAATTCTAAATATGCTAAAAACAACCAGCATAGAAGTTATAAATTATTTGATATTGGATGAACAATTGTTCAAATCAGTTGACAATTGAAGGTGATAAATGTTAAGGATTTTCAATACACATCTGAATACCAGTAGAGTCACATAATTACTTCTCTCTATGGTCATGAACGTTCCCCCAAAAATTTTATTTGTTTGAGCTTCCCTAAGAACACTTCTTTGTTTTAGTTCATCTCTTAAGGGGATCTACTGTCTACAAAATTTAATTTACTGGTGCAAATGATTCAAATTTTGCAATTAAATAATAAGTTAATAGGCCTTAATTATCAATCCTCACATAAATGAATAAACGTTTAGAGAAAAGTCAACGGTAACGATCTTACAATCTCCTCAAGCGAGTCAAATTTCCAAGAATATCAGGAAGACTTCCAGACAGTTCGTTGTCTTCCAAGACCCTACCATTCAGTTTGATTGTCAATAGGTTTCTACAATCTCCAATTAATAAAGACAGTTTTTTGATGACTTACAGCCCTTCAAGTGAAGTCATATTACCAATATGGTCAGGAATTGAACCCCTAAGCCGGTTACCTAAGATGGATCTGCAACACACCAGAAAGCATGAGTGATTGACTCTTTAGATTTTCAGTTAGAATCAGTGTGGAATTTAAGAAGTATTCGATGTGTTAAATGGAAGGAAAACTCACAGAGTAACAAGAGGGATCTGAGTAAAGCTTGCTGGAATTGATCCATTTATGTAGTTTCTAGAAAGATCACTGTACATTCAAAATAATGTGCTTAATCAGAAAAATGTATAAATGTTGAAATCTTAATTTTATATGATGGTCAGGATTACAATATGAAATTCAGATGCAGTGGAGTAAATTTTTTCCATAGGGATGAAAAAGAAAACTTCCTGATCTAGTTCTATCTGTTACAAGCACTTACAGAATCTGTAGATGTGTGAGGCTGCCAAATTCTGTTGGTAGAATACCGGATAAATTGAGACCCTTCAGCTGGCTAAAGATTGGAAAACAACACAAGGAAAAAATGATAAAAATGCAGCATAGGAAAGAAGTAAGCTTCAATGACCTAAACCAGTACAATCAGTCCTAAAACACAGTATGAGCAAAGCTACAATATCATTCAATTTGAAAAGCTTCGAAGCATTAAAAAAAAAGGTTTTGGAAGCAAAAACGTTGTTACACTAATTCAAATGTTTAAATCAAATGCATTTTTTTCCGAGATAACAAAAAATCTCACCCACACACACACACACACACACAAACTCACCCATCCACCCACCCACCCACCCGCACGTATATATTTTACGTGCAGTCATACAGCTTATATATTCCTATTAACCTATTATAAACTTGAAAAAAAAACAAAGAATCACCCCCACTTTCACACCACTTTCATTATCAAAGAGATGTTTCCGACAAAATACAAAAAATAAATGTGCAAGTGAAAGAAAGCAAATTAAAAAGCAGGCCTTACATGGTGGTAACATGGCAAACAGTGGAAGGACAACTGCATGAGACATTACTCATTATTCGAGTATCATCAATCACTCTATTAAAAAAGCCTTCACCCGCAACACAGGAATTTTGGGTGACTGCCCAATTCAAGTTCTCCAACTTTGAAGATATTGCTTGAAGGGCTTCAACTGTCATAAACAATGGTACATAAACAATGGTTATAATCTTAACTAGAACAAGTAAACATACATATAAGTGGACTAATATGAAGCATGTAATATACTTCCTTTCTTCTATTTGTGTAAACACGCGTGTGTGCATGTGTGTGCATAGTTTCTCTGTTTGAAATGTGGCTAAAATTGCCTTTTACTGCTTACACATGCATTGTTATACTTTTCAATTGATTATACATTAAACGTACTTGCATATCTAGGAGGAATCAGGGTATGTCTTTTTTTACTTTTTTACATTTTATACAAATATACTTCCTTTCTATCTTCTAGTCAATAAGATCATACGTGAACTATCATGTAATCCAATAATGTAAAACAAATATACATCTACCCACGTACTTTCCCAGTTAGATGATTCTATCAGTACTTTTATTGATTGATCAGATTCTTTCCATACTAAAAGCTTTTATGTATTTAACGAGGTACGGATCATATTTCCAAAGCCCGAAATTTTACTCATAATACAAATTATGATCATGTACAGATACGACCAAAATTTTTATCAAAAAATAAAGATAGTCAATTTCATATCTCAAAGTCAAAAGGAAGAGCATTAGATAATCAGGAAATCCTGTTTGCATGGGATTGACAATTGCCGTCTTGCATGTAAATGGTTCACAAAGGTGGCCGATCATTTTTCATTGAAACATCATGATTCATCACTTATGCATACTATTGCAAAAACTTGTATCACACAAGCCAACAAAAAAATCACCTAAACACACATACACATATAATATGTATATATTTATACACACACACATTGATTGTGTGCAAGCGCACAACAAGCAAGTTGACAGTTTCATTGGACATTTTGTTGAGCAGTGCATTGTTAAATAACAAATATTATTTGAAAAAATTGTTTTTTTCGCCGCGAAAAATATATTTTCCACCACGGATATTTATCTTTCACTGTAGAAAGTAAGTCATTTACTATAACTAATTTATATACAAGTTTTGTATGGAAAAAAAATTTCCCTCAAAACATATGTTTTTTCATTTTCAATATCCACACAGTGTAGGGCGCTACTTTGTCGTTGAAATATGGATATTTAATTTCAAAAGGACACGTGATCACGCAATTGTTGGTATCTGAGGAAGTGTTGATATCTATTATTTAACGGATCTCCTAATGATAAAAATGTTAATTATTAATGTTTAAGACATAAAATATTAAATAATAAAAATAAAAATTTAAAGTGTGAGTTAAAATTTAAAAAAACTCTGTATTAAAAAATTAATATTAATAATTGCCCTCAAATAATTGAGTGTAAGAATTAGTGCGCATACATGAAAAATGAATATTTCCCTATTTTGGATTTACATGTCAGTGGGTGGGGATCAACCATTGGTGAGTCTCGTCAGCATAGAAATTAGGCGACGATTTACCCTGGCCTCTACACCTGTGTTTTTTAATATTTTTATTTTGATACTAAAATATTAAAATAAAAGATAATATAATATAATAATAATAGGATTGAAAATTAAGAGCACGGATAACTAACTTATTTATGTCGTCCAATAATAATTGTAGCATTCCGTGGGCCCGTAGCCAAAAGGAGAGATGTGGGACCCAATTGAGTCGTAGCATGATTAGATTGACTCCGTCAAAATTCAGCGTACACATTAATCGTCAATTCAGACATTAAATAACCTTATCTTAATGACACGATTATTTATTTATTTACCATTAATCAAATAATAGGAGTCATAATTGGGCCAATGATGAACTGAAATTATTTTAGACCAGGGAAAAAGGATCGAGAGAGCTTGTGTATTTTTCAAGTTTGGTTGTTTGATTGCCGAGAAAGTGTGAGAAAATGAAGGATTACTTCAATTTCTGAAAGAATGAGGAAACCAGCTTCGGTTTTAGCAAAAGTTGATGAGAACGAAGACGTTCATTGAACAGGTAACTCGCCGGCCCGGCTGGAGAGCCGGAGGCCCCTGACAGTTCGAATTGAGAAATGAAAAGTTCCATTTCAATTTTCCTTCTGAATTTTCCAGGAAATTGGTTTTTGAAGACGCTAAATGATGTTAAATCCAACAGTAGTTTGCCCCTCTTATTCTGTTCATCCCAATCCAAAAAGCTCCAGATGAACCCAGGGCAGTACATGACTAACATACTAAATAGTTACTATTTTTTTTCCCTGTTTTTTTTAGTGTTCCTGCGGTTTCTGAGCAACTGGAATTTGCAATTCTCTCCATGAGGAAGAAGAAATTCCGAAGAAACAAACTCTATACACAACGTCTGTGATTTCTTCAAGTGAAGTTGATAAGATATACTTTTTGAAGATGCACCCAATCAGAGTAAAAACCGAGCGAATTAAAATCGCAAAGAAAACACGAGAGTAATTTTTTAAACTCATAAACAATATCCAGAAGAGAGAAAATTCAAGAGCATACCTTCTTCTTGAGGCAAAAGTTGAGCGTCGGACCCAAAAATACTGAAGCAACTCAAAACAAGGCATCCGAGCACCAGAACATTAACGATTTTGAAGGTTGAATACACGAATCCCATTATTCTTCCGCTTCAGAGGAAAATGCTTAGAGTGATCTTGATCAGGTAAGTTTGATCAAATAAACAAGGAAATACGGCAAGAAAACGCTGAAAGAATTAGAACAGAGAGCGGGTTGGGAGAAGAGCAAATGGAAATTCAAAATATACCGGGGGTCAGAGATGGAAATACGGGTTCAAACCAGCGAAAATTCAAACAATTAATGAAATGGAGAGATAGTTTGAACGAGGACCAAACTGAGCCGCCGGTGAAGGTCCTTCTCTCTCTGCTCTCAGCGAGACATCAGTTTTCGAAAACTGGTGGGCCAAAGGAAGAAGAACGCAGATATGGGCCGCGTGTGCGAATCATAAAAGCGTCGTCGTTTGATGACACGGAAAAGGAGAAGCCGCTTTTTCGCTTTTTGCTGACTTTATTTGACCTTTTTTTAAAAAAAATATTAATACGTGTACCAACAAAAAGAATATTGGTTTTTGGACCATATGGAATAGACTTAGTAACCAGCCCAAACAAAAATTGTGCCTACAAATTCTAAATATCTAAAATGATACAAACATTAGGTTATTTACTACTAAAAGTTAAACATATAACTCAACAAAATGAAAAGATATAAATGAAGCTTCTCTACGTCGAACACCCATAATCCTAAACACTTTTGTCTTTTATAATCACTACGTGGAATTGGGGTCTTATTTTAAGGGGTTATGACTTTGGTTAATGTTTAACTATTTTGCTGCGAACATGGTTTTGAGCTGGATGATCAAGTTATCTTTGAAAATCGGGTCACTCGACTCGGCGTTTTTGTTAGGCTTGACTATAAGTTGTGACAAAAATTTCTAATAAATAAAATCATAAAATATAGAAAATAAATGAAATAAACCCTACACTCACGTTATTCGTTAAAAAATAAGCCTCATACGTCCGCACTTTAATTAGCGGACATCCGCGCCAACCCGTAGTGTCCAAACTTTAATTAATGGATGTCTGCACTTTAATTAGCAGACGACTGTGGCAACCAACAGGTACATCCGCGAGTTGACAAAGACGGCGTGTTGATGCAGACACCTGCTAATTAAAGTACGGACGTCCGTTTAAAGTGCAAATGTTTGTAGGTTGGCGCGGACGCCCGCTAATTAAAGTGTAGACGTCTGCATGTTGGTGAAGATAATGCAGACATTCGAGACACGTTTTTTAACAAAAAAACGTGATTGCAAGATTTGACTCGTTCATTTTTTGTAGTTTAGAGTTTTATTTATTAGCGAAATTAGTTTAAAATTAAGTCATAGTTTAAGATTTTTTTTGGTTAATTACCCTATTAATATAATTTAAATTAATCAATCTTTTTCATTTAATAAAACAATATTACAAGGTTGGATATATTTTAATTTTCTTAATTAATTAATTACATTGAATTAATAATTTTTCAAGAAGGGTGATTACAATTTCTGAATGAATGATTTTTATCTTTTAACTCGTAAGAAGAAGCAGATAACAAATTAGTATAACAAGGCAGCCGCCCGCATGAAATAATCACTTAATGACTAAGAATGGTAACTATTTGTTTATATTTTAGCAAATTATTTTAATTTGAAATTATTATTAAATTATAAAATAATTGCTAAAAATTGTGTGACTAAAAATGAGAGATGGGGGGAACATAATGCTTTTCAATTAAAATAATAATTAACGCATACTTAAGAAAATTTCAAGATTCTTAGATTAGAGAACAAATTTCAATTAATCACGCAATCTTTGCTTGAAATGTCTACAAACTTTTCTTACTTTTTAGTTCGTCTTAATTAGTTGTTTAAATTTAATATTAGTTGTAATCGATCATAATGGAATCAGTTTGTGGGACGGATATTAGTCAGGATTGTAGTCTTAAAAACGAAAAGTCATCGAAGAAAAATGAGGTGTAGCACGTTTTCACGAGGTTGATCGAGTTGAATAATCGCTTAAGCTCTTAAATTGAGTTATTATTAAAAATATTTGTAGTAAGCTCATGTCAATAAGGGTCACGGTCGATTAGGCCAAATTCTAAGGCATCCATATAATTAAAATAATTGCAAGAGATTTAAGTATAAATCAAACATATAAAGTACTTTTAGTATAAATTAAAGACATCTAGAAATTTGAATAAAAAATAAGATATTAATTATATTAATGAATGAATTGTTGGCAGTTATTATTTAAATCTTAAACTGCCAATTTGGTATGGTTTATAGACAATTTTTTATTGAAGAAACTGCTCACATTATTTATGCCCTCACTCCCATTTCTTACTTGATGGAAGAATAGAAACGGCAGTGAAAATACAGAGAGTTTTTTAGAAGAAAAACATTAAGAAAGAGGTTCCCCATAGCCTTTGATTTTGTGAAGAATATACACCATCGTATAGAGATAATTTGGTTTTGGAAGAAACTCTGAAGGGAGGGAAAGCAGTTGTCCCCGTTTCTTCACGTCAATGGCTGGAGGTAATTTAGAATTTATTCCGCATTGATCTAAATGCTTTAATTTTGATTCGTAAAGCATGTTTAGATCGTATAAGTTGAATTACATTTGGTATCAGAGCATGAATCGCCTCTGTCTTGACGTATTCAAAATCATAATTCTGTAAAATTTTTGAAATCATAAAGATTACGTTTTGGTCGATTTCGAACTTTTTTATTGTGAAGAAACATTCAGAAAATTGTTTATGAACAATCTGCTGTAAAAAGTATTGAATTTGATGCATAAAACTGAGAAAATCAGTCAGATTTTCGACTGGTTTTTCACGTTGGAACAAATTGCAGAGTCTGGAGGTTGAAGATGTCGTTTTTATTGCCATTTGGAACACACATTAAGTTTAAACTACATGTAGTTTCATTGTAGTT
Source organism: Begonia loranthoides (assembly GCA_022433065.1). Taxonomy (NCBI): domain Eukaryota; kingdom Viridiplantae; phylum Streptophyta; class Magnoliopsida; order Cucurbitales; family Begoniaceae; genus Begonia; species Begonia loranthoides. The sequence continues at coordinate 29,390,321 of CM039474.1, read as the reverse complement.
TTTAAAATTAAAAATTTCGTGTGCTTGACGAGGATCAAACCTTAGCTCTCAAGGGATGAGTCTGGGTGGGTTGCCACTCAGACGCCAATTGTTTGATTACCTTAATTAGATTTTTTAATATAATAAACTGTAGTTTATTGATGGTAAGAATTATAGGATAAGCCTATAACTACTATGCAAATGATAATTTCAGTACAAAATCTTTTTTTTTTTCAGTTTTTATTTGCAATTCTGTAATTTGTCAATTAAATAGCATGTTAATTAATTTTATATTTTTACATGCTTATTTAGTTGCACATAGTTGTTAATTTAATTTTGTATGCATAATTTAGTTTATAAATGTATACAAAATTAAGAACATGTTAAATGTCGAGTGATTTAATATGATTTTATTTAATTGAAGAGTAGTCACATCATCTTTAATTAAATAAAATTATATATTAAGTATTAAAAATCACATTATGACATTTATTGTAATTAATTTAATAAATATGATAAAGTTTATCCCACAGAAAATTTTATTGTATTTATTTAATTAATTAGAATAAAATATCGAGTTATTTTTCTTAATTACCCACATGAATTAAGAAAAAGGATATAACTTGATAGTTTTATTAATTCGGTGAAAATGAATCTTATTAAATAAGAACTTTAGCCCACATGCAAGCTTTATGTTTTTAGATTCATTATTATTGCATGATTTACATTGGTAAAACATGTTATTCAGTTTTTTGCCTCAATTAAACATGTTATTTACTTTTTGCAGCTATAAATTCATTCAGTTTCTCTGATTTAAAATGCGATATACCTGAGTTAAAGGGTGATAACTATAAAGTATGGAAGGAGAGAGTTCTCCTTCATTTGGGATGTGTGGACATCGATTATGCTATAAGGAAAGACAAACCAATAATTACTCCGACCAGCACTCCAGAAGATCTAGCTCTTTATGAACGTTGGGAACGTTCCAATCACCTTAGTGTGATGTTCATAAAGACTAAGATCGCTGCTGGTATCCGTGGTTCTGTCGAGCAGCATAATGATGTTGTGCTATTGCTGAAGGCCATAGAAGAGCAATTTGTAACTTCTGATAAGGCACTAACAAGTACACTCATCATGAAATTTTCATCCTTAAGGCTCACTTCAGTTACGGGTGTGCGTGAGCACATAATGCAGATGAGAGACATTGCGGCTCAACTAAAGACACTTGAGGTTGATATGTCAGATTCTTTCCTTGTGCACTACATTTTGAATACTCTTCCACAGCCATACGGTCCTTTTAAAATCTCTTATAAGACACATAAAGATAAATAGTCTATTAATGAGTTGATGACCATGTGTGTTCAAGAGGAAGGGAGGCTGGTAATGGAAAGAGGAGTTAGTACATTCATGATGACCCAAGGAAAGAAAAAGACACAAGCCAAAAAGAAAGATAAAGGGAAAGGTAAATACTGATCCAATCTGGTGAAATCAAGAAGGAAATTAAGTGTTATTTCTGTGACAAGAAAGGGCACATTAAGAAAGATTGCATCAAGTTTAAGGCATGACTCGAAAAGAAAGGTACACCAATCTCATTTGTTTGTTATGAATCTAATATGACTCATATTATTTATAACACTTGGTGGATTGACTCTGGTTCTACAATCCATATTTCGAATACCTTGCAGGGTATGCGAAACCTTCGGAAACTAGTGGGAAGTGAACAGAGCATCTATTCTGGAAGCAAGATGCGTTCACATGTGAAGCTATTGGAACATGCAGTTTAGTTCTTAGCAGTGGTTTCATTTTGATTTTAGAAAAAACTTTGTATGTTCCTAGTTTTTCTAGGAACTTAATTTCAGTTTCAAGTCTTGTACCTTTGGGATTTTCCTTTACGTTTTCAGATGTAAACTTCAGTTTATTTTACAAATCTGATCTTGTTGGAAATGGTACAATGTCTGATGGTCTTTTCTCTATTGATTTACAAAATGATAATACTAATGATGTTATGCATGTTAATACTGGAAATAAAAGATGTGTTATAAATTAGGACTCCTCTATGTTGTGGCACCGGAGATTGGGACATATCTCCATACAGAGAATTAAGCGATTAGTAAATGATAAAGTACTTTATACTTTACTGATTTTGATACATGTTTGGATTGCATTAAAGGAAAGCAAACCAATATATCTAAGAAAGGTGCTAAGAGGAGTTCAAAGATATTAGAGATCATACATTCAGACATTTGTAGTCCAGTCATTGACTCAAATGGTCCGAGATACTTTATCTCTTTTATTGATGATTATTCACGATACATGTATCTCTACTTGCTTCAGAACAAAAATGAAGCATTGGATGCCTTTAAGGTTTTCAAGGCAGAAGTAGAGAAACAATGCAATAAGCAAATTAAGATCGTGAGGACTGATAGAGGTGGAGAATATTACGGTAGATATACTGAGAATGGACAACCACCTGGTCCATTTGCTAGATTTCTTAAAGAGCATGGAATAGTTGCTCAATATACCATGCCTGGTTCTCCGGATCAGAATGGTGTGGCAGAAAGAAGAAATCGAACATTATTGGACATGGTGAGAAGTATGCGTAGCAACTCCAAACTTCCAGATTTTTTTAGGCCTGATGCACTTAAGACGGCAGTGTATATATTAAATCGAGTTCCAACCAAGGCTGTCGAAAAGACGTCATTTGAGTTATGGAAAGGCTGGAAACCGAGTTTGAGACATATATGCATTTGGGGATGCTCGTCTGAAGTGACAATTTATAATCCACAAGAAAAGAAGCTAGACCCAAGGACCATTAGTGGATATTTCATTGGATATGTCGAGATGTCTAAAGGGTATAGATTCTATTGTCCATCTCACAGCACTAGGATTGTGGAATCAAGAAATGCGAAATTTCTTGAGAATGACTTGATTAGTGGGAGTGATCGATTTCAAGATATTGTTTCTGAAAGAGATCACATTGATGTTCAACCCTCTAACTCAAGTGAAAGATTGATTGTTGTTCATAACACTCCTCGAGTACAAACGAGTGTTGAACAATCAATAAATGTTATTCCACAAGCTGCTGATAATAATCTAGTAGATCGAGTTCTTGTGGAAGTTCCAGAAATTGTTGATCAACTAGTTGAACAACAAATTTCTCAAGAAAATGTTGGAACAACACAACGGAGATCTACTAGAGAGAGAAGATCAACTATTCCTAGTGATTATGTCACATATCTACAAGAGTCGGACTATAATGTTGGAGCTGAAAATAATCCTGAAACGTTTTCACAAGCCATAAGTTGTGGTGAATCAAGTTTATGGTATGATCCCATGAAAGATGAAATGAATTATATGAATTCAAATGGAGTTTGGGATCTTGTTGAGTTGCCTAATGGTGTAAAAGCCATAGATTGTAAATGGGTCTTTAAAACTAAGAAAGACTCATTAGGCAACATCGAAAGATATAAAGCAAGACTCGTTGCTAAAGGATTCACACAAAGGGAAGGAATCGACTACACGAAGACTTTTTCTCTTGTATCTAAGAAAGATTCTCTTCGCATAATTTTGGCATTGGTTGCACATTTTGATTTTGAGTTGCAACAAATGGATGTGAAAACGGCTTTTCTCAATGGAGAACTAGAGGAAGAGGTTTATATGAAACAACCTGAAGGATTCTCCTCTAGTGATGGTGAACATTTAGTATGCAAGCTTAAGAAATCCATATATGGATTGAAACAAGCCTCTCGTCAGTGGTATTTAAAGTTTCATGATGTTATCTCTTCATTCGGTTTTGTAGAGAATATTATGGATCAATGTATATACCAGAAGGTTAGTGGGAGAAAAATTTGTTTCTTAGTCCTATATGTGGATGATATTTTGCTTGCAACTAATGATAAAGGTATATTTGCATGAGGTGAAACAATTTCTCTATGAAAACTTTGATATGAAGGACATGGATGATGCTTCCTATGTCATTGATATAAAGATTCATCGAGATAGATTCCAAGGTTGCTGGGGATTGTCTTAGGAAACTTGTATCCATAAGGTTTTAGAGAGATATCGGATGAAAGATTGTTCACCAAGTGTTGCTCCCATAGTGAAGGGTGACAAGTTCAATGAGAACCACTGCCCGAAGAACGATCTTGAGAGGGAGCAAATGAGGAACATTCCTTATGCTTCGGTTGTTGGAAACCTGATGTATGCTCAGGTCTACACAAGACCTGACATTGTATTTGTTGTTGGGATGTTGGGTCGATATCAGAGTAACCCTGGTAAAGACCACTGGACAGCTGCAAAGAAAGTGTTACGGTACCTTCAAGGGATCAAAGACTACATGCTTATCTACAGACGGACGGATAGATTGGATGTGATTGGATACTCCGATTCAGATTTTGCTGGCTGAGTTGATTCTCGTAAATCAACATCAGGATATATCTTTATGTTGGCCGGTGGAGCTGTATCTTGGAGGAGTGCTAAACAGAGTTTGACTGCCACATCCACTATGGAGGCTGAGTTCGTATCGTGTTTTGAGGCTACTTCGCATGGTGTATGGATGAATAGTTTTATTTCAGGGCTTAGAATCGTTGATTTGATTTCTAGACCGTTGAAGATATATTGCGATAATTCAGCTGCAGTTTTTATGGCTAAAAACAACAAAAGTGGTAGTCGAAGTAAGCATATCGACATTAAGTATTTAGCCATAAGAGAACGTGTTAAGGATGGTTCAGTGGTCATCGAACACAGAAGCACTGAATTGATGGTCGCCGATCCTTTGACTAAGGGCATGCCACCGTTAAAATTTAAGGATCATGTAGTTGAAATGGGACTTGGGTCAATTATGTAATTTTTTCGTTGTAAGAACGAATGTTTATAACTCTTCTTATGATATTTCTCATTATAAAATTATAGTGTACACATTCAGTTTGAGAAATATACTTCCGTTTATAAATCTCGAATAAACATAAGGTTTATTCATTAAGTTTATGGGCAATAAAGAAGGAATATAATATATTGTGATACATGGAAGATCATTCTCAATAAAATAAAGAGAATTTATCGCTATGATTTATGAATTATGTTTTCTTACTCTAGTAAAATTGAAAACGCAAACCAAGTGAGAGAATGTTGGCAGTTATTGTTTAAATCTTAAACTGCCAATTTGGTCTGGTTTATGGACAGTTTTTAATTGAAGAAACTGCTCATATTATTTATGCCCTCACTGTCATTTCTTTACTTGCTGGAAGAATAGAAACGACAATGAAAATACAGAGAGTTTTTAAGAAGAAAAACATTAAGAAAAGGGGTTCCCCATAGCCTTTGATTTCGTGAAGAATATACACTATCGTATAGAGATCATTTGGTTTTGGAAGAAACTCTGAAGGGAGGGAAAGCAGCTGTCCCCGTTTCTTCACGTCAATGGCTGGAGGTAATTTAGAATTTATTCCGCATTGATCTAAATGCTTTAATTTTGATTCGTAAAGCATATTTAGATCGTATAAGTTGAATTACATGAACAACACTATAAAAGATTGAAGTGTAAAATTAAAAAAATATAATATTTTTTTTTTATGACACGTAATTAATAATATGAATTTTATAATTTTTCTAATTCAATAAAAAAGCTTTCTAAAACTGAATTTCCAAAATGATGGTCAAAATCATCTTTATTCATAAAGGGACTTTTGAGGGAATGAAAAGTCGAAAAATCAAAAGAAATTAAAAATATATATATATTATTCTTTGGAATATTACGACTCAAATCTATTTATTAATGAAAGTTATTTAAAGCATTAATTATTATTATTTTATTTCTTTTACACACATAAAATAATAATAATAATAATATAGAAGGACTTCTTCCTCGAAGTTTCTTTCCTTAAATGCATACCAAACACCTACCATGGTTGGCAATTTCAAATATAACGTTATTTTTAAATATATACAATTTATTTCAAAAATAAGATTATATATATTTATTTCATAATTAATTTACCAAATTGATTGGTTGATGATGATCTGTATTGGAATTTATTCTTTCCCAGTTATGTCTCTGGAGCAAAATCCTGGCAAGAGTCATTAGAACTTAGACGTTTACAAAAAATGAAAACCATCCAAATCTAAATAAATAAAAAAGGTAAAATTAATACATTATGTAAAAATGATTTGGAAGTTTTTGAATTTTGAAAAAAATAAATAAATAAATCTCTCTCTCTCCCATAGTTTCCTCCTTCACAGTGAAGGAGAGAAACCTTAAAGAGTTACCGCTACCATCCATCGAAGAAGAGGAAGCTCTCATCACCTCGTCATCACCGCGGGAAACCAGAGAACAAGCAAATAGCCGTCGCCTTTGTCTTCATAGTCTCATACTTCTTTTGTCTTAGTAGAAACCTCAGCCTGCGTCCATCAATGATTTGCGCTTCGATCTGTCACTGGCCGACCACCATAGCAAGCCTCCGCCGTCGCTCACTTTCCACTGCACACTCGATCAACAGTCGGTCTCCTTGCCATGAGCCGACTTGTTGAAGAAATTCAATTTTTGGGAAAACAGAAACAAACAAATTTTTTTTTTGTAGATTGATTATTGCAACTCTGTTATTTGTCGGATATATTTGTTTTTCGGAGAAATTGTTAATAGGTGAGAGTATTTTGGATATATGATTTTCTAGAATTATAAATTTTGAACTTAAATATTTTGTCAGATATTTTAGGTAATTTTCTAAAGGGAAATTAACACCACAGATTCTATAGTTCGTGATCAATGACAAGTCAAACATTGAAGAATTTTTTTAACAACTAAAACCCTAAACAATGTGAAATTCTTGCCGGCGACCTCGCAGTCACGATTTCCATCCAGGACCGTCGAGTTTAACGCCTCGATTTTGTCTCTATCAAGCACCATCGAACAGAGACGAAGGACGTCAAGTACCGTCCCTCCTGGCAGTTCGAAGAAGATGGACGATGGCGGGCGATGGCGTCCCTCCTGTCGGTTTGGTCTCTGTCAAGCTCATTGGCCGTTGGATCGCGAAATGTACGGTCAAGATTGAATCTGGCAATTCCATAAGGCGACGGACGGACGACAATCCCTGACCGTTGGATTGAGTGAGGGACGTCCCTCATCTGGATCGAAGGTCATGATTGAATCTGGTGTCTTCCAGAGGTGACGGAAGGACGATGATACATGGCTGTTGGATTAAGCGAGGGACGACTCTTGTCTGGATCGATGACTAGGATTGACTCCAAATTAACTGGGTCACGTGCAAGGCACATGCGATTTTAAAACGCTCGAATTCCCTCAATTAAGACGGACATCCCGAAGGAACACTTTTCGTGATGGAGACTCAAGTGGATGTAGAATGTTGTTTCCAAGTAGTTGAAAAAAAGTTTCTAAAAGAAGAAATTCTTGATGATGAGCATAGAGGGATTGAAGAAACAGTATTGGCAGCAACTAAAGTAGAGAAGTTGAAAGATGAGGATGGATTTTATGCTAAAGGGGAATCTCTCCATATGGTGCTTCAAAAGGCTCTCGCTAACCGCACCCAAGAAGAGTTTGCAAAAAAAAACAATTATATCAAAACTGGTGTTTAAACATGGCTCTAGTTAACCCTATTACCATTGGTGGGAAAACTTGTTTCGACATATCTTCAATAATTTTAGTTGATAAATTTTATTTTGAGACAATGGTGGGCCCTAAATTCTACGAGTTAAGTTGGCTCAATTGTTGGAAGGATATCATAAAGGCTAAACAAGACATTGTTGCAATTTTTGATCACAAAAACCAAATGCCCTTGGAGTTATGCATAAAAAGAGAGACTCTAGAGTTTGCAAGCCATGAGGGTGAAGAAAAATTCTATAAAAAGATACCATGGTGGAAGGATGTCATTGAAGCATTCCTAAAATTCTTAAAATGCAAGGAGAGGAAGACAATATTGTTGATCGACACACTAAAACCAAGGTACTCTCTCTTGTCCGAGTTAAATGCTAAAATTTTTGGATTTTATTGGATTAGAAGGCTGCATATCGATGATAAAGACTCTGGTCCTTGGAATATTTTATATACTAAAGAGCTTAAGGATGGGTATGACCCCATGGAAGACTTTTTCTTGAAAGATGGCAATCCTAGGATACTAACGAGTGGGTTCCTAAAATCCATCGTATTTGTAGTTCAAGGTGGGGATATAACTCGATACTTTGGAGAAAAGAAAATTTGTGAGACTTGGTGGAAGATTTTCTTTTCGTATCACCAACATAAAGAAAGTGCATGGAAGCCAAGTCATAATGGTCGAAAAGGAAGGATTGACTTGAAGACTTTATTATTGTTCTTTTATATGGGCACTCTAATAGGCATGAGTTGACTCATGACGTCAACAAAACTTTTCCATTTGATCCCGGAGGAAGATTTTTGGAAGACAATCAATTATACTCCCTGGATTTGAGGACAAATCCTTTTCAACCCCGGGAGTATGATGTGCCCCAAATTCTGTCACTTAAGCCCGAGCCAGGGGCTCCTTTATTTCTAACTTTTTTTATTTGTTTTGTAGGTTTTTGAATCAGATAAACATCATTGGAGTTGGCATTTGGGCTAATGGAGATTTTGCAATCTTTGGAGAAACAATTGTGAGCTGTTATTTCCGCCTAGATTCTGACCTCCGGCAGTTCAAGTGGATTTTTGACAATCGGGACGGTGTCGTTTCAACTTTCGTCCTTCATACGAATTGTAGCCAACTTCTAGGGCTTTTCAAAGAGGACTTTGATGAATTAAGAAAATTGGTTCTCTTTTGAGAGAAGACACCCACGGCCTCCCCCTCCTCTTAGCGCCGATTTCATCCATCCCCCAAGCAAGGCTCCTCTTGAAGCTTCTCAACCTTGCGTCATTGGGATATTGTTTATTCCAATCCTTATTTTTTGAGGTAAGATTGTGGTGTGGAGACAAGAGAACTTTCCAACCTTGGAGAGTGTTGGTTTTCGGCCAACCCCAAAGTCGCCCCTCTCACTAGGAGGTCCGCGGACTCCATTGTATTCCCTTCTGATTTTTGTGGTTCTTTTATGTTCTTTTCTTCCTGCTTGGATAGCCTATATTCTGGTGATTAAATGAATGTTATGTGTTGAGGAAGCCTTTTGGAGTTTATTGATTGTAAAAGGTTATTTTCGGATTATTGTTGAGTTGTTGAAATCTGTGATTTGTGCTGGATTGTTGTTATCGCTGATTGCAGTATCTGTTTGAGTAAGTTAGTGAGCAACCCTCCAAAAATGAGCTTCATTTGGTAAACATAGCTCAAGATATTCTGTTTTGAATCTGCACTGGTAAAACTGTCCTGCTGGAAACAGATTTTCGGGTTGTTATTAAAATTGATAGATCTCCTAATCTAGAGTGCTTTTTGGACTGGATTTTTGATACAACTCTCCTGATTATATTAAGTTTATGTTCTCCGAAATACAGCTCTAGTTCACGTACACATTTGGAGTTTTATTCATTTTGTTTCTGCTGGTTCGAGTATTGATCATTCTCCGGAACAGATTTCTCTAAGGCTCTCCATTTGTTTCTTGGAGCTTATCACATCCGTTGCCTTGAAATGGACTTCCGTTGGCCAATACTACGTTGTTTTGCCCTCAATGGACGCCTCTCATCTTTAGACGGTGTCGTTTAGGCCATGACAGATGACGATCTCTGACTGTTGGATCGAGCGAAGGACGTCCCTTATCTGGATCGATGGCCAGGATTGACTCCAAATTAACTGGGTCACGTGCAAGGCACACGTGATTTTAAAACGCGCGAATTCCCTCTATTAAGATGGACGTCCCTCGCCATGAAATAGACGTCTGTCGGCTAATACTATGTCGTTCTGCCCTCAATGGACACCTCTCGGCTTGAGACAGCATCATTTAGGTCATGACGGACGTCCGTCTTAATAAGACGAACGTTCGTTCCTCTAGGATTTCTTACTCTGAACGCTAAACTACAATATTTTCCTCTCGACAGACGATGGAAATCTGCCTTATAATCGCGAAGGGCATCCCTTGCCCTAGATATTGTAAAGATCCCTCGACAAAATCGACAAACTTCCCTGATGAACTCGTACTTCTGATATCCATCCTCTTGATTGTTAAAGAGGAAAATGGCGTCGAAGGTAGGGCAAGTGTCGAAAAAGCGTAAGGTGGCTCCCTCTAAGCTTGCAGATTGAGTCCTGTCTACAGAGCCCTCCAAACCCGGGTTGTTCAGCTCAGTCTCCTCCAAAGAACGGTATGATGATGACATTGTACCTCGTGCCATTATTATATCTAGGAAGGTAGATTTCAATTCGTTCACTGATTTTTGGATTGAAGGAAATGTTTGAGCAAATTGGTTTGTATAAATTATGCACGATGGGGGTGTATTATTGTGAGAGGGCTGTGAAATTGTTTTATGCAAATTTGGAGTTGAACATCTCCAGTGACAGGAGTTGAAGACTTTTCTGTATGGGAAACAGATTAGAATAACTCTTAATCAGTTGAATGAGCTTATTGGATGCTCCAAGGAGGAGCCGTTGGAGGAATATTTCCATGCATCGAAGGACCCCGAATGTAATATCCCGATTTTCTATAATATAATAAGTCTACTTAAAATAATAATAATAATAACAATAATGAAGAGTAATCAGATTAATTAGACATTCATCGGGATATTATCAAAAACGGACCCTGTTAGTTTCCCATCTTTATTAATATTTTGAATTTCATAAGAATAGATACATTATATAACGAGACGATGTTTATTGGAATTATGCAACATAAATAATTGAAATTTAGTATAATTGTTACACATTAAAGGTAATTTGAATAATTATATAAATTAGAAATAAAATGGATGTTAATTTAATAAATTAAATTATTATATTAAATGTAATAAATATGAATGCTGAACCGGCTCAACAACATTGAACCGGTCCAGCAAATAAAGAAACACAAAATGGCAAAGCCATTCTGTGTGTCGATCGCGAACGAGAGGGAAGGAGAGACAGGGGAGAGGGAGAGAGGTGCGATCGGAGAAGACGACCGACGAGTGACGTGCGACGTCCGGCGATGCGAGACGGAACGGCTGCTGGCGATGACGCGAAGGACGACGGTAGCTCGTGGGACAACGGCGGTTAGGGCTCCCGATTGGAGCTCGTAATCGGGACTTCCAGACTGCGATTTTCGGCGATTCCAGGTTCGTTTCGTCGGGTTTTCTTCCTCCTCTTTCATCTTCTGTTGGTCGGTCATTGCAATGGTGACGGTTAGTGGTGATTTGCGATGGTCAGTGACGATTTGTTGAGGTGTTGAGTTTTCGGGCTGGGCTATGCCCGGTTTCACGATTGGGCTTCGGTTACTGGGCTGCTTCTCTGGTCCATTCCAGCTCGCGGGTCTGGTCCATTCCTTTGTGTTTCGTATATGGCAGATTGAAAGAAATCTGGATGTGGCGTGGAATGCGGTAATTGCCGAAGATTCGGATCCAGAGCTGGGTCATTCTGCCGACGCATGTGGGGAGCAAATTAAATGAGATGGGTTGAAGAATTGAAGAGGAGACAAAGTGGTTGATGAATTGAAAAAGTTTGTCGGGTGAATGAATAATAAAATAACAGAAATGAATCAGAAGATGAGAGTGCAGTGAGCTTCTGGAATGGTGAAACAGCCGAGAGAAGTTATAAGCATGGGATTTTCTCTATTGTTTGATGTAGTTTCTATCCATGAAATATGGTTGACATTCTGTTTTGTTTTGTTGGATTTCTGCCTAGTCAATTTGAAGGTAAATTGCAGTGAAGAATTGGAATCCCTTGTGAGTGTAATAGAGCTACTGCATTGTGAGTTGGGTGCATCAGAGAGCTGTCCCTATTCTTGGTTCATCTAAATGGTAAGGAATTGTAGGTTTTGGCAACTAAAGCCCTACCCACAAGTATAGGTTTGTGATTTTGTATGTGTTCTTGCTTGTTTTCTTAGTTGCGTTTGCCTTTAACATTGAATTCCATATACTCTTATTGAGTTCTTGTAGTTAGTTGAGGACTGTTTTTATAGCATGCAACTCCGTTTGGAGTTTGGGACTCGATAGGATTAAATCGTTATACTCTTGATTGGTTTGTTTTGATTAATCAGTTAAATCTATTTCAAAGGTATGAAAATGGTTAGTCTAATTCACTTTTATTGAAGGTTCTTGTTGAATAACTTAAGCATGTTTAAATGGTATAAATTCATTGCTGCTCATCGCTGTTCCGTGGCTGTTTTCCATCAATTTTCGAAGCATGTATAGCACGTTCTAATTGATTAAATCCACTGATGAATTGCTGCTATTCCGTGGCTGTTTTCCATCAATTTTCGAAGCATGTATAACACGTTTTAATTGATTAAATCCACTGATGAATCGCTGCTGTTTCGTGGCTGTTTTCCATCAATTTTCGAAGCATGTATAGCACGTTTTAATTGACTAAATTCATTGATGAATCGCTGCTGTTTTGTGGTTCTTTTCTGCCAATTTAGAAGCATGTTCAACACGTTTTAATTGCTTAATATTTGCTATTACTTCACTGCTGTTCCGTAGTTTGATTGAATAGAATGTTGTCATTCTTCTGTTAGCTTCCACATAATTCGATGTTCGTTAGTTTAGTTGTTGAAGCGTGATTGTATTTCCGTGATGGTTGCCATAGTTCAATTCTTGATAAATTGGATTGTAGTTCAACGATGGCTTGTAGAGATTGATTTCGTGATTGTGTTGTATAGATGAATCCTATGGCATCTTGGGTGTTTATTTGCATATGATGACTTGCTAGAGTCTAAGGGTTGAAGTTCATGGTCTTAGAAACCCTTAAGAAATACCACAAATGGGTTGGTATTCATAACGCGAGTTAAAATGACTTATAATGTACGTAAGGGAGTTAGCGACCGGGTTAATGGTTCAGATCTAATCGGTGGACTCGGTAAACCAAATGTAAGAACTTCCCGCCCATGGGATTGAAAAACTTGTCTACTCTAGGGTGTTAGATGCCGAGTTTCCCCCCATTGCCTGCTAGGGTTCTCTAATCTCCCAACTCGATCCACGAGTTATAAGATATAATAGTGAGTAAAGAACGGTTGGATGAATTCCTTTCCGACATAACCAATTAGAGGCATTTGTTGTGTTTTGTTTGTTTTCCAATTCCTTACTAAGCCTTTTTAGGCTTACAGTGTCTACTTGTGGTGTAGGTGTTCGTGATAATATGCTTTATTTAAAAGAGAAGCGGTTGATGAAGAATTTACACGATCGAGCAACGTGGTTGGCAAAGTTCAAAGCTAAAGGTTAAAGACTTAATGGTAAAGAGCAAAAGACTAAAGAGCAATTAGTTTTGTAATTATAAATGTAATTTAGTTATTTCTAAAATAGTTTATTCAAGCTTCTGCTACGTTTCCAAGGAAAATGATTTATACTCATATATATATTCATGGTTTAAGTAACGATTATAAGAGAGAATTTGACGGTTCGGTTTTTAGAAGAAAACTCTGATTTCATTTAATAGCAATTTAAGTTATTATTATAAAAGTTTTAAATTTATCGTATTTTTAAAGGAAAAGAAAAACCGGGTCGTCACACCGAATTTGTAAAACAAGGAGAAGGGGTGGCATTGCTAAAGCGATTGGTTCTCAATCCTACAGCCATTGAATCTTTCTTCTGGCCCAAATCAAAGGACCTCAATGCCAAAGCAAGAGTCATTCATCACATGATCGCCCACACAATTGTGCCTCGTGATGGACATAGAGATCTTGTCACCTGCATGGATCTTTATGTGATAGAGAAACTATACAATGGGAAGAGGTTCAACCTTGCATACGTCATTATGCATCAAATGAAGGCAAACCTGAATAGTGCAAGAAAGAATCTCTCTTATAATTGGCTCATTCAGCACATTGTTGACAGCAGTGGGTTGGTTGTCCCTCCCATGGAGCGATGAACCAATGAAAAACCACTTGACATGTACAATCAAATGACATTGGCTCGGATGGGGCTGCACAAAGTACGAGGGGAGTGCGTATTCAAAGGAGAGTTGACAGCTGCACCTCCTCCTCCCACGTCAGCTGCACCTCCTCCTCCCACATCAACTGCACCTTCGCCTTCCACGCCAGCTGCACCTCCTCCTGTCATGTCAGTTGCACCTCCTCTTTCCACGTTCACTACACTAATTCTATGGACGTCAGATGCACAACCGTCATATCACGTGGAGGTGGAGGACGATTTTGTGCGTTCTACGGCAGACGATGCACCTCCTCCTCCTAAGTCCTCGCCCTCCGTACTGATCAGTGAGGAGAGGTGACAATGACTTGTCGCGAAGTTGGATAGACAAGAGACCTAACTTGGCGAGATTCAAGCCACTGTACTACAAATGCAAGAAGTATAGAAGAATATTGCAACCGCTCCTCCAGCAGCCCAGCCAACTCCTCCATCAACTTCTCTTGCATCTTCCGATGCTGGTTTGGATAGATTCCAGTATGTCTTTTAGCTTACATGCACTGTCCATATATGCATCAGTACGATTGATTAATAATGTGTTACAATTGTGCAAATCTCCAATCATCGGCAACCATCCCCTTCTCCAACACTTGCCAAAAAATCGAGGTTCGGTTCCTTTTTGTGAGAACCGAGTGTTTTGGTTCGGTTATCCGTTTTGGTTTCTCAAAACTGGAAAATCGAAATCGAACCGCATAAATAAGTTTTTAGGGTTTTTTTTTTGAGTTCCATGTTCCAAACCGAAACTGGAATCGAGATTTCGGTTCGGTTCTGATTTTCCTACAACCGGTTTCAGTTTTGTAATTTTAAAACCGAAACTGACCAATTCAGCTTGATTTCACATCAAAATCGAACCGAATCGAATCGAACTATGCACACCCCTACTAACATCGCATTCCCTACATTGAATATGAGAAAATTAGAACACGGAATTATTGACAAAGAGAGAGAATCATTCAATGTGTAACGCACAACAAATTTAGGACTAGTGCAAGAAAACTAAACCTTAGTGCGTGACACATGTTTTATGTATTGTGGTCGAAAAATAAGGGAGAGTTTAAATTGTAATCCAAAATAATTAATGAAAACCTTGGGAGGATTACTTGGATAAAAGGAAGTAATTGATATTTGTGGGTGTGGTTTTTTTAAAATTAATTGGCTTTGGATTATCCATCTTGACTTTATTATATCTTGCAAGTTGTTATGTAATTTATGGACGAACAAATTGCAAGTCAGACAAGGGAAGTTGCAACTTGCTTCTTGAACTGGGGTCTACAAAAGTCTACTCTTCTTAGTTCTTAGTCTTCTTAGTCGTTTTTCTCTTAAAAACCTCAACTACCTACTCAACGTCTCTCTCTTACACACCCATTTATTTTCTGCTTCTTCTGCTTCAGAGGTTTCACTAGAAAACCACTCCCCTCTGGAACCGAGTCAGAACAAGGGAGAGGTTCTGGCCTGTGTTTCCAGACCTGGAAAATGAATCGCTTCTTCTTCACTCCACTCCAGTTCCTGGTTCTTTCTGTATCCATCAGCTTCTTCCTCGCCACGCCTGTCTTCTCCGCCGTTCTTCCTCCCGATGAAGGTAACCTAATCAGAGACAGATAGATAGAGAGAATCCAAGTTTTTCTTTTCTGGGTTTCTTAGATTGTCTGCAGCAAAAACTGTATGTAAATCTGAAATCTGGTTATTTTCTAAAGTTTATTACTCTCTCTCTCTAAACATGGAAGTTTATGGAAATGGCAGTGGATACTCTGCGGGTCATCGGACAAACATT